>CM041778.1:94154296-94819392 GCA_023374045.1 Limonium bicolor
TTTGACAAGCGACCAGTACTTAGTAAGTACCAAGACGGCCAAGAGAAGCCAATATAGCACCACAAACCTTAAGAATTCTGAAATGAAACCTTGAAAAGGCCTAACAGCCTAGTCACTGTATAAGAACATACCGGCCAGCAAGAAGCTGGACTGGATAAGAATCAGCCGGCATTGAAATGCCATGAAGAGCTTACTTTTAAAACCGAATTTTCTTTCAAACATGAAATTTTCCAAAAACCCCCGAAATTTTAAACCAAATCAGAGAACCACGGTAAGTCATTATAGGACCATATAAGAGGAGTTGGCAACAGAATACTTCACTTAGGCGTGACCGACACTACAAGTGTACACAAACGAGACATGGAACAACCGCACTCCAAAGGAGCTTGCGGGCCTGACAGACCAGTTATGAGTTAGTTGGGTAAGTGGTAACGTATCAATAAGATACTCCATGTATGTATACAAGTAGAGTACGGAACACGGGAAGTAGCCCACTCCATACTACGGACGAAAGAGCCAATCCAAACCAAGACAGTTGGATATCTCGAATGATCGAAGAATACAAGGAAGCTTACCAAGTTAAGGGAGTCAAGAATCCAGTAAGATGATGGATCTAAGAACATAGCGTTAATAAACGCGAGAGGCACAGAGTATTAAACACAGACATTGGATATGTCTCAGGAAATACCTAATAACTGGGTGAATACCAGTGTAAATACTACGGCGAATGCCTAAATGAATATATAATATTTGATGAATGGGATAGAATTCCCACTTATACCTCACTGAAGAGAATAATGACCAGACCTAGTAGGTATTAGAAGGTACCAAGGATCTACCCAATAATGGGAGACATTACAACCCTAAACGGGATAGTCAAGGACATAGCCGCAAGGCGAAGTCGCAACCGAACATAACCATAAGTACAAGCCAGATGTAATGGCATTACTCAGTAACACCCAGGAGCAATCCGAGAAGGGTGCTGGAATCAACAGTAGTTGAACGAAACATCGTGTTGAGAACATAAGTGTTTAAGCAAACACTCGGGTAGAACCCGAAGGGATCCCTCGTAACACGGGATACCCTAGATTGCCAGAGGGCATAAACAACTATCAAGTTACTTAAAGGGCCTTCCATGTATGGAAGAGTGTTGAGACAACCTTATCGGAAAACCAGTAATACCTCCAACCATTTAATGGTATACGGAGAAGCGGAAACCTGTATAAACAGCCCGCAAGAGCATGGCGAGGCAATGTGGCTTGTAAGCCGATAAAACCAACTACAATACGTAGATCCAAACATTGTAAAACATATGCATAAAGGCATAAGAGGAACAGTGGTGAATGAACCACTACCTTAGAGTGGGGATACCACTTGTGATTATGGGGCCTATGGAGCGGCATTTGCGTGAATCCTCCAGAGAAAGGCTACCACCTAAGTATGTAATGTGAAACCGCTAGAGCGGTGTAGTAAAACTTGAGCATGTGTATATTGCCAATGAGTATATGAACTATAGTAGTGTGTAAAGAGGAACCTTGATGGCAGTACAAAGGAAACCGATAGAGTAATCGGATGAGTAGTGAACACTGTATGTGTACAGTATGAACTGCAGAGTAAGCAGTGCGCAAGAGCGCAGAGAGATTTAGCCATGTAGGAATGGCGGGAGTATAAGCGGAAAACTAAAGTAGTAGCGGATGCCTTATAAGCGAATATTGTTGAATGAGTAGAACATGGTACGCAGCAAGCAACCATTGTAAGAGTATATTCAGATCATGATATGAAGTTGATGAGAAAATGTGGTAAGGAGACATAATCATTCCTATCTCATGAGAGATTTACTGTCAAGGGTTTACGCTTCTGCACTCTGTATGACTGAGTGTTTTGGTATTGCACTTGTGCGGTAATGATCAAGTGGGAGAGCAGGAATTGAGAAATGTCAACGAAGCCTGTTGAGTGAGAATCTAGAGAGATAACCGTGCGGCCATTGGCCAAAGATGCACAAAGAACGTGGGCAGTAACCCACAGGGCCCAGGATCGATATGTGGAAAAATGCAGAGTAGTATGAATGAAGAACTCTGGCACAGAACCAAGAAACAAACATAATCCATGAGCCACTATTAAACGAGGAAGCACTACATGCTAAGTAGTAGCTTGACCTCAACCGACAACAAGTCGGGAAAAATAAGTGAATAATCACAAAGGTATACAGTGTTATACGAAGTAGATTCCCAGAGAACTGGAGAGACAATCTAAAATTCATCGAATTCGCATACGGTAAGAGATACCAAGCGACGATTGAAATACATTGAGAATACCAAAGAGCGAATTAAGCTCTAGTTATCAGGTCACGCAGCAGAAGCTTGTGGACCGTGATTCAAGGTTAAGTATACCTATGCTCGGAAATTTCAGAGGGCTGGGCAAGTACGTGGAATGAAGAAGGAAGGAAGGTGAGAGGTAAGCTTTTTATTTTACTTTTTCACTTATACTATTTACTTTACTACTTATTTATTTGTCTTGTTATTACTTAATAGCTAGCAAGCTATTAATGGGTGTACACTCATTAATCAAAACCGGCCCACACTATTAATGGCCCCGGTCGTTTTTCGTCTTTTGTCGAATTAAACGCGTTTCGTCTCCCGGTTAGTCACTATTCATTTACCGGTCCGTTTCCGAATTTTCTCGTTAATTATTTTAATGTGTTTTAAGCTTCATTAATATTTATTTATAGTTATTTAATCAACTATAATTTTTACGGTCCTTTTGACCACTTAAAGTTGCGTTTTCGGGTTTTCTCGAAAAACGTGCTTAAAACTCCGTTAGCATTTTTATCCATTATTTGGATCCGTTTTCTTCGGGAATCATTCCCGTTCACTAATTAGGCCTAACTAAGCCTTAGGAATCCATCTCGGACCCTTACGAGATCTTATATCTCTTATTTAAATTTAATACGCATTTTAGCGTTTTTCGCTTTTCAAGCGTTTTCTCTTTTCTTTTGTTTTATTCTTTTACCAATACTCTTTAGGCACCATTAGGCCCTTAATAATTTTATTAGAGTAATTAAATCACCATTTTTAGATCCGGGTATTAAAATCTACCCCCCTTAGGAACTTTGTCCTCAAAGTTGGTGAATCTAGATGGTTACTCTCAGGGCGTACTATGCCAAGGTTATAATACATGTATAACCTTACAGACTCCACAAGTCTGTCTCATTTTATACTACACATACCACACACATATCACAGCATGTATAGCAATCAAAAATACTTTTTGTTCTCTCTCCATGGAATCGGTCCGAAGACAAGAAGGCACTACAGTCCTCGAATCCATGTTGAGTGATATACTACTGATCCCTCAGGTACCGGTCACGTTGAACACTTACTCTTTCTGGTTCACGGCCGTTTCATGACAAATGGGCACTTACTCTCTCTGGCCCACGGTCCCTTCGGTTCTGATCAAAACGTTTCACATATACATATCCTCAGGCACTCTGGTTGACTCACTCAACACAGGAACATCTCAGGGTACTCTCCCCGTCCCGCTGCCTTTGGAAAAATCACACACTGTCACCGCCCCAACCGGTCACTTAGGACCGCCGCACGTACGGTGAAATGGTTTCAAAACTAATACACGCCCACCGTTCTACCGGTCATCAAGACTTAAGGCCACAGCCATCGGCGGGTGATAGCGTTTCAAAACCAATTTTCATTTCCATCTTCATACTTGAAGAAAATTCTTTTCCAAATCTGTTTGAAAATTCTTTTTAAAACATCACACAACTCCAAATCAAATTTATGGTAGCTGTATCTTTTCTTAGCGTGATTACTTGTGACCACTTAGGGAGCTCAGGAATCATCTAACCCTGATGTGATCAGCATCAGTGTTAAACTATCCTTCCACCCCATTTTGTGTTCGGTTTCCCTTGATCGCTAGCAGATCAAGTTCCACCTCCCACGTCAGTTTCAAACAATCAGATAGTCAAACATTTTCGTTTTCTATCTTTTACTCTTTCTAGTCATATTCATAAAACAATCTGTTTCGATTTATCTTTATCATGGAACTTAAGTCATCCATTATTCTCTATTTGTTTCACTTTCCTTGCCTAGGCATTCCATACTTGTGGCCTCATTAGTCAAATTATTACTCAACTTAAAACATACAACATACAACTCCAAAGGATAGAACTCACTCCATCAATCATTCACAAATAAAATCCCTAGGGAACTCACTCCCTCTTAGGTTACACATCGGTTTCATGCCGATTCATACTCATCATATCTCATGTCTAATCTCACTAGACATATACTATAGGGATTCTCATTCCCCAGGAGTTTCTCTACCCCTCTTTTCATATATATTACATTCTCATTACTTGCATCTCTCATGCACAATACTCATACTTACACGATGAATGGGTAGACATGTTTACGTAACATGAGTTCCAATCATCAAAATAATTTCTTTTGTGCTATGCACATAGTAGTTTACGCACCAATACGTAAAACATACTCTAAGCGGTTTCTCGCCCTACCCCCCTTAAAAGGGGTTACGCCCGCGTAACCAACCATATGTTATCACTGAACATTGGTTCATTAATTCGAGTATTATGAAGCGTTTAATCTTCAGTACGGTTAAGTAACTCATAACCGGGTTCGGTTCTAGCCTCTAAGGCTTCAAGGGGTTTATGACATAGGTATACTTAACCTTGAATCATGGTCCACAAGCTTCTGCTGCGTGACCTGGTAACTAGAGCTTAATTCGCTCTTTGGTATTCTCAATGTATTTCAATGGTCGCTTGGTATCTCTTACCGTATGCGAATTCGATGAATTTTAGATTGTCGCACCAGTTCTCTGGGAATCTACTTCGTATAACACTGTATACCTTTGTGATTATTCACTTATTTTTCCCGACTTGTTGTCGGTTGAGGTCAAGCTACTACTTAGCATGTGTGCTTCCTCGTTTTATAGTGGCTCATGGATTATGTTTGTTTCTTGGTTGTGTAACAGGGTTCTTCATTCATACTACTCTTTTTTTCCACATATCGATCCTGGGCCCTATGGGTTTTCTGCCCACGTTCTTTGTGCATCTCTGGCCAATGGCCGCACGTTATCTCTCTAGATTCTCACTCAACAGGCTTCGTTGACATTCTCAATTCCTGACTCTCCCACTCGATCATTACCGCACAAGTGCAATACCAAAACACTCAGTCATACAGAGTGCAGAAGCGTAAACCCTTGACAGTAAATCTCTCATGAGATAGGAATGATCATGTCTCCTTTACCACATTTGTTCATCAACTTCTGATCACGATCTGAATATACTCTTACAATGGTCGCTTACTGCGTACCATGTTCTTACTTATTTCCATGGCATCCGCTACTACTTTAGCTTCTGCACAGGTGTTCTCGCCATTTACACTATGGCTTGCCATTCACTTGGCTCAACAAAATACGCTGTTCTTTACATTTCTCTGCGCACCTGCGCGCTGCTTACTCTGCAGTTCATATGGTACACATACAGTGTTCACTACTCAACTGATTACTCTATCATAGTTCACATACTCATTGACAATATACACATGCTCAAGTTTTGCTAACACCGCTCTAGCGGTTTCACATTACCTACTTAGGTGGTAGCCTTTCTCTGGAGGATTCATGCAAATGCCGCTCCATAGGCCCCATAATCACAAGTGGTATCCCCACTCCAAGGTAGTGGTTCATTCACCACTGTTCCTTTTATGCCTATATGCATATGTTTTACAACGTCTGGATCTACGTATGGTAGTTGGTTTTATCGGCTTACAAGCCACCTTGCCTCGAGTCATGCTCTGTGCAGCTGTTTATACAGTTTCTACTTCTCCATATACCATTAAATGGTTTGGAGGTATTACTGGATTTTCCGATAAGGTTGTCTCAACACTCTTCCATACATGGAAGGCCCTTTTTAAATAACTTGATAGTTGTTTATGCCCTCTGGCAATCTAGGGTATCCCGTGTTACGAGGGATCCCTTCGGTTCTACCCGAGTGTTTGCTTAAACACTTATGTTCTTAACACGATGTTTCGTTCAACTACTGTTGATTCCAGCACCCTTCTCGGATAGCTCCTGGGTGTTACTGAGTAATGCCATTACATCTGGCTTGTACTTATGGTTATGTTCGGTTTGCGACTTCGCCTTGCGGCTATGTACAACTCAGCTATCCCGTTTAGGGTTGTAATATCTCCCGTTATTGGGTAGAGTATCAGTCCTTTTTCCTTTACCTACTTAGTTAGGTCATTGTTCTCTTAGTGAGATATTCTGCGGGAATTCTATCTCGTTTATCAAACATTGATATGATCAATTGAGGCATTCATCTTATTGCTTACACTGGTATATTTCAGTTATTAGGTATTTCCTAAGACATATCCAGTGTCTATGCCTAATACTCTGTGCTTCTCGCACTTCTTAACGCCTTATCCTTAGGTCCGTGACCTTACTGGATTCTAGACTCCTTTATCTTGGTAAACTTCCTTAAGTTCTTCGGTCATTCGAGGTGTCCAACTGTTTTGGTTTGGATTGGCTCTTTCGTCCGTAGTATGGAGTGGGCTACTTCCCGTGTCCGTACTCTACTTGTATACATACATACTATCTATTGATATACACTTACATACTTCTATACTTATCTTACTACTTAAACTCATCGTCCCGCAAGTTGCGGTTGTTCCTGTCGTTTGTGTCACTTGTAGTGTCGGTCACGCCTAAGTGAAGTTTCATTTGCCAACTCCTCTTTGTGGTCCTATAATGACTCACCGTGGTTCTCT
The DNA here is from genome assembly GCA_023374045.1 of Limonium bicolor. Classification (NCBI taxonomy): domain Eukaryota; kingdom Viridiplantae; phylum Streptophyta; class Magnoliopsida; order Caryophyllales; family Plumbaginaceae; genus Limonium; species Limonium bicolor. The sequence continues at coordinate 94,161,094 of CM041778.1, forward strand.
GATTTGGTTTAAAAATTCGGGGTTTTTTGGAAATTTCATGTTTGAAAGAAAATTCGGGTTTTAAAAGTAAGCTCTTCATGGCATTTCAATGCCGGCTGATTCTTATCCAGTCCAGCTTCTTGCTGGCCGGTATGTTCCTTATACAGTGACTAGGCTGTTAGGCCTTTTCAAGGTTTCATTTCAGAATTCTTAAGGTTTGTGTGCTATATTGGCTTCTCTTGCCGTCTTGGTACTTACTAAGTACTGGTCGCTTGTCAAAGCTCCTCTTATTGGTCCCGCTATTACTGCACTTGCCGTGGCAGTGCGGTACTGGCGGTTTTTTGGTTAACTCATACGGTCACGGTATTGTTCACATTGTATCTGGTAGCCTAGTCGGCTCTTCCTGACCCCGTAGTTGGATAACTGCTCCTTGGAGCTGCTTCTCATTCCTCTTGACATGACTGTCATTCATTAGGTGCTTCTCCATTCTCGGAGTTCCTTAATTACTTTAATTCTAGGCTTTACCTCGTTGCTCGTTCCCACGTCTTTACTGTGGTTACCGAGGTTTAACTTATTTAGGTACCACTCCTGTAGTCCCATTCGTGTACCCCCGTAGTTATGCTCGTAGCTGTCTAAGCAGTGCCCGTTAGGTATTGCAACCTCTTCGGGTGTGCAGGGTGGGTGTACATACCCTTGACTAGATTCTTAGTCGGTTAGTGTACTGATGTTGGTATTACTTAGCTATGGCGGTTCGTAGACATGTGTCTCGGTTTGGTTGCTTCTCATCTTGTTGCTGCTCGGCTAGCTAGGTTCTCGCCTCGCGACTGCTAAGCATGTCGCCCCAAGCTGCCACAGATTCCAGTCTCCTTGGATTAGGATGTCTCGATCTTCCGCCATTAAGTGCGGTTATTGTCGTTCCAGCAGGATCCGTCTCCGGATTTCCGGTTCTCGGGACCTACCACATGTCATGTTCTAGTTCATATTGAAATATTAAATAACTGCCAGATTGGGTTTCCCCGTCTCTCTGGCGTTCTTCCCCAAGCTTTAATGCGGGGGTTGTGGAGGGCGGGTCTGGTATTATAGGTATCCAGATCATACTGGAAGTTCCTAACTAGCGCATCTCTCACGCTACCACTCAACCCATAGCCCTAAGTCTCTAATTTCCTAACTCGGTATCTCCTAAGCTCGGTATTTCCAGTCATCAAGCGATACTTCGCTCTGATACCATTTTTGTAACACCCCAACCGTTAATCTCGTCATTACCTCTTAAACTGTTACTAATTACTCCTACTCACGCAGCGGAACTCTAATTACAACGAGGGGTGAAACAACGCCGTTAGCCACCCATGTGGCTAACCAGGCCTTTCTTACATACCGTAACGGTCTGATGAACTGGAACAACCGAGTACTTCATACAATACAATACTCAATTCATATCTCTACTATACCGAGTCTACAATATACGGATGCCGATAACATACTCGGACTTACACCTCATTCAAACGCATAAGTAATTACAATCTAACTACCCATGCTCACAGCAGTCCCCGTCCTACTCTCTCGAACGGTGGTCAGCTTCAAGTACCTGCACACTAAAAACGTTCCCCCTAGGGGTCAGCTTACGCTGCGCATGAATTTCGCATATACCGCGTGCTAACCGCGGTACGCCGACTACTTTGGGTCGGATATACATGGAGCTCATTTTAAACAAACAACATGCATCATGTCAATACAATATATATGTATATCACACAAGGAATCTACATCCAATCACGGAACACGATTCCTAACTAACATAACAATGTTGTTAGTGGTAACTGGTTACTCTTAGGCATTGAGGGTTATTCCTCACTATGCCTTGTTTACTTATTCAATACCTCACCCTCTCTCTCGGGTTACTTATTCTTATACTTACCCGTTCTCTCGGGTTACTCATTCGTATACACACCCATTCTCTTGGGCTACTCATTCTTATACATACCCGTTCTCTCGGGTTACTCTCACATATACTCGCCCCTTTCTCTCGGGTTATTTATACTCGTTATCTCACCCGCACTCTCGGGTTATTCATACTCAAGCTCTTGTAGATTCTCGAGACACTACAGGTCTCCTACGTCACGCTTGTTACTCTTATACATACTTAAGCCAAAACTCATGGCTCTCTAGCATAGTCTTACTTCCCCGGTTTCGACCCTACTCTGGGTCTAGCATGGTGGGAAGGTTCAACTAGCTCACGGAACTCTCTCTTAGTTCCTATCTCTTTTTACATAGGTCCGACTACTCTCGGACTACTCACATTCCCATATACTCCTCTCTCGGAGTTATAATTATACCATGTATATTAGTCTAGAAGCATCATTCTCGATGTTTCTAATGACTTTGGAAACTTTACTTAATTTCGGGTAATCTTAGGTTTAAGTGTTACCCTCACAATCATATGCTTGTACATTCGGATATTTTCTTATACCGGGTAAAATCCTCATATAAGAGGTCGACCGTATCTCAAGGGAATCACATAGTCCCCTAGGTCTCTTTTACCTTTCTTATATGTTTACATTATTGGACTAACTTCAATCCTCTCGATGGAGGTCATTTACCTCTCCACTCATATTTATTTCGTGGATTGTTTCAATAAGGTTCTCTAACCGTTATCGGGTATATACTCAACCCGTACATCTCCTCGCATTTTAGGGAGTTCATATGTTTGTGTTATCGTTATACTTTAATCGATAGCTTGTGTGTGTTTGCATAATACCATTGGTTATGTGACTACCCGTTCAACGGTTTTCTAGTCAGTCAATACTCACTAAGAGTCGGTCTATGCACTAAGTTAGACCACACCGGCATACAAGTATGTTAGCTCATTCAACATACAACAATGCATGCATAATCAAACAAGGATTATTTTCATGCTTTAATCTTGATTAAGCCGGCACACAAACACACAAATCAGTGTAACTCGGTTAGCATACGGGGCATGAGAAAATCATACCTTTCACCGGGGTTTTTACTTTACCGTGGCATCTCTCCATGCTCGGGTCGCGCACGACTCTCTGATAATGTTTCAAAACATTATTATTAATACTAAGATCATACGGAACATATTTAAATGTTATTCCCGTAGTTACCCCGTTATCCCGTTATCTCGGTTTCACTTTTGTTACTTAAAGCTCTCACATCTCAAACACTTCTAACACTTTCTCACATTTCCTAGGGCCTTTACATGTCACCAAACAAGGCCTTAACATCTTATAGCATCATTAACATTCAATCCCCCATCATTATAACCCCTTTAAAACACTCTCTGTACGTTTCTGGGGGTGGTCCGGGACTTGGTCCCCACCCTAAGTCCCGGACCATTACAAGGCATAACTCTCGGGCATTATTTCACTTTGGTCCGGGACTTCATTCAGGAGCTAAGTCCCGGACCATAAGGCAGGAAGAATCTCGGTTTTAAAAAATGGTATGTGGTCCGGGACTTGGGCATGGGACTAGGACCCGGACCAACATAGCAGTGAATTCTCGGGTTGAAAAGTGCACATGGTCCGGGACTTGGTCATGGGGTTAAGACCGGACCAAACCAACAAACAACTCTCGGGGGGTAAAATAGGGGTGGTCCGGGACTTGGTCTTGGACCTAGGTCCCGGACCCTGCTACAGATTTGCAAATTTTGACAGTTTCTGTCTCTGTTCAAGGCCCTCTCTTTGCCCATTAATTATCCAACCTTCACCAACTAAAATCTTCATGTTTTAGTGACTAATTACCCTTCTTAATCACCTTAAACCAAACACCAAGTACACTCACCAATCTAGCTCATTTTACTTAGATTCTTTACACTTACAACCTTGTTTTCTCTCTTGTTTTCCATCGGTTTGTAACAGATTTTGGTTCTTCTTTAAACCATTCAAACCTCACTTACTGATGCCATTCCAAGCCCTCCAATGGCATTATTTCCTAAACAAATTTTGCCATAGCTTAGCTACATTCTTAGCATTTACACCACACTACAACAACCACCAAAATCAGTTTTTACATCCCTGTTATCACAACAATAAACATCCATACAGCAACACATTAATTTCCCCTCTGTTATCCACAATACAAGCTCAGGTTCTAAGTTTGTTTTGCATCCCCAAACAGCATTAAAGCTTCCTCACTCAAGAACCAATATTGTAGTACAAGACTACACTAGTTCATGGTTATTTATTTACATTCCAAATCGGTTTACAGAGAACAAAACAACCCAAGGTAAGTTCATTACCTTGCTAGTTTTTCTTTCTTTTCTGATTTCTCTTCTCTTCTCCCACGTTCTCTTGCTCTCTCTTTCTCTTCTTGTTTTCCACACCACACAAGGCTATTGATTGCCAACTACAATCACCCGCCCAAGCACACATTCAACAACCATTTACTTTTCCTCCACACAACCTAATATATATTAAGTGCTAGTTTTCAAAGTTTAGTTTAGGTATTACCTTAGGATAACCAAATGCTAGCTTGGCAATCAAATGGGCATTTCCAACACTCCACACAAGGGCAAGGAGCTCACGGCTAGCATGGGGAAAATTTCAACGTGAGGAAAATTTTCCCAAATTACAAGAATGAGCTAGAAATGAGCAAAAACTTTGCTTATAATTACCTTAAAGCATTAAGGAGAGAAGAAGAGTTGAAATCTACTCTTCAAGCTTCGAAAGCTCCAACGTCAATGGAGATGAAGATGGAGGAATCGAGTTTTTGAGGGGTGGAAAACGTAGCCCTCGCCGATACGAGTCCAACGGTGGCAATTTTGTGCGATTCGGTGAAGAAACGAGCAAGTTAGAGGAGATTGAAGAGGAAGGTGGTGGTGCTGTTTCGGTCTCGCGAGGAGAGGAAGGAAATTTCAGAGGGCTGGGCAAGTACGTGGAATGAAGAAGGAAGGAAGGTGAGAGGTAAGCTTTTTATTTTACTTTTTCACTTTATACTATTTACTTTACTTACTTATTTATTTGTCTTGTTATTACTTAATAGCTAGCAAGCTATTAATGGGTGTACACTCATTAATCAAAACCGGCCCACACTAATTAATGGCCCGGGTCGTTTTTCGTCTTTTCGAATTAAACGCGTTTCGTCTCCCGGTTAGTCACTATTCATTTACCGGGTCCGTTTTCCGGAATTTTCTCGTTTAATTAATTTTAATGGTTATTAAGCTTCCATTAATATTTATTTATAGTTATTTAATCAACTATAATTTTTACGGGTCCTTTTGACCACTTAAAGTTGCGTTTTCGGGTTTTCTCGAAAAACGTGCTTAAAACTCCGTTAGCATTTTTAATCCATTATTTGGATCCGTTTTCTTCGGGAATCATTCCCGTTCACTAATTAGGCCTAACTAAGCCTTAGGAATCCATCTCGGACCCTTACGAGATCTTATATCTCTTATTTAAATTTAATACGCATTTTAGCGTTTTTCGCTTTTCAAGCGTTTTCTCTTTTCTTTTGGTTTTATTCTTTTACCAATACTCTTTAGGCACCATTAGGCCCTTAATAATTTATTAGAGTAATTAAATCACCATTTTTAGATCCGGGGTATTAAAAAGGAGGATATTAAACCTAACCTAGAACACTAGGAGCAAGTATAGACGGTCTACCCAGTGACGGGAGACGTTATAACCCAAAAGGGGGAATAACTCAACTATGATACCACAAGGCGGTATAGTGATAACAGATCGTAAACATTAGCCGGATGTAACGGCATAACTAACAACACCCAGGAGCAATCCTGGAAGGGTGACTGGATTAACAACAGTTAAACAAAGCGTCAAGACAAGAATACAGGAGCTGGAACGAGCACTCGGTTAAGACACCGAAGGGATTTCACTTGACAGGAAATACCCTAGTCTACAAAAGGCACTGATCAGCACCAGATTGCCTAAGAGTCTCCTATGAACGGAAGCGTGATGGCACGACTTGCCATGGAGCCCAGTAATATCTCCATCCTATGATGGTATACAAGGATGGAAACAAGTATAAGCAGCTTGCAAGGAGCATAGTTCGCAGCAATACGGCTTAAAAGCCATCAACCAACTACGTTATGTAAACCTTAATGGTTGCGTAACCCACGCCATTTGATAACAAGACCTGCAAGAGATATCGTCTCATACTACAAGAAATCAACAACTGGACCAACAATTCAAACCCAACTCTATGAGTGGCTTGAACTGATGGCTATCTCAATGTCACTGTCACTAGAGCATCAGTCTAGTATACAGTTGACGGAGTTCTTAATACCGTCATGCCTTCTGTAGCAATGGTAGCATAGAGACATAAGAATCATGATAATGCCAACATTGGCCTAGTACACACTTGGACACTACGAGAAACCCAGGGAAGGTACCCCTCGTTAGCCTAAGACCACCAATGTGGTGAAGAGGTGAACCCTTAGAAAGGCATCCATCTGTTATAACAGAAAAGCCTACGCATATAGATATGGCCAAGGGGCGATGGAATAAGGAAATGAGATTTCCAAACCGTTATGACTTAAGGAGTATGCATACTCCGTATGCACCCGAGCATGTGGTGAACCATCGTGTAAACACTAACATAGCAAATTTGTCATGAGACCTATGAGTGGAGACAACCCCTCAACAAGAAATTTCACCCGTCAGTGATGAAATACTCTTCAATTAGAGAACGGGACCAGAAAACCCCTAGAGTTCTTGGGATGTCCCGGTGATATGCATACAAGTGGAACTACACAGCTAGAGCCTATAACCAATGCTCAGCACTGGAAAGACAATAATTGTCAGGAACAATCTATGTGAATACACATTGAGCACCACGAATGACTAACGCTCAAGAGAGCTTATGACCCGATGAGTCATCTCATCCTTGGTCAACCAAGATACTTGGTAAATTGTATCACAAATGATGACGGAATATGAGGTAAGCTAACCTACACACGAAACCTAAAATGGAAGAACATCTCCACATTGGGAAGATATTAATATTGTGGTATGCTACGACAACCGTCATACACACGAACATTGGGAACCCCAGGGTATTCATACCATAAGGGAATGGTGCCAATGACAACGGCAATGAGTAAAGAGAAACTATCACAGTAACAGAAACAGTAAAAACGATGTTGTATAATGAGTAGGAATACGGTGCGCAACAAGCGACCGATATGAGGAAGTAGCAGATAATGACACGGAGTATAAATACGAGATGACAGGCAGAAATATTCTTTCCTATCACATAAGTGACTTACTGTCAAGCGTTTACGCCTCTGCACTCTGTATGACTGGGTGTTTTGGTATTGCACTTGTGCAGCTAATGACCTAATGGGATGGCTAGGGATATGGAGAATGTAAACCGTAGTAAACCTTTCTTTTCACCAACAACATGGCATAAGCCAGTTAAGCAAGCTTAGCAGCAAACCGTGCGGCCTAAGGCCAAAGAAGCACGAAGAGTGTAAAACGCTAACAATCACAAGATGTGAATTCCAGTGGAAAAAGAGTGAAAAGAGACTTAAGAAAGTCACAAGGACCGCGCATAGAAAATGCAAGGTCATACAAGTAAAGGACACTTATACCGAACCAGAAGAACTGGTATAATTTGGAAGCTAGTGACGACAGAGGAAGCGCTACAGTTAAGTGGTGACTTAACCTCGCCCGACAAACGAATAATCGGGAAGTACAAATAGTATGTATACTAGATTGCCAGAGAGCTGGTTATAAACCTACAACTCATTGAGTTCAAACATGGTAAAAGAATACCACATTTGTTTAGTAAACCTTATTCCCTAATAGACGGATACGATAAAAGGTGATGTATAACTCATCATTAAGGATAACAAGAAGGGTGAATAACCCAAGTTATCAGGATCGCGCAGCAGAAGCTAGTGGGCCCTAGCTAGGAGATAATGTACCTGGTGAGTATAGTAGAATGGCTAGTAATGCCTTGAAGCCTAATAGGCTGGAAACCGAATTAATTATGAGTTAAATAAACTCATATAGGAATTCTTGGTGCAAAGACTAAACCATTGGTATGGTTAAGACCCTTTGACCAGAGTATATTACATAATAAACCGTAGTGAAGCTAAATCACTTCAGATTGCCCAAATTAAGTAAACCAATGTATAATAATAACATATGGTAGATTACGTGGGCGTAATCCCTTTTAAGGGGGTAGAGCGAAAACCGCATAATGTGAATTTCATGAATGAAACACATAAACTATATTGTGCATAACACAAATGAAAATTGATTTGATGATTGGTACTATGTTAAATAAACATAAGTATTCATTCATATTGAAATTGTGGCAATTAGACATGAGAGATGCAGATATCATAGGATGGATATACCTACCTTGTAACACCATGTAAGAGTATTAGTAAAAGAAAATTAATTAGTAGTGGACGGAGCTCCACAAGTATTGTAGCCTTTGAAGAAGTAGTACAAAATGAATGAGAGTAGTAGACGAATGAAGTTTATGAGTAGTGGAATCGTAGGTAAATTATTTGAAGCAAATTGAAGACAACTAAATCTCATAAGTATGGTATTCCTTAGTTAGAATATTGGAGATGATTGAGAGGAATGAATAGAAGTAGCGAAGGTCGATGAAATGAGCACTTAGGCATTGCATTCTGAAGTAAAGTATTTGGGAAGTAGAGTGAGGATGATCGATGGATTGAATTCCATCCCTAGGAGTTGTATGAATTTGTATTTATGACTAGATGAGTAAAAGATAGAAAATGGACATAATCAATCTATTTGGTTGTTTGAAACTGAAGTGGGAAGTCGAACTTGATCCTGATCAGATCAAGGGAAACCGAACACAAATTGGGGTGGAAAGATAGTTCAACAACACTGATGCTGATCACATCAGGGTCGAATGATTCTTGAAGCTCCCCTTTAGTGGTCACAAGAATCACACCTAGGATAGAAGTATGAATACATACATTGGAATTTGGAGTTGTATGCTTTAGAAAGATTTCTAATTAGTAGTTGTAAAAGAATTTTCTTAGACTGGAGAATAAGTAATTGTTAGAAGCTTATACCGGAGAATGATGGTAGGTAGCATATGTATTATTCCAAGGGCAGCGGGACATAGAGGAGTCCTGTGTCGAGATGACCTGAGTGTCTGCGGGATTGTATGTGTATTGCATTGCTTTGGGAATAGCCTTACATTGTATGTATGTATAAATTTTGTAATGAGGAACCGATGGTTGATAGTAATATGGATTGGAGAAATTATGGTGCATTAGTATGGCATGGTATGGTATAGTATGTAAGAACCTTGAGTGACGGATTTGGGATTAGTAAGGAGGAAGAACGTATGGCTTTGGTATTAGACACGTAAGAATGAGTAAGTATAGTAATCCCATAACCTCGAACAACTTTGAGGACAAAGTTCCTAAGGGGGTAGATTGAAATACCCCGAACTTAAATATAGGGATTAAATTATCCTAATAGGTATTTATGAGCCTAATAACGCCTAAGTAATATTGGTAAGGAAAAAAAATCCAAAAGAAATGAAGAAATGCTTAAAAAGCAAAAAACGCTAAATAAGCGTTAAATAACCATAGGAGGTATGAGACCTCGGTTAGCGTATAATATGGATTCTAAGGGCTTAATAGGACCTAAATAATATAGGGTAACAACTCCCGAAGAAAACGGATCCATAAAATGGATTAAAACCATAAACGAACCTTAAAGCGCGTTTTTCGAGGAAACCAGGAAACGCGACTTTAAGCGGGTCAAATAGACTCGTAATAATGTTGGTCAACCAAATGTTCATTAATAAACACTAATGAAGGTCTAGAACCAATAAAATCAACAAAGCGAGAAAATAGTAAAAACTGTCAAAAACAGGAAGTTGTGGGGTAAAAGTGTAAATAAAATAAATAAGTGTGTCCACTATCGCAAATATAATTTTAAAACCCATAATAGGGCTGTGTGTGAGCCGATTTAATTTCCCCCTCACATACCCTCAATTACTCCTTATTTGCAAAAGACAAAAACAAAAAAAGTAAAAGTAAAAAGTTACTTTACTTTACCTCACCCTCTCTCTTCTACTCTCTCATTTTCCCCTCTCACTCACGTACAGCTCTCCCTCACTCTCTGATTCTTTCTTCTTCTTCCCCAAGCAGGCGACAACAATGGCGATTTGCCATTTCCACACCAACACCAACTTCTCTCCTCTTGCTAGGTGTCCAAACCTACTCCAAAAATTACAAAAATTATACCATTATCTTCCTCTCATCAAGGAGAGTATTCCTCTCTTTCCAAAATTCGAAAATAAGCATTTTCATCTCCATGGGTATTCTTGGTTTTGAAGATGAAGACCACCATTAGAAGCCCCTTCTTCACCTTGTTGGTCTAAGGTAAAAAGAAATCCGAAAATACTAATATTTCTTGCTCTCATATACAAATTAGAAATTTCTAAGTGGAGCTTCTATTCCTTGTTTGCCCAGCCGATGTTGGCTTCTTTTGGAGAGTGGAAATATTGCTCTTAGGGCTATCCAACACTCCTTCTACATGTTTGCAAGGTAATGCAATTTTGAAACCCTAAAAATGTACCTTAGAGCTTAAAAATGATTTAAGGGCTATTTTGTAATGAAATGGTATTATGTAATGGGCTGTAGCGATAGGAATTGAAATTCCATAACCGGTGGCTTAAGAGAGAAAGGAGAGGAAAGGAAGGAAGAAAGGAGAAGGAAAGAAAGGCTAGAAAGAACAAGGTAAATTACACTCACCTTGTGTAGCTTTTGTATGTGTATTGTAACAGAATTTTAGTAGCTTGAAATGGGTATTGTAAATGGTATTGAGAAGTAGTAGTGTAGAGGAATACCAACATGTTTTAAAGCTATAAAAGACATTTAAAAGCTTGTACAAATCTGGAGGAAAGGAATGGTATGTGCAGGAATTAAGTGGATGTTTAGCACCTAGTATGTGTATTGGAGAATTGTATGTTGATGCTATTGATGAACAGGTAATATAGGCAGTCTTGAGTGAATGAATTGATGTGGTGAGAATACTTGGGAATGTAGGGAACCTCTGTCGAATTTTGGTTAGGAGTTAAGAGACTTAAGTACTATCGTAGAAGAAAGAACATGGATATGTTCGAGAGAAAAATGTGGGGTTATTACCTTGGTTGTATTTATGAGGAATAGGTGTAGTTGAGTAGAACTAGAATGGAGCAATGCAAGTTGTCAAACTAAATTAGACTAGTGTAAAAGTCATTGAGTTGGTGGGAACAAGAGAAGGAAAATCTATAGCAGTAATGGAGAAGGGGAAATTGTAACAGGAAGAGAAAACTTACAGTGAGAGTTTAATGTAACAGATTTTTATAGAGTGGTATTAGGCTAGTTTAAAATGCTTAAACAAAGTTAAAACATACTACTAGATTATATGTGGAAATATTAGGGAAGAGATTGGTAGAAGTTTGGAATTGAAACAAACTCAAAAACTTATATATATTGCAATACTGTAACTAGTCCGGTTTGCAAACCAGCACACAAACCCGGACTAGCATGAAAACACGACAGAAAGTTTTTACAGAGGGATGGTCCGGTTTACAAACCAAGACACTAACCCGGACCACCCCTAAAATACACCCGAGAGTTTTGCAAAGGAACGGTCCGGGTTTGCAAACCAATCCCTAAACCCGGACCACACAAAATTTTCACCCGAGAGAAACTATACTGCATGGTCCGGGTTTGTAAACCCAGCCCTAAACCCGGACCACACTCAAATTCCACTCGAGAGTGACCAAACAATATGGTCCGGGTTTGTAAACCCGGACACTAACCCGGACCCTACTAAAAACCCTCCAGAATGTGTTCTAAAGCTATTCTAAGGTAGGGTAAGGATGGGTAATGATTGTATAAGATGATTAAGACATAATTAATGATGTTAATGGTCATTAAGGCTATAAACAAGCTTAGAAAATAATTGTAAGTAAGTAACTTAAGTAAATGTATTTAAGTAATAACGAGTTAGTAAGTATAAACTAGGAATGAAATACCCCAAATTATATAACATGGATTAAATATCTAATCACATTAATTAAGGCCTAAACATGCCTTAAAAGTCAACTGAGAACAACATTGGTCAACATAAAACAAGATGTTGCACCCTTTGACTGTTTAGGGTAAACAAATACCCAAATGAACTAATTAGGACCTAAAAATTTGTCCTAAGCATATTAACACATTACTAAACATACTACAACCGTTGGACAACACTCCACACAAAGAACAAGCACTTTCATGCTTCAAGGTCAAGTAGAGCAAAAGGTGCTCTAAGATACCTTAAAGGTCTAATGACTTCTAAATGATATAAAATTGGATACCATGATCAAATATCATGTAAGGAAACACAACAAAACCGTTTTCAAAGAAAACCAAGCTCAGAAACACCTTGCGACACAAAATGTGCACTAAAACTCCTTAAAGCACGTTTTTGTGTAATTGACTTCTAAATTGGTTTTAAATGGGCTAAAAGGTTATAATTACCTTTAAAATATAAAATATCATATTATATGACATTAGGAATTTAATTCCAGAAATTTACGAATTTTTACAAATTTAATATTAAAATATTAATAAAACCCTAAAGTGGGGCCCGTTTGGGTCACATTGACTAAGTTGGTCAATGTTGACCATTGACCACGAATTGGACTGCATAAAATCGGTTCACTAAGTCTCTAAAAAGACCAAGAGACAAGTCCATGTGACAATTAATTATACTACCTTACTTTTACATAAAATAAGGAAAAAGTACACTTTTACATATAAAACACAAAAGTAACTTACCACTTGCTTACCCATGTGAGGTTGGAGCCGATTGAGGAGCCTCTCCTCTCCTGTTACACGGTTGACACAAGCTCCAAGCAAGGACAAGACAAGAGTGATGACTCATTTCATTAATTAAGCTAAAAGTTACATTATTACACCATTATTGAATCAATTATGCTCAAATAATTCACCCACCTTTCCTATCATGGCCGGCTGCCCCTTGCTGTTGTCTCCAACGAATTTATCAATTGCAATCAACCTTGGTGAGTCATCAATCACTTAAATCATAAAAAAATGCAAAAATGTGTTTTAAGCCAAAATTAGGTCATTTGCCTCATTAGCTCCATTCCAACCGGGGAGCTCATTGCCAAACTCTCCCTTTGGCTTCTCTTGACTGAAGGTAAGAATACCAAGCTCCATTGGAGAGAGCTCAAGCTCTAGGTAAGCTCCTAAGGCATAAAAATGCCCATTTTCTTCATCTTTCTTTCCTTTTTCGATTGATCTAGACTCCAACCTTTTCTATACATCTATGTAGAGTGTTTTGGAGGTTAAAGGAAGATTGATTCTCGGCCATAACAAGATCTAAGGAGAAAATTTCAAGTCTTGACCATTTAAGGTAAAAATGTGCTCTAAGCACACACCTCTTCTTCCTTGTGAATTTCGGTTGTAAAACTTGGTTCCCTAGCCTTATTTTCTTCTCCTTTTCATGTGGATTCAGTTGGTATACCAAGATCTACAAGGAGTAGCTAGATCCAAGCCAAAACACCATTTTTGGCATCTTAAACAAGGTAAAATTAGCTATCTTCCAAGCTAATTTACCCACGGTTTTATACCTTGTTATTAAGAGAGTTTTGATACTTTTTATCTTCTGGAAAAATAGGGCCGAGATCTCACTCCAATAAACTTGGAGATTTAAGGTAAAAATTCATGATTTTCATGATTTAAATTACTTCTCTTGGTTAGCTCATGTTTGGAGTTTAATCATGTCTTGTTTTCTACATGAAGACAAGTAAATCAAGCTTTGGAGAAACTCTCCTTAAGGTGGCGATGTAACACCCCATCCAACAACAAACACATAATAACATTCTGCAGCGGAAAATATACTACTTCACATCACTTAACTCGTTGGTGTTACACGCCGTTAACCACCCACGTGGCTAACAAGGCTATTACATAAACATTGTACCGGTCTGATGGACTAGATTCCCGAGCGACTACACATTATTATCCCTTTCCATTAACAACAAAACATACACATACCTTCCAACTGTACCGAGTATTTACAAACTGATGCCGATAACAGTTTCGGTCTTACTACGCCTACTGTATATATACACTTAAATGATTACCCATGTACAACGACTACCCGTCCTACTCTCGAACGGCTTCCAGCACTTCGTACCTGAAATAAGAAAAGAAGAGAAAGGGGCCCCCCAAGGGGCTCAGCACCTTTGCTGGTATGGTAATCCCGCAGCCCACATGCTACCGGGCCACGCACAACTAATTGTCGTCTTAGCATGTGGTTGATTATTTTTAAATCATACATGCAACTGTAAACACACAACACATAATCATTTCGCCTCAACGGGCTCAACAAACGGATAATATATCCTTACTTAATAAGTCACTCATGGTATTCATTATCCCTAGAGTGTTCCTCCTCTAATGGAGCTACTTCCTTAATAGACGACACTTACCCTTAAATCGGGTTATCCTTAAACGCCTCTTATCACAAACTGGGAATCATATCCATGATCCACACACTCCACATTATACAACATATAACATACACTACATAACAACACATAACCACACTTTGCACGTTTCCACGTGTACAACATAACACCACAATAGATATTGCATCACAACAAAATACATACATAACGGGAATGGTTCTCTTAGGAACCGACCCAAACATTGCTTATACACTGGTGAGCCTAGAGAATGTTGCCAGTCTCATGATAAGCTCGTTACATAACTCGTTACCGTCTCGTTAAATGGACGGATAACTTAACACAAGGTGTCTCGGATATAGTGATCCAAGCACACCGAACAAACATAACAATAGTATGCCCCTGTGGCCCGACGTGAGTCAGTAATAGCCTTGGTTAAGCTAAAGGGAAGGTTGGGAACCAAATTGGAAAACAACCATAACATACGGAGGATCGAACCTGCTATGACAACGACCCCCATACTCACACGCGTGGCCGGAACAGACCGGACTCCTCACTCCCCCCGTTAGCACTTGTTAGAAGTTCAACTTTGAACTTTATTAAACAATCACAAACATTGGGTTAAGTCTTGTTAGACATACACAAGGGAAGAGAGAGTCATACATTCACATACAAACATCGCACACAAACATCACATAACCACTCACGCATAGCCGTGGTTAGAACGTTCCTTAAGTCGGAAACGTTGTTACCGGATACCGTTCTCCTACGTTTACCTAATAGTGGTTAACTAGCCCTTCAAGCGCATTCGAGGTTACCGGTATCGGCACGGAAACATACAATAACAATAACGACTGTAAACTCGTTTCATGATTTATCTCATAACGTGGCAAACATACAGAAAACACATTGGCATACAAGCCGGTGTAATCCGGTAGGACACAGGTGCAAGAAAACCATACCTGTCACCGGAGTCCACTTTATCACGTCCTCTTATGTTCCTCGAGCAATTCTCGAACAACTGTTAACATCACATGTGTTTTTATTAACATCGGGGTTGCTTGATTATTTAATGTCTAATGCCTATAATTTTTCCCCGTTAACTTAGTTACATAGCTTCACTTTTTAACTTGTTTTACTTTCACATTTTATTACAACTTTTCACCCACTTAATTGTCATTAAAACTCACCTAACAAGTCCTTAACAACTTTATAACATCATTACCTATCAATCCCCATCATTACATATCATTTTATAACCTTAAACAACATTTTTGGTCCGACCGACCTTACCGACCAAACTTGTCCAAGTTCGGTCCATTCCAGAACACATTTCCGTCAAAATCTTCTACTCCGACCGACCTTGTAAGTTCGGTCGCATGTTCGGTCTATTCCCGAGAGTTTCTTCCCTTTGAAAATTCAAGCCCGACCGAACTTGCCAAGTCCGGTCCTATGTTCGGTCGGTTCCAGAAACTTAATCTGTACACAAAATACAAGCCCGACCGACCTTGCAAGTCCGGTCCCCAAGGTCGGTCCATTCCAGAAGCCAATTCTCGCAGGGTAAACTGGGCTCGACCGAACTTGCAAATTCGGTCGCAAGTTCGGTCTGCCCCAGACCCTTGTTTTCCTTTTCTCATTCAACTCCAAACTTCACCACATATATCCTAGTACACCCTAACCTCATTTGGACACTTCAAACACACCTTTAGCCATGTACCAAACTCTTTAAATCACACACCAAAACCATTTTATCATTCACCAATTCCTTACAAATTCTTAGCACTTGGAATGTTTCCTCCTTAAGATTCCTAAGTGGTACTTCACCAATAATGACCACTATACCAAGGTGTTTTCCTCTACACCTTAACATCATCTCTCAAACTTCTTTTCTTACTAACTAAATCTCCTTTTTCACATCTTATCTAAACATCACTTCTTCCTTGGATATCAACATTACCTAAACCTTAAACAACTTCCTAGGTCACCAAAACTTACTTAAAACACTTAGAACTTCTTACACATTTCCAAAATTTGGCCTTAGCTTCTCTTGTATATACTCACATCCAAACACTTAGGTTTTTACCTTATTTCATTCAAGAACACCTAAAATCCATCAAACACATTTTTATACACAAACTTCACACATTTAGCACTACATCACAATATAGTGCATAACTTAAATTGCTTGGCACTTAGGCCCTTAAATAACATGGCTCTTAGGCCCTTAAGTTGCTTAAACCATAAACACTGAATTTCCACAATATATAAGCCTTTGACCTGCAATTACACACACCAAGACATATGTTCTTTTACTAGTCTCTTAAGAACACTTTACTAAGTCATTCACCATTTGCTCTTTAGGTAGTTTTTAACAAGCATTATAAGCTCATTTCTCCTAAGGCATTAAACCACATTGAGATAGCATATTTACCTCTTTTTCCTCACAACTTCTTTCTTGTTTCCTTGTAAACCGGTAAGGTATTTGATTCCTTGTCAAGTTCTAAACAATATACAAACATCATAATGAGTATTCAAGCTTTAAGCTTCATCTCATTGTAAACCCTAATTTTACATTGTTTCAAAAACATTAATGTAGTTGTTTTACCTTGATCTTTGAAGGGAGTTTGAATATCTATGAAGAGAGGACTCCACCTAGTCCATAAGAGATTGGAATGAAGCTAGAACAAAGTCACACAAAGAGCTCCATCAATGAGTATTTTCGGTCAAGGCAAAAACATGAAGGAAACTTGATTTTTCTTTGAGATTCCTTACCTAGAAGCAAATGAGAGTAATAATATGTAGAAACACAAGCTCAAGCTCCATCAATGGTGATTCTCCATGGCACCAAAATTGAGTTCTTGAAGATTTGAAAAGGTAGAAGTGTAGAGCTTGACCTAACTAAGACAAATATGGTCTTAGAATTTGATTTGGAGCATGGAGTTGGATTTGGCAAGGAAATGAAGATGGAGAAGAGAGGTTGATATAGGAAATCGTAAATGGAGGGGAGGAAGGGAGCTTGAAGACGTGTGAAATGAGAAGGGAATGAAAGAATGAAGATGAGTTCTACTTTTGGAAGATATTTAAGTTAAAGCAAAATAGTACTTACTTTATAGGCTTTACTTTACTTATTTGATTTCTTTTACATGTTGGTGACTCACACCATGAAAAACCGGCCCCCATATACTTAGAAGGGTATAATAGTCTTTGTTGACCAACTTAATTACTTATAACAACATATGTTACAAACTAGCTTATAAAAGTTACTATTCATAAAAACAAGGCACATAGAAGTGAAAATTTTGATTTCCCATTGATATAGACTTCTAAATGTGATACTATATAGTACACATGTTAATTAAAGAGTATGATGGACATTTAGCCATTCAAAACTCATTTACAAGACAATTTTCAAAAACGTGCTTTAAGACTCCTTAAAGCACTTTTTGTGTTTTAACTTGTTTTCAAGCTTGGTTTTCTTTGGTAATTGATTTAATATGTTCATTAACATATTTATGAGGTATAGGTATGACCATTAGGTCTTATACAAATTTATCCCAAGCTTAGAGCACATTTTTGCTCATATTGACTTTAAGGTATTTTCTTGTGTTTTATTTGGTTTAAACTGTCCACAAGGTTTCCTAAGGACTTATTTAGCCTTATTAAATCATAATTGAATATTATTAAGTCTTGGTAGGCTCTTTGGGTCCTAACCAAGTTCGCTCATAGCTTAGAGCATGTTTTTGCTCAAACTGTGTCTTAATGCTTTATTGCATTTTACTATGGTTTAAATTGTACACTGATGTTCCTAAGGCACTTTTAGCCTTTACATACCATAGTTTAATATTTAAACCACATATCAAGGTTTGGGGTATTTCAATCTACCCCCCTTAAAAAGAACTTCGTCCTCGAAGTTCACATTTCCCACACATCATTAGATTAGAATACGGGGATTACTTACAGCCATAAAACTTCCATAACCAAACACACTTTACATCACAACCTCGGACTTAATGGTCCGGGCAACACATTCACATCCACACATAACAAACATATTCACATGATAACCTCGGACTCAATGGTCCGGGTATCTTAACAACACTTACACATACATAACAACCCCTTTGACTCACTGGTCTTGGGTAACATAACAACCTTTAGACACATAGGTCTATGTAACAACACATTTAGACTCGTAGGTCTTAATAGCATACACTTTAGGAACTCAAGGTCAAAATATTTTATTACACATACCACACACATGTCATAGCATGTATACAATCAAAAATATCTTTGATATACACTGTGATCCCGCAGAACCCGGTCGCGATGGACACCTTCTGTCCCCGTGTCCTTGGGAGATCAAAACAATCACTTAAGTTTAAAATTTCCTTGAGAGGTTAAGTAAGAGAACTTTAATTATGTAAAGTATCTATCAACGTTTTATAAATACCAATTGAAAATCTTTTTGAAAGCACACACAACTCCAAGTCCAACTTAAGCTCTTTGCTTCTTTTCTTAGCGTGGTTATTTGTGACCACTTATAGGGAGCTTCAAGAATCATCCAACCCTGATGTGATCAGCATCAGTGTAGAACTATCCTTCCACTCCAATTTGTGTTCGGCTTCCCTTGATCACATGCAAATCAAGTTCCACTTCCCACTTCATTTTCAAACATCAAGTAAATCACTCATTTCCAATTTTCTATCTTTTTAATCATTCTAATCATGATCATACATCTCCAAGGATAGAACTTCATCTATCAGTTATTTCCATACACTTTTAGTCCTGTTGCCTATGGAATCTTATTCTCATTAGGTTTTATATTGGTCTCATACCCTTTTTATGAATCACTATATAGTATATATACACATATATTTTATCAAAATACGACACACCGTTTCACATTTATACACTGTCGGGGTTTTGTTCCCCGGGAGTTTCTCTACTCCCACCTCTGTACTATCACACACACTTGTTAACAAATACACACACTTATCACAATGGTATTCGTATCCTCTGTGCGCAATTACCACAATTCAACCATGAATGAATGCGTATGTTTACGTAACACACACACCAATCATCAAAACATTAATATAATTTTGTGCTATGCACAATATAAGTCACATACACTACGTACACTTGTACGGTAATATACACTAAGTGGTTTTGCGCTCTACCCCCCTTAAAAGGGATTACGCCCACGTAATCAATCACTAAACATTAGCTTAAAATGTTTTGCCATCGTGAAGTATCTTAACTTCCACGCGGTCTATTACACAATGGATTCTGATTAGAGGATCTTAACCTTATTGGCGGTTTAGTTCCTAAACCAAGAATTCCCATTGGAGTTTTGTTTAAACTCTTAGTTGGTTTCGATTCTGGCCTGTTAGGCTTCTAGGCGTTAATAATTAGCCATTCACTCATGTTCACCATGTACATTCAACGCTTGAATCACTGGCTCACTAGTTTCTGCTGTGAAACTCTAATAACTGTAGAGCTTAATTGCCCCATTTGTTATTCTTACTGTATTGTACATCCCCAATTGTCACCTTCATCTTGGTAACAATGGTTTCTCAACCAACGCGTGGTATTTCTTACCGTTAGCGAATTCGGTGAGTTATGAACTTTCTATCCACTTCCATAACAATTTACTATGTAAATAGTTATGTATTTCACAATGATTGACTTGTTCCCTTCCGACTTACTGTCGGTTGAGATTGAGCTACTACCTAGTGTGTAGTGCTCTCTCAGCTATTTACAACATTTGAGGTATATTCTATACCGATATTTGGCAGTTAGTGCTACTGTAGTCACTCACTGTTAATCATGTCTCCACATTTGGTTTTGTACAAGTACTTTTTATTGGTGCGGCCTTGCATTTCCTATGCATCGACCATCATAACATTATTCCTCCACCATTAACATGTTTCCAATTCCTAGCTATCCCACTCGATCATTACTGCGCAAGTGCAATACCAAAACACTCAGTGCATACAGAGTGCAGAGGCGTAAACTCTTGACGTAATCCCTTATGCGATTCGCCATGGAATTCACACTGAATCCTCATCACACGTGCCTATCACTGGCTTATTGCCACAGTTGTCTAATATCACTTATCTTGTATCTCCACTGAGTTTGACTCATAACTGTCTTATTTGCTACATTACGTTTTTTAACAATACTTATACAACGGTCGCTTACTGGCACCGTGCTCTTACTCCTTGTATAACATCAGCGCTTACATAGTATTTACGTCACATTATAACCTCCCACACATATACTTGTATTATTCACATTATGGTTCATCACCATTTGGATGACTACTGATGCTCCTTGAGTCGCCCATCAACATCTAGCGTCCCACACGTACGGTGGTGGTTGCTATTAGACTTATTACCCTTCCGGTATTCCCAAGTGGTAGTAACCATATTGGTCCACCCTTAACGTATTTCTTGAACTACGCTCCTGCGGTCTCCACAATATCGAGAGGTATCCCCACTCTTAATGCAGTGGTTCGTTACCACTCTATTCACTTATACAAACATAACTTCTACAATCAATTGAATTTATATAACATATCTTGTTATGGCTTATGAGCCTTATTTGCCTTGAGCGGGCTCATTGTAGGCTGTCCACACACATATACTTCTCTGTACTGTATTATATGGTTTGGATATTATATTGAGCTCATGACAAGGTCGTTGCATTCCGTTTTCCTTCCATGGGATGCCCCTTAGGTTGTCAGTCCGTCTCCTGACGACTTATGTCTAAATGGTGTTAGTTTCAATCCTTGTGTCTTTGTCATTGCCATTCGTGCAACACTGTTGATGCAAACACCCTTCAAGGATTGCTCCTGGGTGTTGCTAAGTTAGCTTTACATTTAGTTCCACACTTATTGGGTACATCCAGTTAGTCACGCCTTTTTGCGTTCTTAACTGGCTTATTATCTTCTTCTGTGAGATCACATTTCTTGTAGTTTCATCCCGTTCATTGCACATTAATTGTGTCCACATTAGGCATTTGCTTGCCATGTACAGGCTGGTCACCGTTCCGCAACATGTTTTATCCCTGAGGATCTTTAAGACGTATACGATGTCTTTACATAACAGTTTGTGCACTTCGCACTTCCTAACTCTTAAACATTCCCTTGAAAGGAATTCACTAATCCTTTAATCTTGTTATCTTAACTGAGTTCCTTAACTTCAAACTCTTGGTAATCCCTAGTTCTTGTTGATTTATACTGCTGACCGTAGAACGGAGTCGACTACTTCCCGTGTTTCGGACTTACTCGTATACATATGTGGTACCATACTGATACATTACTACTTACCCAACTAACCCATGAGTAGGTCTGTCAGGCCCACAAGCTCCTATCGGAGTGCGGTCGTCCCACAATTCAATTGGTACACTCGTAGTGTCCGTCACACGCCCTAGGTGAAGTATTCTGTTGTCAACTCCCTTATATTGTCCCTTGACATTATGCGTCCCGTGCTTCCCGAACTTAATCGAAGGAAGGTTTATCACATGTGTATCTTTATCAACTGCCTTGGTTTTATGGTTTGGTTTTAAAAGAAGGTTGGAAAGAAGTGTTGGTTTGAAAGAAAATCTGGTTTTGAAAGAAAAAGGGTTTTGAATAAATTTGGGTTGAAAGAAAATTTTTCATGGTTTCACAACATTTCTTACCTTACCCAAGTCTAGCTTCTTGCTGACTGGGTAATTTCCAATTACAGGGGTTAGGCTAACAGGCCCTTCCACTGTTATGACGATCACATTAACTTTATGGTACTTTACCAAATACTTTGTAGTGGTTATAACTTTCACGAACAAGCCCTGTTATAGCAGCACTGCTATAGCAGTGCGCCATGCTAGCTGGCTATCGGTTTAACACATACCGGTTGTGGATTGTTTTATCCGCACTGTCATCAGTGGCTTGTTGGCCCTCACTGATTACTGGTCTTGATAATAACTTCTCTAGGTGACTTCTCACTGTATTCACATAATACATTATCAACGGGGTGCTCCATTCTTGGAGTCCCCTTTCCTTTTGTATGTTTTCCTCTTCGTAGCCGTTCCACGTTATTTGTCGTGGTTACTGAGACTGTCTCTTGTTTGGGCACTACGTTGCAGTTCCTTTATCGGTTGGTACACCGTTGGTGTTTATTATCAACTGTGGTCCCGGTAGACACTCGTCTCGGTTTCACTAATCCTCTTCTTGCCTGTTGCACGGTCGGGCGTTGCAAGCTGGTTACTCTCGACTGCTTTGCATGTCGACCCAGGTTACCGGAAATTCTATTCTCTTATACACAAAATCCTTCATCCTTCGCTATTAAATGCGGTTAACATTGTTCAGATGGAGACCGTCTCCGGGATTTCAGTTTTCGGGACCTACCGTATGACAGGTTCTCCGTACCTTTTAAGGTATTTAATAACAGCCAGATCGGGTATTCCCGAGTAAGAGTGGACTTCCATCTCTCTGGCGTTGTTGTCCAAGTTATAAAACAGGGATTGGGAGGGCGGGAAGGATATAGTAGTTTCCAGTAGTACCGGTAGTTCCTAACTAGGATCTACTTCACGCTATCACTCAACCCTTAACCCAAAGTACTTAAATCCTAACTCGGTACTTCCTAAGCTCGTAATTCAGTCATCAGAGCGATACTTCGCTCTGATACCACTTTTTTGTAACACCCCATCCAACACAAACACATAATAACATTCTGCAGCGGAAAATTACTACTTCACATCACTTAACTCGTTGGTGTGTTACACGCCGTAACACCCACGTGGCTAACAAGGCTATTAACATAAACATGGTACCGGTCTGATGGACTAGATTCCCGACGACTACACATTATTTCCCTTTCCATTAACAACAAAACCATACACATCTTCCAACTGTACCGAGTATTTACAAACTGATGCCGATAACAGTTTCGGTCTTACTACGCCTACTGTATATATACACTTAAATGATTACCCATGTACAACGACTACCGTCCTACTCTCGAACGGCTTCCAGCACTTCGTACCTGAAATAAGGAAAAGAAGAGAAAGGGGGGCCCCCAAGGGGCTCAGCACCTTTGCTGGTAAGGTAATCCCCGCATCCCACATGCTAGGGGCCACGCACAAACTAATTGTTCGTCTTAGCATGTGGTTGATAGGTTTTTAAACATACATGCAACTGTAAAACACACAACACATAATCATTTGCCTCAACGGGCTCAACAAAGGATAATATATCCTTACTGAATAAGTCACTCATGGTATTCATTTATCCCTAGAAGGTTCCTCCTCTAATGGAGCTACTTCCTTAATAGACGACATTACCCTTAAATCGGGTTATCCTTAAACGCCTCTTATCACAAACTGGGAATCATATCCATGATCCCACACTCCACATTATACAAACTATAACATACACTACATAACAACACATAACCACACTTTGCACGTTTCCACGTGTGTACAACATAACACCGCCAATAGATATTGCATCACAACAAATACATAACATAACGGGAATGGTCTCTTAGGAACCGACAACCCAAACATTGCTTATACACTGGTGAGCCTAGAGAATGTTGCCAGTTATGCATGATAAGCTCGTTACATAACTCGTTACCGTCTCGTTAAATGGATAGATAACGACACAAGGTGTCTGGATATAGTGATCCAAGCACACCGAACAAACATAACAATAGTATGCCCCTTGTGGCCGCCGTGGTGAGTCAGTAATAGCCTTGGTTAAGCTAACGGGAGGTTGGGAACCAATTGGAAACACAACCATAACATACGGAGAGGATCGAAACTGCTATGAACTGCCCCCTATCACCACGGCGTGGCCGGAACAGGACCGGACTCTCACTCCCCCGTTAGCACTTGTTAGAAGTTCAACTTTGAACTTTATTAAACAATCACAAACATTGGGTTAAGTTTAAGTCTTGTTAGACATACACAAAAAGGGAAGAGAGAGTCATACATTCTTCACAACAAACATCGCACACAAACATCACATAACCAACTCACGTATAGCCGTGGTTAGAACGTTCCTTAAGTCGGAAACGTTGTTACCGGATACCGTTCTCCTACGTTTACCTAATAGTGGTTAACTAGCCCTTCAGCGCATTCGAGGTTACCGGTATCGGCACGGAAACATACAATAACAAAAACGACTGTAAACTCGTTTCATGATTTATCTCATAACGTGGCAAACATACAGAAAACACATTGGCATACAAGCCGGTGTAATCCGGTAGGACAGGTTGCAAGAAAACCATACCTGTCACCGGAGTCCACTTTATCACGTCCTCTTATGTTCCTCGAGCAATTCTCGAACAACTGTTAACATCACATGTGTTTTTATTAACATCGGGGTTGCTTGATTATTTAATGTCTAATGCCTATAATTTTTCCCCGTTAACTTAGTTACATAGCTTCACTTTTTAACTTGTTTTACTTTCACATTTTATTACAACTTTCACCCACTTAATTGTCATTAAAACTCACCTAACAAGTCCTTAACAACTTTATAACATCATTACTATCAATCCCCATCATTACATATCATTTTATAACCTTAAACAACATTTTTGGTCCGACCGACCTTAGCGACCGAACTTGTCCAAGTTCGGTCCATTCCAGAACACATTTTCGTCAAAATCTTCTACTCCGACCGACCTTGTAAGTTCGGTCGCATGTTCGGTCTATTCCCGAGAGTTTCTTCCCTTTGAAAATTCAAGCCCGACCGAACTTGCCAAGTCCGGTCCTTTGTTCGGTCGGCTAGAAACTTAATCCGTACACAAAATACAAGCCCGACCGACCTTGCAAGTCCGGTCCCCAAGGTCGGTCCATTCCAGAAGCCAATTCTCGCAGGGTAAACTGGGCTCGACCGAACTTGCAAGTTCGGTCGCAAGTTCGGTCTGCCCCAGACCTTGTTTTCCTTTTCTCATTCAACTCCAAACTTCACCACATATATCCTAGTACACCCTAACCTCATTTGGGCACTTCAAACACACCTTTAGCCATGTACCAAACTCTTTAAATCACACACCAAAACCATTTTATCATTCACCAATTCCTTACAAAATTCTTAGCACTTGGAATGTTTCCTCCTTAAGATTCCTAAGTGGTACTTCACCAATAATGACCACTATACCAAGGTGTTTCCTCTACACCTTAACATCATCTCTCAAACTTCTTTTCTTACTAACTAAATCTCCTTTTTCACATCTTATCTAAACATCACTTCTTCCTTGGATATCAACATTACCTAAACCTTAAACAACTTCCTAGGTCACCAAAACTTACTTAAAACACTTAGAACTTCTTACACATTTCCAAAATTTGGCCTTAGCTTCTCTTGTATATACTCACATCCAAACACTTAGGTTTTTACCTTATTTCATTCAAGAACACCTAAAATCCATCAAACACATTTTTATACACAAACTTCACACATTTAGCACTACATCACAATATAGTGCATAACTTAAATTGCTTGGCACTTAGGCCCTTAAATAACATGGCTCTTAGGCCCTTAAGTTGCTTAAACCATAAACACTGAATTTCCACAATATATAAGCCTTTGACCTGCAATTACACACACCAAGACATATGTCTTTTACTAGTCTCTTAAGAACACTTTACTAAGTCATTCACCATTTGCTCTTTAGGTAGTTTTTAACAAGCATTATAAGCTCATTTCTCCTAAGGCATTAAACCACATTGAGATAGCATATTTACCTCTTTTTCCTCACAACTTCTTTCTTGTTTCCTTGTAAAACCGGTAAGGTATTTGATTCCTTGTCAAGTTCTAAACAATATACAAACATCATAATGAGTATTCAAGCTTTAAGCTTCATCTCATTGTAAACCCTAATTTTACATTGTTTCAAAAACATTAATGTAGTTGTTTTACCTTGATCTTTGAAGGGAGTTTGAATATCTATGAAGAGAGGACTCCACCTAGTCCATAAGAGATTGGAATGAAGCTAGAACAAAGTCACACAAAGAGCTCCATCAATGAGTATTTTCGGTCAAGGCAAAAACATGAAGGAAACTTGATTTTTCTTTGAGATTCCTTACCTAGAAGCAAATGAGAGTAATAATATGTAGAAACACAAGCTCAAGCTCCATCAATGGTGATTCTACATGGCACCAAAATTGAGTTCTTGAAGATTTGAAAAGGTAGAAGTGTAGAGCTTGACCTAACTAAGACAAATATGGTCTTAGAATTTGATTTGGAGCATGGAGTTGGATTTGGCAAGGAAATGAAGATGGAGAAGAGAGGTTGATATAGGAAATCGTAAATGGAGGGGAGGAAGGGAGCTTGAAGACGTGTGAAATGAGAAGGGAATGAAAGAATGAAGATGAGTTCTACTTTTGGAAGATATTTAAGTTAAAGCAAAATAGTACTTTACTTTATAGGCTTTACTTTACTTATTTGATTTCTTTTACATGTTGGTGACTCACACCATGAAAAACCGGCCCCCATATACTTAGAAGGGTATAATAGTCTTTGTTGACCAACTTAATTACTTATAACAACATATGTTACAAACTAGCTTATAAAAGTTACTATTCATAAAAACAAGGCACATAGAAGTGAAATTTTTGATTTCCCATTGATATAGACTTCTAAATGTGATACTATATAGTACACATGTTAATTAAAGAGTAATGATGGAAATTTAGCCATTCAAAACTCATTTACAAGACAATTTTTCAAAAACGTGCTTTAAGACTCCTTAAAGCACTTTTTGTGTTTTAACTTGTTTTCAAGCTTGGTTTTCTTTGGTAATTGATTTAATATGTTCATTAACATATTTATGAGGTATAGGTATGACCATTAGGTCTTATACAAATTTATCCCAAGCTTAGAGCACATTTTTGCTCATATTGACTTTAAGGTATTTTCTTGTGTTTTATTTGGTTTAACTGTCCACCAAGGTTTCCTAAGGACTTATTTAGCCTTATTAAATCATAATTGAATATTATTAAGTCTTGGTAGGCTCTTTGGGTCCTAACCAAGTTCGCTCATAGCTTAGAGCATGTTTTTGCTCAAACTGTGTCTTAATGCTTTATTGCATTTTACTATGGTTTAAATTGTACACTGATGTTCCTAAGGCACTTTTAGCCTTTACATACCATAGTTTAATATTTAAACCACATATCAAGGTTTGGGGTATTTCAATCTACCCCCCTTAAAAGAACTTCGTCCTCGAAGTTCACATTTCCCACACATCATTAGATTAGAATACGGGGATTACTTACAGCCATAAAACTTCCATAACCAAACACACTTTACATCACAACCTCGGACTTAATGGTCCGGGCAACACATTCACATCCACACATAACAAACATATTCACATGATAACCTCGGACTCAATGGTCCGGGTATCTTAACAACACTTACACATACATAACAACCCCTTTGACTCACTGGTCTTGGGTAACATAACAACCTTTAGACACATAGGTCTATGTAACACAACACATTTAGACTCGTAGGTCTTAATAGCATACACTTTAGGAACTCAAGGTCAAAATAATATTTATTACACAGGAAGGAGCGGCATTTGAAGAAAGCCACCATGGGATTTGGTAGTCTTTCTCGGGTCAATAAATTGTCGTGTAAGGGAAAGAGAGATAGGAAGACCAAATAGAGGAGAAAATACTTTATATTGAGATGTTGTAAGATAGTTATGAGTAAGTCAAAAGGTAAGCTAGTAGGATTTTGTCTGGTCACAGCTCTCGCTGTTTGTGCCACATTTGTGGTTTACTTGGCCTTGTGCCGCTAATTATCAAAAAAAAACAATCAAAAATATCTTTGATATACACTGTGATCCCGCAGAACCCGGTCGCGATGGACACCTTCTGTCCCCGTGTCCTTGGGAGATCAAAACAATCACTTAAGTTTAAAATTTCCTTGAGAGGTTAAGTAAGAGAACTTTAATTATGTAAAGTATCTATCAACGTTTTATAAATACCAATTGAAAATCTTTTTGAAAGCACACACAACTCCAAGTCCAACTTAAGCTCTTTGCTTCTTTTCTTAGCGTGGTTATTTGTGACCACTTATAGGGAGCTTCAAGAATCATCCAACCCTGATGTGATCAGCATCAGTGTAGAACTATCCTTCCACTCCAATTTGTGTTCGGCTTCCCTTGATCACATGCAAATCAAGTTCCACTTCCCACTTCATTTTCAAACATCAAGTAAATCACTCATTTCCAATTTTCTATCTTTTTAATCATTCTAATCATGATCATACATCTCCAAGGATAGAACTTCATCTATCAGTTATTTCCATACACTTTTAGTCCTGTTGCCTATGGAATCTTATTCTCATTAGGTTTTATATTGGTCTCATACCCTTTTTATGAATCACTATATAGTATATATACACATATATTTTATCAAAATACGACACACCGTTTCACATTTATACACTGTCGGGGTTTTGTTCCCCGGGAGTTTCTCTACTCCCACCTCTGTACTATCACACACACTTGTTAACAAATACACACACTTATCACAATGGTATTCGTATCCTCTGTGCGCAATTACCACAATTCAACCATGAATGAATGCGTATGTTACGTAACACACACACCAATCATCAAACAATATTAATTTTTGTGCTATGCACAATATAAGTCACATACACTACGTACACTTGTACGGTAATATACACTAAGTGGTTTTGCGCTCTACCCCCTTAAAAGGGATTACGCCCACGTAATCAATCACTAAACATTAGCTTAAAATGTTTTGCCATCGTGAAGTATCTTAACTTCCACGCGGTCTATTACACAATGGATTCTGATTAGAGGATCTTAACCTTATTGGCGGTTTAGTTCCTAAACCAAGAATTCCCATTGGAGTTTTGTTTAAACTCTTAGTTGGTTTCGATTCTGGCCTGTTAGGCTTCTAGGCGTTAATAATTAGCCATTCACTCATGTTCACCATGTACATTCAACGCTTGAATCACTGGCTCACTAGTTTCTGCTGTGAAACTCTAATAACTGTAGAGCTTAATTGCCCCATTTGTTATTCTTACTGTATTGTACATCCCCAATTGTCACCTTCATCTTGGTAACAATGGTTTCTCAACCAACGCGTGGTATTTCTTACCGTTAGCGAATTCGGTGAGTTATGAACTTTCTATCCACTTCCATAACAATTTACTATGTAAATAGTTATGTATTTCACAATGATTGACTTGTTCCCTTCCGACTTACTGTCGGTTGAGATTGAGCTACTACCTAGTGTGTAGTGCTCTCTCAGCTATTTACAACATTTGAGGTATATTCCATACCGATATTTGGCAGTTAGTGCTACTGTAGTCACTCACTGTTAATCATGTCTCCACATTTGGTTTTGTACAAGTACTTTTTATTGGTGCGGCCTTGCATTTCCTATGCATCGACCATCATAACATTATTCCTCCACCATTAACATGTTTCCAATTCCTAGCTATCCCACTCGATCATTACTGCGCAAGTGCAATACCAAAACACTCAGTCATACAGAGTGCAGAGGCGTAAACTCTTGACAGTAAATCCCTTATGCGATTCGCCATGGAATTCACACTGAACTCCTCATCACACAGTGCCTATCACTGGCTTATTGCCCAGTCTGTCTAATATCACTTATCTTGTATCTCCACTGAGTTTGACTCATAACTGGTCTTATTTGCTACATTATCGTTTAACAATACTTATACAACGGTCGCTTACTGCGCACCGTGCTCTTACTCCTTGTATAACATCAGCTTACATAGTATTTACTGTCA
Organism: Limonium bicolor; assembly: GCA_023374045.1. Classification (NCBI taxonomy): domain Eukaryota; kingdom Viridiplantae; phylum Streptophyta; class Magnoliopsida; order Caryophyllales; family Plumbaginaceae; genus Limonium; species Limonium bicolor. The sequence continues at coordinate 94,191,326 of CM041778.1, forward strand.
CATTAACCTCCACACATATACTTGTATTATTCACATTATGGTTCATCACTCATTTGGATGACTACTGAATGCTCCTTGAGCATCGCCCATCACACATCTAGCGTCCCACACGTACGGTGGTTGCTATTAGACTTATTACCCTTCCGGTCTTCCCAAGTGGTAGTAACCATATTGGTCCACCCTTAACGTATTTCTTGAACTACCGCTCCTGCGGTCTCACAATATCGAGAGGTATCCCCACTCTTAATGCAGTGGTTCGTTTACCACTCTATTCACTTATACAACATAAACTTCTACAATCAATTGAATTTATATAACATATCTTGCTTATGGCTTATGAGCCTTATTTGCCTTGAGCTGGGCTCATTGTAGGCTGTCCACACACATATACTTCTCTGTACTGTATTATATGGTTTGGATATTATATTGAGCTCCATGACAAGGTCGTTGCATTCCGTTTCCTTCCATGGGATGCCCCTTAGGTTTGTCAGTCCGTCTCCTGACGACTTATGTCTAAATTGGGTGTTAGTTTCAATCCTTGTGTCTTTGTCATGCCATTTCGTGCAACACTTGTTGATGCAAACACCCTTCAAGGATTGCTCCTGGGTGTTGCTAAGTTAGCTTTACATTTAGTTCACACTTATTGGTACATCCAGTTAGTCACGCCTTTTTGCGTTCTTAACTGGCTTATTATCTTCTTCTGTGAAGATCAACATTTCTTGATAGTTTCATCCCGTTCATTGCACATTAATGTGTCCACATTAGGCATTTGCTTGCCATGTACAGGCTGGGTCACCGTTCCAGCTAACATGTTTATCCCTGAGGATCTTTAAGACGTATACGATGTCTTTACATAACAGTTTGTGCACTTCGCACTTCCTAACTCTTAAACATTCCCTTGAAAGGAATTCACTAATCCTTTTAATCTTGTTATCTTAACTGAGTTCCTTAACTTCAACCACTCTTGGTAATCCCTAGTTCTTGTTGATTTATACTGCTGACCGTAGAACGGAGTCGACTACTTCCCGTGTTTCGGACTCTACTCGTATACATATGTGGGGTACCATACTGATACATTACTACTTACCCAACTAACCCATGAGTAGGTCTGTCAGGCCCACAAGCTCCTATCGGAGTGCGGTCGTCCCACAATTCAATTGGTACACTCGTAGTGTCCGTCACACGCCTAGGTGAAGTATTCTGTTGTCAACTCCCTTATATTGTCCCTTGACATTATGCGTCCCGTGCTTCCCGAACTTAATCGAAGGAAGGTTTATCCACTGTTGTATCTTTATCAACTGCCCTTGGTTTTACTGGTTTGGTTTAAAAGAAGGTTGGAAAGAAGTGTTGGTTTGAAAGAAAATCTGGTTTTGAAAAGAAAAAGGGTTTGAATAAATTTGGGTTGAAAGAAAATTTTTCATGGTTTCACAACATCTTCTTACCTTAACCAAGTCTAGCTTCTTGCTGACTGGTGTACTTCCAATTACAGGGGTTAGGCTAACAGGCCCTTCCACTGTTATGACGATCACATTTAACTTTATGGTACTTTACCAAATACTTTGTAGTGGTTATAACTTTCCCGAACAGCCCTGTTATAGCAGCACTTGCTATAGCAAGTGCGCCATGCTAGCTGGCTATCGGTTTAACACATACCGGTTGTGGTATTGTTTTTATCCGCACTGTCATCAGTGGCCTTGTTGGCCCTCACTGATCTTACTGTCTTGATAATAACTTCTCTAGGTGACTTCTCACTGTATTCACATAATAATTATCAACTGGGTGTCTCCCATTCTTGGAGTCCCCTTTCCTTTTGTATTGTTTCCTCTTCGTAGCCCGTTCCACGTATTTGTCGTGGTTACTGAGACTTGTCTCTTGTTTGGGCACTACGTTGCAGTTCCTTTATCGGTTGGTACACCGTTGGTGTATTATTTATCAACTGTGGTCCCGTAGACACTCGTCTCGGGTTTCACTAATCCACTTCTTGCCTGTTGCACGGTCGGTGCGTTGCAAGCTGGTTACTCTCGACTGCTTTGCATGTCGACCCAGGTTACCGGAAATTCTATTCTCTTATACACAAAATCCTTCATCCTTCGCTATTAAATGCGGTTAACATTGTTCAGATGGAGACCGTCTCCGGGATTTCCAGTTTTCGGGACCTACCGTATGACAGGTTCTCCGTACCTTTAAAGGTATTTAATAACAGCCAGATCGGGTATTCCCGAGTAAGAGTGGACTTCCATCTCTCTGGCGTTGTTGCCCAAGTTATAAAACAGGGATTGTGGAGGGCGGGAAGGATATAGTAGGTTTCCAGTAGTCACCGGTAGTTCCTAACTAGCGTATCTCTCACGCTATCACTCAACCCTTAACCCAAAGTACTTAAATCCTAACTCGGTACTTCCTAAGCTCGGTAATTCAGTCATCAGAGCGATACTTCGCTCTGATACCACTTTTTGTAACACCCCATCCAACAACAAACACATAATAACATTCTGCAGCGGAAAATATACTACTTCACATCACTTAACTCGTTGGTGTTACACGCCGTTAACCACCCACGTGGCTAACAAGGCTATTACATAAACATTGTACCGGTCTGATGGACTAGATTCCCGAGCGACTACACATTATTATCCCTTTCCATTAACAACAAAACATACACATACCTTCCAACTGTACCGAGTATTTACAAACTGATGCCGATAACAGTTTCGGTCTTACTACGCCTACTGTATATATACACTTAAATGATTACCCATGTACAACGACTACCCGTCCTACTCTCGAACGGCTTCCAGCACTTCGTACCTGAAATAAGGAAAGAAGAGAAAGGGGGCCCCCAAGGGGCTCAGCACCTTTGCTGGTATGGTAATCCCGCATCCCACATGCTATCGGGCCACGCACAACTAATTGTCGTCTTAGCATGTGGTTGATTATTTTTAAATCATACATGCAACTGTAAACACACAACACATAATCATTTCGCCTCAACGGGCTCAACAAACGGATAATATATCCTTACTTAATAAGTCACTCATGGTATTCATTATCCCTAGAGTGTTCCTCCTCTAATGGAGCTACTTCCTTAATAGACGACACTTACCCTTAAATCGGGTTATCCTTAAACGCCTCTTATCACAAACTGGGAATCATATCCATGATCCACACACTCCACATTATACAACATATAACATACACTACATAACAACACATAACCACACTTTGCACGTTTCCACGTGTACAACATAACACCGCAATAGATATTGCATCACAACAAAATACATAACATAACGGGAATGGTTCTCTTAGGAACCGACCCAAACATTGCTTATACACTGGTGAGCCTAGAGAATGTTGCCAGTCTCATGATAAGCTCGTTACATAACTCGTTACCGTCTCGTTAAATGGATAGATAACTTAACACAAGGTGTCTCGGATATAGTGATCCAAGCACACCGAACAAACATAACAATAGTATGCCCCTGTGGCCCGACGTGAGTCAGTAATAGCCTTGGTTAAGCTAAAGGGAAGGTTAGGAACCAAATTGGAAAACAACCATAACATACGGAGAGGATCGAACCTGCTATGACAACGACCCCCATACTCACACGCGTGGCCGGAACAGACCGGACTCCTCACTCCCCCCGTTAGCACTTGTTAGAAGTTCAACTTTGAACTTTATTAAACAATCACAAACATTGGGTTAAGTCTTGTTAGACATACACAAGGGAAGAGAGAGTCATACATTCACATACAAACATCGCACACAAACATCACATAACCAACTCACGTATAGCCGTGGTTAGAACGTTCCTTAAGTCGGAAACGTTGTTACCGGATACCGTTCTCCTACGTTTACCTAATAGTGGTTAACTAGCCCTTCAAGCGCATTCGAGGTTACCGGTATCGGCACGGAAACATACAATAACAATAACGACTGTAAACTCGTTTCATGATTTATCTCATAACGTGGCAAACATACAGAAAACACATTGGCATACAAGCCGGTGTAATCCGGTAGGACACAGGTTGCAAGAAAACCATACCTGTCACCGGAGTCCACTTTATCACGTCCTCTTATGTTCCTCGAGCAATTCTCGAACAACTGTTAACATCACATGTGTTTTTATTAACATCGGGGTTGCTTGATTATTTAATGTCTAATGCCTATAATTTTTCCCCGTTAACTTAGTTACATAGCTTCACTTTTTAACTTGTTTTACTTTCACATTTTATTACAACTTTTCACCCACTTAATTGTCATTAAAACTCACCTAACAAGTCCTTAACAACTTTATAACATCATTACCTATCAATCCCCATCATTACATATCATTTTATAACCTTAAACAACATTTTTGGTCCGACCGACCTTAGCGACCGAACTTGTCCAAGTTCGGTCCATTCCAGAACACATTTTCGTCAAAATCTTCTACTCCGACCGACCTTGTAAGTTCGGTCGCATGTTTGGTCTATTCCCGAGAGTTTCTTCCCTTTGAAAATTCAAGCCCGACCGAACTTGCCAAGTCCGGTCCTTTGTTCGGTCGGTTCTAGAAACTTAATCCGTACACAAAATACAAGCCCGACCGACCTTGCAAGTCCGGTCCCCAAGGTCGGTCCATTCCAGAAGCCAATTCTCGCAGGGTAAACTGGGCTCGACCGAACTTGCAAGTTCGGTCGCAAGTTCGGTCTGCCCCAGACCCTTGTTTTCCTTTTCTCATTCAACTCCAAACTTCACCACATATATCCTAGTACACCCTAACCTCATTTGGGCACTTCAAACACACCTTTAGCCATGTACCAAACTCTTTAAATCACACACCAAAACCATTTTATCATTCACCAATTCCTTACAAAATTCTTAGCACTTGGAATGTTTCCTCCTTAAGATTCCTAAGTGGTACTTCACCAATAATGACCACTATACCAAGGTGTTTCCTCTACACCTTAACATCATCTCTCAAACTTCTTTTCTTACTAACTAAATCTCCTTTTTCACATCTTATCTAAACATCACTTCTTCCTTGGATATCAACATTACCTAAACCTTAAACAACTTCCTAGGTCACCAAAACTTACTTAAAACACTTAGAACTTCTTACACATTTCCAAAATTTGGCCTTAGCTTCTCTTGTATATACTCACATCCAAACACTTAGGTTTTTACCTTATTTCATTCAAGAACACCTAAAATCCATCAAACACATTTTTATACACAAACTTCACACATTTAGCACTACATCACAATATAGTGCATAACTTAAATTGCTTGGCACTTAGGCCTAAATAACATGGCTTCTTAGGCCCTTAAGTGCTTAAACCAAAAACACTGAATTTCCACAATATATAAGCCTTTGACGCAATTACACACACAAGACATATGTTCTTTACTAGTCTCTTAAGAACACTTTACTAAGTCATTCACCATTTGCTCTTTAGGTAGTTTTTAACAAGCATTATAAGTCATTTTCTCCTAAGGCATTAAACCACATTGAGATAGCATATTTACCTCTTTTTCCTCACAACTTTCTTGTTTCCTTGTAAAACCGGTAAGGTATTTGATTCCTTGTCAAGTTCTAAACAATATACAAACATCATAATGAGTATTCAGCTTTAAGCTTCATCTCATTGTAAACCCTAATTTTACATTGTTTCAAAAACATAATGTAGTTGTTTTACCTTGATCTTTGAAGGAGTTTGAATATCTATGAAGAGAGGACTCCACCTAGTCCATAAGAGATTGGAATGAAGCTAGAACAAAGTCACCAAAGAGCTCCATCAATGAGTATTTTCGGTCAAGGCAAAAACATGAAGGAAACTTGATTTTCTTTGAGATTCCTTACCTAGAAGCAAATGAGAGTAATAATATGTAGAAACACAAGCTCAAGCTCCATCAATGGTGATTCTACATGGCACCAAAATTGAGTTCTTGAAGATTTGAAAAGGTAGAAGTGTAGAGCTTGACCTAACTAAGACAAATATGGTCTTAGAATTTGATTTGGAGCATGGAGTTGGATTTGGCAAGGAAATGAAGATGGAGAAGAGAGGTTGATATAGGAAATCGTAAATGGAGGGGAGGAGGAAGGGAGCTTGAAGACGTGTGTGAAATGAGAAGGAATGAAAGAATGAAGATGAGTTCACTTTTGGAAGATATTTAAGTTAAAGCAAAATAGTACTTTACTTTATAGGCTTTACTTTACTTATTTGATTTCTTTTACATGTTGGTGACTCACACCATGAAAAACCGGCCCCCATACTTAGAAGGGTATAATAGTCTTTGTTGACCAACTTAATTACTTATAACAACATATGTTACAAACTAGCTTATAAAAGTACTATTCATAAAAACAAGGCACATAGAAGTGAAATTTTTGATTTCCCATTGATATAGACTTCTAAATGTGATACTATATAGTACACATGTTAATTAAAGAGTAATGATGGAAATTTAGCCATTCAAAACTCATTTACAAGACAATTTTTCAAAACGTGCTTTAAGACTCCTTAAAGCACTTTTTGTGTTTTAATTGTTTTCAAGCTTGGTTTTCTTTGGTAATTGATTTAATATGTTCATTAACATATTATGAGGTATAGGTATGACCATTAGGTCTTATACAAATTTATCCCAAGCTTAGAGCACATTTTGCTCATATTGACTTTAAGGTATTTTCTTGTGTTTTATTTGGTTTAACTGTCCACCAAGGTTTCCTAAGGACTTATTTAGCCTTATTAAATCATAATTGAATATTATTAAGTCTTGGTAGGCTTTGGGTCCTAACCAAGTTCGCTCATAGCTTAGAGCATGTTTTTGCTCAAACTGTGTCTTAATGCTTTATTGCATTTTACTATGGTTTAAATTGTACACTGATGTTCCTAAGGCACTTTTAGCCTTTACATACCATAGTTTAATATTAAACCACATATCAAGGTTTGGGGTATTTCAATCTACCCCCCTTAAAAGAACTTCGTCCTCGAAGTTCACATTTCCCACACATCATTAGATTAGAATACGGGGATTACTTACAGCCATAAAACTTCCATAACCAAACACACTTTACATCACAACCTCGGACTTAATGGTCCGGGCAACACATTCACATCCACACATAACATAACATATTCACATGATAACCTCGGACTCAATGGTCCGGGTATCTTAACAACACTTACACATACATAACAACCCCTTTGACTCACTGGTCTTGGGTAACATAACAACCTTTAGACACATAGGTCTATGTAACACAACACATTTAGACTCGTAGGTCTTAATAGCATACACTTTAGGAACTCAAGGTCAAAATAATATTTATTACACAGGAAGGAGCGGCATTTGAAGAAAGCCACCATGGGATTTGGTAGTCTTTCTCGGGTCAATAAATTGTCGTGTAAGGGAAAGAGAGATAGGAAGACCAAATAGAGGAGAAAATACTTTATATTGAGATGTTGTAAGATAGTTATGAGTAAGTCAAAAGGTAAGCTAGTAGGATTTGTCTGGTCACAGCTCTCGCTGTTTGTGCCACATTTGTGGTTTACTTGGCCTTGTGCCGCTAATTATCAAAAAAAAACAATCAAAAATATCTTTGATATACACTGTGATCCCGCAGAACCCGGTCGCGATGGACACCTTCTGTCCCCGTGTCCTTGGGAGATCAAAACAATCACTTAAGTTTAAAATTTCCTTGAGAGGTTAAGTAAGAGAACTTTAATTATGTAAAGTATCTATCAACGTTTTATAAATACCAATTGAAAATCTTTTTGAAAGCACACACAACTCCAAGTCCAACTTAAGCTCTTTGCTTCTTTTCTTAGCGTGGTTATTTGTGACCACTTATAGGGAGCTTCAAGAATCATCCAACCCTGATGTGATCAGCATCAGTGTAGAACTATCCTTCCACTCCAATTTGTGTTCGGCTTCCCTTGATCACATGCAAATCAAGTTCCACTTCCCACTTCATTTTCAAACATCAAGTAAATCACTCATTTCCAATTTTCTATCTTTTTAATCATTCTAATCATGATCATACATCTCCAAGGATAGAACTTCGTCTATCAGTTATTTCCATACACTTTTAGTCCTGTTGCCTATGGAATCTTATTCTCATTAGGTTTTATATTGGTCTCATACCCTTTTTATGAATCACTATATAGTATATATACACATATATTTTATCAAAATACGACACACCGTTTCACATTTATACACTGTCGGGGTTTTGTTCCCCGGGAGTTTCTCTACTCCCACCTCTGTACTATCACACACACTTGTTAACAAATACACACACTTATCACAATGGTATTCGTATCCTCTGTGCGCAATTACCACAATTCAACCATGAATGAATGCGTATGTTTACGTAACACACACACCAATCATCAAAACAATAATATAATTTTGTGCTATGCACAATATAAGTCACATACACTACGTACACTTGTACGGTAATATACACTAAGTGGTTTTGCGCTCTACCCCCCTTAAAAGGGATTACGCCCACGTAATCAATCACTAAACATTAGCTTAAAATGTTTTGCCATCGTGAAGTATCTTAACTTCCACGCGGTCTATTACACAATGGATTCTGATTAGAGGATCTTAACCTTATTGGCGGTTTAGTTCCTAAACCAAGAATTCCCATTGGAGTTTTGTTTAAACTCTTAGTTGGTTTCGATTCTGGCCTGTTAGGCTTCTAGGCGTTAATAATTAGCCATTCACTCATGTTCACCATGTACATTCAACGCTTGAATCACTGGCTCACTAGTTTCTGCGTGTGAAACTCTAATAACTGTAGAGCTTAATTGCCCCATTTGTTATTCTTACTGTATTGTACATCCCCAATTGTCACCTTCATCTTGGTAACAATGGTTTCTCAACCAACGCGTGGTATTTCTTACCGTTAGCGAATTCGGTGAGTTATGAACTTTCTATCCACTTCCATAACAATTTACTATGTAAATAGTTATGTATTTCACAATGATTGACTTGTTCCCTTCCGACTTACTGTCGGTTGAGATTGAGCTACTACCTAGTGTGTAGTGCTCTCTCAGCTATTTACAACATTTGAGGTATATTCTATACCGATATTTGGCAGTTAGTGCTACTGTAGTCACTCACTGTTAATCATGTCTCCACATTGGTTTTGTACAAGTACTTTTTATTGGTGCGGCCTTGCATTTCCTATGCATCGACCATCATAACATTATTCCTCCACCATTAACATGTTTCCAATTCCTAGCTATCCCACTCGATCATTACTGCGCAAGTGCAATACCAAAACACTCAGTCATACAGAGTGCAGAGGCGTAAACTCTTGACAGTAAATCCCTTATGCGATTCGCCATGGAATTCACACTGAACTCCTCATCACACAGTGCCTGTCACTGGCTTATTGCCCAGTCTGTCTAATATCACTTATCTTGTATCTCCACTGAGTTTGACTCATAACTGGTCTTATTTGCTACATTATCGTTTAACAATACTTATACAACGGTCGCTTACTGCGCACCGTGCTCTTACTCCTTGTATAACATCAGCTTACATAGTATTTACTGTCACATTAACCTCCACACATATACTTGTATTATTCACATTATGGTTCATCACTCATTTGGATGACTACTGAATGCTCCTTGAGCATCGCCCACACATCTAGCGTCCCACACGTACGGTGGTTGCTATTAGACTTATTACCCTTCCGGTCTTCCCAAGTGGTAGTAACCATATTGGTCCACCCTTAACGTATTTCTTGAACTACCGCTCCTGCGGTCTCACAATATCGAGAGGTATCCCACTCTTAATGCAGTGGTTCGTTTACCACTCTATTCACTTATACAACATAAACTTCTACAATCAATTGAATTTATATAACATATCTTGCTTATGGCTTATGAGCCTTATTTGCCTTGAGCTGGGCTCATTGTAGGCTGTCCACACACATATACTTCTCTGTACTGTATTATATGGTTTGGATATTATATTGAGCTCCATGACAAGGTCGTTGCATTCCGTTTCCTTCCATGGGATGCCCCTTAGGTTTGTCAGTCCGTCTCCTGACGACTTATGTCTAAATTGGGTGTTAGTTTCAATCCTTGTGTCTTTGTCATGCCATTTCGTGCAACACTTGTTGATGCAAACACCCTTCAAGGATTGCTCCTGGGTGTTGCTAAGTTATGCTTTTACATTTAGTTCACACTTATTGGTACATCCAGTTAGTCACGCCTTTTTGCGTTCTTAACTGGCTTATTATCTTCTTCTGTGAAGATCAACATTTCTTGATAGTTTCATCCCGTTCATTGCACATTAATGTGTCCACATTAGGCATTTGCTTGCCATGTACAGGCTGGGTCACCGTTCCAGCTAACATGTTTATCCCTGAGGATCTTTAAGACGTATACGATGTCTTTACATAACAGTTTGTGCACTTCGCACTTCCTAACTCTTAAACATTCCCTTGAAAGGAATTCACTAATCCTTTTAATCTTGTTATCTTAACTGAGTTCCTTAACTTCAACCACTCTTGGTAATCCCTAGTTCTTGTTGATTTATACTGCTGACCGTAGAACGGAGTCGACTACTTCCCGTGTTTCGGACTCTACTCGTATACATATGTGGGGTACCATACTGATACATTACTACTTACCCAACTAACCCATGAGTAGGTCTGTCAGGCCCACAAGCTCCTATCGGAGTGCGGTCATCCCACAATTCAATTGGTACACTCGTAGTGTCCGTCACACGCCTAGGTGAAGTATTCTGTTGTCAACTCCCTTATATTGCCCCTTGACATTATGCGTCCCGTGCTTCCCGAACTTAATCGAAGGAAGGTTTATCCACTGTTGTATCTTTATCAACTGCCCTTGGTTTTACTGGTTTGGTTTAAAAGAAGGTTGGAAAGAAGTGTTGGTTTGAAAGAAAATCTGGTTTTGAAAAGAAAAGGGTTTGAATAAATTTGGGTTGAAAGAAAATTTTTCATGGTTTCACAACATCTTCTTACCTTAACCAAGTCTAGCTTCTTGCTGACTGGTGTACTTCCAATTACAGGGGTTAGGCTAACAGGCCCTTCCACTGTTATGACGATCACATTTAACTTTATGGTACTTTACCAAATACTTTGTAGTGGTTATAACTTTCCCGAACAGCCCTGTTATAGCAGCACTTGCTATAGCAAGTGCGCCATGCTAGCTGGCTATCGGTTTAACACATACCGGTTGTGGTATTGTTTTTATCCGCACTGTCATCAGTGGCCTTGTTGGCCCTCACTGATCTTACTGTCTTGATAATAACTTCTCTAGGTGACTTCTCACTGTATTCACATAATAATTATCAACTGGGGTGTCTCCCATTCTTGGAGTCCCCTTTCCTTTTGTATTGTTTCCTCTTCGTAGCCCGTTCCACGTATTTGTCGTGGTTACTGAGACTTGTCTCTTGTTTGGGCACTACGTTGCAGTTCCTTTATCGGTTGGTACACCGTTGGTGTATTATTTATCAACTGTGGTCCCGTAGACACTCGTCTCGGGTTTCACTAATCCACTTCTTGCCTGTTGCACGGTCGGTGCGTTGCAAGCTGGTTACTCTCGACTGCTTTGCATGTCGACCCAGGTTACCGGAAATTCTATTCTCTTATACACAAAATCCTTCATCCTTCGCTATTAATGCGGTTAACATTGTTCAGATGGAGCCGTCTCCGGGATTTCCATTTTCGGGACACGTATGACAGGTTCTCCGTACCTTTAAAGGTATTTAATAACAGCCAGATCGGGTATTCCCGAGTAAGAGTGGACTTCCATCTCTCTGGCGTTGTTGTCCAAGTTTAAAAACAGGATTGTGGAGGGCGGAAGGATATAGTAGGTTTCCAGTAGTCACCGGTAGTTCCTAACTAGCGTATCTCTCACGCTATCACTCAACCTTAACCCAAGTACTTAAATCCTAACTCGGTACTTCCTAAGCTCGTAATTCAGTCATCAGAGCGATACTTCGCTCTGATACCACTTTTTGTAACACCCCATCCAATAACAAACACATAATAACATTCTGCAGCGGAAAATATACTACTTCACATCACTTAACTCGTTGGTGTTACACGCCTTACCACCCACGTGGCTAACAAGGCTATTACATAAACATTGTACCAGTCTGATGGACTAGATTCCCGAGCGACTACACATTAATTATCCCTTTCCATTAACAACAAAACAACACTACCTTCCAACTGTTACCGAGTATTTACAAACTGATGCCGATAACAGTTTCGGTCTTACTACGCCTACTGTATATATACACTTAATGATATACCCATGTACAACGACTACCCGTCCTACTCTCGAACGGCTTCCAGCCTTCGTAACCTGAAATAAGGAAAGAAGAGAAAGGGGGGCCCCCAAGGGGCTCAGCACCTTTTCTGGTAAGGTAATCCCGCAGCCCACATGCTACCGGGCCACGCACAACTAATTTGTCTTACATGTGGTTTGTTTGATTATTTTTAAATCATACATGCAACTGTAAACACAACAACACATAATCATTTTGCCTCAACGGGCTCAACAAACGGATAATATATCCTTACTTAATAAGTCACTCATGGTATTCATTACCCTAGAGTGTTCCTCCTCTAATGGAGCTACTTCCTTAATAGACGACACTTACCCTTAAATCGGGTTATCCTTAAACGCCTCTTATCACAAACTGGGAATCATATCCATGATCCACACACCACATTATACAACATATGCATACACTACATAACAACACATAACCACACTTTGCACGTTTCCACGTGTACAACATAACACCGCAATAGATATTGCATCACAACAAATACATAACATAACGGGAATGGTTCTCTTAGGAAACCGACCCAAACATTGCTTATACACTGGTGAGCCTAGAGAATGTTGCCAGTCTCATGATAAGCTCGTTACATAACTCGTTACCGTCTCGTTAAATGGACGGATAACTTAACACAAGGTGTCTCGATATAGTGATCCAAGCACACCGAACAAACATAACAATAGTATGCCCCTGTGGCCCGACGTGAGTCAGTAATAGCCTTGGTTAAGCTAAAGGAAGGTTGGGAACCAATTGGAAAACAACCATAACATACGGAGAGGATCGAACCTGCTATGACAACGACCCCCATACTCACACGCGTGGCCGGAACAGACCGGACTCCTCACTCCCCCCGTTAGCATTGTTAGAAGTTCAACTTTGAACTTTATTAAACAATCAAAACATTGGGTTAAGTCTTGTTAGACATACACAAGGGAGAGAGAGAGTCATTACATCACATACAAACATCGCACAAAACATCACATAACCAACTCACGCATAGCCGTGGTTAGAACGTTCCTTAAGTCGGAAACGTTGTTACCGGATACCGTTCTCCTACGTTTACCTAATAGTGGTTAACTAGCCCTTCAAGCGCATTCGAGGTTACCGGTATCGGCACGGAAACATACAATAACAATAACGACTGTAAACTCGTTTCATGATTTATCTCATAACGTGGCAAACATACAGAAACACATTGGCATACAAGCCGGTGTAATCCGGTAGGACACAGGTTGCAAGAAAACCATACCTGTCACCGGAGTCCACTTTATCACGTCCTCTTATGTTCCTCGAGCAATTCTCGAACAACTGTTAACATCACATGTGTTTTTATTAACATCGGGGTTGCTTGATTTAATGTCTAATGCCTATAATTTTTCCCGTTAACTTAGTTACATAGCTTCACTTTTTAACTTGTTTTACTTTCACATTTTATACAACTTTTCACCCACTTAATTGTCATTAAAACTCACCTAACAAGTCCTTAACAACTTTAAACATCATTACCTATCAATCCCCATCATTACATATCATTTTATAACCTTAAACAACATTTTTGGTCCGACGACCTTACCGACCGAACTTGTCCAAGTTCGGTCCATTCCAGAACACATTTCCGTCAAAATCTTCTACTCCGACCGACCTTGTAAGTTCGGTCGCATGTTCGGTCTATTCCCGAGAGTTTCTTCCCTTTGAAAATTCAAGCCCGACGAACTTGCCAAGTCCGGTCCTTTGTTCGGTCGGCTCCAGAAACTTAATCCGTACACAAAATACAAGCCCGACCGACCTTGCAAGTCCGGTCCCCAAGGTCGGTCCATTCCAGAAGCCAATTCTCGCAGGGTAAACTGGGCTCGACCGAACTTGCAAGTTCGGTCGCAAGTTCGGTCTGCCCCAGACCCTTGTTTTCCTTTTCTCATTCAACTCCAAACTTCACCACATATATCCTAGTACACCCTAACCTCATTTGGGCACTTCAAACACACCTTTAGCCATGTACCAAACTCTTTAAATCACCAAAAACCATTTTATCATTCACCAATTCCTTACAAAATTCTTAGCACTTGGAATGTTTCCTCCTTAAGATTCCTAAGTGGTACTTCACCAATAATGACCACTATACCAAGGTGTTTCCTCTACACCTTAACATCATCTCTCAAACTTCTTTTCTTACTAACTAAATCTCCTTTTTCACATCTTATCTAAACATCACTTCTTCCTTGGATATCAACATTACCTAAACCTTAAACAACTTCCTAGGTCACCAAAACTTACTTAAAACACTTAGAACTTCTTACACATTTCCAAAATTTGGCCTTAGCTTCTCTTGTATATACTCACATCCAAACACTTAGGTTTTTACCTTATTTCATTCAAGAACACCTAAAATCCATCAAACACATTTTATACACAAACTTCACACATTTAGCACTACATCACAATATAGTGCATAACTTAAATTGCTTGGCACTTAGGCCCTTAAATAACATGGCTCTTAGGCCCTTAAGTTGCTTAAACCATAAACACTGAATTTCCACAATATATAAGCCTTTGACCTGCAATTACACACACCAAGACATATGTTCTTTTACTAGTCTCTTAAGAACACTTTACTAAGTCATTCACCATTTGCTTTAGGTAGTTTTTAACAAGCATTATAAGCTCATTTCTCCTAAGGCATTAAACCACATTGAGATAGCATATTTACCTCTTTTCCTCACAACTTCTTCTTGTTTCCTTGTAAAACCGGTAAGGTATTTGATTCCTTGTCAAGTTCTAAACAATATACAAACATCATAATGAGTATTCAAGCTTTAAGCTTCATCTCATTGTAAACCCTAATTTTACATTGTTTCAAAAACATTAATGTAGTTGTTTTACCTTGATCTTTGAAGGGAGTTTGATAACTATGAAGAGAGGACTCCACCTAGTCCATAAGAGATTGGAATGAAGCTAGAACAAAGTCACACAAAGAGCTCCATCAATGAGTATTTTCGGTCAAGGCAAAAACATGAAGGAAACTTGATTTTTCTTTGAGATTCCTTACCTAGAAGCAAATGAGAGTAATAATATGTAGAAACACAAGCTCAAGCTCCATCAATGGTGATTCTCCATGGCACCAAAATTGAGTTCTTGAAGATTTGAAAAGGTAGAAGTGTAGAGCTTGACCTAACTAAGACAAATATGGTCTTAGAATTTGATTTGGAGCATGGAGTTGGATTTGGCAAGGAAATGAAGATGGAGAAGAGAGGTTGATATAGGAAATCGTAAATGGAGGGGAGGAAGGGAGCTTGAAACATGTGAAATGAGAAGGGAATGAAAGAATAATGAGTTCTACTTTTGGAAGATATTAAGTTAAAGCAAAATAGTACTTTACTTTATAGGCTTTACTTTACTTATTTGATTTCTTTTACATGTTGGTGACTCACACCATGAAAAACCGGCCCCCCAAATACTTAGAAGGGTATAATAGTCTTTGTTGACCAACTTAATTACTTATAACAACATATGTTACAAACTAGCTTATAAAAGTTACTATTCATAAAAAACAAGGCACATAGAAGTGAAATTTTTGATTTCCCATTGATATAGACTTCTAAATGTGATACTATATAGTACACATGTTAATTAAAGAGTAATGATGGACATTTAGCCATTAAAACTCATTTACAAGACAATTTTTCAAAAACGTGCTTTAAGACTCCTTAAAGCACTTTTGTGTTTTAACTGTTTTCAAGCTTGGTTTTCTTTGGTAATTGATTTAATATGTTCATTAACATATTTATGAGGTATAGGTAGACCATTAGGTCTTATACAAATTTATCCAAGCTTAGAGCACTTTTTGCTCATATTGACTTTAAGGTATTTTCTTGTGTTTATTTGGTTTAACTGTCCACCAAGGTTTCCTAAGGACTTATTTAGCCTTATTAAATCATAATTGAATATATTAAGTCTTGGTAGGCTCTTTGGGTCCTAACCAAGTTCGCTCATAGCTTAGAGCTGTTTTTTGCTCAAACTGTGTCTTAATGCTTTATTGCATTTTACTATGGTTTAAATTGTACACTGATGTTCCTAAAGGCACTTTTAGCCTTTACATACCATATTTAATATTTAAACCACATATCAAGGTTTGGGGTATTTCAGGCGAATCCAAACAAGGCTTAATCTAAGCTAAATCAAGGATAAATCACTTAAAACATTACTTTGCTAAGTTAAAATGTTCTAAGCTATTTCTATAATTATTGCCGTGAGAGAACATGGTAGTAAGGTCATTTTTGACCTTACAATGTTTAAAGAAATGGCTTAGTAAATTTATCTAAGTGATTAAGTAACATAAATGTCAAATTTAAGACATTATGGAAGTTTGGTAATTAAACAAAGAATCTATGGTGAGGCCAAGAATTATAAGTGTTTTGGGACATTTATGTGTAATTTATTTTGCAAGCAAATGTTTTTGTAATAAGGCCATGTATTTTAGGCCATTTTATTTATGCATTTACAAGCTTTATTTAAGTTTAGGTGATATATAATTATTACGGAAAGAAATGGGGTCTTAAGTGTAAATAAATTAAATAGGGGCTTTAGAATAATAAGGCCAAAAATTAGAGGTTAAAAGGAGTTAAAATAAAGTTATAAGATTTTGATAAAGTTTGTGGTAATAGGAGTTTTGGAACTAAGGGTTAAAACCATATTATTAGGAATTGATGGTCAAGGATATTAAGGAGGTCAACCTTGACCATATGCTAGGTTTTGACCAAAATAAATAAGTTAGATAAACTTATTAAGGTTTTAAACAAGATAAGTATCTTAGGGTAATATTTTATAACATATGTGGTAAAACATGTTATTACCGAAATAAAGGGTGTACAATGGTATTTTAAACCCCATGGGCTATTAGGAATTTTTAGGAATTTATTGGTTGTTTTTGGAATTAGAATGAATATATGTGTATAATATATAGTTAATGTCATTATGACACTTTGGAGAAATAGATGGGTGGAATGGTAAATATCGAAAGATATGGGTTAATAAGGAATATTATAACCCTTTGGTGGAATTTGGTGATTTTTAGAGATTAAGAGAATTAATAAGTTAGTGTATAAAATAGTTTTAATGATATGGTAAACTATATGTTTAAATAGGGCCAAATGGCAATTATAGAATAGAAACACAAGGGCTGTTCGGAATTACAAAAAATAACCATAGGTTATACTCTTTTATAAGTTAGAATGTTATATTAATGGAATATATAACATGGTATGATTTAAGGGGTGATTTTGTAAATTAAGGAACTATGGTTTATGGAAAGAATAAGATTTCCTTGTGGTGCCTAAGAGGCAATATAAAATAGTTTTGTATAAAAACTATGGGTTTATAAGTTAAGGGAAATAAAAATATCATATCAAATGATATTAGAATATGGTAAACATTACATAATGTTATGGGTCAAACGGATTTAATAAAGTTAAGGGCTATACCGAGTTAACAAGAGTTGGAAAATGAATTTAGACTAAGGTCTAAATGTTATAAATGTTATGACAATGATATGGTTTAGATGGAATTGAATATAAGGAAGGGTACTCACATAAAATAATGTGACAAACTATAAATAAATGGGATTTATAAACTAAGGTATTTATTGAATAAACCTTAGGAGTTGTAATTATACAAATAAAATGTTACATAATATTAGGATAATAATCTTAATACAAGTTGTATGATATAATACAACTAATGGGAATGATCATCTAAAAGAAGATGATAAAATGTAACATAAAATATAAGAGTTTATTAAACTCATGGGAATTACCTACGTGGTAAATATATACATACACAAGAATAATGTATATAAGGTGGATATATATTGGTTGGAAACCATATGATTTAATGGTGGTGTTATTTTAAAAAAAATAGTTACGAACTATATGTTGAGTCTTTGAATGATACAATACGAAAAAGAATATATATAATATAATGATGCATGCATACATGCAACTATAGGTTATGTACCTCAACTAGATGGTGGATAAGATTAAAAAGAAATACACGAATTAAAACTTAACAGTTGAAAAAATGACGTATGAGTTTTAAGTAACAAAACGACTGATTTAGAGAAGCCCGTAACAAACAACTGTAGAAAACAGGGGTGAAACTGTCGGGGTACTTGTATTCGGAATACCGGATGTAGTTAGTCATGGATGTTATAACCCGCATAATTCCTACCTTATGTTATATCAGTTGCAATATTGTTCTAAGTTGGATTATCTATTCTTTGCTATCAGTTGGACTCCGACGGTATTGTTTTAATTGTCAAGGGCGAGGAGGTCATTCGGTTAATTAATTAAGGTAATTAATTATCTGATTTATAAGGAGAAGGGTTCCTTATTTTCCCTTACATTTTCTAATTATTCTTACATCACGATCAGTTTCCTCCATCGAGCCGATCGTGCGTTCAGAGCATCGACAGTTTCTCTGCCCTCTCTCCTCCTCTCAACTTCTTCCTCTGTGAGTTTGCAAGATCCGCTGTTGTGATCAGATTGTGTTATTGCTGCGTTTCTCTGATCGGTTCAGGTTTGTATTCAAGAATTCGGGACTGCGTTGATGGTTTTTTTCTCTCTGTTTTCTGATTTTGAGCCGTTGTTCTTGATTAAATCAGAAGGCTTCGTCGCTGTTGAATTGTAATTGTGCGGGCTGTGGAACTGCTGCAGATTGTGGAGATCTTTCATTTGAATCAGGTTGGTGTTGCAGATTTTGGGGTTTGGATAATCTAGGGTTCTTTTCAGTTTCTGATTTTGTGTCAATTGATTTGGATAATCAGTGGCTGTTGGTCTGTCCGGATTGTTGCTCTGCGTGGATTGTGCCTGCTGCCTCAGTTCGTTGTTGCTTCTGCTAATTGAGGTAGGTGGTTACTCGATTCAGTTTGGAAGTTCAGCCATGGGGTGTTGCAAGAGCGTTGTCTGGTTTTTGTGTGTGTGTCTATTAGCGTTTTGTTGTGATTTTGGATGGCTAAACCCCCATGGTTTCCTGTTTTAATGTCTGATTTGGTGTGTGTGCTTCATTGGCATTTTGAGGCATTGATTTGTGTTGTTTTTCTGCTCTGTTCGTCTTCTGGAAACTGCATTTTTCGCACTGTCCGAACTTCCGTCCGAGCTTTGAAGTTCGGACAGTGCGTTTCTGCCTTTCTGATTTGCGAGTTCGGGGTATGTCCGAACATCTGTCCGAACATGGATGTTCGGACACACCCTCAGGTTTTCCCTCTGGTTTAAGTTCGACCTGTGTCCGAACTTCGACGTCCGGACACAAGGTCGGACCTTCCGCGTGTTTTCCCGTAAAACCTGTCCGAACATCCGTCCGAACTTGGATGTTCGGACATGCTGAACTCCTCTATCTGATTTCAACTCGACTTGTGTCCGAACATTGATGTCCGGACACAAGTTCGGACATTTGGCTTTCTCTGGTTTCTGAGTCTCGACTTGTGTCCGAACTTCAATGTCCGGACACAAGTTCGGACACCCCTCTGTTTTCAACATAACTTCTTCGTTTGAACTCCGATTTGAGCGCCGTTTGTGGCGTTGGTTTCCTTATGATCTGTGCTACTGATTTATGAGTGTTTTGGCATATTTAAATGCAACTTTGCTTCTGTTTAAGCAACCTTTCTGTTTTGGGACATTGCACTTTGTTTCTGAGCCGTGAATGGCTGGGTCGAGCTATTCCGTGGTATACCATGTAGACGTCGTTCTGAGTGTGGGTCATTCCCTTTCTGTTCTGTGGGGTTGACGAACCCTTTGGCTCTTTCGAGTCATTTCTGCGTTGCCGAGAGACCTGGTATGGTCTATGGGTCTTCGACCCTTCTGAGTGTGTGCATTGTGTTTTGTCCCCTTTCTGTTTAAGTGCTCTGACTGTTTCTGAAATGGGAACCCTTGTGTTCCACTCTGCTTCTGTTTCTGAAAGCTTCTGACTATCTGAGAATTGTGCATAAGATGTTTATCTTCTCTTCTTCTGATTTCAATTGTTTTGAGCGACCTTGCTGATGACGGTCGCTGCTTACTGGGCATAGTTGTGTGCTCATTCCCCTACTTCTAACATTTTTGCAGATTGATCAGCGAGGATCATCTTGAGTTCTGGAGCTGTAGTGTTTAGCTCATTTGACTGTTTAAACTTTTGTTATGACGTTGTAGCCTTCGGGCCTTCCTCTGTTTGAGTTTCTGATTCGGATATGTATTTGAATCCGTTTACTTCCGCTGTATTTGAATACTTTGGTTTACAATGTTAAGTGAACTCTGTTTTGGGCCTTTATTGTTTTTGATCGTTTAGAGCCTTGCGTTATTGGTAGTAATACGCGGCGTGTAATACCCTTAACTCTTAGGCCGGTTTTAGGGGTGTTACATTTAGTGGTATCAGAGCCAGGTTTGGCTTTCTTTGGTGTCTGTGGGCGTGTTTGCTTGTGTGAGAGTCAGTTGTGACAGTGGTTGACTGTATGAGTTAGTTCTGACAAGTTTTGGATTTGTATATCTCAGAATGGCTCCTCGTAGGACACCAGTGACCCCTCAGGGAGATGCTGCGGATGTAGTGCAGCAGTTTGTGACGCAGTTGATGCAGACGATGGCTGCAGCTGCTGGGGGAGCTGGTGGAGGAGCTGGTGGTGCTGGCCCAGCAGGAGCGAATGCTGTGGGAGGCCGAGTCCGAGCTCTCCAGGAGTTCATGAAGCTTAAGCCTCCATCCTTTGATGGCTGTGGTGACCCTCAGGAGGCGAGCCACTGGATTACAGAGGTCGAGGACCTGCTGAGAGTGATGGGGTCGGAGGATGACCAGAAGGTGGACTTCGCTACGTTCCTCTTTAAGGGGGAGGCGAAGGAGTGGTGGCGCATGGTGATGGGTAGGCATCCCCAGCCTTGGACCTGGGATCAGTTCTGCTTGGAGTTCAACAAGCAGTTCTATCCGGATGTGTACAAAGACCAGAAGATCAATGAGTACAACCGGCTGCGCCAGGGGAGAGAGATGACTGTAGAGGAGTATGTGAGGAAGTTTGTGACGCTGTCGAAGTATGCTCCAGAGCCGGATGAGCACAGGAAGGCTCGTAAGTTTGAGAGCGGATTGAGGCCAGACATCAGGTCGGCGGTGACACCTCTTCGTCACCGGACCTTCAGAGATGTGGCGGATGTCGCCTTGCTGGTAGAGGCGACATCAGGGCAGACAGGGGCAAGGACCATAAAGGGAAGAGGCGTGCTGAGGAGCCTCAGAAGAAGGAGGCTGCTCCTCAGAAGAAGCAGACCTATGGAGATCGCCGGGGAGCTTCTTCATCTTCGTCAGCTGGGACGAAGTGTGGGTCTTGTGGCCACTCCCATCCTGGTAGGGAGTGCTACAAGAAGACCGGTGCCTGCTTTAAGTGCGGGTCGATGGAGCACCGGATTGCTCAGTGCCCTCAGGCGTCCAGTAGAGGCTCAGGGGATAGAGGTACCGGCTCAGATTCAGGGGCGAGGTCCGATCAGAAGAAGCCTCAGACTCAGGCCCGGGTTTATGCTATGGCTGGAGAGCGTGATCGAGCTGGTGATCGCGTCATCTCAGGTATTCTCCAGATCCATTCTCGAGATGTGTTTTGTCTGTTTGATTCTGGAGCTACGCATTTATCTGCTGTGATTTGTTGGGTGACCTTGGACTGACTGCTGTGCCTAGTGAGTAGACTTGTGTGTGAGTAGTCCATTAGGTGGGGTTGCCCCTTGTGTGCTGGATTCTGTGTGTAAGGCTTGTCCCATAGTAGTTAGGGACAAGACTTTCTTTGCTGACCTCATCCCGATGCGGATGACCTGTTTTGATGTGATTCTGGGCATGGATTGGCTAGCAGAGCACCATGCCCATATAGATTGTGCAGCGAAGAGGGTGGTGTTCGACTTGCCAGACGGGTCTCGTTTTGCTTTCTCTGGGAATGCAGTTCCATGTGCGCCGGTGATTGTGTCAGCGATGCAGGCAGCCAGTTTCTTGAGGAAGGGCTGCCAGGGCTTCTTATGTTATCTGCCAGAGGTGCGTGAGGGATCTAGCTTGGAGAGCATCCCGATTGTCAGAGAGTTTCCTGAGGTCTTCCAGGACGACGTGCCCGGACTTCCACCAGTGCGAGAGGTGGAGTTCACCATCGATTTAGCGCCAGAGACTCAGCCCATCTCTAGGGCCCCTTACCGTATGAGTCCGGCGGAGTTGAAGGAGAAGGTCCAGCTTCAGGAGCTGTTGGATAAGGGCTTCATACGCCCTAGTGTTTCGCCTTGGGGAGCGCCAGTGCTGTTTGTGAAGAAGAAGGATGGGACCTTCCGTTTGTGCATCGACTACAGGGAGCTGAACAAGGTGACCATCAAGAATCGCTATCCCCTTCCGCGCATCGACGATTTGTTTGACCAGTTGGGGTGCCACAGTGTTCTCGAAGATAGATCTTCGTTCAGGCTACCATCAGTTGAGGATTAAGGCCGAGGATGTGCCTAAGTCCGCTTTTAGGACTCGTTATGGTCATTACGAGTTCCTAGTCATGCCGTTTGGTTGACTAATGCTCCATCAGTATTCATGGATATGATGAACCGGGTTTTCAAACCCTATTGGATCAGTTCGTAGTGGTCTTCATAGATGATATCTTGGTGTACTCCAGGAGCGCAGAGGAGCATGAGGAGCATCTGAGGATTGTTTTGCAGACGTTGAAGGATCATGAGCTGTATGCTAAGTTGAAGAAGTGTGACTTCTGGCTTGATCGCGTAGTATTCTTGGGACATGTGGTCTCGAAGGACGGTATTCAGTGGATCCTGAGAAGATTAGAGCTGTGATGGAGTGGGCGAGGCCCACGAATGTTGCTGAGATTCGCAGTTTCCTTGGGTTAGCTGGGTACTACAGGAAGTTCGTTGAGGGGTTCTCTAAGATTGTATCCCCGCTGACCCGTCTGTTGAGGAAGGAGATCAAGTATGAGTGGAGCGAGGCTTGCGAGCAGAGTTTCCAGGAGATTAAGAAGAGACTGACGACGGCACCGATTCTGACTTTGCCTTCTGGGACTGAGGGATTTGAGGTCTTCTGTGATGCGTCCCATAAGGGACTGGGATGTGTTTTGATGCAGCAGGGTAAGGTAGTGGCTTATGGCTCCCGACAGCTTAAGCCCTATGAGAAGAACTACCCTACCCACGATCTGGAGCTGGCAGCTGTAGTGTTCGCGCTGAAGATTTGGAGACATTATTTATATGGAGCGTCGTGTAAGGTTTACACTGACCACAAGAGCCTCAAGTATTTGTTCACTCAGAAGGAGCTGAACTTGAGACAGAGGAGGTGGTTGGAGCTACTTCATGACTACGATTTAGAGATCCTCTACCACCCGGGTAGAGCGAATGTTGTTGCAGATGCCTTGAGCCGGAGAGGTGCTTCGGGTGTAGCTTGTGCCTTGTCAGGAGTTCAGAGGTCCGCCTTAGAGCTTCAGCGTATGGGAGTTTGGGTAGTCAGACCAGCCAGTGCCAGTGTGATAGCAGCGCTTCAGGTGCAGTCTTCGTTGGTCGACAGGATTCGGGTTGGTCAGGAGTCAGACTCAGCTTTATGTCGGATTAGAGAGGGGCTGTCTGCAGAGCAGAGTTCAGATTTCAGTGTCTCCAGCGATGGTTGTCTGCGTTTCAGAGACCGTGTATGTGTGCCAGACGATGCAGTGCTGCGCAGAGAGATCCTTCAGGAGGCCCATGGAGCGCCTTATTCAGTTCACCCAGGAGGGGTGAAGATGTATCGAGACCTCAGAGAGTCATTCTGGTGGTCTGGGATGAAGCGTGATATCTCAGAGTTTGTCTCGAAGTGCCAGACCTGTCAGCAGGTTAAGGCTGAGCACCAGAGGCCAGCAGGTTTGCTTCAGCCCCTTCCCATTCCTGAGTGGAAGTGAGGAGTGTGGGATGGATTTTGTTATGGGTTTGCCCAGGACTCCTTCGGGTTGTGATGCTGTATGGGTGATAGTTGATCGTCTGACGAAGTCTGCTCATTTTCTGCCGGTGAAGAAGACCTTCAGTCTGGAGCGCCTAGCTCGTTTATATCTGGATGAGATAGTGAGGCTTCACGGTGTGCCTACTATTGTGTCTGATCGTGACCCTCGTTTTGTTTCGAGATTTTGGCGCAGTTTGCATAAGGCCTTGGGTACGAATTTAGCATTCAGTTCAGCTTACCATCCTCAGTCGGATGGCCAGACGGAGAGGACTAATCAGGTTTTGGAGGACATGCTTCGTGCATGTGTCCTGGACTTTGGTGGTAGCTGGGAGCAGCATGTGACTCTGATTGAGTTCGCCTACAACAACAGCTTTCAGGCGAGCATTGGTATGGCTCCGTTTGAAGCGTTGTACGGTAGGAGGTGCAGGTCCCCCATCTGTTGGGATGACCTGAAGGAGAGGGTCTTGGTTGGACCCGAGCTGGTTCAGGGAGCGGTAGAGAAGATCAGGACGATTCGGGAGCGTTTGCTTGTTGCTCAGAGCAGACAGAAGTGCTATGCAGATCAGAGGCGCAGGCCGCTTGAGTTTGAGGTGGGAGATCATGTCTATCTGCGAGTGTCGCCGGTCAGAGGTGTGGTCCGGTTTGGGAAGCGTGGAAAGCTTAGCCCAAGGTTCGTTGGACCGTTTGAGATTCTGGAGAGGATTGGCCCTGTGGCTTACCGTTTGGCTTTGCCACCTGCTTTGTCTGCTGTCCACGGAGTTTTCCATGTGTCTATGTTGAGGAAGTATCTGCATGATCCGTCTCACGTGATCGACTACAGCCAGCTTCAGCTGAGAGAGGATTGCAGTTTCGAGGCGGTGCCTACTCGCATTTTAGCCAGGGATGTCCGTCGGCTTCGTAGTAAGACCCTGCCTATGGTGAAGGTCCAGTGGTCAGATCAGCTAGAGAGTGAAGCGACTTGGGAACTCGAAGATGAACTGCGTGCCAAGTTTCCCTCTCTGTTCGAGCAGTAAGGTGAGTTAATCTCGAGGACGAGATTCTTTTAAGGGGGAGGTGATGTTATAACCCGCATAATTCCTACCTTATGTTATATCAGTTGCAATATTGTTCTAAGTTGGATTATCTATCTTTGCTATCAGTTGGACTCCGACGGTTGTTTTAATTGTCAAGGGCGAGGAGGTCATTCGGTTAATTAATTAAGGTAATTAATTATCTGATTTATAAGGAGAAGGGTTCCTTATTTTTCCTTACATTTTCTAATTATTCTTACATCACGATCAGTTTCCTCCATCGAGCCGATCGTGCGTTCAGAGCATCGACAGTTTCTCTGCCCTCTCTCCTCCTCTCAACTTCTTCCTCTGTGAGTCTGCAAGATCCGCTGTTGTGATCAGATTGTGTTATTGCTGCGTTTCTCTGATCGGTTCAGGTTTGTATTCAAGAATTCGGGACTGCGTTGTTGGTTTTCTTTTCTCTCTGTTTTCTGATTTTGAGCCGTTGTTCTTGATTAAATCAGAAGGCTTCGTCGCTGTTGAATTGTAATTGTGCGGGCTGTGGAACTGCTGCAGATTGTGGAGATCTTTCATTTTGAATCAGGTTGGTGTTGCAGATTTTGGGGTTTGGATAATCTAGGGTTCTTCTTTTCAGTTTCTGATTTTGTGTCAATTGATTTGGATAATCAGTGGCTGTTGGTCTGTCCGGATTGTTGCTCTGCGTGGATTGTGCCTGCTGCCTCAGTTCGTTGTTGCTTCTGCTAATTGAGGTAGGTGGTTACTCGATTCAGTTTGGAAGTTCAGCCATGGGGTGTTGCAAGAGCGTTGTCTGGTTTTGGTGTGATTCTATTAGCGTTTTGTTGTGATTTTGGATGGCTAAACCCCCATGGTTTCCTGTTTTAATGTCTGATTTGGTGTGTGTGCTTTATTGGCATTTTGAGGCATTGATTTGTGTTGTTTTTCTGCTCTGTTCGTCTTCTGGAAATTGCATTTTTCGCACTGTCCGAACTTCCGTCCGAGCTTTGAAGTTCGGACAGTGCGTTTCTGCCTTTCTGATTTGCGAGTTCGGGGTATGTCCGAACATCTGTCCGAACATGGATGTTCGGACACACCCTCAGGTTTTCCCTCTGGTTTAAGTTCGACCTGTGTCCGAACTTCGACGTCCGGACACAAGGTCGGACCTTCCGCGTGTTTTCCCGTAAAACCTGTCCGAACATCCGTCCGAACTTGGATGTTCGGACATGCTGAACCCCTCTATCTGATTTCAACTCGACTTGTGTCCGAACATTGATGTCCGGACACAAGTTCGGACATTTGGCTTTCTCTGGTTTCTGAGTCTCGACTTGTGTCCGAACTTCAATGTCCGGACACAAGTTCGGACACCCCTCTGTTTTCAACATAACTTCTTCGTTTGAACTCCGATTTGAGCGCCGTTTGTGGCGTTGGTTTCCTTATGATCTGTGCTACTGATTTATGAGTGTTTTGGCATATTTAAATGCAACTTTGCTTCTGATTAAGCAACCTTTCTGTTTTGGGACATTGCACTTTGTTTCTGAGCCGTGAATGGCTGGGTCGAGCTATTCCGTGGTATACCATGTAGACGTCGTTCTGAGTGTGGGTCATTCCCTTTCTGTTCTGTGGGGTTGACGAACCCTTTGGCTCTTTCGAGTCATTTCTGCGTTGCCGAGAGACCTGGTATGGTCTATGGGTCTTCGACCCTTCTGAGTGTGTGCATTGTGTCTTGTCCCCCTTTCTGTTTAAGTGCTCTGACTGTTTCTGAAATGGGAACCCTTTGTGTTCCACTCTACTTCTGTTTCTGAAAGCTTCTGACTATCTGAGAATTGTGCATAAGATGTTTATCTTCTCTTCTTCTGATTTCAATTGTTTTGAGTGACCTTGCTGATGACGGTCGCTGCTTACTGGGCATAGTTGTGTGCTCATTCCCCTACTTCTAACATTTTTGCAGATTGATCAGCGAGGATCATCTTGAGTTCTGGAGCTGTAGTGTTTAGCTCATTTGACTGTTTAAACTTTTGTTATGACGTTGTAGCCTTCGGGCCTTCCTCTGTTTTGAGTTTCTGAATTCGGATATGTATTTGGAATCCGTTTACTTCCGCTGTATTTGAATACTTTGGTTTGCAATGTTAAGTGAACTCTGTTTTGGGCCTTTATTGCTTTTGATCGTTTAGAGCCTTGCGTTATTGGTAGTAATACGCGGCGTGTAATACCCTTAACTCTTAGGCCGGTTTTAGGGGTGTTACAATGGAGACTGACTTATAGTTTATTACCGTTTAGATTATACTTCTGACAAGACGCTTGACGAGCTAGCGGACTACACGGAGCGTAGGATCTTGCTGATTCATACTCCACCGTAATACGATCAGGGTGAACGGTATGTAAAGGGGTTTGATCCGAGTTGACCTAAGGTTGCTCCTTGGGCTCGGATTTGGTTGATATAACTTGTATGTTATGTGTGTGGTTACATGTATGTGATTAAGTGTTACTGCATTATTTATTTATGCACGGGCGTCCTACGGGACTAGCACTACGTCGACTATAGATCGACTTATATAAACATACATACGCGTTGTGATGACATGACGGTTACTTGATATAATACCATGATATTAATATTAAGTATATGGTAACCTAAGTAAAACACTTAGGATGAGTCACGACATTGTCAGTCTCTAGAGCATGGATCTCGAACATGAACATAACCTAGATGACTTCTAGGTATGCGTGACCCATTGGGCCACTAATTAATAATTATTCTCCATAAGACTAAGAGCAGATCTTAAACATTATGAGAGAGATGGTATGAGATGAGGTGAGGAATCCCGGTGGTTTACGAACCACTTGGTTGCGCATTTGTGATCACTGAGGGGTTTCCTAATTGGATTCCGCTCCAGGTTATATCCAACGAGCCCAAACTGGATCGTGGATCAGGTGGCTACGGCCTTTTTATGGACGTCTTACGAGACATAAGAGAGTCAGGGGCCTCCGGACCTCTGGCGAAATGAGCACCTTTGTGTGTACGGGAGGACTACTGTCCATGGTGAGGTTATCGGGTTGTTCTAACATGACGCCCAACTGATGTTAATAATTAAACATGGTTTGGATGGTTGGGGCCTTAAAGGCCAAATTAAATTAACTATGAAAACTGTACGCTACGACGAATGTACATTGTACTTATGGATGGGGTCTTGAAGGCCAAACTAAAATAAATTAATAAAGGATGGTATAAGCTACGGCGGTTGTACATTGTACATCATATTGTGGTTGTTCGATACGTTCGATATATAATTGTGGCTTGTGTTATTAAATGATTGTTGGATTGGATGGATTGAATATCTATGAATATTTGTATGGATGATTATGTATATTATACATGTTTATTACAGTATTTTATAACTGTAAAATGGTAAAGCATGAAACCGATCTAATAATAAGATGATTAAATGACAAGTGACCATTAGGGTCCAGGCCCGGCAATCAGCGTCTATCGCTGATACTACACCATTACAGGTTGTTGATCATTGTCGGAGCTGAAGAGCAGGTACAGGGTAATTGGAGTTTTACTTTTGTTACTACACATGGAGATGTTGTATAGCAATGAAGATGGTGTATGGTCTTATGGTAAGGTTATTTTTTCAGGATTGGGTAGACGCTCACTTGTCGATGTTTGATTTATGGATTTAGTTTGATGTATAGGAGTTTCTCGTTATCACTGCGGTTAGTGATTTGTTTATGTTGGAAGTTGGATGTAGTTTGGCTTTGTTGCTCGCATGGGCGAGTAATGGCCGGTGACCCGAGTGAGTTTTGTAATAGTTATTCATTTTCCGCTGCGAGACGTTTTATTTATTGCTACGTGAGGGATATTGCATGATTGATTGGTGGAGGGGTGTTACAAGGAAACTTTAGGAAAGTAATAAGTAAGGTTAATTATGGATAATTAACCATCCAACTGTTAGTATGTGATAGGATTCAAATAGTTGACACGAAGGGAGTCGGTGAGTCCAACGTCAACGGTGAAAGGTATGATTTCTTCATGCCCTGTATCCTAATTGGTTACCCCGATTTATGTGCTTATTTGATCACCTAAAAAGATAAATGCATGAATCGGATTATCTTGCACTTACTTGTGCTTGTTTATATTGTTCTTGATACATTTGTCTTGAACAACAGTTTGATAATTCATGAAATGAATAAATGAGAATGAAGTGTGTATGTACTCGTATTGTACTTGTGTAATGTATTGTACCTCGTATGTATGTATGTGTATTGTATTATGTGGCTTGGATGTTGACTTCTACTAATTCCTAAAACACTAACTCCTAACTTGAAAGTGAGTAAATTGGAATGAGTAGAAGTCCGATATAGTTTCGGCCACAGTGTGAGGATGAGGAGACACAAGAGGTTGGATCCGATTCCTGGTTCTTAAACTGGTCCACGGCCCAAACCCCTTAAATGGGTAGCATCCTGGATTGGTGAACCAAGTAAAGCCTGGTGGTGGGACGGTGTAGTCCCTGCCAGAGGCATACCGGCTTAACATGAGTAAGAGTAAGTAAGTAAGTATGTATGAGTATGAGTACGAGTATGTATGCGTATGTATGGAGTAATGAGTAAAAGAGTAATCTCACCCGATTAACCCGGGTGGACCAATGAAGCTAACAAGAACTGTACTTGTGTATGTAATGAGTGGGTGTATTCGGAAGAAGGTAAGTAAGTATTGAATGCTTATATTGTATTCCTTGTATGTAATGAATTGTATGTATGAATGTTTGCGTAAGTATTATTGTAATATGTATAAGAGCATGTATGCATGTATGTTTGAATGAAAATGAACTGCAGTATTCGACCAAGTGGTCGGCGTACCGTCACCTCTCAATAGTACGCGGGGTATGCGGTTATCATGAGCAGTGAAAGCTGACCCCCTAGGGGGAACGTTTTAGTGTGC
Source organism: Limonium bicolor (assembly GCA_023374045.1). Lineage (NCBI taxonomy): Eukaryota > Viridiplantae > Streptophyta > Magnoliopsida > Caryophyllales > Plumbaginaceae > Limonium > Limonium bicolor. The sequence continues at coordinate 94,221,516 of CM041778.1, forward strand.
AGGTACCGAAGCGGATGTGGTCAAGGTAAGAGACCGGAGGCACACCCTTGTATTTAGAAGCAAGTAGCTTGTGAGGAACGGGTAGTAAGTAGTCTCTTAGTGAGTATGTATGAACTTGGAAGAGACATTATAATTGTACAAGGATCCTAGTAGACTCGGTTAGGTATATTGTATCGTATGGATTATGGAGGAGTAAGTATTGAATGGAGCATTGTTGTATTTGACTGATGAATGGAGTATGTAATATAGATGTGTAGTACTCAGGATTCCGGTCCATCAGACCGATGTTGTATGTAGTAGCAGTAGCCTTGTTAGTCACATGGGTGACTAACGGCATTGTATCACCCTCAGTATGTAAGTATGTATCCACTGCGTGTATATGATGTGTAAGGAGATTGGACGGTAATGACGGTATTAGCGGTAGGGGTGTTACACAAGGATAATAATGTCACACAGAAAAAGACTTCAGAAGGTCAAGTTAGGTGTCCTGTAATTGTTTACTAGTAGTCAGATCCTCACAATGGGACTAACATGTATATAAGAGTACCTCACAACAGTGGAGGTATAGTGACCTCGTTAAACTCCATCTTCATAGAGTAAATTGGTCAGGTATGATAAACCCTTAGACGAGATGGGACTCTCGTACAAGTAGGTGGGTAATAATTCCCTCAGAAGATAACGTAGTTAACTCCTGTACTAAAAGAGGTGGGTATCGTACCCTCGAGAGAAATGAAGTCTTCCTCCCAACTTGAAATGTTCTGGTACGGTCCCGGTGAGTGGACATAGAGTGCACCCAAAACTCCCGTCGCGACGTAAATTTGAATAGGAGACGACCTGAGACAGGTACAGCTCCTGTAGCATGCATGGCCAGATACAACTGGGCTCCTCGCTTCTCGTAGTATAGAATTTGTTAGATGTCACACAAGGACGTTAAGCAAGGACACAATGTGTATTGCAGTTTATCACGTTTAGGTAACGACTTTGTTATAAAGTGAAGTTAGTGAGAAACTTGAGTACAAGTTCTCGGTATAATCATACGCAGGGTATTTAATCCACTGGTAAAGTGTTGTATGCGTGGGACATACACGTTATAGTTAGTATCATTCACGCACATAAAGTAACACAACAGTGCACAAGAGTAATACAACATTTTACAAAAATTATCTTGGTCGTTATTTCAAACAACAGATAGCACACAAGCCGGTGTAATCCTGTAGCAAGCAGGCTGCAAGAATCCCATACCGTTCACCGTAGATTTGCAGTTGAATATATCCTGGTCAACGTCTGGTCAAGTATAGTCCTAGAATAGGATTAACTGAGAGTGTTAATTTATGTACCCTCTTATAATAACTTCATTGGTTCGTGAAACGATCTTGTATTCGCTATTTCATGTGAGGTTTATTTCTTTATGCTTAGGTAGTTTCTTTAACCTCTTAACCTTATTAATAATTAAGGTACATATTTATATTTCCAATTCATGAAATCTTAATTTATAAAACTTATATTGTGTGGTAATTTCTTTTAATTACCTTATGATTTAATGTTAACTTATTTGTTATTTCCTTTGATTTATTTTAAATCCTTTAATGTATATATATATATATATTCATGTACCATTTGTGTTACATGTTTTATAATTGTCTAAATGACATAACAACTTCATAATCTCTCCAATATATTTATATGTCACACATGGACATAATATTCTTATAATTTTTGTTATTCTCCACTTAACCATAAATAATATTTATTGGTTACAATTAAATTCCTTATAGCTATATAACCCATAGTTTTAATTCCATAATCCCTTATATTCATTTCCTTCTTGATTTACTTAAAAATCTTAACTGTATAAGTTTTATACACATGTATTATTTATGATACCTAATTATACTTGTCTAAATAACATAACCGCTTATAAATTCTCAAATTGTATTTACATGTCACGCATGGACTTATTATTCCCCATATCGTTTATTAATTACAAACCAACCCCGATAATATTATTTCTTTTACAAGTAAATTACTTGTACTTGTATATCATAGTTTTAATTTCATAAATCCTTAAATAATTTTTTTCTAAATTTCCTAAATATCCATATAGGACCTTCAAATATTTTTAATCCCTTAAATACATCATACTTTTCGGTTATTATATTATAACCTTATTTATTTCATAAACTTTACATTATACACCAAAATACATTATATTACATGGTTTCATTTCCTTAATTAATTAATTCACTAAACCACCATTATAAATTGGGTAATTATTATTTGAACACCTTAACTTTTATAAATTATCAAATCAACCCTTAACCTTTCGGTTTTGACAAATAACTTCTTATAATTACATTTTAACCCCAAAAACTTTATATAATTTATATATTCACTTATAAACTATAGTTTTAATATTTAATTTCCTTAATAACCATGTGGACACTTATATTTCTACAAATAATGATTTCGCCCCATATAAGATTCGGTTTTGCATTTAAACTTCCTTAAATTACATAATCACCCAAAAAATTTTATAAACTCATTATTTTATGTCATAAATCATTTTAACCCAAAGTTTTCGGTCAACACTTTGACCAAGGTCTAATTTCATACTTAATACATTAATATACCCATAAACTTATATGATTCTCGGTTTTACACCAATCTTTCCAAAAATTACAAAATAGCCCAAACTTTATAAATTGTTAATTTAACACTTGTTTAAATTAACTAAAATTCATAAAATTAATTCCTACCTTTATATTATATCATATCTACTCCAAAGAAGCCCATAACTCTCGGCTTTTACTATATATACACCAATCATTTCAAAATTTACAATTTAGCCACATAACTTAATTAATTAGCCATTTAAGCACTAGTCAAATATTTGTAACTCACTAAACTTTATAATATAAGTTTATATACATATGTAGCTCATTAAAACCTATTCTTCACCAAAACAATTCGGCCATAATTTATAGGATACCATATAGTATATAAAAGTAGATTTACAAGTCAAATTAATTATACTTAAATTCATATGAGTCATATAACTCATGTAAAAATTATTGTAATGTCTTAGATTGATTTTTAGCTCAAAATAGAGCATATGTGTCCTAGGGAATTCGGTACAGATGATTATCTATCATAGGTAATTTTTGTAAAACAAAAATGTGTTTTAAGGTAGTAAGCTTACCGTATATGATATAAATTATATTTTTGGTATGTATTACCATATAGTTTCGGTCTTAAATATTTAAGAAGGTGTACATAATTTTTGTACAATTTTTAAGAGCTTAAACAAGCTTAAAACAATAAAGATTTTCTTAGTAAACTTACTCTTAATAAGGGATGATTAAGTACTTGAACTCCTCTTGAATTCCCAAGCTTCCTCCAATGGAGATTGATGTTCCACTTCGGTTTTTATGCAAGAGAGGAAGGGGTTTAGGAGTTAGATCTTAAGTAGATTTATAAGTAGTTTTCCAAGAATTTACCTTAGGTATTTTACCTTATATTTTTGGCACTTCTAGGATGGATGGAGCATCAATTTTCCTTCATGAAATTGATGAAGAAAATAGCTTTAGAAGATGTAGAGTTTTGGATACACATAAATAAAATGTGTCTTAAGGATTTTCAAGCATGAAAAATACCTTAAGATGATCTTGGATGCTCCTTGGATTTATGTTGATTTAAGACAACTCTCTTGGTGTATAAATTGAAGCCGAAATCTTGTAGTTGTCCTAGGAGGGTTTTTGCTTCAAGACTTGATGAGAATTGCTAGGAAATTACCTTAGAAATGAAGATAGAAGTTACACCTTCATTAATGGACTTAAGAGCTTCAAAGGAAGAAGATGAAAATGAGAAGGGAGAGCTTATCTCAACCGGTGGCAATGGGTGAAGAGAAAGGAATTGCAACCGTAGAGTTAAGCTAGTATTTGGAATTTGATTTGTTTATTTTAGACATCATCATATGGCATGTTAGGTCATGACTTTGTTAATAGTTTTTCTTTTGATTTTTAGGCTCTAAAAGCCCTTCAAACAAGGAGACTCTCGGCCATGTGAAGAGGCTAGACAATGTGGAGTAAATCATGGAAACTAAAGGATAAGATAAGTTAGGTATGTCTAGTTTTCCTTTGAATTTTAAATGTTGAATGTTGTCTTCTTTCTCCCTTGATGACCCACGAAATGGAGATGCTTTTAGGCCTCTTTAATCGGCACTTAGCTGTTTTAGACAAGCATGGAATGGTCTCTTGTATTTAACAACTTATTTCCTAGATCTAGATCTACTTTTCCATTTATTATTCTTTCTTTTTGCCAAGCTAACATGGCCTTGTTTTGCTGCAGGATTTCGACAGCATGGAGGTCAAATGAGACTTATATTCTTTTGTCTTTAAGTATTATAGCACATGGATAGGTGAGTCATCAAATTCTATTGCATTTTATAAACTTAAAACTTGCCAAAAACACAACCTAAAAATCGGCCACATGTGTGTCCAATTGGAATTTATTCTCAACTTGATTTCTGTCACACTATAATGTATTAGGATCATATTATAACATGTTATAAGTTACAACATTTATTTGGTACATTTATACCAAGGTAAAAGATGAAAGTTCTAAGGTAAGAATGCTGATTTAGGTACCTTTTTTATCATAATTTCGGCCCTGTTTATGCTATGAGTTTAGCACTGAAATTAATTGATTTAGATGGTAAATATATTCCCTTTTAATATTATCAACTCGTGGCTCCTCAAAAGCTTCAAGGTAATTGCGTAAAGCGCGTTTTTATGACACCCGTAGGTGCATTTTTGTGCTTTAAGAATATTCTAGAAAATAAATAGTCGCTATGAGTTACAAGTGTTTATAAACATTGTTTATAGTCAATAATAATATGTTAAGGTGCCACATTGAGTTAAATGGGGTTATATCAACTCAAGACCCAATTTCCAGGCTACCGGGACACTCCCGGGGCAAAAAGGAGCGTTAAGAAATTCTCCCGAGCACTTTGTGTATTTTTAGAAAAGTAGCTCGAGCATTCTCTTTGGAATGTTGAATAATGATGTTAGGAACTCTAAGAATGAATTATATTGGAGTTTGTGCCACCTCGGCACATCTCCGGGGCATTCTCGGGGGTTTATGGGGGCCCCATCGGGAACTTCCGAGCACTTTGTATTTAACTGAGAATTTATTTTGAGGACTTCATCTTATATGTTTAATAAAGTGTTATGGTGCATTTGGAATGAAGTGTAATGCTTTACTTCATCCTATAAAGTATTTCCGGGACTTTCGGGCCCTTAAGGGAACTCCCGGGCATTTTGCATTTTTACACAGTTTTAGATGAGGTCCTGTATTCTAAGGGTCATATAATGATCCTTGATTAACTTCATATGAGGTTTATAGCTTACATAACTTTGGTTAGCCTAAGGTCCGGCTTAACGCTCGTTTTTGACCTTAAGGAGTTTAGGTACGTTTCTTTGACCTTTGATGAGTTATTATGTCTCCATAATATATACAATAGGTGTACCATAAGTTGTTATATTTATTTGAGCGTGTATATCAATTTATTTAGCATTTATAAATGCTTAGGCATCCGTATAATATTTACGTTGCTCGTTTGTATACACGTTCATATTAATCTTCCTTGTTGACGCTCTCTCTTGCGAGCTAATTATGTAAGGAGTTTAATCCTTGTTAGTAATCGTACATAAACATTTGTACGAGTACGTTAATACTTTTAGTAACATTACACCAGTTAGCGTTTATGGTAAAACGACTGTTTTTCGTGACGTTTGCATGTGTGAGTTTGCATGCACACGTGTAATAATATTAATTTACGTAACGTTTGCATGCATAGGTTTGCATGCGTAACTAAAATGATCTATTTCTAGATCAATTCTTCATTATTTAATAATAAACAACTATTAATTAGATTCGGGGTATTTCAATCTACCCCCCTTAAAATGGACTTCACCCCGAAGTCTCATATCTAAGTTCAAATGGTTGTGGGGAATCAAGTTCCACTAAGCATCCACAACTCAATTCTATTTTAGGGATCGAGTCCCAAGTTTCACTATTCTTAAGTTCGTAGTATATATATCCAACATAATATCTAGTGTAACGATCATGAAAGGTCATCGTCAATAATAGCGTCAATGCAAAGTAGTGCAACGTAGTGCACATGATTCATTCATAGTAGTGTAGTGCAGTACAAATCATGCAAACACATAGTAATTCCAACATAGTGTAAGGTAGTACACATAACCACGTAGTAACAAAGTAACTTCAATATAGTGTAACATAGTACACATAAGCAAGTAAAAAGTTCGTAGAATCACAAGGTCACACATGTTAAACATACAAATCACAGTGCAACAGTACAACAGAAGTGTACTTCCATGCTAAAAATGCTAAAACGCAGTAGGCTCTCTCCCCCTTAAAAGAGGGGTACGCCCACGTACCCTAGACTAGCATAACTAGTCTGTAAATAGTGAGGATTCTTTGCTCTTTTTTGGAACTTATGATTAGTTTAAAAGATAGCCTCCCGGCTGTAAGATTTTAGGTGGGTATGGCACATATTTTTGGTTAAGATACATGAAATACGTTTGTGCATTCCCCTTGAGCTCAGTAGATAATTTTAACTTATGGGACCACCACGCTTCTGCTGCGCAACTCTGATTACATAATGTCTAATCATACTGGAATAGTCTTGAATGCGCTTCGTAGGTGGTATGTTTAAGTTTGTTTATGTACATATGTGTGGTTGATGAGTTGTGTTCATCATTATCTTTGTTTGATTGTCATTTGTTGATTCTGTCTGGACTTTTGTCCTTTTACGGGGTATTGCCCCTAAGAATCTATGCATTCTCTGACATGTTCTATTTTACATTATTATGCTTTTATATTTGAATCCCGTATATATGGGTGAAGGTGATTTACCAACTTGTTTGTTGCCGATATTATTCCATGTCCGGTTTAGACTGTCGGGTCGATGTGCCGCGTTGCACCACTGCTCCCGATTATTTTGTCTCTAAGTAGCTGTTAGTTGTAGCATTGCTTGGTATTCTTCATTGTATATCTTATTACTGTACGTCGGGCTTCCAATAATATTGTAAGGTTTGCCCATCCTGTGATGCTCATGTGCATGTCATGTATCTTCCAGTATCCTTTTTGGGTAACTCTACTACGAGGTTCTTCCTCTACGTGGCATATACTGTAATACAGTTCGCCTTTCTATTTGATTTTTCATCATTGAGTTCTTCTCAAGTTTCACTTGATTGTTTTGTGCCTGATAGCTACTTATGACGGTGATTCCACTAAGATTCTTCTCGTCAATATTACTGAGGCGTCTTGCTCTTTATCAGAGTTGATTCTTTCCCGTGTTCCTCTCGCTAGTTGCCTTCGCATGTGGGGTATCTTCTTGATATGTTACTACTTACCTATCCAATTTAGGATTATTCCTTGTCAAGTCCATAAGCTCTCGCACGTTTAGTTGAAGCATTCTTCCTTCCATGGGTCCTTACCCGATTGGTTTACTGTATAAATTCGTCATTGATAGTGGTAGCGTCCTGATAGTGGGGTTCATCATTTTTGTCGGTGTTGCTGATGCATTCAGTGGTTCAGTTGTTGTAGCTGTAAGGTTACAATATTCTTGTTGGTTTTAAATTTGACTTCTATTCATCGCCTCCTGTAGTTGTAATCGTCGGCGTTCGGGTCTTGTATAATACTGGGGCATATTAAAGTTCGTCTCTTTGATCTTCAGATCATCATCTTGTGTTTATGGTATTTGAGTTTACTGGTATCCTCTTCGGTTTTCATTCTCAATATAGAGTATGAGCTACGGTCGAGCCGTGCATCTTGTTTATAGTATAGAAGATTTTCTGTTATTATTGATTCACCAATTGTCGGTAGTACATACCCGATCTTTTATTGTCTGTTCATCAAGTATGCCACAGTAGGGTTCCCGTTAAGGTTTCTAACAAGGTACAGATTTCTCACAATTCCACATGTTTTCGTGGTTTATGAATTAACTCATGTGAGTATTAATATAATGTTTCTACTCTTTATATTCTACCAAGCTTATAGGTAGGTTCCCACTAAATATGTTGGGTTTGAATTCATAAAGAAAGACTGGAAGTCGATCTTTCCCTTCAGATGGTAATATGGCCATAACTTAGAAGGTAGCTTGAGAATTATCTCGTTATAGGTAAATGTCTCTTGATCTCATATTTACTTATTAACATGGCTCATGGTATAATAACAGTTAGCATTCTCCTCACAGTTGAGTATTTTTCCGACATACGTGGAGTTGTTTTAGCTATTTAATATCTTCAGGATAACCTGGACCACTTAACTCTTAACTTAAACCTTCCACATCCCAAATACTTATTAGTCAAATTTACACTAGAATTAAGAATAAATACTACTTATCACAGAAATATTTGTGACCACTTGTAGGGAGTCTCAGGAATCATCGGGTCAGCGTCAATGTTGAACTATCCTTCCACTCCATTTTGTGTTTGGTTTTTCCTTGATCTGACCAGGATCAAGTTCGACCTCCCACGTCAAATATCAAACAATCACATAATTGTCAATCTCCAAATTTTTATCTTATCAAGACTTTGTGACGTGGTGAGTACTACTTTTTCTCCTGACCACTATATAACTGATCCAATATCTGTTATAACCTATACTTAAATTTAGTCCATTCCTTAATCCCCGGAATTAAATTCCTTTGATCAAATCATCAAGCGGGGAAGCCAGTTTTTCCCCCTGGCATAAAAGATAATTCCTTGTTAAAACATCTAGACACTTACTGCTTATTAATCATTTCATCAATCATTTGGTTCTTAAACCCATCGTACAAGCAATAAATTCAGTTATGGATTTGGATACCTCAGAATATACTCTTCTCCTTGAAAGGCTTATCTAGTATTTAACTTATCAGGGCTTGATCATTGCCTACACTTTGGTTATCATCACTTGGAACAAAAGACAGTCATAGTTATTACTAAATTTGGAATATGACTCCAAGGAAAGTTTGTATAACTCGATCAAATACAGTTTCATAGGGTATTATTTCATGCTCCTTAAAGCTTGGCTTTTTCTTACTCCATTTAAATTCCATGAATCAGGTGAATCATATGTTCAACCTAGGTTATGTATCTTTTAATATTAGTACCATTTCAAACTAAGGGTTTCCCGTTTAAATCCTATGGTTTGGTAGCAAGAAAGTCAAAGCTTATTGTTTGTTTCTACCTCTTAGAAACGTGGTTATTCCATAACTCAATGGCTTCCAAAAACAGGCCGTTTTAGGTGTATTAAGTAGAGGATTTAAAAATCATAGAGATTGGTATATAGCGTTAGGAAAGTTCACGTGTAAAACACTTGCTACAAGCCAAGGGGTATGTTTTCCCACTTTTAAGTTTAACTTCCACTCACCTTTAGAGTATATCTGAATTCGAACTCTTAATATAGTTTACACTGCCTCCATTGCTAGTGTCAAGGAGAGTTATTCGTCACTATGTTCATTTTGAAATTTATATTACATCGGGAGTTAATTTTATTTGATTTCATGCGCTCTTTACTCGCCTTCATAAATTGAGCTGTCATAGAAGTCGTATGCTCGTATAGATCCATAAGGATAGAGTAGGACATGTGCCTCAAAATAGGGTAGGTATATTTTATTATACTTATCCCTCTTAAATATATCAATACTCCTCAAAAGTTTTAGGTTAATAACCTCCCAATTATATGTGTATATATATATATATATATATATATATATATATGTAGCACTTGGCATTGCTAAATAAGTATTTCTCCTGACTTCTAAAAATATAAATTTAAAGTTTGTTCTCTTCTCACTATTTATTAGGAGTCCAGCATTGTCACTGTAATGATACTAGCTGAGACCCTAGGTACTTGAGCAGGTATTGCATCCCGTGTTTATTTATATTGGATGTTTAGTTATGTATAGTGAAATTTTGTTCTGATTTTTCTTGATATTGTCATTGGTTATTTTTGTAGGACTACACTGATAGTCATATTTCAAGGTTTCCCACAATATTCTCATGAAGTTAGTAAGGGATTGTAAGATCTTCCAGTCCCGCACTGGGCAGCAAGCTCAGTGCCTGGGTATCCCATAAAATTCAGTGTTTTCTCTTTCCGTGTAGGTCTTCATTCTCCTTTATTTGGTTTACTGGAGCAGCACTTGTAGCAAGTGCGCCATGTAGGTTGGATCATCATGCAGTGTATGTCCATTGAGATATATTTTTACTCCATCATCACTGTATACTTGGCGGTATTGTCAGCCTTTCTGGTTATCATCGGTATGTCGTCACTGTTATTTGTCGTCCGCTTCCCGTGTGGATGACAGTTGGCGTCGTACGGTCTTCAACAAACCCTTTCGCCAATTCAAGCAGTCTTAAGTATGTGTTAATTAATGTATTCCTTTTCATGACATCTGCTCGTTATTTAGGCAGGTCTTAGGCAGGTCATAGTTTGTAGTTACTGTAAGTTGAACAGTTGTTAACGCCCTTCGGCGGACCAAGTAAAAACTAACTTTCTACTCCTCACTGTTCTATCACACACCCTGTATCCCAAGGCTAATTTCGGTTGTACTCAGTTCTCAGAGCGTTACTACGCTCTGATACCACTTTTTGTAACACCCGAACCCGGAACTCCATAACCAGAACGATGATAACTCCCAACTTCAACTGGAAATGCAGCAGAATAATATATAAAATGGGTGGTGCTACAACACCGCTAGTCACCCATGTGACTAACAAGGCTAACTCCAATACAACTTACAAATGATACGGTCTGAGCGCTGAATACAAACCTCTTAAAACAACAAGAGTCAATAATAAAAGTACAGTACTGTAAAATGATACCGGTAGTAAATTCCACTGTCTTAATTCTACCCCACCTACACTCGGTCGGGTAACCTCTTCTTTCTTCATGTACCTGGAAATGGTTAGCCATGAAACGGCTCAGTAAAATAATTTGCCGGTATGAGAGCGTGAAGCCCACAAGCTACTGGGCCACACCAACTACTTTGTCGAATACATGCAGATCATTTTTTTGTAAAGCTGTAAACACACAACATAATATAATCATAACAAGCATCCATACAAGGATAATAATGTCACACAGAACAAGACTTCAGAAGGTCAAGTTAGGTGTCCTGTAATTGTTTACTAGTAGTCAGATCCTCACAATGGGACTAACATGTATATAAGAGTACCTCACAGCAGTGGAGGTATAGTGACCTCGTTAAACTCCATCTTCATAGAGTAAATTGGTCGGGTATGATAAACCCTTAGACGAGATGGGACTCTCGTACAAGTAGGTGGGTAATAATTCCCTCAGAAGATAACGTAGTTAACTCCTGTACTAAAAGAGGTGGGTACCGTACCCTCGAGAGAAATGAAGTCTTCCTCCCAACTTGAAATGTTCCGGTACGGTCCCGGAGAGTGGACATAGAGTGCACCCAAAACTCCTGTCGCGACGTAAATTTGAATAGAAGATGACCTGAGACAGGTACAGGTCCTGTACATTGCATGGCCAGATACAACTGGGCTTCTCGCTTCTCGTAGCATAGAATTTGTTAGATGTCACACAAGGACACAATGTGTATTGTCAGTTATCACGTTTAGGATAACGACGTTTGTTATAAAGTGAAGTTAGTGAGAAACTTGAGTACAAGTTCTCGGTATAATCATACGCTGGTATTTAATCCACTGGTAATGTAGTGTTGTATGCGTGGGACATACACGTTATAGTTAGTATCATTCACGCACATAAAGTAACACAACAGTGCACAAGAGTAATACAACATTTTACAACAATTATCTTGGTCGTTATTTCAAACAACAGATAGCACACAAGCCGGTGTAATCCGGTAGCAAGCAGGCTGTAAGAATCCCATACCGTTCACAGTAGATTTGCAGTTGAATATATCCTGGTCAACGTCTGGTCAAGTATAGTCCTAGAATAGGATTAACTGAGAGTGTTAATTTATGTACCCTCGTATAATAACTTTATTGGTTCGTGAAACTATCTTGTATTCGTTATTCCATGTGAGGTTTATTTCTTTATGCTTAGGTAGTTTCTTTAACCTCTTAACCTTATTAATAATTAAGGTACATATTTATATTTCCAAATCATGAAATCTTAATTTATAAAACTTATATTGTGTGGTAATTTCTTTTAATTACCTTATGATTTAATGTATAACTTATTTGTTATTACCTTTGATTTATATAAATCCTTTAATGTGTATTTATATATATATTTATATATATATATATATATATATATATATATATTCATGTACCATTTGTGTTACATGTTTTATAATTGTCTAAATGACATAACAACTTCATAATCTCTCCAATATATTTATATGTCACACATGGACATAATATTCTTATAATTTTTGTTATTCTCCACTTAATCATAAATAATATTTATTTGTTACAATTAAATTCCTTATAGCTATATAACCCATAGTTTTAATTCCATAATCCCTTATATTCATTTCCTTCTTGATTTACTTGAAAATCTTAACTGTATAAGTTTTATACACATGTATTATTTATGATACCTGATTATACTTGTCTAAATAACATAACCGCTTATAAATTCTCAAATTGTATTTACATGTCACGCATGGACTTATTATTCCCCATATCGTTTATTAATTACAAACTAACCCCGATAATATTATTTCTTTTACAAGTAAATTACTTGTACTTGTATATCATATAGTTTTAATTTCATAAATCCTTAAAGCATAAATTTCTTTTCTAAATTTCCTAAATATCCATATAGGACCTTCAAATATTTTTAATCCCTTAAATACATCATACTTTTTGGTTATTATATTATAACCTTATTTATTTCATAAACTTTACATTATACACCAAAATACATTATATTACGTAGTTTCATTTCCTTAATTAATTAATTCACTAAACCACCATTATAAATTGGGTAATTATTATTTGAACACCTTAACTTTTATAAATTACCAAATCAACCCTTAACCTTTCGGTTTTGACAAATAACTTCTTATAATTACATTTTAACCCCAAAAACTTTATATAATTTATATATTCACTTATAAACTATAGTTTTAATATTTAATTTCCTTAATAACCAAGTGGACACTTATATTTATACAAATAATGATTTCGCCCCATATAAGATTCGGTTTTGCATTTAAACTTCCTTAAATTACATAATCACCCAAAAACTTTTATAAACTCATTATTTTATGTCATAAATCATTTTAACCCAAAGTTTTCGGTCAACACTTTGAACAAGGTCTAATTTCATACTTAATACATTAATATACCCATAAACTTATATGATTCTCGGTTTTACACCAATCTTTCCAAAAATTACAAAATAGCCCAAACTTTATAAATTGTTAATTTAACACTTGTTTAAATTAACTAAAATTCAAAACTTAATTCCTACCTTTATATTATATCATAATTACTCCAAAGAAGCCCATAACTCTCGGCTTTTACTATATATACACCACTCTTTTCAAAATTTACAATTTAGCCACATAACTTAATTAATTAGCCATTTAAGCACTGGTCAAATATTTTTAACTCACCAAACTTTATATTATAAGTTTATATACATATGTAGATCATTATAACCTATTCTTCACCAAAACAATTCGGCCAAAATTTATAGGATACCATATAGTATATAAAAGTAGATTTACAAGTCAAAATAATTATACATAAATTCATATGAGTCATATAACTCATGTAAAATTATTGTAATGTCTTAGATTGATTTTTAGCTCAAAATAGAGCATATGTGTCCTAGGGAATTCGGTACAGATGATCTATCATAGGTAATTTTTGTAAAACAAAAATGTGTTTTAAGGTAGTAAGCTTACCGTATATGATATAAATTATATTTTTGGTATGTATTACCATATAGTTTCGGTCTTAAATATTTAAGAAGGTGTACATAATTTTTGTACAATTTTTAAGAGCTTAAACAAGCTTAAAACAATAAATATTTGCTTAGTAAACTTACTCTTAATAAGGGATGATTAAGTACTTGAACTCCTCTTGAATTCCCAAGCTTCCTCCAATGGAGATTGATGTTCCACTTCGGTTTTTATGCAAGAGAGGAAGGGGTTTAGGAGTTAGATCTTAACAAAGATCTTAAGTAGATTTATAAGTAGTTTTCCAAGAATTTACCTTAGGTATTTTACCTTATATTTTTGGCACTTCTAGGATGGATGGAGCATCAATTTTCCTTCATGAAATTGATGAAGAAAATAGCTTTAGAAGATGTAGAGTTTTGGATACACATAAAATGTGTCTTAAGGATTTTCAAGCATGAAAATACCTTAAGATGATCTTGGATGCTCCTTGGATTTATGTTGATTTAAGACAACTCTCTTGGTGTATAAATTGAAGCCGAAATCTTGTAGTTGTCCTAGGAAGGTTTTTGCTTCAAGACTTGAAGAGAATTGCTAGGAAATTACCTTAGAAATGAAGATAGAAGTTAAACCTCCATTAATGGACTTAAGAGCTTCAAAGGAAGAAGATGAAAATGAGAAGGGAGAGCTTACCTCAACCGGTTGCAATGGGTGAAGAGAAAGGAATTGCAACCGTATAGTTAAGCTAGTATTTGGAATTTGATTTGTTTATTTTAGACATCATCATATGGCATGTTAGGTCATGACTTTGTTAATTGTTTATCTTTTGATTTTTAGGCTCCAAAAGCCCTTCAAACAAGGAGACTCTCGACCATGTGAAGAGGCAAGACAATGTGGAGTAAATCATGGAAACTAAAGGACAAGGTAAGTTAGGTATGTCTAGTTTTCCTTTGAATTTTAAATGTTGAATGTTGTCTTCTTTCTCCCTTGATGACCCACGAAATGGAGCTGCTTTTAGGCCTCTTCAATCGGCACTTATCTGTTTTAGACAAGCATTGAATGGTCTCTTGTATTTAACAACTTATTTCCTAGATCTAGATCTACTTTTCCATTTATTATTCTTTCTTTTTGCCAAGCTAACATGGCCTTGTTTTGCTGCAGGATTTCGACAGCATGGAGGTCAAAAGAGACTTATATTCTTTTTTCTTTAAGTATTATAGCACATGGATAGGTGAGTCATCAAATTCTATTGCATTTTATAAACTTAAAACTTGCCAAAAACAACCTAAAAATCGGCCACATGTGTGTCCAATTGGAATTTATTCTCAACTTGATTTCTGTCACACTATAATGTATTAGGATCATATTATAACATGTTATAAGTTACAACATTTATTTGGTACATTTATACCAAGGTAAAAGATGAAAGTTCTAAGGTAAAAATGCTGATTTTAGGTACCTTTTTTATCATAATTTCGGCCCTGTTTATGCTATGAGTTTAGAACTGGAATTAATTGATTTAGATGGTAAATATATTCCCTTTTAATATTATCAACTCGTGGCTCCTCAAAAGCTTCAAGGTAATTGCGTAGAACGCGTTTTTATGACACCCGAAGGTGCATTTTTGTGCTTTAAGAATATTCTAGAAAATAAATAGTCGCTATGAGTTCCAAGTGTTTATAAACATTGTTTATAGTCAATAATAATATGTTCAGGTGTTACATTTAGTTATATGGGGTTATATCAACTCAAGACCCAATTTCCGGGCTACCGGGACACTCCCGGGGCAAAAAGGAGCGTTAAGAAATTCTCCCGAGCACTTTGTGTATTTTTGGAAAAGTAGCTCGAGAATTCTCTTTGGAATGTTGAATAATGATGTTAGGAACTCTAAGAATGAATTATATAGGAGTTCGTGCCACCTCGGCACTTCTCCGGGGCATTCCCAAGGGTTTATGGGGCTCCCATCGGGAACTTCCGAGCACTTTGTTTTTAACTGAGAATTTAGTTTGAGGAATTCATCTTATATGTTTAATAAAGTGTTATGGTGCATTGGGAATGAAGTGTAATGCTTTACTTCATCCTATAAAGTATTTCCGGGACTTTCGGGCCCTTAAGGGAACTCCCGGGCATTTTGCATTTTTACACAGTTTTAGATGAGGTCCTGTATTCTAAGGGTCATATAATGATCCTTGATTAACTTCATATGAGATTTATAGCTTACATAACTTTGGTTAGCCTAAGGTCCGGCTTAACGCTCGTTTTTGACCTTAAGGAGTTTAGGTGCGTTTCTTTGACCTTTGATGAGTTATTATGTCTCCATAATATATACAATAGGTGTACCATAAGTTGTTATATTTATTTGAGTGTGTATATCAATTTATTTTAGCATTTATAAATGCTTAGGCATCCGTATAATATTTACGTTGCTCGTTTGTATACACGTTCGTATTAATCTTCCTTGTTGACGCTCTCTCTTGCGAGCTAGTTATGTAAGGAGTTTAGTCCTTGTTAATAATCGTACATAAACGTTTGTACGAGTACGTTAATACTTTTAGTAACATTACGCCAGTTAGCGTTTATGGTAAAACGACTGTTTTTCGTGACGTTTGCATGCGTGAGTTTGCATGCGCACGTGTAATAATATTAATTTACGTAACGTTTGCATGCATAGGTTAGCATGCGTAACTAAATTGATCTGTTTCTAGATCAATTCTTCATTATTTAATAATAAACAGGTATTAATTAGATTCGGGGTATTTCAAAAGTAGTTTGTTAACCAATATGAGTATTTCTGTCTTTTTTTCTGTTGGTTAATGATTAAAATGGTATTTCATGAATTTTGGAAAAAATACAGTGCTATTCCATAGCCTTCTATTTTTTTAGTGACATTTCATGAATTAGCTAAAAATATAGTTATATGTTATGAAATTTCTCTTTTTTCAAATTGTTATAGGTATACATAACACATTTTTACATTCTCTCTAAATAAACTAGCAAGTAACATCATATACATTCTTATGTGGGGGATTCGAATTTTGGGGACGGATTATGAAGTCGTGTATGAACGAACACAACCATTAGAACTATGACGATCAACCTTATCGATAGTTTTGTTAAATGTAGCAAATATGTATGATACAAAATTAAGATAACAATTAACTATCAGCAGCAATCTCTCAATCTCATTTTCTCCCTACAGTGGGAGATATTCATGCTGGTCTCTACGGCACCACTTTATCTTCCCCAATGTGCAAATTCCTCCTCCAACACTTACCCTTTCAGCCTGTTTCATGCGTTTTCCCAAGGCACGAGAGGGTAGACATGCATATCACTTCCTCCTCTCATGAATGGGGTTAAGCCATGCTTCATTCCTGTCCCTCTGTCATTCTCTGCAAACCCGTATCCCTCTCGATTTCCCCCACTGATCTCCTCGCCTCCCACATG
Source organism: Limonium bicolor (assembly GCA_023374045.1). Classification (NCBI taxonomy): domain Eukaryota; kingdom Viridiplantae; phylum Streptophyta; class Magnoliopsida; order Caryophyllales; family Plumbaginaceae; genus Limonium; species Limonium bicolor. The sequence continues at coordinate 94,238,881 of CM041778.1, forward strand.
AATCCGCCGCCCAAAGAACATTCCTACCCTGCAAGCCTACGCCTGACGATGCATGCTTTCTATCAGAAGCATGGCCGTGCATCCCTCTATCCCTTAATCTTTCACATCCACGTTAGATAGGAATACCACTCCTTATATCTTAAGCATCACCCCAAGTAGCACTTCGCTCCTTTATCGGCCCTCCTCGCGCACTCTACAAAGTACCCTACATCCCCACTCTTTTCTTTCTTGTTTCAAATGTGACCCACTTAGTGGAAATTCACCACTCTGTCCACAACATACGTGTCTTAGGCGTGTACAGTGAGATGCTTACCTTTGATCGATGTGTTCTTGGTAAGTTTTTCGCACCACCAGATCTATGCCCAGTCCTTCGTATTCATCTTGAGCACTCCTGAACCAGATGCGATGGTTTCAAGTTTTGTAAGGTTGGCCATAACCTGTTCATTATTGAATTTGAGGAGAAGTATGCCATGTAAGGGGTCCTGGCTAGAGGCCCGTGGACTATCAACCTTATCATGTTCGCCATCCAATCCTTTGGACAAGGCAAAACAATTGAGAACCCCATCTTCAGATGGGTTCCATGTTGGATCTTTGTTTTCGACATCCAAAAGACCCATTGCAACATGATGCTTGCTGAGAAAATAATGGAAAAGGTGGGGTGAATCACAGGATAATTGGAAGACACCATCACTCTTGGCTTTAGCTCCATGCGCCTGAAAGTCTTGCTCGACATCCAAAAGCCAGTGTGGCGCTCCTTGCCCTTGTCAATTGGCAGTTTTAACCTGAATTTCACTATCACCTATGATGGTATGCCCCTTACCTGTGCCAGATGCGGTCTTTTTCTCCATGCAATTGAAGTCTGCCCCATGATGCCCATGCTCTTTGAGCCTAGTATCCCTTTCGGAATGTGTCTTAGCACTAAATAATTTTTGGCTCGATCCTGTCCCAAGGTGCTTTTCTACGATCCTGCTGATAAATCAGCCTTGACAGGTAGTAGTGCTAATTAATTTACTTGGCCAACATACTTCTAACCCTTTTCAGGTTCAAGACACAATCCCATCGAACAAATCCCCCTCAGTTATCCTTCGTGGGGAGCCAGACCTTAAAGATCAACCTTTCCTGGATGTTACTTTCCAGAACTTTCGGAAGAGATGCTTTAGTAATCTCATGAAACATGCCATCAGTGAAGAAGTCCGGGACCTGAATCTTGAGGATGTGAGTAGGAAAGAAAAAGAGGCTAAACCCAAACATGTCTTGTTTCCATAGAGGATTGGGTCGAGGAGGTGAGAGGAAACGATTGCTCTAAAACTAGTGACCAAGCCAACTCCGCGGCGCTGGCTTCATTCTAAGGATACAAAAAAGAATGAGCTTCTTCTTACTCAATGACATGGGTGGACGTTCTAACCATGCGATTGAGCTCTCCCTCCCCTCAAATCTCTTTGGCTCTTGTTTAAGTTTATTTCGTATTGCTCTTAGTCCTTTATCTTTTGTTTCGGTTTCGTCTATGTTGTCTTTTAAGCCTAGTTACGAATTACAGGTTTTGGTTAGAAGTCTTGCTATACACTTTGGTTATGATGGTTGGTGTTTTAGTGGATGTTCCTCTTGGTCTGTTATGTTGGTTTGATGGCCAGATTAGGCTGGCTAGTGCTGTCCATGCACATACTGCTATGGTTGGATTGTTATGAGTTAAAACACGTCGTTTTGTTTAGTTTGTTTAGTTTTGTTTTTCCCAGTTTATTTAAGCTTGGTTACTGTGCGGTGGTAGTAGTTAGTTTTTGTTAGGGTTTCTTTTCCCCTTTCTCTATTTTGCTCTGCGTAGCAACCCTTCCACTTGGCTTCCCACTTCTTCGTCATGTACAACTTCAAGACTCATCACCATTTTCTCTTCCAATATAGATTCGAGGTATTATTTCATGGTATCAGAGCGGGTTACGGCCGCAGCGAAGTGAAGAATCGGAAGAGTGAAGGTACTAAGAATTTCATCGCCATTTCCAGCGATTTCCAGTGAAGACCATTTGGTGAAATCGACCTAAGTTTCGACAATGGATTCAAATAAAGACGAAATAGTGACAGAGAAGGAGCAACATAAAGATGAAGGGAAAGCAGAGGAACATTCGAGCTCGACGCCGGACAACTCTAATCCGCTCTTTCTTGCGAACTCAGAAAACCCAGGAGCGCTCCTTACCGCAAAGTTCGAGGGCAAGGGTTTTCGGGCGTGGAAGGAGGGAATGACCATAGCTTTGAGCGCTAAAAACAAGCTATGCTATGTCGATGGTTCATTCACCAGACCCACGGACTCCGCATCAAAGGGAAGAGCATGGGATCGAAGCAACTCCATGGTCAAGGCGTGGCTCCTTACCGCCATGGATAAAGATATTGGGGACACCGTTCTTTACTGCAAGACCGCTTTGCAAATCTGGAGTCAATTATCAACCCGATTTGAAGAATCTAACGCTGCCCAGATTTATTCCCTACATCAGCAATTGATAGAGACCAGGCAGAACGGCGACACGATCAGACCATATTATACAAAGATCAAGAAGTTGTGGGACGAACTTGATTCTTCTGAGGAGGTCCCAGTCTGCGAATGTCAAGCCGATGTCGGTTACAAGGAAATCTTTAGGCGACAAAGAGTGGTTCAATTCTTGATGGGACTTTCGGAGAAATTTGCAATTGTAAGGGGTAATATACTGATGATGTCGCCATTACCTTCTATCGAGCAAGTATATTCCCTCTTGACCCATGAGGAACATCAGAAGAGTGTATGTTCTACAACCAAGGAGGAAAATAGCTTGTCTTTCGTGATCGACAGCAGCAAGAAGGGTAGATTCACACCATCAAAGGATGGAAAACGTGCAACACTGTTCTGCACTCATTGTGAAAAGAACGGACACACAGTGGACAGATGCTATCAGATTCATGGTTTTCCACAATCATGGAAGAAAGGGAGAAGGGCTACAGCAGCGAATGTGGATGCTGACCAAACCCAGATCAAACATGAGGGGAACAACACTAATAATGCGGTCTTCACGTTGGATCAAGTAAATCACCTGCTTTCCCACTTTGCTAAAGGTCAATCTTCAGACAAGGAACAAGGAATAGCCAGCTGTGGCTTTGTTGGTACAGTTTTGAAACCCTACCTTAATCTTGACCGAGTAAATATTGATTATAATGCTATCTCTGAAAATATCTGTGAACCTTCTGCAAAAACAAGTGACACTCATAAATGTAATGTGTCTGTGTGTGAACCCCTGTGTGCTTTAATGCCTGTGTGTATGACTTCATGTGGTGACAACAAAAATGTTACGGTTAGCACTAGTGGTGCAAAATATGCTGCACACAAAACACATCCTCATCATATTTTGAAAATGCAAAAACTGGCACGGCAAAATACAGATGCTACTGCAAACCTTACTAGGAAATGGATTCTTGACAGTGGAGCTAGTGACCACATGTGTTGTGACCTGAATGATTTTCTAGAGTATGAAGTTTTGAACAGGCCTCACACTATTGGTATGCCAGATGGCCATCCCCAAGTAGTCAACACTGTAGGAAATGTCAAAGTAAATGAATCTTTGATCTTGAAAAACGTTCTATTTGTTCCTAGCTTTAATTTTAACCTAATATCAATCAGTAAGCTGGCCGAACAACTTAAGGGCAAGATTTATTTTGATAAAGCCTGCTATGTTTTTCAGGAATGTGACTCACCGCTAGAATATGTTATTGGGAGAATGACAGCTGGGTTATACCTGTAAGATAAGAATGCACTGTGTGACCAGAATGGTTTTCAAGTTTCAATATCTTCCATTACATGTAATTCTAGACGTTTAGTTGATTCTTTTGACTGTAAAGATGTAGTGAGTTTATGGCACCACAGACTTGGTCACTTGCCCATAGCTAGAATGAAGAAGTTGCATCTGTTTGATAAAAACCTAGGAAATAGACAATTTCTGTGTGAATCTTGTTGTAAAAGCCACAGATTACCTTTTCCTCTTAGTAAAATAAAATCCACAGAAATCTTTGAGCTCATTCACATAGACTTATGGGGTCCCTATGGGATAAAAACTCATGATGATTTCTCTTACTTTCTTACCTTTGTTGATGATTTTTCTAGAGCAACCTGGATACACTTGGTTAAACACAAATCAGATTGTTTCAGTGTAATCAAACATTTTATTGAGATGTTCCAAACTCAATTCAGAAAGAAAGTCAAATGTATAAGAACTGACAATGCATACGAATTAGGAGCTAGTAAAGAAGGAATAGAGTACTTAAAAGGGAAAGGAATCAAACACCAAATGTCTTGTGCTCACACACCACACCAAAATGAAGTGGTAGAAAGGAAACATAGACACATTTTAGAAACGGCAAGAGGATTAATGCTTCACACGGGTTTACCTAAGGAGTTTTGGGGAGAGAGTGTTCTGACAGCAGTGTATTTAATTAATAGGATGCCTTTAGATGTTTTGGGTGGAAAAAGTCCATTTTCTGTTCTATATGGAAACCAACCTGACTATGAGAATTTAAAATATTTTGGGTGTCTTGCATTTGCACATATAAATGCTCATGTCCATGATAAATTTCATCCAAAGGCTGTGAAATGTGTTTTTCTTGGCTACCCAGCAAATAAAAAGGGGTTCAAGTTGTTTGATTTGGACAATAAAAGGGTAATTGTGAACAGGGATGTGCAATTTTATGAGAATGTGTATCCTTTTAGAGGAAACACATCACAGATTCTAAACTGTCATATACTGAACATCCTCTGTTCCCTTATGTAAATGTTGAACATACTAACCTTTTTGATGAGACACCTGGAGGATTAGTGCATGACAGACAAGAAAGCACAGCAGAAGAACAGGCAAGGGATGATGTTCAAAACACAGAATCAGAGACAGCAGTTGAAGACATTGAAGAGATCAGGGACACTCAAGATGAACCAAGAGAAATGGAGCTGAGAAGGTCTACAAGAAGCAGGCAAATACCGCAGTATCTTGAGGACTATCAGCTAGGGAATGCAATGCAGTTTCCCCAAGGGAAGTTTTCTAATGCTTTTACCAGCTTGTTAATTAACAAACTATCTTTTAATATGAATCAGAAACTTTTAATTGAGAACTCTTCACAGTCGGCCTCATGCATTACACCTTCTGCTCCTAAGCATGTCTGTTTACTTACACTGCCATCTGCAATTCATGAAAATGAAGTTGATCATGTTCTCTGTTTGACAAGAAGGAATGAAGTAGAACCAGGGGACTATTATGAGGCAGTAAACAATGAAAACTGGGTTAATGCCATGAAAGATAAGATTAGATCTTTAGAGATGAATAAGACCTGGGAGATTGTGGACTGTCCCAAGGGCAAAAAGGCCATAGGTTCTAAATGGGTCTACAAGATCAAATATAAGGCTGATGGGACCCTTGAGAGATACAAGGCAAGGCTAGTTGCTAAGGGTTATAATTAGAGATTAGGTATAGACTATTTAGAGACTTTTTCCCCCGTAGTAAAGTTTACTACTATTAGAGCAATAATTATTCTTGTTGTTAAAAGAAAGTGGAATATAAGACAGTTGGACATTAACAACGCCTTCTTGCATGGGGATTTACATGAGGAGGTTTTTATGGAGTTGCCCCTAGGATATGAAACTAGAATAAGGGAAAAAGTGTGCAAGTTGCAAAAATCTCTTTATGGGTTAAAACAGGCTTCTAGGCAGTGGCATGAAAAATTGAGTGGTTTCCTCAAGTCTTTAGGTTTTGTTCAGTCCTTAAACGATTATTCTTTGTTCACTAGGAGACATCAAGGGAAGATAACTGTGTTAGCAGTTTATGTGGATGATATTTTATTAACAGGTGATGATTCTGGTATGATTCAGAAGGTTAGAGACAATTTGCATCAAAAATTCAGAATCAAAGATATTGGTTGTTTGGGTAGATTTCTGGGAATGGAATTTCTTAGGACTGAGAAAGGTATGATATTGATGCAAAAAGGTTTCAGTGAGCAGTTAGTTACTGAATTTGGGTGTGATAGGTTAAGAAAGGCAGTAGGACCACTAGAACTGAATGCAAAATTGCTACTGGAAGATGGGGAGCCTTTAGGTGATCCCCTTGTGTATAGGAGATTAGTAGGAAAATTGAATTTTCTTACACATACTAGGCCTGATTTGTCCTTTTTTGTTCAATTATTGAGTCAATTTCTTCAAAAGCCTACTGATATACATATGACAGCCGCATTGCATACGTTAAGGTACATTAAGGGAACCTTGAATTATGGTTTAATGTTTAATGATACTGAAAGTCTTGAGCTAATAGCATATTGTGATGCTGACTGGGCTGGATGCCCAAATACTAGAAAATCTATTAGTGGCTTTTATATTGAATTGGGTGGAAGTGCTCTGTCTTGGAAGTCCAAAAAACAGTCTAACATGGCTCTTTCCTCTGCAGAAGCAGAGTACAGAGCTCTAAGACAGGTTGTAGCAGAAGTAAGCTGGCTGACAAGGTTACTACATGAGCTAGGAGTAAAGGAGCTGCATCCCATTCCACTTAAGTCGGATAGTCAAGCAGCAGTCCACATTGCGAAGAATCCGGTTTTCCACGAGAGAACCAAACATATAGAGGTGGACTGTCACTTTGTGAGACAGAAAATTCTTGAAGGGCTAGTGAGAGTTGATTTTGTCTCTACAGAAAGACAGATGGTTGATGTGCTGACCAAAGTGCTTCCTGGTAGTTCCTATCCTGCTATACTTAGACAACTTGGAGTTGAGAGTGTTGATGGCTACATATGATTTGTACTGACGGTGGTTTTGTTGGTTCTATTTTCTTTTTGTTAGAGGTTTTGCTGTGTTTTAACTTCTCTATTTAGCAAAACAAGCAATGAGAAGGGGGCTGTTATGAGTTAAAACACGTCGTTTTGTTTAGTTTGTTTAGTTTTGTTTTTCCCAGTTTATTTAAGCATGGTTACTGTGCGGTGGTAGTAGTTAGTTTTTGTTAGGGTTTCTTTTCCCCTTTCTCTGTTTTGCTCTGCGTAGCAACCCTTCCACTTGGCTTCCCACTTCTTCGTCCTGTACAACTTCAAGACTCATCACCATTTTCTCTTCCAATATAGATTCGAGGTATTATTTCATGGGTTCCATGAGAACGCCATACACCAGTGGGACACTTTCGCTTTTGGTGTATGCTTTGCTATTTCCCTTGGGATGTGATGTAATCGATTGCTATGTACTCTCGCTTACCTGTATAATATTAACATCTTGATTTCAAAAAAAAAAAAATTAAGATAGCAGAAATGCAAAAATGTAGTCTTGTGATGGAAACACTCACTCCCCTCTCCTTTGTTTCACTACATTTTCTTCTGAATGACTCTTTGCTTCTCTTTTTTTCTTTCTGGTTTTGGGCTTCTGTTTCCCACTTTTGTCTAATCCCTCTCTGGCGAGGGTGTTGTTTCACTTTCTTTGTCTTTAATTTTGTCTCAAGGTTACATGACGCTTGTGGAGATTCAGGAATGTTCGGGGCTCAGGGCTTGCTGCTCGCTGTGAGGATGAGGATTAGGCAGCTGCAGTTGCAATCTTAGACCGGAAGCGGTAGAAGATGGGACTTCACGAAAGCATAATTTCTCCTCCACCAATGGTCTCACTTATTGGCATGCAGGTCAGATTTTGGCATATCAAATCGATGCTTTTATGTTGCTGAAATTTTATGGGGAGGAGAGAGGTGCTTTTACAATTTCCTCTGTGAGCGATATGAGGTGGGAAATAGAATTTGCTTGGCTGATGGACATGCTCACCGACATGTAAAACTGAAGCACCGACATGCAATTTTGATCGATGTACTATGCAGCTGTCAAAACCAATTCCAAGAGCAGTATGAAGAACGAAGGGGTTCAAGTGGTGAGGTGATCCGATGACGTGCTATGACGAAAGTCTAGAGAAATTGAATTGTTCACCAACAAATTTTGAGCAGTTTTCCAGAGAGGGGCTTCTAGTATCGATAATAGTGCGTATGCTTTGTAGCATTATTTTCTTAACTTGATTAGTTTCATTTTATAATAAACTATATCATGTGTTTTGGCTTGTTGTTGTCTACATTGATGAGCGGGTAGGGCTCAAAGTTGCTCCGGTCATTAAGAATTACATATTCTCTAGCAGATGCTATTCAGGTATAAGGTGTTGGTTTAGTTACCGCTTTCCTAACCAATTGATTACAAAAGGGGTTCGTTTGAACCTAAACTATGTACTTATGTATCCGATTACTTATTAATATGAGGTGGTTGGTTCTTTTGAAAAGTAATAATTAAGATAGATTTTTTTTATTTGAGGATTCGTATCCTCGGTTGAAACTCTTTCATGAAAGTCAAATGTGGAGATAAACTATAGCTTAATCATATACTGAGATTTTGTTTATATCAAAATTCAAGCACTTCCAGCTGTAGCTATTTGCCTTGCGAATTCTCCTCTATTTCGGAAGTCTTCCCTTTGTGAAGTATGTCGAACATCTCCATTCATACTGCCCAGCGAGGAGTTTTCTTCTGGCTTCTCCTTCTCTTCGTGAATCGTCTCCGCCCTGCATGCGAATTGACTGCCTATTCTCTAGTGTGGGCAGATAATTGGTAATGATGAAAACAATAACACTAACTACACTTGCCTTGTGCAGATGAGAAGAATCTCATGCAAAGACGCCCAGCGGCTGAATATTGGGCTTGGCTTGAGACCTGGTCTCACAAGCAATCCAGATTTTTCTGGATGCATTCCCATTGGTGGAATGCTTTTTTTTATTATATAAATGATTAGTTATTTTAATTATTTATTAATGATTAGTGTATTGGAAAACTAAAAAGGTATTTCTGTCATAACTTTTTTACTATATTTAAATGTCTTCACGTTTTTCAATAATATAGAAGTAATGATTATAGGGTAGTTTAATAGTCACAGGATATTTAGTATATGACTGTAAAGGAAGTTAGTAATTCAACATATTGTTATATGTACTTGATATACTATTGATTTAGTATTTCAGTGTATACGTATTGGGAAACTAAAAAGCTATTTTTGACATTAAAAAATTTCACGTTTTTCAATATCGCAGAAGAAATAATAATGTGGTAGTTTAACAGTCACCCAATATCTGGTATATGAGTGTAGAACATGTTAGTGTTTAAAGATATTGTTATGAGTACTTGAACTATTACTGATTTAGTATTTGATTGTGTATGTTTTAAGAAATTAAAAATGTATTTTTGTTATAATTTTTTAATATATTTACATCTTTCACGTTTTTCAATGTTGCAGAGTAATAATTATGGGGTAGTTTAATAGTCAAGTGATATCTAGTATATGAGCGTGGAAGACGTTAGTACTTGAATATATTGTTATAAGTACTTGATATACTACTGATTTAGTATTTGATTGTGTATGTTTTAAGAAATTAAAAATGTATTTTTGTTATAATTTTTTAATATATCTACATCTTTCACGTTTTTCAATGTTGCAGAGTAATAATTATGGGGTTTAATAGTCAAGTGATATCTATTATATGAGCGTAGAAGACGTTAGTACTTGAATATATTGTTATAAGTACTTGATATACTACTGATTTAGTATTTGATTGTGTATGTTTTAAGAAATTAAAAATGTATTTTTGTTATAATTTTTTAATATATTTTACATCTTTCACGTTTTTCAATGTTGCAGAGTAATAATTATGGGGTAGTTTAATAGTCAAGTGATATCTAGTATATGAGCGTAGAAGACGTAAGTACTTGAATATATTGTTATAAGTACTTGATATACTACTGATTTAGTATTTGATTGTGTATGTTTTGAAAAATTAAAAATGTATTTTTGTTATAATTTTTTAATATATTTACATCTTTTCACGTTTTTCAATTGCAGAGTAATAATTATGGGGTAGTTTAATAGTCAAGTGATATCTAGTATATGAGCGTAGAAGACGTTAGTACTTGAATATATTGTTATAAGTACTTGATATACTACTGATTTAGTATTTGATTGTGTATGTTTTAAGAAATTAAAAATGTATTTTTGTTATAATTTTTTAATATATTACATCTTTCACGTTTTTCAATGTTGCAGAGTAATAATTATGGGGTAGTTTAATAGTCAAGTGATATCTAGTATATGAGCGTAGAAGACGTTAGTACTTGAATATATTGTTATAAGTACTTGATATACTACTGATTTAGTATTTGATTGTGTATGTTTTGAAAAATTAAAAATGTATTTTTGTTATAATTTTTTAATATATTTACATCTTTTCACGTTTTTCAATGTTGCAGAGTAATAATTATGGGGTACTTTAATACTTCTCATATCTGTTATATGATTATAAGTGTACATGGTAATTTAAAGTAGAACTCACTTAGTATTTGAAACGAATAGTAGTATTAATGTTTAACCAGTAAATGAATTTAACACACACTAGTATTCGAGTAAGGCTTTTTACAGTATATATAACAATAGAGTCGGTATTTCTTCATTTACCACTGGACATAAAAACTGAACTGAGGAATGGGTAGATGAATAGTCAAAACGAAAATAAACATGATATATATATGTTTCTCACATGGCATACCAGAATTACTTAATACTACTTAACTTCTTCTTCCTCATTCCACTTCACCACCATTTTCACATGATATGGTATTTTTCCCGATTCTTGGTTAGTAATTCCAATACAGTACGGTCATGGATGGTTAGTAATGGACCAAATCCAGCTTTTTCTATAGCTTGTTCCTTAAGCAACCTCATAGGATCACTCTTCAATCCCTGGAGTAAATCAATGAGGCGGGCAGTTGAACCTCGACAAGTTGACATAAATAGCTTCGGGTCATTTTCTTGTGCCAACTGTTACAAAAAACGATTGAATATCAGAAAAAGCATTATAATTAGTAACATACATGTAATATTCGTATACTTAATCTGGGAGAATTCGTATACTTGACACTATCACGTTGGTATACTTGATTTATAAATATTCATGTACTTAACACTATCACATCTGTATACTTGATCTGTAAACGGTCCTATACTTCACACTATTACATTCGTATACTTAATTTGTAACCATCTGTATACTTCACACTATCACATCCGTATACTTCGCACTATTACATTTGTATACTTAATTTGAGGGAATTCGTATACTTAACACTATCAAATTCATATACTTAATATGTAAATATTCTTATACTTAACTATCACATTGGTATACTTGATTTGTAAATATTCGTATACTTAACACTCTCACATCCGTATACTTAATTTGTAAAAATTCTTACTTAACACTATCACATTGGTATACTTGATTTGTAAAAATTCATATACTTAACACTGTGACATCCGTATACTTAATCTGTAAAGTTTCGTTTACTTCGCTCTATTACATTCGTATACTTAATTTATAACCATCTGTATACTAAACACTATCACATTCGTATACTTCACACTATTACAGTCGCATACTTAATTTGTGGTAATTCATATACCTAACACTATCACATTGATATACTTAATATGTAAAAAGTTCGTATACTTACTATGTACATATTCTTATACTTAACATTATCATATTTTGTCAGAAAGTGGAGGAACTGCTAAGAATAATAGACCTATTTATTTTTGTCATACCGTCAACAACACACTACCAGATGATCAGATGTATAGGGACCATGTGATGTGGGATCAGATAAAACCAAACAATAAGATCAAATAAATTACGCAGAGTTTCGTCCTCAAAGCTCTACAAGGCAGCTAATCGAATCCACGGACTTGATTTATCAAACACTTTTTTTTTACAGATACATATACTTAATATACAATCATTATAATACCTTATTTTTGTTGGACGAAGCCTAACTTGCTGTATTACCCACTATATAGTACACAAAAAAAAATTTACCGTTGTCTTCCTTTTGGATTTGGCTTTTGAAATGTGTTGATCCAACTCCATTCTCACTTTCTGGAGTGCTGGGGATGCCGATTGTGTGTGGTTTCTGTTGTCGCTATGAAGCCCGTCGAAAGAACTCTCAGCATTACCCCCAAATTCACGCCTGGACGACAGGAGAAGCAAACAGCATAATGGTGAATTTTCATATACCTCTTGTCGATTGAATGGGACAGGAGAAAGTGGTTGTGGGTAGTTAACCCAGATTTTGAACAGAACGGCGAATTTCCATATCCCTTTTGGAAGGAGAGAGAAAAACAGGGAATCAAACAAAAGAATGGAAAATTTTCATATACCTCTGCTTCTTCGATGGAATGAGACAGGAGAAAGGGGTGGTGGGTAATTAACCTAGATTTTGAAACCATCGGCGAATTTCCATCACTTTTGGAAGGAGAGAGACAAACAATGGAGCATATGATCTTCGCACAACGAACACCGATGACTGATGGCAGGGTAAACCGGCGGCCTGGTAGGCAAGCAGGCTATGATCAGTGTCAATTGAGGAGGACACGAATGTCGACGGCGCAAAAGAGAGATTCCCGGAGCCGGAGAGACGTGATGAAAGTATATGAATTTTGAAAGTATATGTCGTGGAGCACAGTGGCGTAAGCACAGTGGTGTATGGTAGAAGTTGCAGAAATATGAATTATGTGTTGGTTGGTGAATTAATTTGAGAGGGAGTGGTTAATTTCAAAAAAATTGAGAGAGAATGGAGGTAGAGGATGACTGGCGGGAGGAGGAAGGTAAAAAAGTTGATTTTTAGTACTTTTGGTAATTGATTTAGGAATTCTAAGAGTCTAGTAATTATTATAACTACTAAGATAGGTGTTATTATAGCCTATAAAATAGGTCTGCTGGATTTTTAATTAATGTTGTTTTTCATTTTAAAAAATAAAAATGTCAGAAAAATAACAACTTAAATTTTCACCATTAGATTACTTATCTCCTAGATCTAATGGACTAAATTGAGTCCAGAGAGATCAGGGACCTCAACTGTCCAGGCCCTAACCCAAATTCGAATATATTCTCTCTCAAAATTTCTCCATTTCCCTGTGACATGCAAATGGCAGAGATTGCAGGGTGTTCTTTGTCTGTTTTCTTCTCATCAACCTTTCACCTACCTTTTCCTATATTAAACTGACAAAGGAGACGGGAGTTCCTCACTTCAAATCTGTCGCCCACGTTTTTTTTCTTAACCTATTATCTACTGGTGTTCTTCGTTTTGGCCTCTACCTAAAGTCCACTCGTTATTCAATCCCTTTCGAAAGGAGGCAGTATCTAGTTTGAGTCTCTATCCTGATTAAACTAATAAACTAATGAAATCAAATAACAGGAAATTGGGGGTTAGAATTGCTAAAATAAATAAATTAAATTGAAAACAATAAAAGATGATCTTCTTGACCAGCTAAACAGAGGAATCATAGTTTACTACTTCTCTCTAGTTCTTCAATTCCCTTTTCTATGTGTTTTCTTAATTCTAGCTTGCAACCTCGGATCTAAATTAATCTAAAACCTGTCTCCTGCAAGATAGATTCTTACTAGAAATTCCTAAATCCTAACTCTCGTTATGAATTTATTAATTAACTAGTAGTAGCATTCAAGATTCATCCAGTTTCTAGTTAGCTAATCCCGAGGAATTACCGTCTCAAGTTTCACTGGAAGTATTCTTATGGTCTAAGCAATGCCGTAGTTCTCACTTGTAAGCAGTCAAACAAAATAAACTCAAGTAATCATAAATCACAAGAGAATTTAACGATGAATTAAGGAATAAAACTACAATTTGTATAAAATTATTTGTGAACACAAAAGGAAGAAGAAATCACATACTAAGAATCCATAATAAACCAGAATTATGAACCACTACTTAGGCATAAGAGACAAAGAAATAACAACAATGATAAAGAGATTATAAAACATCATCTAATTGTTGTAGAACTGATGATGAATCCAGTCTCTGTCTTCTGCTCCCGTGTCCAAGTTGCTCTCTATTTTTCCTGTCTTCTTCCCTCTTCTGTCAACAACTAGGTTTTGGAAATTAGAAGAATATAAGATGATCTCTCTCGTTGCTGATAACAAGTTTATATACTTCCTGCTCCATTAAGTAAAACGACACGGCGCTCTCCCGTCTTCTTGGTCCGTGTTATATATTTGGACGTCTCTCAATTGGTTTGCGTGACAGAAGTGAAGCATGGTCTGACACTCTGTCCGGGTCTAATACCCAAACGTCTCACGTAGATCATGCCGCGTGACATAATAAACTTGGTCCAGGTTTTTTCCCAGGATACAGACCCGGACCAGGTGTCAAAATGGCCAGTGGGTAAGCTCTGGTGTGGTCCGGGTTTACAAGTCCGGACACATACCCGGACCACACCTAAATCTTAGCAGAGTGTGTATCTTAGGGATGATCCGGGTTTATAGGTCCAGACAAAGACCCGAACCGACTTCAAAATGCTCCAAAATAATTGTTTTGACTCCTGTTCGGCCCTGTCTTGATTGTTAAACTCATGGAACGCGTTTCTAGCCCCTTTCTTCAGTATTTTCACTTATTTAAGCATAAGTCAGGGGAGTTCTTCGCATATAATATAAATTAACACATAAGTAAAGGAATTTATCACATATTCCAATAACATATTAATCAAATTAAGCATAAAAATATGGATAAATTCCACACTTATTAGTTGTTCCTTGGAGTAGTGGAGGATGGGGAAGCATTGGGCTTCAAATTTCTGCATCTTAAGATTCTGATTACTATTCAAGTATTTATCCTGTGTGCTCTACCGATGATGGTGGATGGCCAATATTGTATAGTCACTATTACTTAAGACAATGTGCCACGAATTTGTTCCATTTGCAATCTCTTTACTCACACTACTGTTGCATGCTTCACGATTTGGCCGGCGGATGTAGGTGGAGTTCCATTTGGAATGTGGTTGTCAACTGAAACCTATTTAGCGAGGAGTCTTGCGGAAGAAAGGGATCTAGCAGATCCATGGAGCATAACCAAACTTGGACACTAGTTCCCCCTACTCCTCTGCTTGGGCTAATAAACCATGCACACGAACCACACTACCTGGTCTAGTAGGGGATCACCCGATGCTCCAAGTTGTCCACACGAAAGGAAATACAATGAGGTTCTTTCAAAATCCTCACAAGCAGAGTACCGGGAACTTCAGCCGGCAGAAGCGGGGAGGAAGGGGAAGGAAAAGGCCTTTGTTAACTCTGCTTCGGTTAATCAAGTGAAAGAATAGGACAAAGGGAAAGATAAGAAGGTTTTGTGTGCCCAGGACCATGGTGGTGAAAGAGCACATTGATTAGAATGTCTTTATCATTTAGATACTATTCCAATAGTTGGATATTTTTGTCGAAACTCCTAAACTTTTGTTCCTAGGGTTTGTAGAGATTTTCAATGCTACAAAAACTATGAATCGTTCAAGTTAGCTTAGATGAGAGGTTGTAGTATAAGAATCAAAGTATCCTTCAAATTAACCATTTTGTTTCTTCTCGCCTCTTTTACAACTCGTTCACAACCTTAGTGCTTAATTTATATGTGACCTTTGTTTTCCAGTTCGCTAAGAGTGTGTATTCCCTGCTTTGCAAGCATTCTCACTGAGCTAGTGCTCTTAACAAATGAGGGTCACTACGCTCAGTCGGGTTTTCACTTCGCTCAGTCGGAAAAAGACTATTTGCCCCTACTATAATAATTTTCAAATATTTCTATATTTACCCACAATTTATGATATATTACAAGGTGACCCCAAATTTCATTATATAAAGGAATTGAATATGATATGAAATCATATTCAAATTCAGAAATCCTAAAGTTAGAGAGATAAAGTTAAGAGATAAAGAGAGGAAATGGTTTCTTTCGGAAGTTTGAAGAAAAAACTGTTCGGTAAGAGTAAAAAAGATGGAGGAAATGCTGAAGGTGGTGTTCCAGAAACACAAGACGAGAATGCAGATGATGTTAGGAGCGAGGAGTATTCACGAGGAGCTCAATCTGAGGTACTTTCTGTTGTTATTTTAGTAATTTATGTACAAAAGTAGCTAGAATATTACAAAACTGAACGAAAAAAGCAAGGAAAAAACGCCGTGCCCACCCCGGATATGGTGCGCCTGCGCCCTCCTTTCTCGCGCGCGCCTGCGCGCACCCAGGCTCAGCCGCGCCCCGCGCCCACCCTGGCTCAGCCGCGCCCGCGCCCACCCTGGCTACGCTCCGCCCGCCCACCCGGCTCAACGCGCGCCTGCGCGCCTCCCTTGATGCGGACGCCGGCGCCGGCGTCTTTAGGTCGGCGCCTGCGCCGGTGCCCGTTTTTCAAATCGCTGTATCTTCTTCGTTATTGCTCCGTTTTTCGATTCGTATGCGCCGTTGCGTTTGTATTTTCATGTACTTTACGATGATATACTTTGCTGATTATTTTGATGGCTTATGTGTGATTTATTCTAAAGTACGTAGTATTAGGGTTTACGAGTAGCACTTGATGAATAACGACGTTTTTCTGCTTAGGGTGATAACGATGATGAATTCGAGGATGCGAACGTAGACACAAGTCATGTATTTAATAGTAGCCTAATCTTTGGCGATAAAGAGGAGGCGGTTGGTTATGCGTTTCGCACCGGAGAGGCTAATAATATTTATCTAATCAGACAGACTAAGCGAGACGACGGTGAAGTAATACTAACGTGTGAGAGGTACGGCAAGCATAGGCCACGGGTTAGCACAGGAGAATCGTCATCGTCGAGTCAAAGGCCACGGCGTGCCACGAAGAAATACAACTGCCCTTTCCGCCTAAGCATCAGGGGTGGGGTTCAGATGGGCTGGTCTGTCTTGGTAATGGTCCCGATGCACAACCACGCGTTAGCGAGGAACCCGCAATCTCACTTCGTCCGGCCTCGCTTTAGCGTCGACGAAAGGGCAAGCATGAAAAGTTTGTACAGGAGTGGTGTTGCGCCTAGGCAGATGTGGGCCCATTTACATGACAAGAACCCTGAAAGTACTGCAGACAAGACATCGATTCATAACCTAGTTTCGAAATTCAGAAAAGAAGATCGTGGCGGACGTACAGATGTAGCGTCCTTCATGCACTCGCTAGATGAACGTAATTATAGTTGGTGGTCCGAGAAAGATGTAAGTAAGTGTCGGCACATCTGTTTAGTGTTGGTTTATTTGTATGTTAATCACTTTAAATGTTAGTTCTAATTAAATGTCCATTTTGCAGGGAATCCATCTAGGCTGGGTCTTGTCTTGTTTGCGCACCCTTTTTCGCTGACGCTCGTTAAGATGTTTTCTTATGTAGTGCTCATTGATAGCACTTACAAGACGAACATGTACAAGGTGCCTCTAGTGGAGTTCATCAGAGTCACGTCGTGTGGCAAGAACTTCTGTATAGCGTTCTGTTTTGCGGTCAGAAAGAATGAGTCTGCATACACGTGGATGCTTAATCAGCTGACGAAGGTGTTGATCTATCCTCCAAATGTGTTTGTCACTGACAATGAAAAGGCGCTAGTAAAAGCACTTTTAGTGGTATATCCTTCTGTACCACATCTTCTATGTCGTTGGCATATATGCAA
This sequence comes from Limonium bicolor, assembly GCA_023374045.1. NCBI lineage: Eukaryota > Viridiplantae > Streptophyta > Magnoliopsida > Caryophyllales > Plumbaginaceae > Limonium > Limonium bicolor. Next base: position 94,256,397 of record CM041778.1, read on the forward strand.
GAACGTGGCTGCCAATGCGCTCAAGATAATGCATATTGACCGTGAGAGAGTCAATTTAATAGTGCATCGGTGGAAGCGACTAGTTTACGCCTCAACTATTGCGAAGTACGATGAACAGTACGGGAAATTAGTACACTCCTACGGTGCCAACAATCCTTTCGTTGTGTACTTGAACAACACATGGCTATGTCAGTGTGAGAAATTTTGTGAGGTATGGGTTAAGAGATTCAGGCATTTCGGCAACACATCTACCAACAGGTTAGCTTAACTTCAATTGTCAACATGTTCTGTTGTTTGTATTGGTATGTTTCCCATTTATCTGCTACTAATTCACTTCCAATGTATAGGGCGGAGAGCGCCCACTCAGCTCTAAAGTGTTGGCTTCATACATCCACCGGATCTCTAGACACATGCTTCAATAGCATACATAGATTCGTCGAAGGGCAACATTTCCACATTAAACAAGACTTCGAGTTCTCCATTGACAGAAGGGTTTCGGAAGACCAGCAAGTCCCATTTTTATTTCTGGTCAATCAAGTGAGCCTCAAATGTTTGGAAATACTCCAGGATCAGCTGAGAAGCGGGAGGTGCGATATTGACCACACAACATCGTACGAAGATGTTTGTGCGTTTACTTCGACCATGGGATTACCGTGCCCGTTTCGTATGTTTCAGTACATTCAAGCCGGTCTGAATATACCAGTTGAAGAAGTGCATATCTTCTGGCGAACACCCAGATATGATGCACAACAAGAATTTGAAGCACAACGCCAAACATATGATGAGTCGTATAGCACAGAGGAACAACTCTCATGTGTAGGTTTATGGTATGATGATCTGTCTCAGCGGTATGATCCTACGACGATCGAACAAGCGTTCAACGCGTGGAAGCCAATATGGGAGCCCGAGGATGATCACACTGGTTTACAGCCACCAGAGGTGAAGGTGCCTAAGGGTAGGCCCACAACCAAAAAAAAAGAAGAGGCCAAACACTAGGGACAAGTCCGAGCACGAGCATTTAGGTCTTGGAAACCGTGGCCCGGGCCTACGACGTTCGCAGTCTCAGCGACGCCCGACAGCCCCCGAAAGTACAAGTGATCGTGGGCCGTCAATGCAACACAGTCATCACAGCGTTTCCCATATGAGGGAATGAGTCAAACTGGAGAAGGACCGACAATGCAACACAATCCACCTCAACAACCTGCACAATATCTGACATACTGGAGCCCCTGGAAATTCTCCCAGTATTGGAGAGACCTCGATCCGCAATTAGCTAATTATATTATAGGTTACAGGGAGATAGTGGGTGATGGAAACTGTGGGTTTCGAGCTATTGCTAATGCCGTGTACAACGATGAACGCCAATGGAAACAGGTTAGACGTGCATGCTTGGAAGAGCTGGAGGGAAGAAGAGATTGATGGTTAAATAAAGTTGAGCGAGTTTGGTACGACATACAGTACTTTCGACTGAATTGGTTTGGAGACGGTTTCGCACCGACGCCACACTAGATTGAAATTCTAGATCTTGGTGTCATCTTGTGCACTGTATACCACATTGCGCTTATCAGTTTTTCTAAACAATACGATGGTAGGGCTAGTGGGTTGGTTGTAGGGATGACAATGGGTCGGGTTTGGGTCGGGTGAACCATCACCCGCACCCGTCACCCGACTTCACCCACTCCACCCGTACCCGACCCGTCACCCGTTATGTATCACCCATCACCCGTTTCACCCATCACCCCTGGGTGAAGCGGGTGAACCCGTTTACCCATTTACCAATTTGTTTTTCTTTTTACTTGTTCGCCACTAAGGTTCGCAAATTACTGTGAGTGGAGAGAAAATAGAGACACAAAACATGTATGTTCTATGTTCGCTGGTTAGGATTGTGAAATTTACTTCAGAGAAAATAATGAAATATTGCACAGAGCATGTACAGTCCATGTTCACCAATTTTGGTTGCAAAATTACCATGAGTGAAGAGAGAAAATAGAGGCGCGGAGCATGTATGATCAATGTTCGCCTGTTAGGATTACGAAATTACCTTCAGTGAAGAGAATGAAAAACTTCGTAGGGCATGTAAGTTATTTGTTTTTCAGTTAGGGTTTCAAAATTACCGAGAGTGAAGAAAGAAAATAGAGGCACAGAGCATCTTTGTTCCATGTTTTCCAGTTAGGGTTGTAATTACTTTCAGTGAAGATAATTAAAAACTGCGTAGAGCAAGTATGCAAGGGCTGTAAAATTATTGAGAGTGGTGAGAATAAAGAATGGCGCAGTCACCCAGAGCATGAATGTTCCTTGTTTACTAGTTAGGGTTACAAAAATCATGAGCGAAGGAGAATGAATAATAAGTAACAATTTAACATATAATATATATATAATCTATACGGGTGAGCGGGTCGAGTGATGGGTGAAAAATGTTCACCCGTCACCCGACCCACACCCGTACCCGTTCCACCCGTCACCCGTTTTTCACCCGTTTTATGCGGGTTTTTCACCCGGTTTAGCGGGTCGGGTGACCGGGTGAAATGGGTACCCGCGGACCCATTGCCATCCCTAGTTGGTTGCACTGCCGCTACGTGATGATCGGGGGTTAGGTCGTCCAGTGGCAGAGGTCACTATTGCATGTGTCGCTGAGCAGTCTCATTTCATTAGACTCCAAACAGTAAAAAATTGTCCAGTCCCAGTGTTGAATCCGATGTGGCGACGTTGGCATGAGCCCTCAGTTACAGCTTATATTGAGCTGTTCTTACCACACAATGCAGAGTGGTACAGATTGTTTCCCCCAACTAGTGGATCTGGACAGTTGATTATAGAAGATTAGAGTTTGTAAAATTTTGTTGAATTCTTGTATGCCATTAATATATTCAAGAAGGTTGTTGTAATGTTTTGCAAGATGAAAGTATTGAAAAAGGACACTTAATTTGTTGAATATTGTAGTGTCTCATGTTGGTACATCGGATTATACTTTATCTAATAAAAGCAAACTCATCGTAGATACAATGCGTTCTAATACTACTGCTGTTAGCGACTCAACGGCCAACAAAGAATTTAGACCACCCAGGATGGCATTGATCTTAAGAAGCACATTGACACCTTATTTTCCCAAAAAAAGAGTTATAGAATATATTTCATCCGTTCACAACATCAGGAAGGTTAGCGACTCAACGGCCAACAAAGAATTTTTGCAAGATGAAAGTATTGAAAAAGGACACTTAATTTGTTGAATATTGTAGTGTCTCATGTTGGTACAGCGGATTATACTTTATCTAATAAAAGCAAACTCATCGTAGATACAATGCGTTCTAATACTACTGCTGTTAGCGACTCAACGGCCAACAAAGAATTTAGACCACCCAGGATGGCATTGATCTTAAGAAGCACATTTGACACCTTATTTTCCCAAAAAAGAGTTGTAGAATATATTTCATCCGTTCACAACATCAGGAAGGTTAGCGACTCAACGGCCAACAAAGAATTTTTGCAAGATGAAAGTATTGAAAAAGGACACTTAATTTGTTGAATATTGTAGTGTCTCATGTTGGTACAGTGGATTATACTTTATCTAATAAAAGCAAACTCATCGTAGATACAATGCGTTCTAATACTACTGTTGTTAGTGACTCAACGGCCAACAAAGAATTTAGACCACCCAGGATGGCATTGATCTTAAGAAGCACATTTGACACCTTATTTTCCCAAAAAAAGAGTTGTAGAATATCATCCGTTCACAACATCAGGAAGGTTAGCGACTCAACGGCCAACAAAGATTTTTTGCAAGATGAAAGTATTGAAAAAGGACACTTAATTTGTTGAATATTGTAGTGTCATGGTACAGCGGATTATACTTTATCTAATAAAAGCAAACTCATCGTAGATACAATGCGTTCTAATACTACTGCTGTTAGCGACTCAACGGCCAACAAAGAATTTAGACCACCCAGGATGGCATTGATCTTAAGAAGCACATTTGACACCTTATTTTCCCAAAAAAAGAGTTGTAGAATATATTCATCCGTTCACAACATCAGGAAGGTTAGCGACTCAACGGCCAACAAAGAATTTTTGCAAGATGAAAGTATTGAAAAAGGACACTTAATTTGTTGAATATTGTAGTGTCTCATGTTGGTACAGCGGATTATACTTTATCTAATAAAAGCAAACTCATCGTAGATACAATGCGTTCTAATACTACTGCTGTTAGCGACTCAACGACCAACAAAGAATTTAGACCACCCAGGATGGCATTGATCTTAAGAAGCACATTTGACACCTTATTTTCCCAAAAAATAGTTGTAGAATATATTTCATCCGTTCACAACATCAGGAAGGTTAGCGACTCAATGGCCAACAAAGAATTTAGACCACCGGACAAGATGCTGATCCTTACTTGGTCCACCAAGGGTAACTTTTCAAGTATACCTTCGTTCACAACATCAGGAAGGTTACTGATTCTATCCGTCACTAACGATCGAATTTTGGCCCATCTGTGTTTCTAACCACTGGACAAGATGTTGATCCTTACTTGGTCTACCAAGGGTAACTTTTCAAGTATACCTTCGTTCACAACATCAGGAAGGTTACTGATAATGAATGCATTTTGGCCATCAATAATCGTAGGCTGAATACCATACGTATAGTGACTTCATGTTGAGTGGATGCTTTTATCCCATTTTCAGCACTTCAAAAGTAAGATTGCTTTGTCGTCGGAGATTGCTCAAAAAAATGTTTTTTTTTCTAATTAAATGTAATTGTACACATATTTGAAACATATTATCAACACTTCAAAAGCGATTCTATTTTAGAGTTTCATTTCCAATCAACTTTGTTCACACGTCATTTCTCATAATGTTACAACTTATTCCACACACACATCATTTTAAGTCTTAAAACAAATAACAGTTCTGATGACTACCAGTACATGAAAGCCAAATGTGGTTGCACTGATCAAGCAGGAGGCGGTCGTCTCCTTGTACTAGCCCTGTAGCGTGAATTTTGTTCCCTACGGTACGCCTCAGCCCTGCTTCGTATTACATCTGGGTCTTCGAAGTCTGAATCATCTTCATACTTCACAAGAATCCTAACTCTTTCCATTATTTCTCCAAGGTCTAAGTAGTTCTGCAACATCATGCGTACGTCCGCATCGGTCAGTATATCGACGATAGAGTCGTTGTACAGATCTTGGTCCATCCTAAGGTAGACAATGGAGAAGACGTTGAGTTGCTGATTATCAAAATGTGATCTGACAATTTGATTTAATGAAGCTGTTAGGTTGTTGACACTTCTCGGAGTTCTAATTTCTGTATTGATCACTGCCCATCCCGGAGCACGTTGGAACCGTGCCCCGTATTCACTGAGTGCGGTGTAATGGTTCACATGAATTGCAAAGGGAATTGACATCCTAATAAACAAGAATGAATTATTTAAAAACCAAATAAACATAAATTAAAATTACAACAACCACACAAGTTTAAGCATCAATACAGAATGTTTAAAAACAACATAAACTAATAAGTCTACTAATATCCAAACCCCCACCACTATACCCACCCCTACCATACCCACCACCACCATACTCACCCGCCCCAGCCCCAGAACCACCACCAGCATGTCCTCCCCTGCCATCACCATGCCCTCCCCTCCCATCACCCTGTCCCCTCCCATCATCACCGCGCCCACCATCACCCTCATAACGACGCGTCTGCTCCATGTGCCTACGGTGCATACCCTCCCCTCTAGGCCTAAGGCCTCTGGTGCGACGCCCCGCGATGTACCACTCCATGCCAGCACGAGGCTGGTTAGGGTTCCTGTGACGTGTGGGCGAATCAGGGGTGGTCGGGACATTAAGCCGGCAGTACTCAAAGGCCATCTCCAGCGTATCAGCCGCCCACGTGGGGAAACCCGTGGGCCAGCCCGGGTTGTTCTCCGGTGCGACACTCAATATAAGCGGCGCTGTCTCATCCCAATACTACAGTAAGGTATACATGTGAAGTTAGTATTTAAAAACAATTACAAACAACAAAAAAAATTTAACAAGACAAATTATTTACCTGGAGCTGATCCTCTCGTCGTGTATTGGGCCCACCGTCTGCTCCTAGTCGACACACCTGAACATGAGAAACGCGCTGAAACCACCGGATGTAATCCGGGGCCACGGCCCATGCCATTGACGCCCGCGCCAGAGGAAACCTCCACCTGCTGGGCCCTGTCGTGTTGTCCCACACGGCTGTCCCGTAGTCGTACGTAGCAAGGTACGTCTTCCCATGTCTGGGACGATAATGGCTGTCGGGTCTGATAGGCTGAGGGGGGATAGTCTGCACGTATCCAAACTGGCGCAGACACCGCTCCGGCATATACGGCTCAGCAATATCCAAGAACTGTATGGTGCCATAGTACCGGGAGCGCGCCTGTGATATGAGGGCACCCTCTGCCTCAAATGGCAGCCAAGTAACCTATGTTTCATTTAATGGAAAACAATTAACAAATTAAATGGGAAACAATGTTTGACGATACGTTAAACGTCAACTTTTTATTACTACAATCGCTAAGCAACTCGTACCTCAGTAGAGGACATCGTGTCCAGCCGTCCCCTCACGAAACGTAGCCTCTCATCATCCATCAAATTCCGCGTGTAACGAGGCCACCTCGCCGCCGTCGGGGAGCAACCATCCCAGTCTGAAAGGGGCTGCGGTCTGAACATGGGGAAGTACTCGTAGATCCAGCACTGCGGTGATCATCCGAAAACATTAGCCAGGATAGTCAAGGTGTAACTTTACAATACTTAAGTCGTGAGCTCGCAACCAAGTTCTCACCTGAAACAACGTCAGACAACCAGCCAGCTGACGTGTATCCGCCCGGGAAGCGATGCCGAGCTATCGGTACAGGTATGCCAGTGTGCCGGTCCCCCACGCATACAAGTGGACCCTACTAGGGTCACGGATGGGCCAGTAGGACGTGGGCATAACACGATCCCCGCCCTTGTCGATGATCAATGAGTGGGACACCAGCCACCAGAGGAAGGCCGTCGTCTCCTGAAGGGGGGTAGAGTATGGACCGCCACAAGTATCATGAAGAGCTCTGTAACGTACCTGACTCTTCTCCAGGAACCTACAGTTTATCAGCTCCTGCTGGTCCGCCGAGCCAAACAGCCGTCGGAAGTGGGGGATGAGAACCTGTAACGGTGGGGCCGCTAAACCGAGGCGGGCGCCATCCTCGGGCTGGTACGAAATCGCCATGCCGGTGATGGGGATACCCAAAATGTGGTAGACGTCGTGGAGAGTAATAGTCATCTCTCTGAATGGCATGTGAAAGGAGTTCGTGTCAGGCTGCCATCTCTCCACGAACGCTGAGAGGAGCGCGAGGTCAAAACAACCATGCGCTATGTCGACAAGATGCGCAAGTCCGCTATCCTCGACCGCTGCTACAGACTCTGGGTGCATCAATGTACTCAGAGTCCACGCCTCCAAATACTTTGTCTTAGGCTTGAAGCTAAGACATCCCTTCTCCTGTTGAATATTTATAATTGAGATCACACTATGTTAACCATTTCCTAAACAATCTAAAATTTTATGGAATCTATTACCAGACGGGAAACATACCACTCCTCGCCACACGTCTAGCGCGACGTGACCACCAAAACTCGGGATCAAACTCGTATCCTGAGGGCCTCCGGGCACTGGAGTCTGCCCAAGCAGCCAAGCATCAGCAGCCGGCATCTGCGCCAACCCCTCTGCCGGACCATGTACTGGGGACCGGCGACGACGGCGCACCCGTGTGCCCTCATGCTCAGCACCCGGCTCATCCATATCCTCGTCATCAGCGTCAGCCTCGCCATGACATGCGTCTCCGGTCCCCCTCTGTGGAGGAGTAGGCCAAGAAGGACTATCAGACCTCACGACCAGCGTCCCATCGCCGATCAATGAGTCCAGATCCACACCATGTAGCTGGTCCACCTCCTGCTCCTCCCTCTGCTCCTCCTCCTCCTCCTCCTCCCCCTGATCCAGCTCATACTCCGCCCACAACCTCTCCTCACGGGCTCGTAGAAACTCAAGCTCCCTTCGATTCCTTGACGAAGCTGTAGCGTACTGCGTACGCCTCCTCTCTGTAGCAGCTGCATCAGGTCCGGTCACACGAGGGTGTGATGAGCTCTCGCCTCGGTCAGAAATCGACTTACCCTTACCCAGACCGAACCTACCTAGCAAACCCTTGCCCTTTCCTCCCGCCATCTGTTGTTTACCGTAGAATTTAGTCATACTATTTTTACAGTTAGTCAAGACCGGTCGAGGTTAGTCAATACCGGTCATACATGCATCTCAGTAGTTCAACGTCAAAAATAAATTTATACAAATCCTGGAACTGATTAAAACACGCATAATAGAGGTATACAATGTAAAAAACGACCAATTATATAACAAAACAGCAAAAAACGAGCCCCGAGCGTTCCCGGCAGCTGGCGCCCGCGCGCCCTCTTCCTCCCCGGCGCCCGCGCCCTCTCTTCCTCCCCGGCGCCCGCGTCCTCTCTTTCTCCTGCGCGCCTGCGCGCCGTCTTGGTCCCCGACGCCCGCGCGCCGTCTGCGTCCCGCGCGCCCTCCGTCTTCCCGGCGCCAGCGCGCGCTCTTCCCTCCCCCGATTCCGATTTCGTCTTGTTTTTCTTGCTAAATTTGCTACTTTTACTACTATTCTACGCTAAAAAACTGTAAATTATGACAAAAAAGAACCTGATTTTGCAGATCAAACTAGCAGAAATGATGACTTCAGCACCGGCTTTCCTCCTGCTCCCGCTCCCGCTCCAGTTACCGCTTCTAGAGAGAAGTCAGAGAGAATTCTAGAGAGATAGAGAGTTTTGAGATTTTGAAATTTTGTGGAGAGATAATAGAGGGTAAAGGTGTATATATAGGAGAATTTAAGAGTAAGGGCAAAATGGTAAAGTTTTTTAAATTTCCGACTGAGCGAAGTGAAAACTCGACTGAGCGAACGAGTTCAGTAACAAATACCCTCATTGGGTGCCGACTAATTTCAAATTGAATCTAAGTATCCATTGCAATCAACAATAAATATAATTCCAAGTCGGCTCCTGTACCAACTATAACATCATAGTAGGGGTTTACTTGCTACAACTATTCTATTTCTGAAGAACATGAGGTGAACGAAATGGTCACTCACTAAGTATATCTAACTCTCTCTACATTCTATTTCTAAAGAACATGAGGTGAACCAAAGGGAAATAGCTATACAAAACATTTGGAAGGGGCTGTGTGAGCCGAGAGTAGGAATGATTCTGTGGTTCACACGTATGAGGAGACTAGTGACAAGAGAAATCTTTTTTGAAAGAAGTATCATCCAAATCGGCCATAGCCTTTGTCCTTGGTGTAAGAGGGTCATGGAAAAAATTGAGCAGGTCTTATTTCGATGCCCACGAGTTGTTGAAGTATGGACTCTCATCTTCCGGTGTTGGAATATACCATTCTCATTTAGAGAGTCCATTGCAGAGATCTACGAGGACTGGTTTGGCCTGGAGTTAGTTGGCAAGGCAAGGAGGGTCTGGAGGTCAACTATGTGTTACAGAGTATACTATATTTGGATGCACCGTAACAATGTCATTTTCAGTGGTGAAGAATTTATCGTTACAAAGATCGTGTCTTATATAAATATAGGTGTTTGGAGATGGACTAGGTGTTGGTGAAAAGATATTCCTCTCTCTTGTGCTTTGTTTGCTAGTTCAAGCTCCCTTAAAGATTGTTTGTAAACTCTAGGAGAGGTACTTAAAGGAGTTTGGCATTTATTTTCTTGCGTTGTATTTTGGCTACATTTATAGTACGATTCTAGGTATGTAATTGGATAGGGGGTACTCTTATTCCTTCCTAAGCCTTTTCCCATGTGGTTTTGCTTAGGGAGGTTTTAATGAGGCCCACTTATAATCCCATCCACCTTTTAATTTATATAATGGCTTTTAAGCCCAAATTATCAAAAAAAACTTGCTACAACTAGTTTCAGCTACAGTAGCTAAAAATTAATCATTTTCTTATTGTTTGACCCGTATTGGTTTTGCTGGAGGCAAATTCGAACACACGGTCTCGTTGCACCTAGTATCGTACAAGCTATCCATTTGGCAGCCCCGTCAGCTGCTGACTGTGATTTTTTGGTTTTCTGCTGTGCTGCCTTTTTAATATATTAACTTTAAATTGTTATAAACTTTTAATATATAAATCCAAAATGAAAAAAAAATATCAATGTTCATCTAAATTCAAGCTCTTCAAAACAAGCTCAGTCATGGATATGTTTTGACAACTTTTAAAAAAATTATTTTTACATGTGTATGATGATACACTAAAATGATAATATGATTCATTAATTTTGATATTATGATTCATTAAAATTGATATTATCATTCATTAATTGATAAGAGATGAATTAGATTATGAATATCGGAACTGATAAAAATCATTATTATTTTATAGTGTATGATTATTGTTGTATGGTGTATTTTAAACCTTATATGGTGAATCATGTATTTTTCATACATACCAAATATTGTGTTTGTATTATATTTTGTTTGAAATTTTTATTTTTATATGTTTATGATGATACATTTTAGATATGATTCACTAATTTTGATATTATGATTCATTAACTAATAAGTGGTGAATTAGATACAAACTTCGGAACCGATAAAAATCATTATTGTTTTGTAGTGTATTATCACTGATGCATGGTGTATTTTAAACCTTATATGACGAATCGCGTATTTTTCATACATACCAAATATTATTTTGTGATGTATTATTGTGTAAAAAAAATTATTCTTATATGTTTGCGATGATTCACTAAAATGAAGATATGATTCATTAATTTTGATATTATGATTCATTAAAAGTGATATTATGAAACACTAAAATGATGTTATGAATTATAAGTCTTATTGATATATATGGATATATACATGTAATTAATATAAATTTTTAAAGTTCTCAAAACATATTCATGGTTGGTCTTGTTTTGAAGAGCATGAATTTAGATGAACAATGATATAATTTTTTTTACATAAAAAACAATCCAATCAACAGCTGACTGGTTACCGACTCATGTAGCCGCACAATTGTTGTAAGCGGCGGGCTTGCACGATCTCCGGTCTGTTGCTGGATCCCTGGCTAATTGTAAAAAAAGAAAAGATTATTTGACCTTACTTGACATGAAAAGAAGAGATGTCAAGATCATCCACCAATATAAGCCATGCACCTCAACACCAACATACTATATTGAAGTATACCAATATTCTAGTAGCCATGACTAGTAGTATTAATTTCTCCGATGCAAAAAAGTTAGTATTCGATGATCCCTTTATTAATCTCTACTTTTTTTTTTTTTCATGTATCGCGTGCAACACTAAAACCACAACACCTATACATTGGAGGGGTGTGAACTAGATTGTCAATGATTCATCAAAAGATGCGACACTTGTTGACACCCATTGCTGCCATCAAGACGAGGTGCTGCGAAGAAGAATCGGGGAAGCGAGGAAATTCCAATTCTCAAGTTATGCGCATTCCTTGTTTAACGACTTCAACAAAAAGATTGCTTTGGACTACATCCAAGTTTGTTAACTCTTTTAAGAGATGAGACATATAGAAAAAATTCCTAATACCTCCTTCACACGCCCATCTGGTATGAGAGGGGTAAGGGTCCGATCCTCAGTATTGTCTTTACTGGATTTCCAGTCAACGAGAGGGGCAAGGGTTAACACAAGAGAGTAAAACTTCCCATTGTGGACGAGGTTCAAAATGACTTCTCTATATTGACATCAATCAACTCCAACAATGTCATGTGTTTTCATTCCACAATAAAAATAAATAAAGATCACACAATCAACTAGTAGTTTGTCATGCTATAACAATATCTATCTTTCGTGAAAAGAGTTCTAAAATACATTATTGATAGGAAACACCTGAGCAAAAATCACATCACAAGAAGTTATAAATTTACGTCCAATGTAGTTACAAATGATTTAAACTTAACTGTTTCATGCAATTAAATGGCTCGGATTCCAAATATACGTCAGTCCCGTAGCACTTTGTCCATGATCCACATCGTTTCATATTTATGTTTCACATGCTCACTTGCTTAGCGAGTCGAGACGAACTTAATACAAAAAGATTTAACTATCTCACTGCAAAACTACAATAAAAAAGTTATATTTTCCTTCTTTGAAGTTGTTCGTTGAAGATACTTCACAAGTTGGTTTCGGTTTTTATATCTAATCAACTAGGTATAATATCAAGATCATCCTTTTGAAAATTTTCTTCCTTTCCTCTTATAGCAACATTGGCTACCAATCTCCCTTTTACTCAAGCAAACAACTTTCATATTTCGATTTAACTGCAATAATTTGCTTTAACATGGTCAGACATCTTATAGAATATGCAAGTAAGTCCTCCCTTTTAAAAGTTCTGAGTATGCCTTATTAAATATCCATTTGGTTTGAGTCCTTCTGCAATGAATGTCATTGGATCGTGTAACGACCCCAAAACCGGCCTAGGAGTTAGGGCCGTTACACGCCGCGAGTCTACTACCTAACGTCGCAAGGCTCTAAGCAAAACGAATCCCAAAACCAAATAACAAACTTGTATAAATACCAAAAGAGTTTACAAGATCTAAATACTTATAAGTCAAATACAAAGAGAGGCCCGAAGGCTACACAAACTCTAAAGCGTCCAACGCGCAAAGTAAACAAAGTCAACAAAACGTAAACAAACGAAGCTCCAGCAAGGGACAAGAGAGAGAAGATCCCACGAGCTCAATCTGCAACAAAGTAAAGGGGTGAGCTAAACAGCCCAGCAAGCAGAAGATTTCCTCAAGGAAGCCCACTCAAAACAGAAGTAGAAGAATAGTTTATAAACAGAGACGAAGGCGGAGTCAATATAATCAGACAGAAAGGAAGCACAAAACAGAAGCAGAGCAGAACGTCACTTCAAATCATAGTCGGACTTTCAGAAACGGATACGGAAGAGTGGGACACTAGAAACAAGCTAACACAACAGAAGGACTCACGTAAGGTCCTATGGATCCGAAGATCCCACAACAGAAGCCGTAGAGACAGCTAACAGACCTGTCGGTCAAATAACGTCCTAAGGGAGACCCTAAGGAGTATAAACAGAAGGAATTCCTGCGCAGCATGCTACGGGACAGCCTGACCCGACTATCCAAGGCTCAGAAGCAAAGTAACTAGGTCCCAAAACCAAAAGCTCACAAAACAGATCTTAAGTGCATGGAAATGCATATAAACAGCATAAGAGGCTTGTACACAGGTAGGGGAATCCAACCCCGCAAACGGAACTCAAAACGGAGCTAAAACAGAGAAGTTATGCTCAAAACAGTGGCATGTCCGAACTTACGTCCGACCTTGCAAGTTCGGACAGATGCCGAGAGTCAGAGATCACAGAAATGCCAAAGTCCGAACTTACGTCCGAACGTCGAAGTTCGGACGTAAGTTGAGAGTCAGAAACCAAAACTTCCATCGTGTCCGAACTTGCGTCCGACCTTGCAAGTTCGGACACACGTCGAAACTTTTACGAAAATTCATCCTCGCGTCAGGTCCGAACTTACAAGTCCGGACCGATGTTCGGACACTTCAAAACCTTCAAAAACAAAACGCGCCCGATGACCTGTCCGAACTTACAAGTTCGGACAGACGTTCGGACAGTGTAAAACTGTCGAAATCCAGCAAGAACAGACGCGCAGAAGAGAACCAAAAACACCACAAACTCACCCAAAATCCACAGAATGGTAAATCAGTACCCTCGGGGGTTTAGCCGAACGATCAACACACAAAACTGATGCGAAAACCACAATCACAACACAATTGCAAATCAGAAACGCTAGAATAAAACAGCCCCCGAGGGTGAGTAAACAACCCCGATTCCATCCCCCACTTACTTCGAATTGCAGAGTTGAATCAGTCCAGACAATGCCCACACTTAGCCAGACGAACAACGGTAGAGGAGAAGCACAGATCGACGCTGAATTCACAACCAAACAACCCAACAATCAGAAGACCTTCCTCACAAAACAGAAGCGACAACCGTTGAAACCGAAAGAGAAGCCCAAACCTGATTCACCGCAGAGGAAGAGCAATCACGCAGAACCGGAATTCGATCCCCAAACGCACCAGCAACACACCAGGAATCAGCACTCAAGGAAGAAGGAGAGGAGAGGGATGCTAAAAACTGCTGAGAGGAGAACACACCACGTCTTGAAAACTGATCGGGAAAAATGAGCGAGAAAATAAAATGATGGACTCTCTTTTCCTTAATAATGACTTACCAAAATAAAAGAGAAGGGAGAAGACCTCCTTGCCCTCGTCTTTTAATTTAAAGACTCCGACGTCCCATCAGCTGTCCAAAGTAACACATAACATAAGCAACGATATAACCCGAAATGTCATGAAATCTGAAAACGTAAATACGGAGTATTACATCACTCCCCCCTTAAAGGAATTTCGTCCTCGAAATTCAACATACCTCACTGCTCGAAGAGGGAAGGGAACTTAGCACGCAGCTCTTCCTCGAGTTCCCACGTCGCCTCCCGTTCTGACTGATCAGACCACTGCACTTTAACCATAGGCAGTGTCTTACTACGAAGCCGACGAACATCCCGTGCTAAAATACGAACCGGAGCTGCTTCATAAGTGAAATCATCCCGGAGTCGAAGCTGACCATAGTCAATCACATGCGAAGGATCGTGCAGATACTTCCTGAGCATCGACACATGAAACACATCATGCACTCCAGCTAGAGCTGGTGGCAATGCCAATCTGTAAGCTACCGGCCCAACCTTCTCAAGCACCTCAAACGGCCCTACGAACCGAGGGCTCAGCTTGCCTCGCTTACCAAAACGAACAACACCCCGAACTAGAGAAATCTTCAGATACACATGGTCTCCCACCTGAAACTCAAGCGGACGGTGCCTCTGATCTGCATAACTCTTCTGCCGGCTCTGGGCAACCAACAAACGCTCCCTGATAGTCTTGACTTTGTCCACAGCCCCCTGTACCAACTCAGGACCCACAATCGCCCTCTCTCGCAGGTCGTCCCAACAAATAGGAGATCTACAGCACCTACCATACAATGCCTCATATGGAGCCATCCCAATGCTCGATTGAAAACTATTATTGTAGGCGAACTCAATCAATGTCACATGCTGATCCCAGCTGCCCCCAAAGTCGAGCACACAAGCCCTCAACATGTCCTCCAAAATCTGATTCGTCCTCTCCGTCTGCCCATCGGTCTGAGGATGGTACGCTGAACTGAAAGCCAAATTCGTCCCTAACGCCTTATGCAGGCTCCACCAGAAGCGAGATACAAATCTCGGATCTCTGTCCAAAACCATCGTCACCGGCACACCATGCAGCCTCACAATCTCATCTACATACAGCCGAGCCAGGCGCTCAAGGCTGAAGGTCTTCCTCACAGGCAAGAAATGGGCTGACTTCGTCAACCGGTCCACAATCACCCACAACACATCGTACCCAGAAGATGTCCTAGGCAGCCCCACAATGAAATCCATCCCAACGCTCTCCCACTTCCACTCAGGAAGGAAGGGCTGTAGAAGACCCGCAGGTCGCTGATGCTCAGCCTTCACCTGCTGACAGGTTTGGCAACGAGCCACAAAATCAGAAATCTCCCTCTTCATATTCGCCCACCAAAAGGACTCTCTGAGGTCCCGGTACATCTTCACCCCTCCTGGGTGCACCGAATAAGGAGCTCCATGAGCCTCCTGCATAATCTCTCGCCTAAGGTCGCCTCCACTAGGCACACAAACTCTGCCTCTAAAGCGTAGCAGTCATCGCTGGACACAGAAACTCTGACCCTGATCATCTGACAACTTCTCCCTGATCTTACACAACTCAGCATCAGCCTTCTGACCCTCTCTGATCCGCTCAATCAAAGTAGACTGGACCTGAATCGAAGCAATCATCCCAGCACGGTCGGACCGAACAACCCAAATCCCCATACGCTGAAGCTCAATAGCAGACCTCTGAACTCTGACAACGAACAAGCAAGACCAGGAGCACCCCTACGGCTCAAGGCATCAGCCACCACATTCGCTCTACCCGGATGGTAGAGGATCTCCAGGTCGTAGTCATGTAACAGCTCCAACCAGCGCCGCTGTCTCAAATTCAATTCCTTCTGCGTGAACAGATATTTGAGACTCTTGTGATCCGTGTAGACCTTACACGTCACCCCATACAAATAGTGCCGCCAGATCTTCAAGGCGAAGACCACAGCAGCTAGCTCCAAGTCATGGGTAGGATAATTCTTCTCATACGGCTTCAACTGTCGTGACCCATATGCTACCACCTTTCCCTGCTGCATCAGAACACACCCCAGCCCTCTATGGGAAGCGTCACAGAACACCTCAAAGCCCTCTGTCCCAGAAGGCAACGTCAAAATCGGAGCCGAAGTCAACCTCTTCTTCAACTCCTGGAAGCTCTCCTGGCACGCCTCACTCCAATCGAACTTGACATCCTTCCTAAGAAGACGAGTCAAGGGGGATACGATCTTAGAAAAGCCCTCCACGAACTTCCTATAATACCCAGCCAATCCCAGAAAACTGCGCACCTCAGACACACTAGTGGGCTTCGCCCACTCCATAACCGCCTTAACCTTCTCCGGGTCCACTGAAATGCCATCCTTCGAAACCACGTGGCCAAGGAACACCACCCTATCCAACCAGAACTCACACTTCTTCAACTTAGCATACAACTCCTTCTCCTTCAACGTCTGTAGGACCATCCTCAGATGCTCCTCAGCACTCTTGGAGTACACCAAGATATCGTCAATAAACACAACTACGAAAGAATCCAAGAAAGGTTTGAAGGTTCTGTTCATCATATCCATGAAGAACGACGGGGCATTGGTCAAACCAAAAGGCATGACCAAGAACTCATAATGCCCATATCGGGTCCTAAATGCAGACTTAGGCACATCCTCGGCCTTAATCTTCAGCTGATGATATCCAGAACGCAAGTCGATCTTCGAGAAGACTGTCGCTCCCGCTAACTGGTCGAAGAGGTCATCAATGCGGGGAAGAGGATACCGATTCTTGATGGTAACCTTATTCAATTCCCTGTAGTCAATACACAATCTGAAGGAGCCATCCTTCTTCTTCACAAACAACACAGGTGCTCCCCATGGAGACACACTAGGGCGAATGAAGCCCTTATCCAGAAGATCCTGCAGCTGCACCTTCATCCTTAAGCTCTGCCGGACTCATGCGATAGGGGCCTTAGAGATAGGCTGAGTCCCTGGCGCTAACTCGATAGAAAACTCCACCTCACGATCAGGCGGTAGCCCTGGCACATCGTCCTGGAACACCTCAGGAAACTCACGCACAATGGGGATATCCTCCAACCGGGATCCCTCCTTAACCTCAGGTACAAAGCAGAGAAAACCCTGGCAGCCCTTCCTCAAGGAACGGACTGCCTGCATAGCAGACACCAACACAGGCACAAGGAACGGATTTTCCCCACAAAGCAAAACGGGTCTCACCCGGTCTATCAAACACAACCCTCCTAGCTGCACAATCTATATGGGCATGGTGCTCTGCTAGCCAGTCCATGCCCAAAATCACATCGAAGCAGGACATACTCATAGGAATCAAATTAGCAGGCAAGTTCTTATCCATGATCACTAAGGAACAGACTTGCACACAGAACTAAGCACACAAGCAGGCACGCCACTCAACGGGCTAGAAATACACAAATCCACATCACAGGGCACAGCAGACAACCCGAGACTACCCACTAAATCAGCAGACACAAAGGAGGGTAAGCTCCTGAATCAAACAAACAGAATACTGGCTGAGAAGAGATCTGAAGAATACCTGACACTACTCGGTCTGAGTCACGTCTCGCTCACCAGCTAGCGCATACACACGTGCCTGGGTCTGGGGCTTCTTCTGATCAGCCTTCTGCCCGGACCCTGAACCAGCACCCTCGGCCCTCAGAATCGCTACTCCCCCTCCACCTCTAGCCTGTGGACACTGGGCAATGCGGTGATCCAGCGAACCACACTTGAAGCACGCCCCGGACTTCCTGTAGCACTCCCGTCCTGGGTGAAAAACGATCACACTCGCACACTTCTCCACAGCAGGAGATGCTGATGAAGAAGAACCCCGGTCTCCTCTATACTTCTTCTTCTGAGAAGAAGGCTGCTCACGCCTCTCGGGCTCCTCCACACGACCCTTCCTCTTCTAGTCTTTGCCCTTATCGGGCCTCTGGTCCTTTTCTCATACCGCTGCCTAGCCTGCAGCTCAGACTCCAACCAACGCCACATCGGCCACATCCCTGAAGGTCTTGTGGCGGAAAGGTGCCACAGCAGCTCGAATGTCGCCCTCAGACCAGCCTCAAACTTCCTAGCCTTCCGGTTGTCATCTGGCTCTGGCACAAACTTAGAAAGGGAAATGAACTTCCGCACGTACTCATCCACAGACATCTCCTTCGTCTGACGAAGCCTCTCATACTCAACTATCTTCTGATCCCTGAAGACATCGGGATAGAACTGCTGATTGAAGCAGCCCCTAAACTGCTCCCAAGTCCATGGGTGGGGGTACTTCCCTTCAACTGACTTCCACCACTCCTTCGCCTCACTCTGAAACATGAAGGTAGCGAATCCGACTTTCTGATCCTCCTCACACCCCATGACCCGCAGAAGGTCCTCAATGGCGGTAATCCAGTGGCTCGCCTCCTGTGGGTCGCCACTGGCATCGAAAGAAGGCGGCTTCAGCTTCAGAAACTCCTGAAGCGCCTTCACATTGCTGCCCCCCGCGTTACCGGCTCCTGTCGCCTGGCCAGCAGTGGCCCCTACGGTCTGCAACACCTGGGTCACCACCTGCTGTACAATCTCTGCAATGTCCCCTTGGGGAGCATCGCCTGAAGCTGCACCACGTCCTGAACGTCGGGGAGGCATACTGAAGATACAACACCAAAATTATCAGAAACCATCAAGAATCAAACAGCAGACCTTTCAGACACCCACGCATGCAGACAAACCCCACAAACACCAAAGAATGAGCAACCTGGCTTTGATACCACTAAATGTAACGACCCCAAAACCGGCCTAGGAGTTAGGGCCGTTACACGCCGCGAGTCTACTACCTAACGTCGCAAGGCTCTAAACAAAACGAATCCCAAAACCAAATAACAAACTTGTATAAATACCAAAAGAGTTTACAAGATCTAAATACTTATAAGTCAAATACAAAGAGAGGCCCGAAGGCTACACAAACTCTAAAGCGTCCAACGCGCAAAGTAAACAAAGTCAACAAAACGTAAACAAACGAAGCTCCAGCAAGGGACAAGAGAGAGAAGATCCCACGAGCTCAATCTGCAACAAAGTAAAGGGGTGAGCTAACCAGCCCAGCAAGCAGAAGACTTCCTCAAGGAATCCCACTCAAAACAGAAGTAGAAGAATAGTTTATAAACAGAGACGAAGGCGGAGTCAATATAATCAGACAGAAAGGAAGCACAAAATAGAAGCAGAGCAGAACGTCACTTCAAATCATAGTCGGACTTTCAGAAACGGATACGGAAGAGTGGGACACTAGAAACAAGCTAACACAATAGAAGGACTCACGTAAGGTCCTATGGATCCGAAGATCCCACAACAGAAGCCGTAGAGACAGCTAACAGACCCGTCGGTCAAATAACGTCCTAAGGGAGACCCTAAGGAGTATAAACAGAAGGAATTCCTGCGCAGCATGCTACGGGACAGCCCGACCCGACTATCCAAGGCTCAGAAGCAAAGTAACTAGGTCCCAAAACCAAAAGCTCACAAAACAGATCTTAAGTGCATGGAAATGCATATAAACAGCATAAGAGGCTTGTACACAGGTAGGGGAATCCAACCCCGCAAACGGAACTCAAAACGGAGCTAAAACAGAGAAGTTATGCTCAAAACAGTGGCATGTCCGAACTTACGTCCGACCTTGCAAGTTCGGACAGATGCCGAGAGTCAGAGATCACAGAAATGCCAAAGTCCGAACTTACGTCCGAACGTCGAAGTTCGGACGTAAGTCGAGAGTCAGAAACCAAAACTTCCATCGTGTCCGAACTTGCATCCGACCTTGCAAGTTCGGACACACGTCGAAACTTTTATGAAAATTCATCCTCGCGTCAGGTCCGAACTTACAAGTCTGGACCGATGTTCGGACACTTCAAAACCTTCAAAAACAAAACGCGCCCGATGACCTGTCTGAACTTACAAGTTCGGACAGACGTTCAGACAGTGCAAAACTGTCGAAATCCAGCAAGAACAGACGCGCAGAAGAGAACCAAAAACACCACAAACTCACCCAAAATCCACAGAATGGTAAATCAGTACCCTCGGGGGTTTAGCCAAACGATCAACAACACAAAACTGATGCGAAAACACACAATCACAACACAATTGCAAATCAGAAACGCTAGAATAAAACAGCCCCCGAGGGTGAGTAAACAACCCCGATTCCATCCCCCACTTACTTCGAATTGTAGAGTTGAATCAGTCCAGACAATGCCCACACTTAGCCAGACGAACAACGGTAGAGGAGAAGCACAGATCGACGCTGAATTCACAACCAAACAACCCAACAATCAGAAGACCTTCCTCACAAAACAGAAGCGACAACCGTTGAAACCGAAAGAGAAGCCCAAACCTGATTCACCGCAGAGGAAGAGCAATCACGCAGAACCGGAATTCGATCCCCAAACGCACCAGCAACACACCAGGAATTAGCACTCAAGGAAGAAGGAGAGGAGAGGGATGCTAAAAACTGCTGAGAGGAGAACACACCACGTCTTGAAAACTGATCGGGAAAAATGAGCGAGAAAATAAAATGATGGACTCTCTTTTCCTTAATAATGACTTACCAAAATAAAAGAGAAGGGAGAAGACCTCCTTGCCCTCGTCTTTTAATTTAAAGACTCCGACGTCCCATCAGCTGTCCAAAGTAACACATAACATAAGCAACGATATAACCCGAAATGTCATGAAATCTGAAAACGTAAATACGGAGTATTACAGATCGTCATTTGGTTATCTTGATTACACACTTGACATTAATTTTCCTTGTTTATGAGTATAGATATTACTTGCTCAATGCTTGACAAAGGGTCCATCAGAATAATAATACCTCTTGAGTTTGTATGGTTTGTGCATTAACTTATTAGAAACTATAAAACTCCTTCACTAGAAACTCTCTTTAAATTCTTAAATTCACCTCATTTTCACTTTGGTTATTCCTGATCGATGTTGGTTCATCCCAATTCCACTTCAATTTAGTGAAATACGTAGTGATAGTGTCACTATCTTGCTTCATATTTACTAATTGAACCTTTCTTAGCTATCTCTTCTCGGCAAGATCTTTTTCATAAATCTTTCTCATACATATGCTATCACATTGTCTCCAAGTGATTGCTTCTTTTCGTGAATCATGATAAAATTTTGGAAGTCATGTCTCCAAGACCATCCTAGGGCGAAACCTTACGTGCATAAAGGTATATAGCCACTTGTATCCATTGTTTTGTTAGTCTTTTAACCCTAGATTTTGTAGGACGTGCCGAATAGGTAGTCCTTTACAGCTTAATGTTTTGATGGGATTTAGGTCATAGATGAAAGAAAACAATTCAATCTAATACCAAATTGAAATTTAATGATACTAGATGAAAAAATACAAGGTTTAGCGAACATAATTTTTCTCCCTCGTCCTTACAATGCTTCGACACTACAAGATAAGAGGTAGGTATGGAGCATCAGGCCTAAGCCTTTCAATAATATTTGACAAACTTGGAAAAAACGTGAAAATTGTGAAGAACAATTAAATTCTTTAGTTTTTGTAGTGGCAAAAACCGAGAATGAGTTGCCACCAACATTCTTCATTAACAATATACTAGTCTTTTTTTTATAATTGTAGGCTTTCGCCATTTTATTGATAAGTAAGGATGGGTTTTTGGATGGGCCTCATTAAAACCTCCCTAGGCAAAACCCGATGGGAAAAAGCTTAGGGAGGAAAAAGAGTACCCCCACATCCAATTACATACCTAGATGCCAAACTAAACCAAAACACCAAAAGGAAACAACAACTTACATATCCGGTTACATTAAATCATTACTTATCGATACTATATGTAGTCCTTAAGGGACGAGTTGTTCAGGAACATCCCTGAAGAAATACTCATGCCCTTCCACCAGCATTTTGTCCATCTCCATACACCTAGCTTGATTTGGATGACAATCCTATCAACGTTCAGTGCTTCTCCTCTAAAGATAGCGTTATTCCGGTGTAGCCAAATATAATATATCCCGTAGCATAGGGATGATGATTTCCAAATTTTCTTGGCCTTACCGCTTATCTGCTGCGCACACCAATCTTAGTAAATTTCTACAGTCGAATCCTTAAAACCGAAGGGAACATTCCACCAGAGAAGAATCCGATTCCAAACTTGCCTAATTTTGGGGCACAAGAATAAGACATGTTCCAGTTTCTCCATGTCTCTCCTACACCAAGGGCACAAACTTTGACCAATCGGCACAATATCTCTTTCGAAGAGAAACTCTCTAGTCGCAAGTCTCCGAATGAGTGTAAACCAGAGTGTTATCGCTACCCGTGGTTCACATAGACCCTTCCGAATGTTTTGCCAGTTCATGCCCCCATGCCCTGTCCCATGCTCATTCCCTGCATACGACTCATCACACATGCGTAGAGTGATATCCTTAGTCATCGAGCAGCTCCCACTTCCAGCCCATATGCATTCATCATTTACGTCCTGCACCGGCATGTTGCTCTCCAGTATTTCATACAAACCCACGGTCATCTCCTCTTCATACATGAACAGCTGCCGCCGCCACATCAGTTTCCACGTCCATACCGATTCCGACCAAGCACCCATGCTTGACACCATGCTATCCTGCTGCGTACTAATTTGAAACAGCCGTGGGAACAGGTCTTTAAGGGCTATATGTGAACACCACCTGTCATGCCAGAATGAGATGTTATCGCCTTTGCCTAGTACTACACGGATACGGTCAGCAAGGATATCCTGGATTGCTTCATTTTGGTGGGTCGCACGAGTTATGGAATACCATATTCCTTTTTGGCCATTTGCAACATTTTCGTACTCCCCGACATATAAACCCCGCCTGGTGCGGTATATAGACCCAACCACTTTCTTCCATAATGGAAATTGATTGCGGGCGAATTGGAACCTCCATTTAGCAAGAAAAGCTAGATTCTTAACTTGTAAATCATTAAACCCCAGTCCACCAAACAGCTTTGGGCGCGTCATTCGGGACCACGTCACTGTAGATAAAAAATTTCACTCCTTTTTCCCCAAAAGAATTGTCTCTGGAGCCTCGCTAGACTCTTCCTTACCTTGCTAGGGATCACAAATAGACTGACATAATATAGAGGGAGAGAATCAAGGACTAACCGTATAAGCACCGCACGACCCGCTTTTGAAAGGCTAGAGGCTTTCCATGTTGCTAACTTCATTTCGACTTTTCGCAACACTGGCTCCCATGTGGATGCCTTCCTAGTATTTGCTCCCAACGGACACCCAAGGTATGTCGTTGGTAAGGAGCCCACCTGACATGAGAAATATCTTCTATCATCTTAATTTCCTCCTCGTTTGTGTTGATACCATATGCTTTCGACTTCTCCAGGTTGAGGCTTAATCCACTCATCTCCTCAAAGCCAATGAGTATTCTATGAAGCTGTACCAGTTTGTTCTTATTTACCTCACTAAATAGCATCACATCATCAGCAAATTGCAAATGAGTGATCCTTACTTGCCTTCCCCCAATCTTAAGCCCCGAAAATAATTCTTGCTCCACCATGTCCTGGATTATCCAGCTTAGTACCTCAACAATAATCACAAAGAGAGAAGGAGATAAGGGGTCACCTTGGTGAAGTCCCCTAGCGGGAGAGAATGGTTTTGTTGGGGACCCATTCACCAGGATGGAGATCTTCGCCGTAGTGACACATTCTTTTATCCAGCCTCTCCATTTCTCTCCAAATCCCATATTCCCATGCATTATGTCCAGAAAATCCCAAGAGACGCAGTCATAAGCCTTTCTTATGTCAATTTTTAGCAGCACTCCTTTTTTCTGCTCTTCTTTAGCCAAGTTATCACCTCATTTGCAATAAATGGGCCTTCTAATATGTTTCTTCCTTTGACAAACCCTGTTTGCGTTTCTCCAATGAGTTTCGGTAAGAGGGGGTTCAGCCGGCTGCTTAAGATTTTGGCTATTACCTTATATACGCACCCCACCATACTTATGGGGCGATATTCCTCAATACGAGTTGCCTCCGGTTTCTTAGGGATTAGAGCAATCCATGTGGTATTCACTCCCTTTTCCAGTTTTGAATCAATGAAGAATCTCTGGACATCTTTCCCGAATTCCTTTCCGATAATCGGCCACATCCTTTTTATAAAATTCATATTAAATCCGTCGAATCCCGTAGCCTTTGATCCGCTGCAGTGAAATACTGCCTGCTTGATTTCCTTCACCGTGGGAATGTTTTCGAGCTGGCTGCTTCATCAGCATTTAGGACCGAATGATTCTCTCTTGGCGGTTCAATGCCAAACGTCTGACATGCCTGGTATAACCTTTTGTAATATTGCACTATGAATTCTTTGACTTCCACTAGGCTGTCTATCACACCATCATCAGTCACCAGGCACGTGATCAACTTCTTTCGGTAATTCAGAGTAGCCCTCTTATGAAAATACTTCGTATTATTATCCACTTCTCTCAGCAATTTATCCCGAGACAATTGTTTCCAGTAGACTTCTTGTGCCTTCTCTGCCCTTTCCAAATTTATCATCGCGTCAACTCTTTCATTCTCAAACTGGGCGGTGCATTAGCTTCTTCTATTTTACGTTCTATCCCTCTGAGCATCTCTTTTCTCTCCTGAATTCTGGCATTTAACTCGCCAAAGGTTTCCCTGTTCCACTTCCTTAAAGGCGCTTTTAATCTCTTCTGCTTGCTCGACGTTGACCCGTACTTCATACTCCCCCATTGGTTACTGATGAACTTAGCAAAATCCGGGTGGTCCAACCACGCGTCAAGTGACCTGAAAGGTTTCGGTCCCCAGTTAACTGTATCAGTCTTTACCACCAAGAGTCGGTGGTCTGATACACTCCATTCTCTTGATCTGAGGGTAACATTTGAGTATTGATGTAGCCATTCGTGGGTCACGAAACTTCTTTCGAGTTTACTGAGGGAGCCATTTTTCCTCCACGTAAAAGTAGCATCCTGCAACTGTAATTCAATGAGCTGCATATGGTCTACCCATAGCTGAAATTCTCGCATGCCTCTGGTATAACGATTCCAGTTTGCTGGTGCCCTCTTCGTTGGGTTCAGAACCTCGTTAAAATCTCCAATGAATATCATTTCAGGACGCCAGCTATCTTTGACTTGCAAGAGTTCGTCAAACATGGACTTCTGTTCGTTTACATCACACGGAGCGTATACTACTACCACCGCGCTCCTCGTACCTTCTTCCAAGGATTTGACTTCAATCATTATCCATCTGGTTCCCTTTTCTACACTCAAGATTTCAACTTCTTCTTCATCCCACAATATCACAATCCCACCCGACTAACCCTGACTAGGAATTTCATCCCATGCCAAGTTGTTTCTTTTCTTGCCCCAGAAATTTGGAATCACCTTTGCTGCTGTCCCTCGTTGGTGCATCTCGACAAGGCCTAGAATAGATAGCCTATAGCCCCTGATCTCTTTACGGATTTTCCTCTGCTTACTTGCGGAGCCCATCCCTCTTATATTTGGGCTCCGATTGCCACCATGTCCTCCTATTTGTTGGAAGACTGCAATTTCTTGATGATACTCTCCTTTGTATTTTATGGATTTGGTATGCGGCAACCCAGCTGGGTCAACAGGTCTATACACTCCTCAACCTCTTTATTGTTGTTAATGATTTTTCCTCTGGCGTCCCTTGCTGGACAATCGTTTCCCGCCTGATATGGTGGGGGAGTATTGTGAATTAAATCTATGAAAAGACTCATTCCTTCCTTACCTGGAGAAATGACATGTACATCATGTTGTCGTTGCTGACCAGGGCCAGGACTTACTTTTGTTGTGCCTTCTTGTTCACTTTGACTCCCAACGTTTACATTCTCTTCTGGGTTAATAATGCCGTCGTTTTCTAGATTTTGCATGGCCCATGCATTATTACCGCCTTTGTCTTTTCCATTTCCATCTTGTGTCTCCTGATCGAAAAAGGTTTCTGGAATGATTAATTCATTTTCACTACCAGCTCCTTCCATACATAGTGTTTGTCCTTTTAGGTCCTCGGAGGTATTGGGACTTGGGCTCTCTCCTACTTTAGTATTTGTCTTTTCAGACTCCTCCTCCGTTACCTTATTCATGGGGAGCAGTGTCACCGCTTCGTTTGGGGGGGGGGGGGTGAAGAGGGGAAAATATGTCCAGAAGCCCCAAAGAAAGAACAATGGTCTAGTAGAGCAAAAGAGAAGGGAAGAGGCCAGGGTAACGACCGGGCGTCCCTGTCTAAAGCCCGAACAGGCCACAAGCAGTGACCGGTCGCTTTCGACCAGTCGCCACGATTTCAAGAACATAGCATAGAGAGTGACCGGTCGCCAGTGACCGGTCACCAAAAGCGTCACTACGACCGGTCGTTTATGACCGGTCGCCTGGAATGAAAGATGTAGTATAAGAAGTGACCGGTCGCCTGTGACCGGTCACCAAATACGGTACGAATAGCGACCGGTCGTCTGTGACCGGTCGATAGGGGAATAAAGCAAGTACAAGTAGCGATTGAAGGTAGGGAGGTTAGGATAAGATATTTATCAGATATTTTGTGGGTCTACCAAGATATTTATGTGCCAGGCTGGCACAATGTGATGGGCCAGAAGGCCTGTGAGAAACACTATAAATAGGGGTTCACCCCCCAATAAAAGGCACGCGATCAAGACTTGAGAATTTCCACTGTTGCATTGTTGTTCTGAATCTCTCTCTTCCCCTTCGCACCCCCTTTATTCGGTAACCAGGTAACTCGGTAGAACTCGAAGAGCTTGACGATAGATTAGGATTCCATCTAGTGAATTACACGTGAAGATCGTTTGAGAACTTAGGGATTTGTAGAGAACATAGGGATTCGTACCATTTCATTTGGTGCCGTTTGTGGGAACCGAACAGCTCAGATCTAGCAACCACGAGTCCACCGACGAGAATAATAACTTTGGAAAACATACGAAGTCGACACATCTAAGAACGAAACTATGTTTTTGCAGGTTAGGAACGAAGATGGCACCCAGAACAAGGAAAAATCTGCAAACCAACGACGGAAGTACCGGACCCGAGGCAACCCACGACTCCATCTCCAAAAAAGACCTAGAAAACATGCTGACAAGCCTCACCAGATCCATCGACGAAAAATCGTGGAAGGAAACGAGCTCCTGCAGCAGGAATTGATGCAGAGAGACGAGTTATTCCAGCGAAAGTGGGAGGAAATGTCAAAGGTGATAGATCTCCTGAAAGGTCGAGATGCAGCTGGAAGCAATGACGGGAAAAGAAGCACCCGAGGGGAGGCCTTAATCACTATCGAGGAGGAAGAAGATGACGCCATCGACATGAGCCTATATCCCTTCTCCGAAAAAATCCGTAGAGCCAAACTCCCGCCCCACTTCGTCGCCCCGGCGGTGGAGAAGTACGACGGTACTGGGGACCCTGCTCAGCACATTAAGAAGTTCATGTTCGCCATGAACACCCAGGGGATTAGCTCCCTCGCCTTGTGCAACTTATTCCCTGGAACACTCTCCAAGAGAGCCTTGAGCTAGATCTCGTCTAGACCACCCCAGTCGATCTCCAGTTTCAAATAGCTAACCGAGGAATTCTAGCAATACTTTACGGCTAGTAAAAAGGTAAAAAGGGAAACAATAGAGCTCATGGATGTGAAGCAGGCGAAGGGGGAGACTGTGAAAGAGTACAGCGAGCGGTTCCACAAGCAGGTGGCTGAAATTGATGATATCGATGAAAAGATACTGATCAAGGCCTTTGGTAATGGCTTGGCCCACCCCCGCCTCGCTGGAAAAATAGCCACCAAGGCGCCAAAGTCGCATGGTGAGTTAGCCGAGATGATCCACGACTTCCTCAAATCA
This sequence comes from Limonium bicolor, assembly GCA_023374045.1. Taxonomy (NCBI): domain Eukaryota; kingdom Viridiplantae; phylum Streptophyta; class Magnoliopsida; order Caryophyllales; family Plumbaginaceae; genus Limonium; species Limonium bicolor. The sequence goes on from CM041778.1 coordinate 94,284,565, forward strand.
GAAGTTGCGGAGAATAAGGCCAAGAAGCTCCTCAACAACTTTAGGGCCCCCGCTGCGGGTGAGAAGAAGGGAGGCCGGACAGGAGGGGCGGTTACGACCGGAGGATCGCACCAAGGGGGAAGCCGATACAGGCCTTATTCCAAGACCCCGGCCCCCCAGGGACAACAGGCCTCGAGCTCCAGAGCCTTCCCAACGGTACTGATAGACCCGGGGAAATATGCCGCTGCCGTAAGAGAGGGACTTCTACCCCCACCGAGAAAGCCCAACCCAGGAGAGGTGCCGGTGGCCTTCTGTGAGTACCATGGGCACCGCAGCCATAGGACCATAAATTGTGCGAACCTCGCCAAGGAGCTAAGGCTAATTGAGGAGAACAAGAAGAAAGGAAGGGGAGCCCAGCAAAGGCAACACCATGGTAGCCAGTCCTCCCGGCCTAAACGAGAAGGAGAAGTCCACCCAGAATTGGATCATAGCAAGTCCTTCGGGGTAATCACAGGTCTGTAGATTGCCTAGGGTAATTCTCTAGGGTAGGGGGCGAGGTTCCCCTTTAGAAAGAAAGAATCACCTCTATACCCTGCAGGGGGCTGTAGCTCGTTACTACTTTATTAAAGCTTTTTTATATAAACGATTGCATCCTGATAAAGTTTCACGTATCTCGAAGCTTACAAATAAACAAAGCTAACAAAACAAAATAAAGAAACTAATAAAATTCTCCTTGAGAATGCTCACAGGACTATTCTCAGAAGTGGGGCCCTTGACCCCCAATGAAAGGAAAAGACACGTCCACGAGGTTCACCGAGAACTCCCGGACAAGAAGGATACGAAACATCAAAAGCTCCCCCCAATTTACTTCACTGAGGATGATGAAGACGGAGTCCTGTACCCGCATAACGACCCACTGGTCATAAGGGCTCAGGTGAGCGACCGCATGATGGAAGGAATCCTGGTCGACAGTGGAGCAGGTGCTAATGTCATTTCTGCCGAGGCGGTAAAGAAACTCGAGATCCCGGAAGATAGGATCAAACCCTATTCAGCTGTACTGGGTGGTTTCGTAGGAGGGATCTCGGCCAAGTCTACAGGGAGCATCGACTTCACTATCACCCTAGGACAAGGGGATGAGAGACACACGGAAGAGTTGACAGCCTTCATCCTTCCCGGGCTTTCTGGGTACAATATGTACCTCGGGCGACCAGGAATAAATGCCTTTAGAGCCATTTGTAGCACCCACCATCTAAAAATGAAGTACCTGACCAGGTCAGGGAAGCTCGTTACGGTAAGAGGAAGCCAGAAAGTCGCACGGGTATGCGAGGTGCGGATCATGGAGAACCTACCAGGAAATGAGACTGTCAAAACCGTGGGGTCCGAGAAGGAATTCAAGGGAAAGCTTCCCCTCCCCGACGAAACAGCAGAGCGGTATGAGGCACCCGCTGATCTCCCAAAAGAGGTACCTCTACGAACTAACCCCAACAAATTCTTTAAAATTGTAAATTCCTTTGACAGCGAAGAACAAGTCCATCTAACAAGATTCCTGGAAAAAAGAAGGGCCACATTCGCCTGGAGCACAGAAGAGATGCCCGGAATAGACCCAAACGTTATCCAGCATGATCTCAACGTAGACCCAGCGCACTCGGCAATCCGCCAAAGAAGAAGGGTGATCGGAGCAGAGAGGGACCAGGCTGCTCGAGAAGAAGTCCAAAGACTCCTGCAAGCAGGTTTTATCAGAGAGGTATCATACCCCAAGTGGCTGGCGAACGTAGTTATGGTAAAGAAATCCAATGGGAAATGGAGAATGTGTGTGGATTTCACCGACCTAAACAAGGCATGCCCCAAAGACTTTTACCCGTTGCCATCGATAGATCGACTGGTCGTCTCATCGGCCCAAAGCTCCGTCTTGTGCTTTCTAGATGCGTTCTCCGGGTATAACCAGATAAAGATGAACGAGAAGGACTCCGAGAAAACTTCTTTCGTCACCTCAGCAGGAATCTTCTGCTACAAAGTGATGCCATTCGGATTGAAAAACGCCGGCGCGACTTTCCAACGAATGATAGACAAAGTGTTCCGGGAGCAACTCTCGAGAAATGTGGAAGCTTATGTGGATGATATAGTCGTGAGAAGCCCGTCCAAAGAACAACACATGAAAGACTTGGAAGAGACATTCACCACGCTCGACAAATTCCAGATCAAACTAAACCCGGAAAAATGTGTATTCGGGGTCACCAAAGGAAAATTCCTTGGGTTCATCGTTGGACAGCGGGGAATAGAGGTGGACCCGGAAAAAACCCAGGCGATTCTCGACCTCAGCCCTCCCAGAAGCATTAAAGACGTCCAAGCCCTCAACGGGAGACTCACAGCCCTGAGCAGGTTCTGTTCAAAGCTACAGGAAAAAGCAATCCCGTTTTTCAACACGTTGAGAAAGAACAGCAAGTTCCAGTGGGGACAAGAATGCAAAGAAGCCTTCGAGAAAATCAAAGAGATGCTTCGAGAATTACCCAAGTTGGGAGTCCCAACGCCCGGTCAAGACCTCTACCTCTACCTGTCCGCATCGGCATGGGCAGTGGCAGCGGTCCTAATCATGGAGGACAAAAAGAAGAAGATTCCCGTCTACTACACAGGAAAGATCCTGACTCCCGTAGAAAGACGTTACACTAATCTAAAATTTCTCTGGCCTATGGCCCATCTAAGTCTCCTTTACAGTGTCAAGATTCGCGGGAGCAGCCCCTTGTACGCTCTCCGAAGACCCAGACCTCCCGGCAGAGGACCGGACGCCGACACCACCCTGATGCGTGGTGCTCCCGGGAGGAAGAAAAGACGCCTGGCCAGGAACAAGGCACGTCTCCCCAGGAAGGCGCCCGAACTTCTCTAGCACCTCGTGAAAGGAGGTCTTCTGCGCAACCTCCTTAAAAGACAACTCCCGGTAAAGGCCGTCGTCCATAACCTCCCCCTTGCCGGTAAAAAACCTCGACACAATTTGGCGGCACGATTTAACCATCCTTCCGCATTGAGAGGTGAAGGATTCCTTTAGATGGGCGAGCTTCGTGCTCTGCTGCTGCAGGTCCTCCCGCACCTTCCGAGAATAAGCCTCGAGACCGGACACCTGTTGCTCCAGGGTGTGAGCATAAGCCCGGTACCGATCGCGGTTGGCATTTGCGGCAATCAACTCTTCTTCGAGGTCATCGATCCGCATGTTCAATTTCTCTAGCCCCTCGACGGGATTCCCAGACCGCGAGCCTAAACAAAGAAAGGGAGAGGATAAAAAACTTTTAACAAAAAGGGCGAGGAAAGCAACGAAGGATGATTGGGAAAGTGAAGAATCACCTTTCGCGGCCAGCTCGGAGTTTTCCAGCCGCAGCTTAGCAGACTCCTCCTCCAGCACCCTTACTTTCTCTTCGGAGGAAAACCGTTGCTCCTCGGAGGTCGCAAGCTCGCCGGACAGCTTGTGACGCTCGGCGGATAGCTTCTCTTTTTCGGAGGCCATGACCTCGCCCGCCCGGGTCGCCTCCGCCGCTTTTCCCTCGGAAGACAACAGCTCCCCTTTTAGGAGAGCATTCGCCTCAGAGATAGAATGAAGCTCTTGGGAAAGCTTAGCCTTATCCTCAGCAAGCAACGCCTTCTCCTGCGCTAAAGCAGCCTTCTCGGTACGAAGACTCTCAACCTCTTGATCGTGGGAAGCTCGGGCCTGCCCCACCAAGGACTCGAAGTCAGAAAAGGCAAACGACCGGGCGTCAGCAAACTCACTTCGTACCTTTTTAAGAGACGTGGCTTCCGTCTCCAGCGACCGGACCTGACCCTTGAGGGAAAGGTTCTCCTCACGCAGCCTCTTCAGCTCCTCGTACTCGTCGCACTGTTTCGTGCACGCCCGGCGGGCATCACCCAGCTCCTTCTTCATGGTCGCAGTCTGCTCATGCACCCGCCTGGAAATCTCCTCCTGAACGGTATCAACAAAGATGTTGTTGGAAGACCGCTCTATCCTCAACTCCTCCTGAGCATTACGGGCCCGGCATTCCTTGAGGTGGAGCTTCGAGCGGAGAGACTTTACGTGCACATCCACACCTTGCGCAAAGGCCACCGTCTATACAAAACAAAACAATGAGCATAAGAAGGTTTAAAAGAGCAGGCAACACCAAAATTAAAGCCAAGCCAAGCCACTCACCCGGTAGATCCCCTGCCACATGAGGTTAAGCGAGGCGTCAGAGGGGGAGTGACGCATGATAGCGTCCGCTCCGCCTTCCCCAATCCTCAACCTCTCCTTGGCCGCAGTCGCAGTCTTCATAGGAGCAAAAAGACCATCAGGAGAGTTGGAAATTCGGGTTGCCTCTTTCCATACTTTGACGTAGGAAGATGACTCCGTCACGGGCAACACAGGGAGAGGACGACCGCGGTGGTAGAACCAGCCATCCTTCGCAGACGGCCCACAGAAGGAGTCACCGACGGGCGGAGGAGGAGAGGACGACGTGCCGGCACCGGTATCCTCTTTTACCCCCGAACAAGGCTCTGGGTCCGCAGGCACCCCCTCAGCTGCATCCGGCGCAATACCCGCCCCGCAGCCGCTTCCCCCAGGTAATGAAACCCCGGGCCCAGAAGGGGCAGTCTCCTCCGAAAGCTCCCGTTGTGGAGCGGTATCTGAAGCACCCGACTCATCGAGGTGCACTATGTTAGAAGCCTTCATCCTTTTGGCCATATGCTTCACCCTACCCTTCGAAGCAAGGACCTTCTGGCGATGAGGAGTTGACGACGGTTGACCGGGCGCCTCGCCCGCGCTAGATGGTCCTACTCTCTCCCCGGCCCCGACCTTCTCGACCCCGGGAACTGTAAAGCATGAAAACATACAAAAGTAAGTAAACTCAACAAGCAGAATCAGACATCAGTAGCAGGTGACAGTTAAGGCAAAAAAAAAAACAACAAGAGCCGGAACAAAAAGCACGAAGGACAAAGCCGCACATGCACTCTCTCTCTCTCTCATCCCATGGACTAAGGTTAAGGTCTGACCCAAGCGTAGGAGGAAGAAACACCCGGCGGCCGGAACCTGCACTAGTGTACCAAGTACCTGGTTGATTAGAAGTGTCAGGCGACCGGGCCTCCGGTGTCCGGGGATACCCCTCTTCTCTAACCCGCGTCGGCCTCTGCTTCTTCGCTGGGTGCTCAGCTTCATCCCCAGACCTCTTCCGGCCAGCAACCACCGCCTCTTCTTCGCGAAGAGCCAACTTCTCCATAGCATCCAAGGTGGCATAATAATCCACCTTCCCTTCCCCCGTCTTGAAGGACACCAGCTGCCAACTATGGAAGGGGCCCACCTTTGCCCCGAGCTGAGGGAAATCTGCGACAAGAGGGAGATAGATAAGAAGGAGCCGAAGCAGAGCTAAAGCGAAAAGAAAGCAGGAGGGGGGGAAGAAAACTCTTACCCTCAGAATGCGCAAGCGAGGCCAGGCGCGGACTGGTGAAAAAGTCCTCCATGCTCGGATGAAGGTCACTCACCGCCTTCAAGACCTTGGACATGCGGAGCTCCGATTTGGGCAACGTTAGGCAGTATAAGGAGCCCTTAATAATTGAAGGGCAGTAGGCAACCCCGAGATACCGCCCGGTAGGCGGGACGATGACAAACCACCGCGCATTCCAACATTGGGCAAGCTCTTCTACTCGAAAAGTGAATACCCAGACCGCCCGGATATGGTCAGGTTGCCGGAATCAACCCTACTAGCGAAAAACTGAACAACTTCCGTAGCAGAGAGTGCAACCTTCTCCTCGGCGCAGAGAGCAATGTAGGCGTGAAGTTGGAATATGGCCTTCGGATGAAGCTGAGCGAGCGTACAACAGCGACGAATCAAAAAACCCATCACGAACGGGTGGGGAGGAACCGTCATCCCACACAGAAAGAAATCAGAATACACAACATACCCACGACCGAAATCGTCAAGAGGATGCGAATCGTCCGAAGGAAGGAAAATCTGAGTCCCAAGGGGAACCGTCACCTTCTCAAGAAGGAATCGAGAGCCTTAACATCCAGAATGCTAGGTAACGGCTCCCAATCTTTGGAAAAAGCAAACTTAGGTTTCAAGAGGGTCGGGCGAAATTTCCCCCCCCCCCCCGATTTGGCACCTACAATGGCGTCTAAGGTAGAAGTGCGAGACGATTTAGAGCTGGAAGATGCCATTGGAACAGGGAAGTACGGAAAGTGAAGCAAACAGGGAAGACGAAGCAGGGCGAAGAGAGAGCAGAATAAAAGCAAAGAGAGCTCGATAACTTGTAAGTGTGACGGTTGGAGGAAAGAGAAAACGTTGCTCTCCCAAAACCTTTTAAAAGCGGTAAAGTAATTTCGAAATATTTAAAATATAAAAACAAACAAAAAAGCGCCTTTTGCAGGAAAATTGCAGAGACTCTGCACAATCTGCAGTGACGGCTGGCGTGCGTGAGACGATAAAAATTCTGCAACGGCCACTCCGTACGGGCACAGACGCGTGTGTGGCACGAGCATGGCACGCGCATCGCATGGACCATAAGAAGTCCCATCCTTTTGTCCGAGGAAAAAAGATGGAACTTGTGGGACTGGGAGATAGGAAACAAGAAGGCAATGCCCAATGCAAAAGAAAAAAATTTTCATCCTCCAAACCGGACCGGAAAAGTCAAGTTCTAAGTTCTACTTTCTTCGCAAAACGCCAAAAGTAGAACTTGTGGGATTGATGAAGAGGGGAAAATATGTCCAGAAGCCCCAAAGAAAGAACAATGGTCTAGTAGAGCAAAAGAGAAGGGAAGAGGCCAGGGCAACGACCGGGCGTCCCTGTCTAAAGCCCGAACAGGCCACAAGCAGTGAGGTCGCTTTCGACCGGTCGCCACGATTTCAAGAACATAGCATAGAGAGTGACCGGTCGCAGTGACCGGTCACCAAAAGCGTCGCTACGACCGGTCGTTATGACCGGTCGCCTGGAATGAAAGACATAGTATAAGAAGCGACCGGTCGCCTGTGACCGGTCACCAAATACGGTACGAATAGCGACCGGTCGTCTGTGACCGGTCGATAGGGGAATAAAGCAAGTACAGGTAGCGATTGAAGGTAGGGAGGTTAGGATAAGATATTTATCAGATATTTTGTGGGTCTACTGGCACAATGTGATGGGCCAGAAGGCCTGTAAGAAACACTATAAATAGGGGTTCACCCCCCAATAAAAGGCACGCAATCAAGACTTGAGAATTTCCACTGTTGCATTGTTGTTCTGAATCTCTCTCTTCCCCTTCGCACCCCCCTTGTTCGGTAACCAGGTAACTCGGTAGAACTCGAAGAGCTTGACGATAGATTAGGATTCCATCTAGTGAATTACACGTGAAGATCGTTTGAGAACTTAGGGATTTGTAGAGAACAGGGATTCGTACCATTTCAGGGGGAATTCCCAGGTTGACATAGTGATTGTGCTCCTGTTTCGTTCTCATTCCCTCCTTCTCCTAATAACCTTAATCCTTCTTGGGATTCTGCCTGTTCATTTGTTGCACTCCCTGTTCCACTGTCTTGCGAATCTCCATCACTACACCCCTGGCCACTACCGTTAGTCACGCGCCTGTGCTGTTTAATTTGGACATGACTTCCCTCCATACTTGCTATCTCGATTATACTATCCTCCACGTTTTCGTCCCTAATTTTGGGCGATTGCTTATGTACTTCAACAATACTTACTGGGAAGTTTTGTCCTTCCACTTTGACATGAATTTTCCAGTTGATCATTTGTAACGTGGTTGTTTCCACCTGGATACGGACCTCGGCATTCTCAATGAAGTAACTTTCTTCATCTTCTATCGTTAAGACTTCCCCTATTGTCTGAGCTATTTTACGGACATTCACCTGTTCCAGGCGTGAATTGGGATTCCTCTATTACCACCCATTTCTTCTTTTCTCCACTTGATCTTGCACGCACCACTTTCTTATTTCCAGTCCTTCATGATCTTTTGCATCTGTTTGAGCCCGTTCGAATATTTCTTGCACTTCAGAGATGGTATTGAATACCATAAGGAATTTCTTCCTTGAGAAGGCCAATAACCCCGACAGGTTGGGCCATCTCTTTGCAAGAACTCCATTGCCTCATTCGCTGATTTTCCTCCTCCAAGGTGATGACCAAACATTTCTCAAGACAAGATTCCATAGTTTTATCCGCATCGACATTGATTGATAGCCTTGACATCGGATGGGCTTGCCCTTTACGAATCCAGCTTGCCTTCCTCTTATTGTACCGTGGGTTGGGTGCTGCCTGGCTACCTGAGTATTCTTTACTTTCTTTGCTCAGAATCGTACTTGCAGCCCTTTTTACCTTGTGCCCTGAAACTCCATTCTTGCCCATAATTTTCTTCCTTTTACAAACCATCCCTTCATACCCTCAATTAACCTTTTTGCATCTTGTACGATGGAACATCCACAAATGCACATGCGGATTTAGTGCTCTTCTTTTTCCTGCTGATGTAGAGTCTTGACTAGGAAGCAAATCGCTTTGCTATCCTGCCTAACTGGTACTCAGACACACTATGATTACATTGTCAATGAAGACTGTAGTGATATTCTCCCTTCTCATGGTTCCAGCCGTTCGCTGGTTTTCCTTCTGTTTCCTTACATCGCTGCGCCTTTCGCCTCCGTATGTTGCTGCTTCCTTGACTGGTGTACGTTTCACTCATCCACTCTCGCCGAGCTATTCCTTTCTTCCTGTCTATAGTTACTTCCTTTTCTTCTGTCCTCCCAAGTACTCGGAGATCTACCTCTCCACGGTATTTTCCTTCTGTCCTCCCACGTACTTATAGGTCTGCCTCTCCATGGTATTTTCTTCAAATCTCTTCTCATCGTCCTAGTAGGTTGGCTAGGTTGTCGCAGTCGAAACTTGGCTAGATGATAGGTGTTGATTAAAAAAATCACTTGAATCTTTGATTCTATATTTGTTTCCTTCCTCGAGAATATTGGCATGCATCATCAATCTCTCTATTTGTGGCCATTATCAAATTCTTGAAGAACAATTAGGGATTTAGGTCACTACTGACAAGATAATCTCCACTCTGATACTACATGAATTTTTCCCATACTAAATTAATATAAAAGATTTATGCAACTCTTTCATTTTCACCTTCCATTTAAATGTTCACTCATGAAACAATATGATAGGAAATTGAGCTAAAAATGAACCCCGGCTATCTTTGACACTTTGAAAAAAAAAGATCTAGCCATTGATAAACAAACTAAAAATCTACTAATATTTATGAACTTATGTAGCAGTCACTTTTCATAGCACCTATATAAATATTAAAATAACTGCAAATGAAAGACACAAAAATTTTATGTAGAAAACTTTCACAATAAAAGAAAACCACCAGTCACTATGAGGATCCCAAATACCAAAATTATTGCAATATCTATTTATTATGAATAAGCAAAAAAACAACTATTTTAAGTAGGAGACAACCCACACTTCTATGAAGTAGAATATCTGTCAAGTGATTGACATCCGAGTGGTGGAGGACTGGAGTAGAGGACGGAAGGTCCTGAGTTTGAATCCTCTTACAACCCACTTTGGTGGAGGAATGGAGTTTATTCTCTTATTCTTACAACCCTTTGGTGGAGGAATGGAGTTTTTCTCTTATTATTCATTCTGGGGGAGTGGAGGAATGGCGAGAGGATGGTTCTAAGGTCTTATTCTTCAACCTTTCCATTGCACCGAAGCCTGCAATCTCCAAACGTAGGTTAAAAATACCCTTTTTATTTAATCAATTATGTTTTGACATGTGGAAAATTGAGAGTTGAAATTTCAATGTTCTATTTTAAATATAATCCTCTAATATGGTTAATCTCAATGGTAGTAACTTAATTTTTCACATCCATCATTAAAAAAGCATAACCTCTTACGTAGTTGGATGAAAAAAAAATCTTATTTGATACACTTTTTTCTTTCTTTCTACAACTCTTTTCTATGTGACTTAAATACTCAAACAAAAATTTATTTCAAGAAAGTGAATTCATGCAAAGAATATAATTAGTAATCTTCCTAAAAAAATTAATTTACAATAAGTTAATAGTTCAAATGAATATTATTGTCCAATTATAATTGGTTAATTTTAAAAAATTATTTCATAATAAAGTAATGATTTCTATAATTTCAAAAAATTTAAAGTTATGTGAAACTATTTGATTAAATACAAATAGTTTTACTATCTATCTACCCATTCAATTTTATTTTACTATATCAATATTAAAAATTTAATATCACAAATTTAACAATCTATAAATATAGTAACTCAAAATATTATAGATAAAAAGTAATACATAAATAACTAATATTCTCTCCAGTTCAAAATATACTTCGTTTTAGAGCTGGATCTAGACTTAAATCTGTCTAGATTCATCTCTAAAATGACATATATATTTTAATAGGAGGGAGTATAATCTAACTCGATGAAAAATTAGGTTTTGCTGCTATGAAATGATGACTTTAAATACTACTTTGAAAAATTATTGAATTAAACATAAAAAGTAAATATCAAAAGTGTATGTGATACTAGAAAATATGAAGATAACTAAATTGTAAATGCGAAAGAAGATATTCTACCATGAAATCAAAATATGAACAAACTAATATAATTACAAATATGAAAATATGAAATAGAGAAAACTTATGGAAGGACAATGATATGAGATAAGAAAAATATAAATGGTGCATTTGTAATTTTACTATATAATAGAATGAATTCAATATTTTATTTTAGTGCTCGTACTTTCCCAAAAAATGCAAGTCCTCATCTCACTTGGGTTTTTCACTACTATTAATGGAAAAGAGAAAATATTGGATTCAGTATTTAAAAATAGAGTGCTCACTTATGTTAAGGTAAAGTGCATTTGTTTATAAGAAAAATAAAGTATTTATATGCACATAGATTAAACTGGAAATAGTGTTTTACTAAAAAAGAAAAATGTATGGATAGTGTCAAGTAATGCATCTGGGTGTTGGAAAATAATGTTTGTAGGATTAATAATGTTTAGGCTTCGTGAGGGTCGATAATAAAAAGATATTGAAATAGGACACGTAAGAGTATGTCTTTGAATACAATATACTAGATCATTTAGGTTGTACCAAACAAATTTCCTCCCTAATTATTTTGTTATTGTCATGTCAAATTATTTTTAATATTGGGCATAACTCAAGAATCAAGGAGAGAGATAAACGAGAGAATTTAGGAGAGACACCATTAGAAACTGCGAGGAAGAAATGTATCAGGATTCTCATTAGTAACAGAATGTTGACCAAGTATAGTATTATGGTAGACTATACACTTTAAAGGTGCCCAACATCCGAATAGAACTGGAACCGGTGGTACCGAACCGAAACTGGAACCGGAGCCGGTCAAGAACCGGCCGGAACCGCTCTTTGACCGAAGCCGAATATCCCTATGGAACCCGAACTGCCCTGGACCTATTCCGAATCCGAATACACTTGTTCCAGGAACCAAGACCATGACCACCTTTAATACACTTATTTACAGCTGGCATAATACTAATAATATCTAACACTAACTTAAAGTAAAGACTTTGGATATGAGTGATTTACTTCACAGCCAATGTCATTCATTGTTTTGGTGCAGGGCTAAGAAAGATTATTAAGTGGGTACAATTTCTTTTTTCACCTTCATGAGGAAAAGTGATTACAATCTCACATAGTTCTTAATCAAAGGGTTATTTCAGTATTTAGGTTTCCAAAAGTTGTACATTATACCACTTTATGTATGAAATTCTATTCCGTGTCATTAATTAGATGGTCAAACTCCAAAATCCTACTAAAATTTAAGATTTAATATGTCAACATTTCATCCTTGAATCCTAAATCCTCAAAAATCATATATCTTTTAAATTTAAACCCATTAAAATCTAAGCCCTAAAGTTGAAGTACAAAACCTTCACTATATAGCTTATATCTTAAATCTTGAAGGTAAAACTTTGAATTTTCAATTATAAGCCTTTGAAGTAAGATTGATATATAATGCAATACATATGCGTATGTATTGTAACTTTTGAGAATCTCAGTGGTATATTATGAAGTATCCCTTTATTAAAACTGAAATTGATTATAATGAATTAAAAGAACCCAGAGCAGTTGGAATATAAAATACACAAGGGTGTATGTGATAGACCAAACTGTTGTGTTAGGTGGTATAAGACCCCATGATTCATACAAGGTGGACGAAGGAGAAGGCATAAAAGCCATTTATAATTACAAAAGAGTAAAACAAGTAAACTAAAGATTACATAAGACCCAGAGGACCAAAATTATTGACAGACTCTTGATGTGTATGTGCACCCTAAAAACAGTTCATAATAACTTTGATTTAATTATTTTCATCAATCACCAAATTTCATACAATCTTTAGTTTGGTCTCATCATCTGCTTAGTTATTGAATATAAATTTGGTTTAGTGAAAATAAAAACATCATTAATTTATATCTTACTTTGTTATCTCCATCATGTCTTAGCTAGGTGTTTCATATTTTTTTCTATGTCATAACCAAAACACCTATAGTCATTTCTACATAACATAAATTAGCAAAAAAATACAAAAGTAATCACTTTATAAAATCTCTCAATCTTGTTATAAAATAATTATGAATTTATGAGATCACTTATGTAGTTTGGCCAAAAATCTCATATGATGACATACATATTTTTTTATAAGATCTATCAATGATGCAAACCAATAATATTTCTTTAAAATGAGCGCTAATGTAAAACAAACTATCTCAAACCCTCTCATTTTACCTAAACTTACACTTTTAACACAAATTGTAAATCTAGTAACATGATTCGAACTTGAGAAAATATTGCAACTGTGTGTACCTATTTGCCGCAAGCAATTAGGTAGTAAAAATCCTAAACACTTCAACTAAGAACTTGTACTGATATACAGTGTAAATAACGTATATTAACAAACTTTCATGACATTTCCATCATATTTAATTGCTTTTTAATCTAACTCAAATTGTAAAACATAAATGTTATACAGATAAAATAGTATTATAACGTTCTTGAAATATAACAAATGATAGAAGAATATGGAGAAACACATTAAATTAGATATAATTGAAAAGTGTCCAAATGAGCATGTTTTATAGGTGTATTTCATATATAATATTAGCACTTTTTTTGCTCATTTCTCCACTTCGGTTAGTTTTCCTCTAGTTTATGTTTTATTGTTATCTCACAAATTTATTGTTTAAACATAAGGAAAACCAAGCTGGGAGTAGCGTGGGACGAAAACGGCGAACGTACACGCAAACGGCTCAGAAAACGGAGTCCAAACGAAGAATCTAGAGCTGGTCAAGTTCGTAGAAGAAAATACACTTGCAACCGCCTGGACGTGATGCGGACGTGATGCGGACAGCTAGGCGGGACAGGACATGTGACCAGGCGGACGTGAGTGATGTCCTTGGGCGGACGTGAGTGAGACCTCAGGCGGACAGGGAAGCGGACGCTGGGCGGACAGAAAAAAAGACAGAGGCGTCCGCATGGCTTCAGAGGCGGACGCCAACGAGGACAACAAGCGGACGTGACTAAAAATCAATCGCGTGCCAGTTTTCTTCTTCGCTCGTCGACTTCGCCCGTCGACTTGTTCTGCCATATCCATCTACTCCGCACCGTCTACCTTATTTTCCTCACGCGTCATCAGCTCTGTCCCTGCATTAATGAGCAATCAATGCTCTTCCACCTCTGTCTGCAATCGATCTTCTTCTTCCTCTCCTCTATAAAAAGCCACTGCTACTTCATAAAAACTACCCACACTCACATACGTTCCACCCCCAAACTCAACACTCAAAATCTCTCATTCCATTTACAGAAATCCTACGTACTTGTAGAAATTACACTTTAGTCCTCACTCCTCTGTTAGTCTCTGTATGGTTACATATGAAGTATATATGTAGGCGTGTAACTAGTATACTGTATGTACGAATGAACACATTACTCTAATAATAACAAAGTTATTCATTCGATATGGTATCAGAGCGGGTTTCGAATCCCGTGTCTTCCTCTCAACACGTCTGAGCCGAAATTCAAGATTGAAGAAGAACAAGAATCTGTCTCGTCTTTCTTCTCGCCTGAAGAACAATGGGGGAGAAGGATCAAAACCCTGAGGATTCTAACAAAGGGAAAGGGAAAATCGGAGTCGTCGATGGAGGAGAAACCGGAAAAACGGAAATCGACTCCCAAGACCCATTATACCTGCATCCAAGTGATAACCCAGGGATGAAGATCGCTCATGTTTACAATGGAAAAGAGGGCTTCGCAGGATGGAAAAGGGCGGTCACCGTTGCCCTAAAGGCGAAGAGCAAATTTGGGTTGCTCGATCGCTCGATACAACCTCCGCAACCTGAAGATGGTCGATACTTGCTCTGGGAAAAATGCAATCACATGTTGATAGCTTGGTTATCGCAGTGTGTTGCCCCAGACATTGCAGACTCGATTCTTTATTATTCCAATGCGGCCGATGCTTGGGACATGATTTGCGGACGGTACGAGCAGGCGAACGTGGCCCAGATTTATGCGCTCAAGAAGGAACTCGGGAAGCTAGAACAGAGCAAGAATCGATCTCAGTGTATTACACAAAAATGAGAAAAATCTGGGACGAGTTAGATCTGTTGGACAAGAAACCCACTTGTTCTTGCCGCCAAGAAGGAATACTTCGATCTGCGACAACGCGAGAAAACCCTACAGTTCCTGATGGCGCTCAACGATAATTACTCAACTGTCGTGAGTAATATCCTTCTACGAGATCCTTTACCCTCCCTTGTGCAAGCTTATGCTCTAGTAATCCAGGAAGAACGTCGAAGACAGATTCCAGTCCGTAGCGGCACTCCTACTCAAGAAACCCTAGTTCTCGCAGCTGACAGAGGGAAGAATGTCTCTTATCAGGCGCAAAGAAGAACCCAGAAGGATCCCAACAAGCAGAACTTACATTGTTCAAAATGTCAAAAGAAGGGACATACGAAGGACATGTGCTTCGAGATAGTGGGCTATCCCGACTGGTGGAAGAAGAAAAACAGTCCAAACAGCAACAACAATTCCATCGCGGGAGTAGTAACAAATGGAGAAGCATCTGTCACAAGGCGCACAAATGAAGTCTCGCCAATCTCTGGAGTCTCGCCAATCCTGGCCTAAACGCCCAACAATACAACAGGTTGATTAACTTGCTTGAGAAAGATCATCCAAATCGACCAGAATCAGTGCAAGAATGCACTTTCTCAGGTAAGCCGATTCTTACCCTAAATCTCAGTCACAGTTTAACTGGTCAATCTGCTTTCATTGGAACGAATTCCTGGATAATCGATACAGGAGCATCAGAAAACATGTGCTGGGATAGATCTTTGTTTATGCATATGCATGATTTACCTGAGAAACATGACATAACCATGCCTGACGGACATACACAAGCTGTTAGCCAATTTGGGAGTGTTAAAATAGGAAAGAACTTTGTTCTGCATGATGTTCTCTTTGTTGAACCATTTAAATTTAATCTTTTATCCGTCAGAAAACTTGCAGCACAGATTAATCGTGACATATTGTTCAACCAACATGCTTGTTATGTGCAGGGCCGTGAATCTAATGAACACTTGGTTATAGGAAAAATAGTGAGTGGGTTGTATATTCTGGTGAATGAAGCAATGGATAGAGTGTTTTGTAAACAGAAAGATGTAAAGACCCGGATTACTTGTTCCAATCTTGTAGACCACAATCAAAAAGCTTGGTTGTGGCACACTAGGTTAGGACATGTCCCATTCCATAAACTTGAAACATTAAACTTGATAAAGAAACATGATGTGCCTGATTGTACTGCTTGCGAAATTTGCTGTAAAGCAAGATCAATAAGACAACCTTTCTCTGATTCTAGCATAAAAACTAGCGATTGTTTTGAGCTAATACATGTAGATGTATGGGGACCATTCAAAGTTCCAACTTATGATGGTCATAGTTATTTCCTCACAATCGTAGATGACTATTCTAGATGCACTTGGACTCACTTACTAAAACTAAAATCTGATGCTTTCTCTGTTCTTATCTGTTTTATCAAACTGGTTGACAGACAATTTGAAAGAAAGGTAAAAATTGTACGGAGTGACAATGCTCTAGAATTAGGCTCAAGTAACGAGGGAATAAAATTTTTCAGAGAACATGGAATAATACACCAAACTTCCTGTCCTCATTCCCCTCAACAAAATGGAGTTGTTGAGAGGAAACATAAGTACTTGTTGGAAACAGCAAGAGCCCTATACTTTCAATCCAATTTAAGCTTAGATTTTT
Organism: Limonium bicolor; assembly: GCA_023374045.1. Lineage (NCBI taxonomy): Eukaryota > Viridiplantae > Streptophyta > Magnoliopsida > Caryophyllales > Plumbaginaceae > Limonium > Limonium bicolor. Next base: position 94,300,857 of record CM041778.1, read on the forward strand.
GGGGGGAATGTATCCGCTATGCAACATACATAATCAACAGATTGCCCTCAAGAGCAATCGAAGGAAAAACACCATATGAAAAGTTGCATAACAAAACACCAGATTATAACACACTGAAAGCATTTGGTTGCCTCTGCTATAAAACAGACGTGCGAAAATACAAGGGAAAATTTGAACCTCGTGGTAGTGCTTGTGTTTTCCTAGGTCTGGAAGAAAACAAGAAAGGTTTCAAAGTCTTAGAAATAACAACAAAAAATGTAACTGTTAGTAGAGATCTTGTCTTCTATGAGAACACCTTCCCTCTCCATGAACAAACCCACAAAACTGATAAACACCAGTATGATCAAAATCAAAATACTGAAGAATTATACAGTTTTGTGGATGAAGAAATAATACACATTAAACACCCTGATCCTCCTAGACAACCAGACCTCATTTCAGATTCAGCTGATCAGCCAAATCCCATTTCAGACTCCACAGAACAACAAGAACAAAACAGAATATCCTCTCAGTCTCCTTCTGATTTAGATTCTACTCAAAGCAATGATCAGAATTTATTACTCAGAAGGTCCACAAGAGAAAGGACCATCCCAAAACACCTAAATGATTATTTTTTAGGTGAAAGCAGTATACCTGAGAATGACACCTTTAGCAGCATATTATGTGAGAGAATGAGAAACAATTCTGTTGAAAGAACAAACTGTCTCTCAGACTCTGTTGTTGATACCCCTTCTGTTAAAACCTTCAATGTTACTGCTCTATCTTCTCATTCCCATTCTGTTTTGAAATCTGTCTACACCATCCAAGAACCTAAAACCTATAAAACAGCGTCCAAACACCCACACTGGATAGAGGCCATGAAGAAAGAATTAGAAGCCTTGCAAAACAACCACACCTGGACGATTGTGGATCAACCCAGCAACAAAAGAATTATAGGTTGTAAATGGGTATACAAGATTAAGTTAAAATCTGATGGAAGTCTAGAAAGGTACAAAGCACGTTTGGTAGCAAAGGGTTACACACAACAATACGGGGAGGATTATTGGGAAACCTTTTCCCCGGTAGTAAAAATTACCACAATCCGAACTCTTGTTGCTGTTGCTACCAAAAGAAATTGGCAAATTGATCAATTAGACATTAACAATGCCTTCCTTCATGGGGATCTTGAAGAAGATGTATATATGGAACTCCCCGAAGGAATGCAACACATTTACAAAGATAAAGTGTGCAAGTTACATAAATCCTTGTATGGATTGAAACAATCATCCCGGCAATGGTATGAAAAACTTTCTGTTTTCCTTCAATTACAAGGATATGTGCAATCAAAAAATGACTATTCTCTGTTCATTAAATATGATGGAAACTTTCACACTCTTATTGGAATTTATGTTGATGATATGATTCTAACTGGAAATAATTCTGCTGAGATTAAAAGCATCAAACAGAAGCTTGACAATACTTTTAAAATTAAAGATCTTGGTAAGTTGAGCTATTTTCTGGGTATGGAGTTCCTCTACACAGCAGGGGGACTTCTCCTCACTCAAGGCAAGTATGCTGCAGATCTAGTTGCAGATTATCTCACAGAACAAACAGGTACTGTTTCTGTTCCCTTACCCTCTGGCATAAAATTGGAGACTGTTCAAGGTAGTACAATTTCAGACCCAAGCTTTTATCGCAGATTGATAGGTAGAATCAATTTCTTAACAAATACACGCCCTGACTTAGCTTTTCCAGTGCAGCATCTCAGTCAATTCATGCATCAGCCAAAGGAAGAACACCTCAGTGCAGCAATTCACCTGGTGCGGTATATCAAAGGCACAGCACACCGAGGGATCTTCTACAACAACAACCCAAATCTGGACTTGATTGCATACTGCGACGCTGATTGGGCAAGCTGCTCTATTACTCGGAGGTCTATCAGCGGATATATTCTGCTTCTAGGGGGAGCTGCCATCAGCTGGAAATCAAAAAAACAAGAAACAGTGGCACTTTCCACAGCTGAATCTGAGTACCGTTCAATACGCAGAGTTACAACAGAGATTGCATGGCTCACACGATTAACACATGAGCTGGGAGTTAAAGAGTAGAACCTATCAAAGTACACTGCGATAACAAGGCTGCCATCTACAAATCGCTAGAAATCCGGTATTCCACGAAAGGACCAAACACATAGAGGTGACTGCCATCTGGTTAGAGAGAAGCTTCAAAATGGGTTTAATTAGCCTTAACTACGTCCCTGGACAGAATCAGTTAGCCGACGTTCTGACTAAGCAAGTCACTGCAAAGGACTATCTGAATTTCTTCCGACAGACAAGTACATTGTCCAATTCTGAAGTCAGCACGCAACACAGGGGGAGTCATTATTCATCAAATGGTGACTGACAGAGGCTCAACACTGAGGAGCTAGTTCTTTATTCATGTATCCAAGAATTGAATAGTGTTTCCTATTCTACTTCTTGAGGGGGAGTGTAGAAATTACACTTTAGTCCTCACTCCTCTGTTAGTCTCTGTATGGTTACATATGAAGTATATATATGTAGGCGTGTAACTAGTATACTTGTATGTACGAATGAACACATTACTCTAATAATAACAAAGTCTATTCATTCGATAGTACTCGCTCCACTCTTCTTCCTCTTCATTTCTCCATACACCATCGACACCTCCGTATTATTATTACGTCCAACCTCTGTCTGACTTATTACCAGTTAATATGTCAGGCTAAGGAGGATTTACTCCGGGTGAAGGTTTAATTATGTATTTGTATTAATTATGCAATATTTCTACTGGTTAAAATAAATTCAGTTTGTTACGATTAAAGTTTTGTTTCTCTCCCTTTTTAATAAATTTCATCGATTTATTAAAAAGCCTTACTAAATCTGTTTTTAATCTGATCGGTGACGAACAGACAGGTTAATTAAGCCGTAAAACTGTAGGAACTTATTTTCATCGTTTAAGTTAATACAAGTTGCAAGAATAAAATTCCTCACACTCCTCTGCCGTTTACACGCATTTTGCTTGAGTTTTCATCGGACCTTGCATTTTCAGGTAAACGAGTTCTTATGAGTTTTCATCGGACCTTAAGATAATAACAGGAATCTTGCCAAATTATTTTATTAAACCGGTAGAGATAGCACAATTAATCATATCATATTAACCTGAACCCGGAGTTCCGTTTAATTTAACTTCAGTTCACTAAATTAATCTGTTATTTACTTTTCAGAAACAAGTCAATTAACTTCCCCCTTTTGTGACAAGCTTAGGTACTACTTATTTCACTATAAGTCCCACGGTTCGATATCCGGTCGCTTACACTTAACTATACTACAACGACCGGGATTTGTTTGCAGCCCGACGGATATTTTGAGTTTTAATTTCTTTCCTTTTATTTTAATAACACCAGTTCTAACCACTCACGATAACACGTCTGCAAAATGGCGCCGTTGCCGGGGACTTGATTTATTCTAGTCCCTAAGCCCCGGTTAATTCACCTGTTATATTAATAATCTGTTAATATTATTTGTTGTTAATCTAATTTTGGACATCTAACTTTGGACTTCGGACTTCTGACTTCTGACATCTAATTACTAACTCTTATTATTATTGTCATTTAATTTCCATTGTCCTTAACATTTAATTTCCATTGTCATTCAATTTCCAGTATACTAACTTATAATTTCCAGTATACTAACTACTAACTTTAATTTTCTGTCATTTCTTTCCATTGTCATTTCAATTTTCTGTCATTTCTTTCCATTGTCTCTAACTACTAACATTTAATTTCTGTCAACTAATTCCTAACATTTTTATTTATTCTAACACATAACGAGTTTCTTTTCTCTGTTTTGAGTGGTGAATGCCTTTTACCAGGTCAAACAGCCTCCCAGAAAATATCAATAATCACACGGTTGGTTACAATCCAGAGATCGAGAGAACCTTTCTGCGCACTCTAAGGCAGAACCGAACTCAACAATACATTACCACCACAGTGATAAAATCTGACCCGGAAGCTGACATGGCATCTACACCAGCGACAGTTCGAAATATCAACAGGCCGTCTAACCAAGGACAACAGCCTGCTATCATCCTTCCTCACCTTAGCCCATCCGAATACGATGAGTGGCAGAAGCTGAAGCCATATCATCAGATCAGATGTGTTAAGGAGCTGGGCATGTTTGATGGTTCCAGTCCAGACAAAGCCCTGTTACATGTTACTAAGTTCTTGCAACATGCCAACAGTCTTACTGCAACCGACGCAGTACTCCAGTACGCAAGATTGTCATTATTCCCTCACAGTCTGACGGGAAATGCGAGCAAGTGGTATCATAGCCTAACACCAAGTACCATTGGTACCTGGGATGACATGGCCACCAAGTTCTACGATAAATTCCTACCCCCGAGCCGAACATTGGAGATGATTGCTGAAATCTATAATTTCAAGCAACCTGGGTCGGAGAATATTTGTGAAACTTGGGACCGTTTCAAAGGACTACTACTTACTTGTCCTCACCATGGTCTGACGAAAGAGCAAGTATCACAATTGTTCTACAAAGGCTTGATCGGTCCGTGCAGAACAATGGTACTGTCCTCGTTAGGGGCTGATATTCTGAAAAAGCCAGGAGCACAATTCCTGAATAGCATGGAGTCTCTCTGTGAAGAAATCAGAGACTGGGCCTCCGGTGGATCAAGGAGCGGTACTCCAGGTTTATACCATGTTGGGGAAAGTGATAACAAGTTCGACCAACTGATGAAAAGCCATGAACAACTCATGGAAAGCAATGCTCAGCAGGCAACAAAAGTAAGTACTCTGCAGAAAGTGGTTGAGCAGATGGCTATGAACTCCTACCCCCAGCAAGCTAAGTCGATGATTTCCCGATCATCTACAACCCCTCCAGGCTATGCACCTCTGTCCCAATCATCTCCTGTTATTTCTTGTACACAATGTGGTGGGCCTCATGACTATGAACAATGCCCCCAGCTACAAGAATTAAAAGCAGCAGAGGAGGCAAACTATCTCACCAACAATTCAGGATACAGACAACCTTGGCAACGTAACATGCAATCCAACCTTCGCTACTCAAACACCGACAATATCCAAAACCCACATACACTTCAACCATCTCAAAATTACAGACCTCAGTCCAATTTCCAAGGAGGCCAAAGGCAATATCAGCAACAGCCTTATGGCAATGAAGCTTCTTCGAGTCGACCGACTCAACCTCCTTCGAATCCTGAGTCTGATATGTCCCAAATGCAAGAGATGTTTAAAGCGATGATGGGTAAGTCCCAAGACACGCAAGAGGAGGTCACAGCCCTTCGCAAAGACCAAAGAGCCTTGCAGTCTCAAATACAACAGCTTCTAACTCAACAAAGACCTCCTGGTCAACTACCTTCACAAACCAATCCAAATCCAAAAGAGTATGCAAAAGCAATTTACGTAGTGGACCAGCCCATCACATTAGCTCAAAGGGAGCAACAACCCGAGAGTGAAATGGTCCCTGAAGTGGAGCAGCAGGCCAAGAAAGAATACCTCGACATGAACCAACTGAAGCTCTATGCCAAATTAGTTGCGATAAACGAAATGATGGAAGGTCCACTAGACCTTACATCACAGCAACCGGAGAGCAAACTGGTTCATATAGTGGACGACTTACTTGAGGATTTGAATTACTCTATACCACCACCCCCATTCAAAAATGAGCAAACGGTATCAAACCTTCTGCTTGAGCTTGAAGACAAGCCATCAGAGGACAACTTCTACCTCAACTTCGTGGAGCCTCCTCCCTCTGAAGTCAATTACCGTTATTTTCCCTCCTTCTCTGTGCTATATCCAGAAAATAAGGATAGTTACATCCTCAAAAATGAAGGGAAATGCTCGCTCCGTCAGAAAATCCAACAAAATACCAATACACCTTCAAGGAACCACCTCCCTCTGAAGTTGAATTCAATCAAGGCTCTTCCTATGAGCCTCTCAAAGAAGACGAGGATTATTACATCCTCAAATTTGAAGAGGAAAGCCATCCAACTTTGATCTTCATCTGGAGGATCACAGCCTTCCCCTCTTATGCAACAAAGAAGTAGGGTGGAAACTCGAAGTCAGCTCGCTAAGTGAGAAATCCACCTTTCCATTTGATCCAGGGTCAGAATTTGAAGATTCAAATTTCCCGAAGTTCTCCCTGAACCGCTCAACGTAGTTAAGGATGTCTTCATCCTTAAATTTGAATGGGCGTCTCCACAACTAGATGATACTCACACTAAGGATCATCCATTGAAAAATTTGGGCCCTTCGACAAAGAAAAATAATGCCCACCCAACCCACCCGTTGAAGCCCACTTCACCTTCATTTTCATTCCAGGGGAGGAAATTTACATCCTCGACTCTGAGCAACACCACCACTAATCTTGCATCCATACGGCTAAACGACAAAGGAGAATGTTTACATTCTCCAGTTTGAGGAAGCACTACAACCATCACCCGGTTTCAATACAATATTAATGGCAGCAAACATCTCCTTCAAAACCAGGTTTTGTGGAGTTTGTCTTTTCCTACTGTAATGTTGCCGTAATACTTTGTTTTGATCCAGGTGGTTCGGTCCTACATATTGCCAATTTCCTGTTCCCGGTACTACCATTGTAACATTCATTTATGATCCGGGATAATAAAGAAAATACGTCTAGCTAGAGACGTTAAACCCGGGCAGCTTGGTGGGAGGCAACCCACTATCTATCTTTTGTCTTTCCTTTAATTTAATGTTGTTTTCTTTTTTGTACTATATTTCCCTTTTTATGTTATAATAAAATGCAGGTTTTACTTGAGTTCTTCTGGCTGTGTAGAATATTCCTTGCAGGTACATTTCATGATATTCCACAGCTGCACTCAAGTGTGGGGGAGCTCTACACACTCTACGAAATTTGGGGAGTACACTCTTTCCTTTATTAATTGCATGCCCTGTTAATTTATTTCAAATCTACGCAATGAGGACATTGCTTGAGCTTAAGTGTGGGGGAAGAGCCTTTTCAGGGCATTCTGTGCTTAAAATGTTTAAATCTCTCTACTTATCTTGCATTTGTTCAAAAATTAAAATTATGTACCCTGCTAATGTAGGTTGTTCTCTTTAAGAATAAATACTGTTATGAATTGTGGGATAAATGGTACAAATTTTAAAATTTTGATTACTTTTGAGGAGCATTTTATATGCGGTGTGACCAAATAATCTGCAAATGGTTGGATTTTATTGCTCAGGGTTTCTTTCTGTCTTCTCTCCTAGGGATTGCTAAGGGGTGCTTCTCTGTTAAAAAAAAAAGAATACAAAAAATAAGGGACTTGCGAGACACCATTGGTAACCAACAAAGAGAGTTGAGTGTTCTTGAATACAAAGGCGTGATGCCTATATCTTCTCATCTCTTATGCAAAAGTGAAACAAATGCATAAATCTATTCTTCCTTTTGTTTTCTCCTCAAATGCTCGTTCTTGAGAGAAGTTGGCCATGGTAAAAGTTCTCAGAGTCACCTAAAAGAAACATTGAGGTACCTTGGATCATACCCGAAACTCTATATTTTATTTTTACCCTGAGCACACCAATGCCACCAGCAGTTGATTTTTCACACTCCTCAATAAGTTAAAAAGATCATGTTTATCCTACCCTTCATAATAATATTTGTTAGTATTGAGCATTCCCTACTTACTTGGGTACGTGGTTTTGCTTGAGGACAAGCAAAAAGATAAGTGTGGGGGTGTGATAAGTGTCCAAATGAGCATGTTTTATAGGTGTATTTCATATATAATATTAGCACTTTTCTTGCTCATTTCTCCACTTCGGTTAGTTTTCCTCTAGTTTATGTTTTATTGTTATCTCACAAATTTATTGTTTAAACATAAGGAAAACCAAGCTGGGAGTAAAGTACACGAAGAGACGAACGCATAGACGCAAACGGCTCAGAAAACGGAGTCCAAACGAAGAATCTAGAACTGGTCAAAGTTCGTAGAAAAAAATACACTTGCAACCGCCTGGACGTGATGCGGACGTGATGCGGATAGGACATGTGACCGGGCGGACGTGAGTGATGTCCTTGGGCGGACGTGAGTGAAGACCTCAGGCAGACAGGGAAGCGAACGCTGGGCGGACAGAAAAAAAGACAGAGGCGTCCGCATGGCTTCAGAGGCGGATGCCAACGAGGACAACAAGCGGACGTGACTAAAAATCAATCGCGCGCCAGTTTTCTTCTTCGCTCGTCGACTTCGCTCGTCGACTTCGCCCGTCGACTTGTTCTGCCATATCCATCTACTCCGCACCGCCTACCTTATTTTCCTCACGCGTCATCAGCTCTGTCCCCTGCAATTAATGAGCAATCAATGCTCTTCCACCTCTGTCTGCAATCGATCTTCTTCTTCCTCTCCTCTATAAAAAGCCACTGCTACTTCATAAAAACTACCCACACTCACATACGTTCCACCCCCAAACTCAACACTCAAAATCTCTCATTCCATTTACAGAAATCCTACGTACTCGCTCCACTCTTCTTCCTCTTCATTTCTCCATACACCATCCACACCTCCGTATTATTATTACGTCCAACCTCTGTCTGACTTATTACCAGTTAATATGTCAGGCTAAGGAGGATTTACTCCGGGTGAAGGTTTAATTATGTATTTGTATTAATTATGCAATATTTCTACCGGTTAAAATAAATTCAGTTTGTTACGATTAAAGTTTTGTTTCTCTCCCTTTTTAATAAATTTCATCGATTTATTAAAAAGCCTTACTAAATCTTTTTTAATCTGATCGGTGACGAACAGACAGGTTAATTAAGCCGTAAAACTGTAGGAACTTATTTTCATCGTTTAAGTTAATACAAGTTGCAAGAATAAAATTCCTCACACTCCTCTGCCGTTTACATGCATTTTGCTTGAGTTTTCATCGGACCTTGCATTTTCAGGTAAACGAGTACTTATGAGTTTTCATCGGACCTTAAGATAATAACAGGAATCTTGCCAAATTATTTTATTAAACCGGTAGAGATAGCACAATTAATCATATCATATTAACCTGAACCCGGAGTTCCGTTTAATTTAACTTCAGTTCACTAAATTAATCTGTTATTTACTTTTCAGAAACAAGTCAATTAACTTCCCCCTTTTGTGACAAGCTTAGGTACTACTTATTTCACTATAAGTCCCACGGTTCGATATCCGGTCGCTTACACTTAACTATACTACAACGACCGGGATTTGTTTGCAGCCCGACGGATATTTTGAGTTTTAATTTCTTTCCTTTTATTTTAATAACTCCAGTTCTAACCACTCACGATAACACGTCTGCAATAATTTATTTTCTTATTAAAATAGAAACATCTGTTAAATATTGTATATTAATTTTTCTTAATAAAACAAGATAATCAACATATATTATAAATTTTTATTTATTATTTGTATCTGAATGATACTTTGATGAAACTAATCCTACTTCTACATTTATGAGTCATGACATAAATAGTTTTCATTAATTAAATTAGTTAATCAAATATATATTGAAATACCCCTGAACATTAAACACATAAAATCATAACGCGATTTATAATTCGGACATAAAATAACGTACAAAAATTAAATCTAGTATATATATATATATGTCCGAACGCGTGACGACGTTACATACTAATAAAGTCGCGTACTTAAATATGTACTAATACGAAAACTACATGGGCGTAACGTTACGATATCGTAACGTTGTAATAAAAATGATAACGTCGCGTAACCTTGTAACAAATAAATAAATAAATATAACGTGGTATATTATATGATGTTACATATATGAATAAGCAAGTATAACTTATACAAAAGAAAAAAGAAAAGAAAAGGAGCAAAGACGCTCCCGCTAAGGCTCGAACCCGAGACCTCTCGTACCTTCCCCGAATACCTTAACCGGATGAGCTGTGCTCGAATTCAGTAACATATGCCAACGAATTAAAACTAGTATTAACTCAACTAAGATAGCTACAAAAAAAGAGAGAATCACACACGCGTCTGTACTCCCGGATTCCTTTTCCCCTATCTGGCAAATCAATTCCTTGTTCTGATCGGTGCACACCAGATTTTTTTTTTGAAATGTAATGTCACCCACCTTCTTGTAATTTGAGAGCAGTACCCCTGGTCTAGTTCAAAGCACGATTCCAGTTACATGAATAATATTAATAGTCTAGCAACTAGTCAGCCCCACCATTGTGATTAAAGTCCCGCTCACCACCAACTTCCATGTTGTTCACTAACTTCCAGGTAATTGTCACCAGTGTCCTCTTTCCTTAATTGCATGTGTGTTCCTTGGCCTGAGGAGACTGTTGGAACTTGAAAGCATTATTGTCCTAGCTCACCCTTGGAGAACATCACTTCCATCTGTGCTCAACCCCTCGGGGTGCAGGTCAAAAGAAAAAAAAATATACAAACCTGATGCAATGTAGGACTACTAGTTTTTCTGCACACTCAGCCTCTGTTCATGTCTGCTACGCCCTTGTTTATTCCAGGGAACAGCTTCTACTTAGGTACCTCACGCAATTCTCTTATTGTTCTGTAACATCGTTGAATCAAAGAAATAAACAGACAAGGAGCCATCCGTTGCGGACGACCTCAGTTGCAAACAAAAAAAAAGAAAAGAATACTCCAACTGAAATAAGCATCACTGTTCTTTCTGATGCACTATCAGTCGCGTGGAACTCTTAGCTGCCTCAGAATCTGAATTCTCTAACTCCCATACATGCTCTCTGGGAATGGTTATCGCCAACTTTCATTTCCACCAATCTTATCTAACAGTGGTGAGATCAGCCAAATGAACTTCTGCATGGCTCGATGATACCCACTTAGTCCTTTTCGCACCTTCCCAGTTGCTCTACAATTTCTTTTCTTTCTTTCGCCAGTGCTAACTCCCATATAACGGCCCTCACCTGCTCATTCAACTTTACCCATATGGCCATCGATCCTTGCATGTTCAGAAGTCTTCAAAACAGTAAGGAAATCAACCTTTAACTCCTCTTCATCCTTCACTTGTCACTGTCTGAAAAACAAAAAAGAGCCGAGGAATGTAACACCCTTTCGATCACGCCCTTCATGCTTGAAGCCTTCTGGAAATGCCCTGTTAAGCGTGTCTAGAGTTCTCAAGAGAAGAAAAAAAAAACCCCACCTCACTCCTTCCCGAGTCAGCACAAGGTAACACTCCAAACCTGTTTTTCGTCACTTCTGTTTTTACCTCTACTCAGTACTGATCAACACTGCATGATCAAGCTCCTCAGATTTCTGTGTTCATCTCGCAAGAATCCAAAAGGCCAAGAAACAACCAAGGAAGAATAACCGAGACACCAAGAGGTGAGATAACTCTAAAACTGATGACATGTTCAGAAATAAAGCAAAACTGTCAAGTCTCAGGTGTTGAGTATTTTGAGTTCAGTAGGACTTGTTTTCTGTACAACAAAAGCCAGAGTTGTTGCTCATATGCGTGGCAGTTTCTAAGGTTAAAGCCACGTTAAGACACTAACTAAAGTAGTAACTAACCTGTTAGTGTATGGAAACAAAAAAAAACCCAGAGCAACCTGGTGTTGCAAAGTCCTGTCAAGACTGATAACCATTCGAAATGTGTAGCATGTATTCTCAGTTCACTAAATGTCCTGGAGTGGTATTGAGTTAGTAATACATGGACAACATTATAAAATGCACCTGACTAGGTATCTAAACGTGAGATGGTTGAAGAAAAAGAAACAGAAACAGATAGCTACTTAAAAGCACAAAAAAACAGGTGCATCAGTTGATGTCTTCTCTTTTGGGTTGCGGTTTTCAGTTGGGTCTAGCTCCAGTGTTACGTAGTGCCACAGCTTTAACTATGCTGCTTTGGGTCTGTTTAAAGTTTAAAACGATACTAAGAATGTTAACTAAGCAGCTAGGTAATTGGGGGAGATAAAAAAAAGAAAACCAGATCAACGAACAACAAGGAAAACAGAAGAGAAAGGAAATGTAGTTTCAGGTTTTCAGGTTTTCTGGTTCTGTGCAGAGAATTATTGGGGACGTTGTCCAGGTTATGGTGGATCTGTTTTGGAACAAACATCTTGGTTAAACACTCAATGAACTGGATAAACAGGTCGGGAGGGAATTGGGAATCAAATTCAGGAGTGAGACAAAAAGATAACAAAAATGTATAAGTCCACATTTCAGTTCTGGATTCCTGAGGTTCTGGTTGCTGTTTCAGTTCAGATTCCTTGTACAGAGAGTTATAAGGGGTGTTTTTTTAAACTTACGATATCACTAGAACACCTAATTAGGTAGGTAAGGACTTTGGGATAGTTTAGGGGACAGATTGATAACACAAAAGAATGAAATGAAGAGGATGTATAAGGATCATGGTTTTTAGATTTTCATTACTCGACTGTTTCTGAGTAATTGATTCACAGAGGGTTTAAGAGTGTTGAATTAGTTAATAAAGAAACCAAATCGTATCTAATACATTTAGTTAACTTGGGAAACATTGGAAGTCAGATTAGAGAATGAACAGAAAAGATAGAAGAGGAGATACTAGGTTCTGTGTTGCAGTTTCTGCAGCTTTTGTGTTCTGTAAAATGAATTTGTAGAGGTGTTATCAGCCTTGTCTTGGGTTATCCTTGAGTTTAAAACCTTGCTAACACACTTAACTAGGTTAACAAGCAAGATAGGAGTACTGAAAACCAGTTCAATGCACCGAAAGAGGAATAGAATGTAGAGTTTATGCTAAAGTGTAATCTCAGTTTTCTGCAATTCGGATTTCTGGATAACTGAATTTAGTAGGAGATCGGTAGTGTTTGGGTTGGGATGATCTAGAGTGAGAAACCCTGCTAAAACAATTGAGGGAAGTAGTGAGTCAGACCAATAAGTAAACAGAGAGATAGAAGGAAAAGAAAATCAGTCTTGGGTTGCAGTTTTCAGTTTCTGCAGTTATTCTTCGTTTCAGTTTTGGGTGGATCAGTGGTGCTAACCAAGTTGTTGTGGGTTTTGTTATGGGTTTAGAAGCTAGCTAGAACACTTAATTAAATAAGTGTGCACTTTGGGATGAATTGAAAAAAAAAACGATTTATGGATTGACAGAAAAGAATCAAAGAGGGGTTATCAAGTCTTAAGTGTTCAGTTTCCTGTTCAGTTTCTGTATAACTGATATATAAGTAATATAAGAGTACTGTGTTGACTTTCTTACAAACTTAGAATCTAGCTAATACACATCGGTGAGGATATAAACACCTTGGGAGGAATCAGAAAACAGATACTAAACCTAAAAGTAAGATTGATAAAAAAAAGAGAGCCACCCAGAATTCTGTTACAATTCTCTGTAGTTTCTGTCTCTGTCAATGGGACTTTCAAAGGTGTTAACATTGTTGCTTTGGGTTTGTTCTGAGTTAAAACTCCCCCTAATACACTTATCTAGTTGGGTGGAGGTGCTGGGTGGTATTAAAGACGGATTGATGGACTGACATGAGAAGATGAAGAGATACACCAATTCTGTTTTGGATTTCAGATTTTCAACAGCTGTAGTTTCTGTATAGTTAAGTGTAGGAGGTAGGTGTGAGTGCTTCATGAGTATAGTCTTGATTATAAGCTAGGGATTAACACCCATGATTAGTTGTGTAAGCACCGCAGGCAAGAAATAAACATAGACTAAACTAACTAACAACCATAACCAAGAGAGAATGTGTAGTTTGTGGTTTCAGTTTCATTGATATTATAGTTCTGTAACAAGGGTTAAAACATTTCTCATATATTTATCCAGGGAGGGAATACACGTTAGACATGTTATATATATGTTATATAAACTTGTTACATAAAGAGCACCTAAAACGCTCTAAACCATTTACTAAGGAAACGGGACTTAGTTAACCGGTAACTAAAGATATGAATATCCTAGGAGTAAATTGAGCCTAGGATTTATGCATGTGAAGTTCTAAGAGTCAATATAAACTAGGCATGTGACAACATACCTAGGAAATGACTTACGATATAAAGTGTCGTCACATAGAATAATAAACTGACACACTGTTTTAATTACCTCTAGGACCGTAGCGAGCTCCGACCGGGATTTCGAGTGTAAGACAACTCGTGCCTTCGAATAAGGTATGGACATGTGTGGTTCGTATGTTGCCGTGTTACACGGCTTGTGTGCTGGGTGCTTTGTTTGACAATGACTATAAGACTAAAGCATGAAAATTGGATTGCTTCTTGTGGCTTGCTTATATGCTTGTTATATATATATATATATATATATATATATATATATATATATATATATATATCCTTGTGGCATATTACTTGCGCGCACACAGTAGTTTAGTCCCTTTCTCGTTTATGGACCTTGAGATGAACTACTACGAATTATGAAAACAAAGAAAACGCTATAAGGGGAACTCCTCTCTAAACCATTGAGGACTACCATGACACCCACTATGGTGTCTATACATTAATGATATGAAGAGCAAGTCTCCTTTGGTGAGACATGACGAACCACGTAGACAAAGCAAAAGAACTATACAAAGAGACAAATCCTCTCTAACTTTAGAGGACCGCTAATGACACCCACTATGGTGTCGAGATTATAATGATAATGAAATGAAAAGTACCAACTGTGAAACATGAGAACAACCCGGGAAGACAACAGCTCGGGCCGCGCGGTATGGATGATTGGGAGTTGGTATCTGCATCAGATCCTTCGACCGTCTATGGTGGAATATGTTTTGGGTGTCCCTGGGTGACCCCACTTTCTCAGCACATCCTGGAGTCTAGAGGTGACTCCGCTTTCTCGACCCTGGGTGTCGGGAATGGGGGAGTGACAAATTGGTGAAGCTTATCCTGGAGTCTAGAGGTGACTCCGCTTTCTCGACCCTGGGTGTCGGGAATGGGAGACTAGCTATGGAGGAGACGTCCTCCAACGTGCGGTGATAAAAGAATTCCCAAATAATCCTTAAAGAAACAAGGAAAAATTAGCACCTACATAATGATGTCTCGGGATCTAATCTATATCCCCTGACTCGGTGCCAGTGAATAAAGGAAAACTTGTGTAATGAGACCAAGCAAACAAGAGAAAGTCACAAATGTGACCCTTTAAGAAACAAGGAATGAATAGCACCTACTTAACAAAGTCTCGGGATCTAACCTATATCCCCTGACTCGGTGCAAGAGAAGAAAGGAAAACATGTGTAATGAGAACAATAAAACGATACGTAATCGCTTGAATGATCCCATAGTGAGGATCGATGGTATAATATACCTACGCACACGTCCTATGAATTACTTGGTTGTTGTTGCTACGTTAGCAGCTTATTGTGCTGGATTGCGTGTTTGACATTGCTACTTGCAAGTTGTGCTTGGTTGCTTTTTGATATTGCTATGCTACCGATGAGTGTGTATGCTATCATGATGTGTTGATGTGTGTTTTACTGCTTTATTAGAGCATGTAAATTGAATTAATAATATTCGACCAAGTAGTCGTGTGGCCCGGCAACATACGGGCTTCACACGTTCATACTCAGCGTAGTTTGCTGAGTCCTTTACACCCAATTTTTTTTCAGGTCTTGTGCCAGACAATAACGGAGCGTGGGCGGGATGGCTACCATGGGGGTAGTCCATCAGGGCATGACTTTTAAGTTTGTAGTGGCATGTGTAATATATGGGTTGTTATAAAACCCAAGATGTAATTCTTAGTCTATGATTTGGTAAATTTGTTGTAGACACTCGGAACTTAGGAATTGTACTATATGTTGTATATGGGCTTTGATAGAGGGCTGTTTCCAGTCATTCAGACCGTAACTTGGAGTTGGTATTGTGGTCTGTCAACCACATGGGTGGTTGGCATCTGTGACACCCAGATGAAGTTGGAAACCGCTGCGTAGACATCTCGTATTACCGTTAGGCTCGTCGTTTAATTATTGATTGTTATTCGGGGGTGTTACAGAAAGTGGTATCAGAGCGTAGTTGCGCTCTGATGACTGGAATAGATGAGTACCGAGTATAGGAAAACCTAAACTTGAGAAACGGGGTTCAGGGTTAGTATGTGAGGCTCGTTAGTTAGGGTCCATTTCAATCCGTAGGAAAACGCTGGAGTGGTAGAAAGCCTCCTCACACTCGGGAAAACCCGATCTGGCGTTTACACAATGGCATATAATCAATCCGGTAAGGAAAACTATGTACCCCTATCTTTTCATCGATGTTTCGGCTTAGTGTAGGGTACGGGGGCGTACCCCTCTTTTAAGGGGGGGTAAGCGCGTTTTGTTTTGGATGTGTGTTGACTTATTATGATGTATTCCTACAACCACTCGTGGTTGGTTGTAGGGTTGTGTGTTTGCAATTGTGTGTGAAAATGTTATGTACGCTATGTATGAATGAATGTCGCGTGCCTTGGGTTGCACTTTAACATGTTATACACATGGCTAGCTTCTTGGTCTACTATGAGAACTTGTGTGGAGCCACTGAGGTGGCACGGTGCTTAGGAGCACCGAGCAGTATAATTATGGACTTAATCTTTTGGGTAGCGATAATGAATGCGGGACTGGATCCCTAAGGTTACCAGGAGTGGAAAATATAAGTTAAGAAAGTAAGACTTCGGGACGAAGTCTCTTTTAAGGGGGGTAAGTTGAAATACCCCTGAACATTAAACGCATAAAATCATAACGCGTTTTATAATTCGGACATAAAATAATGTACAAAAATTAAATCTAGTATATACATATGTCCGAACGCGTGACGACGTTACATACTAATAAAGTCGCGTACTTAAATATGTACTAATACGAAAACTACATGGGCGTAACGTTACGATATCGTAACGTTGTAATAAAAATGATAACGTCGCGTAACCTTGTAACAAATAAATAAATAAATATAACGTGGTATATTATATGATGTTACATATATAAATAAGCAAGTATAACTTATACAAAAGAAAAAAGAAAAGAAAAGGAGCAAAGACGCTCCCACTAAGGCTCGAACCCGAGACCTCTCATACCTTCCCCGAATACCTTAACCGGATGAGCTGTGCTCGAATTCAGCAACATATGCCAACGAATTAAAACTAGTATTAACTCAACTAAGATAGCTACAAAAAAAAGAGAGAATCACACACGCGTCTGTACTCCCGAATTCTTTTTCCCCTATCTGGCAAATCAATTCCTTGTTCTGATCGGTGCACACCAGATTTTTTTTTTGAAATGTAATGTCACCCACCTTCTTGTAATTTGAGAGCAGTACCCTTGGTCTAGTTCAGAGCACGATTCCAGTTACATGAATAATATTAATAGTCTAGCAACTAGTCAGCCCCACCATTGTGATTAAAGTCCCGCTCACCACCAACTTCCATGCTGTTCACTAACTTCCAGGTAATTGTCACCAGTGTCCTCTTTCCTTAATTGCATGCGTGTTCCTTGGCCTGAGGAGACTGTTGGAACTTGAAAGCATTATTGTCCTAGCTCACCCTTGGAGAACATCACTTCCATCTGTGCTCAACCCCTCGGGGTGCAGGTCAAAAGAAAAAAAAAATATACAAACCTGATGCAATGTAGGACTACTAGTTTTTCTGCACACTCAGCCTCTGTTCATGTCTGCTGCTACGCCCTTGTTTATTCCAGGGAACAACTTCTACTTAGGTACCTCACGCAATTCTCTTATTGTTCTGTAACATCGTTGAATCAAAGAAATAAACAGACAAGGAGCCATCCGTTGCGAACGACCTCAGTTGCAAACAAAAAAAAAGAAAAGAAGACTCCAACTGAAATAAGCATCACTGTTCTTTCTGATGCACTATCAGTCGCGTGGAACTCTTAGCTGCCTCAGAATCTGAATTCTCTAACTCCCATACATGCTCTCTGGGAATGGTTATCGCCAACTTTCATTTCCACCAATCTTATCTAACAGTGGTGAGATCAGCCAAATGAACTTCTGCATGGCTCGATGATACCCACTTAGTCCTTTTCGCACCTTCCCAGTTGCTCTACAATTTCTTTTCTTTCTTTCGCCAGTGCTAACTCCCATATAACGGCCCTCACCTGCTCATTCAACTTTACCCTATGGCCATCGATCCTTGCATGTTCAGAAGTCTTCAAAACAGTAAGGAAATCAACCTTTAACTCCTCTTCATCCTTCACTTGTCACTATCAGAAAAACAAAAAAAGAGCCGAGGAATGTAACACCCTTTCGATCACGCCCTTCATGCTTGAAGCCTTCTGGAAATGCCCTGTTAAGCGTGTCTAGAGTTCTCAAGAGAAGAAAAAAAAACCCCACCTCACTCCATCCCGAGTCAGCACAAGGTAACACTCCAAACCTGTTTTTCGTCACTTTCTTGTTTTTAATTACCATCTCTACTCAGTACTGATCAACACTGCATGATCAAGCTCCTCAGATTTCTGTGTTCATCTCGCAAGAATCCAAAAGGCCAAGAAACAACCAAGGAAGAATAACCGAGACACTCAAGAGGTGAGATAACTCTAAAACTGATGACATGTTCAGAAATAAAGCAAAACTGTCAAGTCTCAGGTGTTGAGTATTTTGAGTTCAGTAGGACTTGTTTTCTGTACAACAAAAGCCAGAGTTGTTGCTCATATGGTCGTGGATCAGTTCTAAGGTTAAAGCCACGTTAAGACACTAAACTAAAGTAGTAACTAACCTGTTAGTGTATGGAAACAAAAAAAAACCCAGAGCAACCTGGTGTTGCAAAGTCCTGTCAAGACTGATAACCATTCGAAATGTGTAGCATGTATTCTCAGTTCACTAAATGTCCTGGAGTGGTATTAAGTTAGTAATACATGGACAACATTATAAAATGCACCTGACTAGGTATCTAAACGTGAGATGGTTGAAGAAAAAGAAACAGAAACAGATAGCTACTTAAAAGCACAAAAAAACAGGTGCATCAGTTGATGTCTTCTCTTTTGGGTTGCGGTTTTCAGTTGGGTCTAGCTCCAGTGTTACGTAGTGCCACAGCTTTAACTATGCTGCTTTGGGTCTGTTTAAAGTTTAAAACGATACTAAGAATGTTAACTAAGCAGCTAGGTAATTGGGGGAGATAAAAAAAAGAAAACCAGATCAACGAACAACAAGGAAAACAGAAGAGAAAGGAAATGTAGTTTCAGGTTTTCAGGTTTTCTGGTTTCTGTGCAGAGAATTATTGGGGACGTTGTCCAGGTTATGGTGGATCTGTTTTGGAACAAACATCTTGGTTAAACACTCAATGAACTGGATAAACAGGTCGGGAGGGAATTGGGAATCAAATTCAGGAGTGACACAGAAAGAAAACAAAAATGTATAAGTCCACATTTCAGTTCTGGATTCCTGAGGTTCTGGTTGCTGTTTCAGTTCAGATTCCTTGTACAGAGAGTTATAAGGGGTGTTTTTTTAAACTTACGATATCACTAGAACACCTAATTAGGTAGGTAAGGACTTTGGGATAGTTTAGGGGACAGATTGATAACACAAAAGAATGAAATGAAGAGGAAGTATAAGGATCATGGTTTTTAGATTTTCATTACTCGACTGTTTCTGAGTAATTGATTCACAGAGGGTTTAAGAGTGTTGAATTAGTTAATAAAGAAACCAAATCGTATCTAATACATTCAGTTAACTTGGGAAACATTGGAAGTCAGATTAGAGAATGAACAGAAAAGATAGAAGAGGAGACACTAGGTTCTGTGTTACAGTTTCTGCAGCTTTTGTGTTCTGTAAAATGAATTTGTAGAGGTGTTATCAGCCTTGTCTTGGGTTATCCTTGAGTTTAAAACCTTGCTAACACACTTAACTAGGTTTACAAGCAAGATAGGAGTACTAAAAACCAATTCAATGCACCGAAAGAGGAATAGAATGTAGATTTTATGCTAAAGTGTAATCTCAGTTTTCTGCAATTCGGATTTCTGGATAACTGAATTTAGTAGGAGATCGGTAGTGTTTGGGTTGGGATGATCTGGAGTGAGAAACCCTGCTAAAACAATTGAGGGAAGTAGTGAGTCAGACCAATAAGTAAACAGAGAGATAGAAGGAAAAGAAAATCAGTCTTGGGTTGCAGTTTTCAGTTTCTGCAGTTATTCTTCATTTCAGTTTTGGGTGGATCAGTGGTGCTAACCAAGTTGTTGTGGGTTTTGTTCTGGGTTTAGAAGCTAGCTAGAACACTTAATTAAATAAGTGTGCACTTTGGGATGAATTGAAAAAAAAAACGATTTATGGATAGACAGAAAAGAATCAAAGAGGGGTTATCAAGTCTTAAGTGTTCAGTTTCCTGTTCAGTTTCTGTATAACTGATATATAAGTAATATAAGAGTACTGTGTTGACTTGCTTACAAACTTAGAATCTAGCTAATACACATCGGTGAGGATATAAACACCTTGGGAGGAATCAGAAAACAGATACTAAACCTAAAACTAAGATTGAAAAAAAAAGAGAGAGCCACCCAGAATTCTGTTACAATTCTCTGTAGTTTCTGTCTCTGTCAATGGGACTTTCAAAGGTGTTAACATTGTTGCTTTGGGTTTGTTCTGAGTTAAAACCCCCCCTAATACACTTATCTAGTTGGGTGGAGGTGCTGGGTGGTATTAAAGACAGATTGATGGACTGACATGAGAAGATGAAGAGATACACCAATTCTGTTTTGGATTTCAGATTTTCAACAGCTGTAGTTTCTGTATAGTTAAGTGTAGGAGGTAGGTGTGAGTGCTTCATGAGTATAGTCTTGAGTATAAGCTAGGGATTAACACCCATGATTAGTTGTGTAAGCACCGCAGGCAAGAAATAAACATAGACTAAACTAACTAACAACCATAACCAAGAGAGAATGTGTAGTTTGTGGTTTCAGTTTCATTGATATTATAGTTCTGTAACAAGGGTTAAAACATTTCTCATATATTTATCTAGGGAGGGAATACATGTTAGACATGTTATATATATGTTATATAAACTTGTTACATAAATAGCACCTAAAACGCTCTAAACCATTTACTAAGGAAACGGGACTTAGTTAACCGGTAACTAAAGATATGAATATCCTAGGAGTAAATTGAGCCTAGGATTTATGCATGTGAAGTTCTAAGAGTCAATATAAACTAGGCATGTGACAACATACCTAGGAAATGACTTACGATATAAAGTGTCGTCACATAGAATAATAAACTGACACACTGTTTTAATTACCTCTAGGACCGTAGCGAGCTCCGACCGGGATTTAGAGTGTAAGACAACTCGTGCCTTCGAATAAGGTATGGACATGTGTGGTTCGTATGTTGCCGTGTTACACGGCTTGTGTGCTGGGTGCTTTGTTTGACAATGACTATAAGACTAAAGCATGAAAATTGGATTGCTTCTTGTGGCTTGCTTATATGCTTGTTATATATATATCCTTGTGGCATATTACTTGCGCGCACACAGTAGTTTAGTCCCTTTCTCGTTTAAGGACCTTGAGATGAACTACTACGAATTATGAAAACAAAGAAAACACTATAAGGGGAACTCCTCTCTAAACCATTGAGGACTACCATGACACCCACTATGGTGTCTATACATTAATGATATGAAGAGCAAGTCTCCTTTGGTGAGACATGACGAACCACATAGACAAAGCAAAAGAACTATACAAAGAGACAAATCCTCTCTAACTTTAGAGGACCGCTAATGACACCCACTATGGTGTCGAGATTATAATGATAATGAAACGAAAAGTACCAACTGTGAAACATGAGAACAACCTGGGAAGACAACAGCTCGGGCCGCGCGGTATGGATGATCGGGAGTTGGTATCTGCATCAGATCCTTTGACCGTCTATGGTGGAATATGTTTTGGGTGTCCCTGGGTGACCCCACTTTCTCAGCACATCCTGGAGTCTAGAGGTGACTCCGCTTTCTCGACCCTGGGTGTCGGGAATGGGGGAGTGACAAATTGGTGAAGCTTATCCTGGAGTCTAGAGGTGACTCCGCTTTCTTGACCCTGGGTGTCGGGAATGGGGGACTAGCTATAGAGGAGACGTCCTCCAACGTGCGGTGATAAAAGAATTCCCAAACAATCCTTAAAGAAACAAGGAACGATTAGCACCTACATAATGATGTCTCGGGATCTAATCTATATCCCCTGACTCGGTGCCAGTGAATAAAGGAAAACTTGTGTAATGAGACCAAGCAAACAAGAGAAAGTCACAAATGTGACCCTTTAAGAAACAAGGAATGAATAGCACCTACTTAACAAAGTCTCGGGATCTAACCTATATCCCCTGACTCGGTGCAAGAGAAGAAAGGAAAACATGTGTAATGAGAACAATAAAACGATACGTAATCGCTTGAATGATCCCATAGTGAGGATCGATGGTATAATATACCTACACACACGTCCTATGAATTACTTGGTTGTTGTTGCTACGTTAGCAGCTTATTGTGCTGGATTGCGTGTTTGACATTGCTACTTGCAAGTTGTGCTTGGTTGCTTTTTGATATTGCTATGCTACCGATGAGTGTGCATGCTATCATGATGTGTTGATGTGTGCTTTACTGCTTTATTAGAGCATGTAAATTGAATTAATAATATTCGACCAAGTAGTCATGTGGCCCGGCAACATACGGGCTTCACACGTTCATACTCAGCGTAGTTTGCTGAGTCCTTTACACCCAATTTTTTTCAGGTCTTATGCCAGACAATAACGGAGCGTAGGCGGGATGACTACCATGGGGGTAGTCCATCAGGGCATGACTTTTAAGTTTGTAATGGCATGTGTAATATATGGGTTGTTATAAAACCCAAGATGTAATTCTTAGTCTATGATTTGGTAAATTTGTTGTAGACACTCGGAACTTGGAAATTGTACTATGCAGACTGTTATTTCTAAGTGGTTGAAATGGTGTAAAATTAAAAGAAAGGAAATTAAAAACTCAAATTATAAACGTCGGGCTGCAAACAAATCCCGGTCGTAGTTAGTAAAACAAGTGTCGTATCCACAGGGAGATTGTTCAATTTATCCTAGTCTTGGTAGTTACTTAAAAACTGTAAAAAGGGGTTTAGCCGGAGGCAAGCTTGATGTGTTGTTAAATTAATACAGAAATAATAAAAACAGTTAAAAGGTGAATTAAGTGATGTGGATGGAAAAATGTATCATAGGATAGCGGGGGAATTTCCTAAATTACTTAAACATATTTATAACCTTGTTTCAATTATTTATTGCCTATTAGAGTTAATAATTGTCAGTTACGAACTCTTAATAAAAAGCCTTAATATTTTCCTGCTCAGTCCGGAGTGTAAATATCAAGATTAATTCCTTTGTGGTACCTAGACTATCTCAAAATCATATGTTGATAGTTACCAAATAAATGCAGTCGTTTGTCGCGCAAAACATTTAGCAATATTAGTTGAAAGGAATTAAAACAAGTTAAATGAGAGAAACAGGTGATAAATATTAGTTTACGTAATATTAGAAATCAAACCCCCATCCTAGGATACAAATGAAAATTACTCAGACATTAACGGAGATAAGAAGATTACACAGATAGATTTTGACATTAATTCAGAGGAAGAACTGGTCTGTTCTCGCTCTTACTGCTGCTCTTCTATTTCTTTTGTTACTGCGTGAGTGTGGAATGATGTGGTGATACGGGAGGAAATATAAGTGGAAGCGAATGGGTGAGTGTGGTGAATGGTTTCTTCAGACTCCCGTCGTGCGTGGTGTATTTATGCAGTTAAGGTGGTGGGTTTATATAGAGGTTTGGATCCGTACGAATTTGATTGCAGATGAAGAAGAGCATTGATTGCTTCATTGATTGCGCAGGGGACAGACTGAATATGCGTGCGGAGTAGATGGATAAGTTGCGGGCGAGTCGGGCGAGTTGCAGACGACGACGGCGCGAAGAAGATACTGGTTGCGACTGATAATTAGTCACGGTTATTGGTGTCCGCCTGCTGGTACCGCCCAATAAGTGGCGGTAACCTCTGTGTTGTCCGCGAGTTAAGAGGCGGTAGCCTCTGTGTCGACCGCGAGTTAAGAGGCGGTAGCTAGGCGGTAGCCTGTGTGGTGACCGCGAGTTAAGAGGCGGTAGCCTCTATGTTGACCGCGAGTTAAGAGGCGGTAGCCTCTATCACCGTCCGCCAGTTATGAGGCGGTCGCCCCTGTGGTGTCCGCCAGGCGGTAGCCTGTGAGAAGACCGCGTGTTATCGCGATGTCAAGCTTATTTCTTCTACTAGCTCTAGATTCTTCGTTTCGGCTCCGTTTCCTGAGCCGTCTGCGCCTATACGTTCGTCTCTTAATCTACTTCACTCCCAGCTTGGTTTTCCTCATGTTAAACCAATAAATTTGTGAGATAAACAATAAAACATAAACTAGAGGAAAACTAACCGAAGTGGAGAAATGAGCAAGAAAAGTGCTAATATTATATATGAAATACACCTATAAATCATGCTCATTTGGACACTTATCATACTATATGTTGTATATGGGCTTTGATAGAGGGCTATTTCCAGTCATTCAGACCGTAACTTGGAGTTGGTATTGTGGTCTGTCAACCACATAGGTGGTTGGCATCTGTGACACCCGAATGGAGTTGGAAACCGCTGCGTAGACATCTCGTATTACCGTTAGGCTCGTCGTTTAATTATTGATTGTTATTCGGGGGTGTTACATATATTGTTTGAATTTCAATTATTGTTTTTGAAATTCATCACCTAGTAACTAGAAGTATTGACAAGCAAAGTTAGGCATTAAATCCCAAAAGTTGAGTTGAATAAATCCCATTAAGTTGGAATAAAAAAATGATAAAAAAAAAAAGAGTCATTAGAAATTGATTTTACAAGAAACACTTATACATTTGTTGAAGGAAAATTTAATTAGTCCTTAATTTTTTTGTTAATAAAAAATATTTATCATTTAAATTATCTTTTACATTGAAATTTACCCAACTTAAACTATTTTTTATAAACATGTTTTTTTTCAATAACAATTATATAAACTATTGAGAAACAGGTTTAGTCTTAATTTTTAAAAATTTGTATTTGACTAAATGTCCTATAAATAGGAGAAAGGAGTAATAAAAAAATAGATAGTGGAGCATGTAAATGGTTAAGAAATTACTAGTTTCCATATATTTAGTAATTGTTTTTGTTTTTTATTTAATGTTAAATTATAATTGGATTAGGAAAAGAGGGTATGGTACCCTCTAAAAAAAAGGGTACCCAAGCATGCAACTTAATTTAATATCAGCAAATTCCAGACTTCCTAGATGAAGATCTGACAGAGGCGAAACATAACAACAGTCAACAGGTAGACAAATCACTTGCCAGTTGCATCTATGAAAGCATGACTTTTGATTCTTCCTTGGTAGCAAGGTAGACTGAAGATAGGCACGTAAGATCTTTGATTAGCATTACAACCTCAGGAAGAAACATGCTACGATAGAGGAAACTTCAGTTAATGATCATTCACAATGCATCACGAGCAGCAATGCGGCAAGTAATGGCATCACCAAACGAGCTTATTCCCAACTCCAGGCCAGATATTTTGTAATGCTGAGAAATAAAAACAACATTAAAGAAAAGAGCCAAGCACTATGACTTAATTCCAACAGCAAGAAGCAAGAATTTTAACCATAGTGACATCACGACACACAGCATCAATTACCTTCTTTATCAGTGTGTGATTCGCTCTTCCTTCCAACTCATCGAGACAGATCTCCTTTCCATGGATAAGTTTCCCCATTGCTTCGATCTAGTAGCATTTGCTTCAGAAGCATTAATATTTTGGCACCAGGAGAATCATCATCATGCACATATGTAGCTGAATCAACATTTAAGCTAACCTCATCAGGAGAAGCCCCAAACCGTGCGGCAAGAACATAAGTGCAACTCTCTGAGATACCACATCTTTTTAAAGATTCAGTAATCTGGTAAAAAC
Organism: Limonium bicolor; assembly: GCA_023374045.1. Taxonomy (NCBI): domain Eukaryota; kingdom Viridiplantae; phylum Streptophyta; class Magnoliopsida; order Caryophyllales; family Plumbaginaceae; genus Limonium; species Limonium bicolor. Next base: position 94,326,744 of record CM041778.1, read on the forward strand.
AAAAATATATATGATTCAGAGTGTCCATTCTAAATCCAAGCGAAGGACACATAAAGTAGAGACAATGTATAAGGGACAGGGACTACATGCTTAGAGGCCGAATAATTATAGACGAGTTCAGAATGGGGAGTGCGTGTAGTCAGTGAATCCCTAGCCTGGGAAATGACCGTCTTCTGAGCTGCTGCCAAAACAGGGAAAATGTCTGGAATCTACCCAATCCCAGAAAGGGTGTCAGACATGAGGTATTAGAAGCAGACGATACATGCACTTGTATATGTGTATATATGCAGATGAATCAATATAAAATTGGCTGCAGCAAAGAGAATTCTCACAAGTGAAGCATTGAGGAATGCAACCTCTGGCTGCAAGGTTCCAGCTTGCATCATGTCTAGAAGTTCTCTGCAAATCGCAGGTTCACCAGGAGGTATCGTCAACGTCCTTTTAAAAATTGAGCTCAGGAAAAAAGGTAGCAAAACTCTTCCAATTACGAAGCGGCCAATCACGTATAAGTAAAAAGAAGCGGAAACCTAAACATGAAGCTCAAAAGCAATTCATCGAACATTTGGCGTGCAACTTTATATCAGACTTAGTAGTCCGCATTCAAGCCTTCGGGCATATCACTTTTACAAGAGAAAACATGCTCTTGTTTGTGTTGATAATTCGAAGATTTAACCTTGCTTTTGTTTCCCATCAGAATTAATCAGGAAAAAAAGTTACATTAAAAATTAGTAAATTGTTTTCCGCCGGTATCTAAAGCCCGCAGAATCCAGTCTCACACTTGCATATCCCTAATATAGATTGTCAGTTAATCTGTGAGGGGAGATAAGAGTAGAATCTAACCCCCTTCCCCGGAGGTAACGATAACAATTATGACAATTGAGGGGGACACAATGGACTTTGAAGGTAAGCATGACAAAAAAGGAGAGAGAGTGGAGGGAGAAGACACTTGGAATTGGTGACATCTATGTAGAGAGATACTGAAAGCGTGTTCCCATCGAGGTCGAAAACCTTCATCTTCGCCGGAATATCGTTCTTGAGAGGGTAGAGGGAGTATTTTTCAGGCACAGATGAGAGAGGGAACGAAGACGAGGGGCGGGAAGCGCGGCCGGTGGGGGAGGTAGGCTAAAGGAATTTAGGGCATCCACAATGGTTTTAAGTTTCTTAACACATTCCTAGGTGCCATGACATCTAAAAATTATATTTTATTACTTAAGAAACTCTATTCACTACAATAACAAAGTTTCTTAATCTCCTCTCTCTTGATGAACAACCAATAAACTATCACTATTTAGATGTGAGATAAAATATGAAAGAGATACACATAGGTGGGTCTAATGTGTCATAAAAAGTGGGGTTCTTATTTAAGAACCTTGGAGAGAGAAAATGGGTGGAATCCACACCATTGTAGAACATTTCACATATGTAACCGTGTCAAGAACCCCTATTGTGGATGCCCTTAGGGGGTTACTACTTCCTAATGTATTAATTCTATAAGGGGGCGTTTGTTTTGGGTAATCAGGAAAGGGAATCGGAATGATTCTCTTTTCTCCTGTTTGTCTTGCCAGTTTTTTCTATTTTTAGGAAAAGGAAAGGGAATGGGATTACCCAAAACCATTTTTCCTGATTTCCCTCCCCCTACTAGGGAATGGGATTCCCTTTCCCCCGTACACTTTGACCGACAACATATGACCATTGACCGATGACTAATGACCATTGACCGGTGACCGGTGAATGTTGACCGGTAATTAATGGTCGTTGACCGGCAGCCAACAGCCATTGACCATTGACCGGTGGCCGTTGACCGGTTATTTATTTCATTTCCTCCAGCTCAAACAAACAACCAGGAAACAAAGGGAATTCTTTTCCATTCCTCTCCATTCCCTTCCCTGATTCCATTCCGTTTCCCCCCTTTGAACCAAACGCCCCCTAATTATGACCGGCGTTTCTTTCTGGGTAATGAGGATCCTGTTTGTTTTTGGTAATCATGATCCTGTTTGTTTTGTCAGTTTTTTCTATTTCTAGTAAAGGGAAAGGAGATAGGATTACCTAAAACCCTCTATCTTGATTCTCCACCCTACTAAGGAACGGGGTTCCCTTTCCCCAGTATACGTTGACCGGCGACATATGATCATTAACCGATGACTAATGACCATTGACCGGTGAGCAATAAATGTTAACCCGCAATTAATGATCGTTGACTAGCAGCAAGCAACTGTTGACCATATACCGGCAGCCGTTGACCGGTTATTTACTTCATTTCCCTCAACTCAAACAAACAATTGGACATATCAAACGGAATTCTTTTTCATTTCTCTCGATTCTCTTTCCTGATTCCATTATGTTTCCCCCGCTCGAAACAAACGCCCCCTTAGTATAATAATAAATAAAAATATCAACTATCTAGGCCCACACAAATACATTCTTTAAAATCCAATCAAAATCCAAATACATTCTCTAGGCCAATCCAAATACGTTCTCTAGGCCAAATTCTCTAGGGCCACACAAATGCATTCTTTAACGGGCACCTTGTGTTAGGGTCCAGAATGGATGCATCAAAATGGACCCTTAAAGACACCTTACCTGCGGACAAGAAAAAAAAGGACCATGGAGAAATAGTCTTTTTATCGTTGGTCCGCTAAACGGACCATTTTCAAGCCAAAACTCGAGCAGATGAAAAAAATCGGACAGACCACCATAATGTCTGTTATTTTTTTCGTTCGTTGCGGACGATAAAAAAATGAACATTATGGTGGACTGTCCAGTTTTTCTCGTCCGTTCTAAACGGATATTAAATAGGTCACGACCTAGATTTTTTTTTTTGTTTTAAGCCCAATTTGAGTTCCGTTTGATCTGATCCATTGTTAAAACTACTAATCATACAATAACATAAAACAATCAATTAGGAGTGAAAAACGTTACCTTAAACTCTGAAAATGAAATCCGAGCGAAAAAAAAAACTTTTGGAAGATTATGGAATATATGGTTTTTGTGCGAAGTTGGAAATGAGAGTGTTGAGAGAGAGAGAGAGAGCGTGTCTGGGTGGTATATATATACACGAAAACAGAAAAAAAGATTTTGTGACTGTGGACTCTAGAATAATGACTGTATATTTGTGATTGTGAATTTTAAAATTTTGAGTGACTTTTATAACCTATTAATTGTACTCAAATTCATTTTTGTAACACTCCTACTACTTAATCACGTCACAATCCGATCATTAACATAACTAGCTTGTCCAATGCAGCGGAAATAAATACAAATCACTTAACCAGAGGTGCTACCGTCATTACTTATCCATGTGAGTATCAAGGCTTCCAAATACATTTACAAATGAACGATGTGATGACCGAGAGATAGTCTAATCCACATTATACAACTCTTAATCAAATTACACGTGATCTAATTATACCAAAATCATTTAACCAAAAGTAGAATCCCCAACATATCAACCAAAGGGTAATATACAACTAACTACCTAATCCCGGCACTCCAACGACGTCTTCTGTTGTGTACCTGAAAAATGGTTAGGTCACAACGGGCTCAGCATAACTTGCTGAGTATGGTAACGTGCAACCCATGAGCTACCGGGCTACACACGACTAATTGGTCAAGTGAACATGCAATTGATTTTACTTCAACATATATGAAGAAAGTGCAATAACAATCATCATACAAGATATAATAACATGTTATCCAACAAGATGATCTGTCACCATGGGATCAGAACATCAAATAAACATCAGATAGAATGAGTCATTCTTCTTTTATTCCCTAGGTCTCGAGACTTTAATTAGAATCTCGGTTTCAACCTTAACTTATGTATTATTCTCATACAATCCTCACCATGGAATTGTTTCTTGTTTTAGTTAATCATTAACTATGTGCGGGTATGTATAAACCATATTAATTGAGTATTATCCCCAATTAAATAACCACCGTCAAAATGATGTATACTTAAACCACATTCTATAGCAATGTGCCATAGACGATCAGAGTCAATCACTGACTCAAGGAAACCAATATATATATAAACCACGTCCTTTAGCAATATGCCGCTGAACGATCGAAGTCAACCACTGACTCAAGGAAACTAATATATATAAACCACACCCTTTAGCAATATGCCACTGGATGATCAGAGTCAATCATTGACTCAAGGAAACTAATATATAATTCTCGTATGTGAGATGATAGAAGTTCTCAAATACAACTATCCATCATCAAAAGTGATGTATATTTAATCGGGTTTTTATGAACCCAGCTCCTCGAGTAATAGCTCAAATAAAGCAAACCACCGTCAATGTGACGTACACTTCAATCCCCCATCCTTGAGCAATGGTAAAGGAAGTTGAGTCAGTTTATTGACTCAGGGTGACCAGGTTCGTAGACAATGATCTATGAAAGTTGGTTGTGATGCAGGTACCACCCTCCTATACCTCTTTGCGTGCGGCCAGGAACTTCCCGGACTCCCCCCCCCCCCAGTATCACAAGTTTGTGAGATGTATCATAAGAATGTCTTTAGTTAAGTCGAATCATCACTGTCGGATGTCGACTAGCGACTCTTAGGAAGTCAGTGAGAAGTTCTCAAACATATTCCACTGTTAGATATTCTGTGTATTTAAATCTCTATGGTCTTCTAACCATAATTATATGTTCCTTATGTGAGTTTTATCTACTATGTTGTGGTTAGTAGCACATCACATAGAGGTCAAGATTAGATAGATACGAAAACATGGAACAACACAATAATCCATATTTCATGCATTTATCTTATTGGTCGTTCAAACTAATAGCACACAAGCCGAGGTAGACCTCAATAACACAGGTTACAAGAAACCAAACGTACACCGTCGAGAGAGATAAACGTGTAATCCCGTGCCCATCCTTTAATCTCTTAGCTCTGGAATATGATGCTAAGTATTAATACTCTATAAACCATTTTGGTATCTCTTGAAATTACTATTCCCTTATAATTAGCCCCGATATTTGTCACTCGTTATTGTTCAGGTTTTTACTTAAAGTATACAGATCGGGATTAGCTAGCTTATCCTCCAACATTGTTAGTAATTAACTTGTTGTATAACTTATACAATCTCAGTGTTATACACTTGTTCATTGTCCCCTTTAATCATCTTTACATATATATCTAAATATATACACTCACTCATATAGATTTCAATTACTATATGATGTTAATTTATTTGACCTTAAGTATTAATGAACTTAGGCCTTATAATTTCCCATGTAGTTTAATGAGTTGGTCAACTTGACCCCATTGGTCTACATAGTTAATTAGGTCAACATGGTCAACACTTCTAAGGACCTTATCAATTCCTAGGTTTAATAGCCTCTCTAATTAAATATTCCTCTAACCATTTATGTCATGGTTGCTATACAACTTTAAACCTTATATTATGACTCAGGTTTATTCCCTAATCATCCTCATCCCATAATTCCAATTCCAACCTTATTATATACTCCACAATTTAATCCCAAGTATTCATATTATTTCATATGAATTATAAAACTCTTTAGTTGTTTACCAACTTAAACCTTTACATTAAGATGCTTATACTTAATGTAACATATGTTATAATCCTCAATTATCTGAAACTTTACTCTTAAATTTCATAATACCCATGCATACTCCAAATTATATATTACTACACTATGCCACCAAATATTTTTCCGAACCAACAAACCACCTCCAATTTCTATCTATCTTATTATCTCAACTTCTCATTTAATTTAATCCAAGGTTTCAACCCAAATTTCTTAAAATACCAAACAAATCCTAATCTGCCCAATTCTGATTTTTGACAATACATTTCTCATATTTATGGTTTGGCACTCATAAATTTCATAAACTTTACAATTGACCACTAATTCTAATTGTCTTTTAATTTTAATCCTTCACTTAATTAATCCAAATTCTCCTTCAATTTCTGAAAATCCCATACAGACCCATTCTACCTATTTTTATTTACAACCTATTCTTTCTCAAATTTATGGTTTTACCCCACAAGATCTACAAACTTACGAATATACTCCAATTCTTTCTTAATTTATATTTTCAACCTTTTCCCTCTTAATTTTGGTCAACACCCTAATCCTACATAGGTTTGACCAAATCCTAATGCATACACCCTAATTTTTCCAGAATTACAGTTTAGACCCCAAAGTTTTTTAACTTTTCAAATTACTCCCAAATCTTACTTTAACTTATATTTTTCATTTCTACCGCAACTTAAGCCTAACTTTCAGCTATATAACTATTTAGCACTCCAACCTTTATTACTTTTGCATTAACCAGCCTTTCTTTACTCCTTTAATTACCAAATCATTTATAAACTCCTAATCACATTTTTAACCAAAGTTTGTCTATAAACAACTTCCAAACACAACCTAATTTCATAACTATTATTCCACCCAATATTTGAAATCTTCTTATCATCCAAACAGCCCATATAATCCCAGATTTTCTCACCTAACATTATACCACAATGTCCTATGCTTTTGGAAGCATTTAATCCACCAAAGTGTACACAATGTTAGCCTAAAATTTCAACTACCTTACAAACCTCAATATAAAGTTTCAATACTCCATTAAAACCATAATAATAGGTCCATTTTTTGAACATAACCATGTCCACAAGTCCAGGGTTCAATCGTTACTTTAAGTCACTTCAAACTTAATGTAGTTAATACTTTAAACTTATGAATTATTAGTGAACAAGAACCAAAATTTTTAATATAAGTTTAGGTTCAACCTTAGGTCAAATTAACTCATTTTTTCAAGCCTCATTTTCGGCCACAATTGACTCCCAAATATAACGCAACTTAATATACCAAACAAGTTCAAGTTTGAACATTAACCTTTAGGTTCCAAGGCTAGATTTTTGCCCTTGTAATTCGTCAAGTTTTTTGGCCCTATAATCACATAAGGGAGAACATTAAGTTCTTATCCAGATCCAAAGTTTAAATGTGTGTTTAAGCATTAAAGCTTAGATTAGAAACTTACCCTTCTTAATGATGAGTTTTCCCTTGTTTTCTTCTTGGTTTTCATCCAAACAAGCAAGGCATTTAGAGGTTCCATTTTTTCCATGTTACAAGAGGAAGAAAGTGTTCAAAGTTAGGGTCATTTAGACTCCTAAATAAGATCAAGGAATTCCCTAATGCTTATAGCACAAAAATGACCTTAAGGAGTAGATTTTGACCTTGTAGTCTCAAGTTGAGTTTTTGTGCTCCAACTTTCGGCCAAGACTAGAATAGGAGGTAGAAGGTTATATCTTTGATAGCTCTAAGGATAGAGGATGATTTAGGTACTCAAACCATAATTTTAAGGATTACATTTGGTTGAAGATTACCCTAGTTTAGAGCTTGTTCCTATTGAGATTTTCAGCCATCATTTGGAGGTTGAAGAAGCTCAATCTTTCGTATGAAAATATTGAAGGAAATGAGTTAAAAGAGTTTGGATTTTCGACCATAATGAAGTCAAGAAACAACTTAGAGTTTTAAAGAACTTTTCTTACCTTTAGTCTTTATTGAACTTAGCCAAGCTTCTCCATGTATCATTCCAAAATTTTGACCTTCAAATGTTGCTAATTTTAGGTCGAGTAAAAAGAGGAAGAAGAGTGGTGTTGTTCTTGATGAAGAAAGAAGAAGGTTTAAGGGAGAACAAGAGTTTAGGTGGTGATTTTGTCTAGAACTTGGAGTTCTTCCATTAAGCAACAATGGAGGAGGCTTAAGGAAGAAGAAGCAGCAGCACATTCAGCCAAGGGATGGGGACACAACTCGGCAGCATGGGGAGCAAAAGAGAGTTTGGTGAGAGAGTGTACAAAAGTTGTGAGTTGGAGTTCCCAAGGTGGCAAAACTTTAGGTGATTTAGGAACTTTCCTCTAATAGTGAAAGTGTTTTTTCAAGGCTTATTTTCCCTCTAAAAACCAGCTATGAGATATTTTGTGGGGTTGGTTTTGTCATCTTGTGCCTTATAATATTAAGGACTTATTATATGTTGTACATTTGGACTAGTTTCATGTGTTAGGTTGTAACTTATGTAGTTAACTTGTCCAAAGGTGTATTCCTTTGTGTTTTTGAGTGATTAGTATATTTTACTACTCATTATGACCATATAAAGTATGTTACATAATGCTTTCACATGATTTGTGCTCTTAGTTCATATATTGATATGTTACATGTTACATCAAATCGATTAGTTGAATTCTCCTTATGATTGTTCCCTCTTTAGTCAAATGTTTCATGTGGGGTTTAATAACCCTTTGGACTATATATATATTTATGTATATAATAGATTTAGGGGTTATATCATTCATTGATGACTTAGGGTCATTAGCCTCTATAGTAACTCTTTAATTAATTAATGTTTAGGGGTATTTCAATTTTAGTTTTGATACAAAACCATTAAACAAGTTCTCTCCATTGAGGGATATGAATCTTCATATATATATATTCAGATTATCAATAGCGACTAATAGTACCTTTTGTTATTCTAGCAAATATAATTTCAATAGAATTCGAGTTTCAGACATTAGACAAGCAAGAAGAAAGTATTACTAATCTCAATGTAATGGAGTTGAAATTTTTTTAAACTTGATGAGAATGTGGAATTTTCAGAAGTTAAATTATGTTTTTTTAAGCATGATGTGTAAATTATCACTGTACAAGTATATCAACAAGATAGACCCATAAACAGTTAGTACATCACTAATATCATAGTAGCTAGTTTATATTTAGGTTGTCAATAATACATTTATTTAAGACTTAAAGTACATTTGTCATACGAGTTTAACTGCTCTTGATCTATGTTTTTAAAGAATGTATTTCTTTTCAAAAAAAAATGTACTATTGTTAAATGTAAAATATATTTTTAATCAATGACTAATCTTCATTAATAAAAACATTTTCTAACACAATATACAAACAGCCTCACACAACTACACTAAATATAAACAGATATAACTATTAAATGTACTGCAATTTTTTTGTAACGATCCTAGAGAAACAAATGTAGGAAGTCTGCACGTCTTAATTTAACCGAAGACATCTGGTAGACCTACGTACTCATCCATGGTCATATTATTCATATCTTTATGACTCAGTTTTATCTTCAGTATAATCAATTGCTACAGTGCTACTACAAATTATACAGCATAATCGATTAGATATATTGCGTTCCTTGAGCACCGAGAGAAAAGATTGGTTAATGCTATTAATTGTCTAGTTAATTATCGTTTTCCATCTCTTTATTTTCGTCGCCCATCTCTTTAAAATAGGAATCTAGGTTCTAATAATTGTCTAATGTAATTATGCTCCACTACAAGTACTTTTAAAAATATCAAAAACAAATATACTGTAATTGGTAGCAAGCGTGAACCTATAACGAGTTGACATTTGACCAATACATGCTAAATTATTATCAATGGTTCTTAGCTAAAAAATAATAATAAATCAAAAATATGAAGTGTATGTGGGGTAGAAGAGAGACTAAGAACTTAGAAGATATAGTTTTTCTATAAGAACTCTTCTAATTATAGACCCCACGACAACTACCCTTCCAATTATATATATATTTCACACAAGTTAGATAGAAGATGTTAAGAACCCATAAGGGGGTTCTCGAATGTGGGGAAAAATCTAAAAGTTCTCGATATGATGTGAAAGAAGAGAAATATGTGACAAAAGGCTAAAAACTAAAATTGGGTCTCTCCTCTAATTAGGGGTGAGCATTTGGATTGGATAATTTGGATTTATCCAAAATCCAAATTAACCGAATTTTTTTTTTGGATTTTTAACCGAATTTTAAAACCGAATTTAAAATTTCGGCTATTCGAATATCCGAATTTAAAATTTCGGTTATTCGAATATCCGAATTATAATTCAGTTTGGATTTCAGTTTTAACCTTGTAAAATTCGGTTAACCGAATTATCCAAACTTTTTTTTTAAAGAAATTCCCTAAATCTTTCCTTAATAGTTAATACTCTTTAAACATGATAAACAGAACGTCAAAATTCATAACCGCATCTCGCATTGCTCCAATGTTTCAATTATATAATGTCATACTATTCTTTTTTCATCAAATTAATTATATATAACTAATTTTTTTGGAACATCTTTCATCGCTGCTCACCCCTAGTTTGATGTAACTAGTCTAATGTTTGAGTGAGTTCTTTCTGTTTCTGTTGTGATGAATTGACAACTAGGGAATTCACAATTTTCTAGCAGGTTATGGTTATTACTGCTGCTTATGATGAACATGAAACAAAAAAATGTGTTTGGTTTTTTTAAAAAAATCGGTTAACTAAAATCCGATTTTAAAAATCGGTTTTCGGTTTTTTTTTTAATTTCGGTTAATTGAAATTCGAACTAAGGCAATTTTTGGATTTCAGTTCGGTTTTCAACTTAAAAAAATTTCGGATTTTGGATAATTTGGATTTCGGTTAATTCGGTTTTGATCAAAATTTGGATAATTCGGTTAAAAACCGAATTAACCGAAATCCAATTTTTTTTTTACAATTTGGATTTTGGTTAACCGAATTATCCAAATGCTCACCCCTAGCTCTAATTGCATACCGTTGAGAGGCTACAAGTAGTACACATGGTCAAATAGGGGGCAATGAGTCAAATTGATCGTGTTTTGATGCATGGTTGGATGACACACTAATAGAAAACACATCCTATTTCAGTGGTTGAACAGCCTCCAAAATAGACCATCAATTTCGACGATTCCTTATAACAACCACCAAATAGTTGCCTTTTCGACGGGAAAAAAACACTCATATTTCGGCGGTTCATAGCTAACAACCACCAAAATAGGTGTTTTTTCATTTTTATCTACTGTTTTCAGCCCCGTCTTCAATCTGGTTTGCGAAATGCAGCCGTTGCATAGGCAAAGACACAAGAAGAGAATGAAGAGAGGCGCAGAGCATGTCTGTTCCTTGTTCGCTGGAGAGAAGAAGATAAGTTCGAGTATATTATCGGTTCTATAATGAACTGTCTTCAATCTCATCTCTAATCTGGTGAGAGAGATGCAATAGTTCCAGTGATTTATCATAGAGGCGCTGGCACAACAAGAGAATGAAGAGAGGCACATGTATGTTCCTTATTCGCCAATTAGGGTTACAAAATTACCATGAGTGAAGAGAATTAAGAGATTAGTTCGAGTATATTACCGGTTCCCCAATGAATTATTTTTAGCCCCGTCTTCAATCCGATGAGTGAGATGCAGCAAATGATTTATCACTGCAGAGGCGCATGCACAAGAAGAGAATGAAGAGAGGCGCATAGCATGTATGTTCCTTGTTCGCTAGTTAGGGTTGCAAAATTACCATGAGTGAAGAGAATGAAGATATTAGTTTGAGTATATTACAGATTTTGAAATGAATTATCTTCAGCCCCGTCTTCAATCTGGTGAGCGAGATGCAGCAGTTCCAGTAATTTATCACTATAGAGGCACAAACACAAGAAAAGAATGAAGAGAGGCGCAAAGCATGTATGTTCCTCGTTCGCAACTTAGGTTGCAAAATTACCGTGAGTGAAGAGAAGAAGACGGTGGTCTGGATTTAATTTACCATCTATTTCTGTGGTTTCTAGTTGCAATCGCCGAAATAGAGCCCGACAATTTTATTTTGAAAAAGAAGAGCCTACTTCGGCGGTTTTTAGTAACAACCGCCAAAATAGGCTAACATTTTTTAAAAAACTCGAGAAAATACCTATCTCGATGACTCCTACTAACAACCACCGAGATAGGTACCAACATTTTTTAAAAACACCTATCTCAGCGTTTCTGTTTACAACCATCAAGATAGGGTTGCCGCAATATACATTTTTTGTACTAATGACAACAACTTTAGGGATTTCTTCAAAAATGAATGGGGTAATCTAGCTGGTTACCAGGCACACCAGAAGCTAAAAGAGATTAAAGAAATGTTAAGGAAATTGAATAAAGTGCAGCTTGTAATGATGTCTTCTACTCTTGAACAACAATCCAAAGAAATGAAAAGGCTGGATAGATTAGATGAATCATTGGGCTCTGATGAGTCACATAACCTTGAGGGGTGCAGACTGAAAGCAATGATTTGGAATACATTGCGCAAAGAAGAAAGATGTTGGCATCAAATGGCCTATGAAAAGATGTTAAAGAAGATGACCTCAATACCAAATATTTACATTGAAGGCATCAGTGAATCACAACTCAAAAAGAATGTCTGCATTTGTGATTGATGGGAGACTGCCTTATAGTCCAACTGCAATAAGGGCAAAGGTAAGGAAATCTTTCAAAGAGTTGTACAGGTTCGATCCCGCTTCTGATGCTTGCCCTTAATGAATAAAGAAAACCAGGTTTATTTTTGGGTGATCAAGCACTACTGATAGCGATGTCGATAGTGGCTGAAATCAAAGCGGCAATGTGAGAATGTGATGGAAATAAATCACCAGGCTATAACGGGTATAATTTCAATATGATCAAGCAATTGTGGAACATAGTTGGTGATGATTTTACAGTAGAGGTCATGAAATTATTCACCGATAACCATATGTTTTTATTTTAAATCAACACAACATGGATGACTCTTATACCAAAGAAACCTAAGGCAACAAAGTTGGAAGATTTCAGACCCATCAGTGTCATTGGGTGCATATATAAGGTAATTTTCATACTGCTTATGCACAAATGAAGTTGTGTAATCAGCCAGCTCGTGGGGGAAACACAGACTGCCTTTATTCGGGGAAGGCATATCTTAGAAGGACCTTTCATCATGAATGAAGTTATCCATTGGCTGAAATCGCAAAAACTGAAAGGAATAATGTTCAAAGTGGATGTTTAAAGGCTTATGACTGTGTAAGCTAGAATTTTTTGTGAATATGTTGGAGTTGTTTGGATTTCCAAGATTATAGAGAGACTGGGCTAGTAAATGCATTACGACCCCAAGAATAGCAGTTCTCGTGAAAGGATCTTCAATGCCATGTTTCAAACCAAGACGAGGGGCTGCGCCAAGGAGCTCCACCCTCTCCACTAATGTTCATCTTGGTTGCTGAGGCGCTGAGCTGGCTGCTTGATCATTCGATTTAGTTAGGAAAATGAATGGGTATTGTAGTGGGAAAAAATGAAATGAGGGTGTCACATATGCAATTTGCAGAATACACCATTATCTTTGGCGGATTAGATCAAAGTGAGCTTCAATCTATGAAGTGGATAGTGACATTGTGCGTATGTATGGGTTGAAAATAAACTGAATGGAATCAATAGTTTTTGGTGTTAACCTAGAGGAAAGTTATATGAGGTTGATCGATAATATAATAGGATGTCAAATGGGTGAGTTACCCAGTAAATACCTTGGTCTCCCGCTGGGAGCAAATCCCCGATGACAGGATACATGGATGCTGATAGAAAGGAAAATCAAGAAGAGGTAATGTGGCTGGAAATCATCCTCTCTATCGGTAGGTAAGATGGTCCTTATCAAATCGGTTTTGAAGAGCGCCCCTGTCTATTACATGAGCATACTTAAAATACCCAAGATAGTGATCAAGAAGATAAATGCTCTTCAAAGGAAATTTCTATGGAGTTACAATTTGGAGAAAGGTGTAGCATTAATGAAATGGAGCTCACTAACAAAGCCGAAAATGTTAGGCGGCCTGGGATTATGTGATATAGAATCGAAGAATGCAACACTAATATTCCGATGGTGGTGAAAGTATCAAAATGATGGCTTGAAATTGTGGAAGAATGTGGTTGCGGCAGTTTATAGCCAGGACATTCGATTACCTACAAAAAATTTCTCTTAGTGTAGTACGACCAAGCGTGGTATATGGAATTCGATTGTGACCATCAGATCATAGAATAATAAGTTTCAGGAAGCTATGTCAAAAAATCTTTGTTAGGTTGTAAAAAATGAGGGAAAACCAGATTTTGGCTTGATCCTTAGGTTGGTGAATTCACACTACGTAGCAAGTTCCCCGTTTGTTTGGTGTGAGCAATTTGGCGTAGAGAATTATTCATATATGAAGTGGAGGATGTGAACCTGATGCGGCTTCTGATTAATAACGTTAACCTGGCTCCTAGAGATGGGGATGATCAATTGTATTGGGTTTCCGATAAGGATGCTAAGTTCTTTGTGCGTAATTTCTATGAAATGTGATGAATCTTATACACCCAACCCCACTTTCATGGCCTAAATACTTTTGGTATAAATCAATTCCACCTAGAGTAGAAAGTTTTGTTTGTTTTTTGTTAAATAAATGTTTGGCTACAAAGGACAAGTTGTTTGGAATTAATGTTGTGACATTGAATGAACTACTTTCATTCATGTCTCAGTACTGCTATGTAAGCTGGACAACCAGCCAATTATAAAAAAAAAAATTGAATGAACTACTTTGCCCCTTATGCCAGCGATTGGTCGAGATAGTCGACCACCTGTTCATAGTATGTAGTGAAACTCAAAAGCTTTGGGCGAGTCTGTACCATTGGTAGGGAGTTGATATATCACTAGGCACGGATGTGCAGACCAACTTGAATGGATGGTGCGAGCACTCACCAAGCTCAAAGGCGCACAGATTACGGAGATCCACTTACCTTTTTATGATGTACAATATTTGGTTTACTCGAAACAAGCAGGTCACTGAACATACTAAAGTAAACAAAACTTTGGTGACCATCTCAAAGATCAGAATTTCCAAGACCCTGCTAACGCACTGGTCTTTTGCTCAAATATTAAGGATTTTTGTAACCCTTGTTTTGACAACAACTTGGTCTGAGTTTGTTGAGTTATATTATTCTTTTCTTATAAGTGACGTGGCAGTGTACATTTATTTCTTATTTTGTATATATATAGGTTGTCTCACTCTCGTGTGTATGTATGTACATTCTTATTTTGAATCAATATACAGAAAGTTCTTTCCCTCTTTCGCGATGCTCTCCCAATCTTCCCTTCGCTATGATCATTCTCTCTTTCTTTGATCTGGATCTCAACTCGATCAAATTCATCATGGTATCAGAGCAGAGTAATCCTGCTCAATCGTTTGCGATTTGCTCTGGAAGTAAGAACATCTCCATCGCGTAACCTTTTTGGGGAAATCGACGGGTTTCGCTATTTCGAAATTCAAAAATGGCGGAAGATGAAGGAAGTCTTACGAGGCTGCTGACTCAAATTCTGTCAAACGTTACAGAAACTAGCAATAATAGGACGGATAAGATTCAACCTAATGACCCGATGTACCTGCATCCGAGTGATCACCCGGGAATGGTGATCGCCGGAAAGTTTACTGGAAAGAATTTCCACTCTTGGAAGAAGGCTGTAATGCTCTCTTTGACTGCGAAGAAGAAGTTAGGGTTCATAGACGGCACGATAGAGAAGCCGGAAAGTACCGCCAGCAATTTCGACCAATGGAAGGTGTGCAACAGTATGGTCCAATCTTGGATTGTGAATGCTCTTGAAGAATCGATAGCACAGAGCTTTGTCACTGCTAGTTCCGCTTATCAACTCTGGAACGATTTGAAGACCACTTACGAAACCAGCAATGGCGTGCAACTATATCAAATCAGACAGGAGATCTGTTCCTTAAAACAAGAAGATGATTCCATCACGGCGTACTATACTAAGATGAAGAAAGCTTGGGATGAAATGGCGCTGATGTATCCCATCCCAACTTGCGGCTGTGATGTATCGAAGGAGCACTCGAAATATCACCAAGATCAGAAATTGGTTGAGTTTCTGATGGGACTCAATCCTAGCTATAAGACTGTGCGTGGGAATATCTTAATGATGCCTACACTTCCTTCAATCGAACAGACTTATGCCTTACTGTTACAAGAGGAGAAACAGAGAGAGTTCGGCTCAGACTCGAAGAAGGTTGTAGGATCTATGAGTTTTGCTAGTCAGAGCTTCAGGCCTTCTCAAGAAGTCAAGTGGCAGAATGACAAGAAGAAGAATTTGCAATGCACTCATTGTGGCAAGGGAGGTCACACTGAAGATAATTGTTTTGTTAAGAGCGGAAAAATTGTTCAGTGTGCTTACTGTGGAAAAAGGGGACATACTGAGGATCGGTGCTACTTCAAGCATGGCTTCCCCAAAGGTTCTAAGTTCGGTAAGAATGTGAGAAACATAGCTGCTACTGTTAGCTTGGAAGAAGGGAGTTCCCATGGTGCTAATCAGACGGAAACTACATCTACCGGGTTTACTACCCAACAGCTGAATCACTTGAATGAGATGCTAAGCAACAAATCGAATTCTGCCTTATGCAGTTTCTCAGGTATTGCTCATAGTGCTATGTGCCTAAACGCTGTCACCATGAGTAATAAACTCAGAGATTGTTGGATTTTAGACTCGGGAGCATCTGATCATATCTGTTGCAATAAACAACTCATGAGTAACCTTAAAAGGAATAGAAATCTTCAACAGATTAAGATGCCTGATAGTCACATGAAGAAAGTTGATTATATTGGAGAGGTTCAGATATGTCCCGACCTAAAATTAACAGAAGTTCTATGTGTTGAAGGGTTCAGCTTTAATCTTCTATCTGTTCATAAGTTAGCTATGCAGTTAAACAACCTGATATCTTTTGGCAATGAGGGATGTTTTGTGCAGGGCCGTTTGGAGACTGAACCAGTGCGAATTGGAGCTGTGACATCTGGGCTGTATCTGCTCGACAAACAGCAGCTTCAAAACTTCTGCAGAAGGAAGGATGAAAAATACATTAGTTCCATTACTGTTTTACGAAAGTGGCATGACAGGCTGGGACACATACCGTTGTTGAAATTGAGAAAACTTGATGTAGTTAAGGATATAAAGCAGAGTGATGTAGATAATTTCTTCTGCGAGATTTGTAATAAGTCAAAGGCGCATAGATTGCCTTTTGGTAACAGTGAGATTAGAACAGCCTGTATATTTGATATGATCCATGTGGATACATGGGGACCCTTTCATATAAATACGCATGATGGTTTTTCTTATTTTGTAACCATCGTGGATGACTTCAGCAGAGCCACATGGGTCTATATGATTAAACAGAAAAGCAATGCCATGAACATAATCAAACAATTTGTCCAGTACGTTGAAACTCAATTCGAGAAAAAGGTTAAGATTCTGAGATCGGATAATGCTAAAGAACTAGGAACTAGCTCCGAGGGTAAGGAATTTTATAGCACTAAAGGGATTAGTCACCAAACTACCTGCCCTAATACACCACAACAAAATGGTGTTGCCGAAAGAAAACATAGATATCTCCTCGACACAGCAAGAGCTTTGTTCTTCAAATCAGGTGTTCCACTTGAGTACTGGGGAGAATGCATTTTATATGCAACCTTTCTAATAAATAGGATTCCAAGTCGATCAACAAACATGAGAACTCCTTATGAAGTTCTTTTTGGCAAGAAACCCCAGTACGATCGGTTAAGAATATTTGGATGCTTGTGTTACGCCACCATTACTGCTAGAGTTCACGATAAATTTAGTCCCAGGTCCATCGCTTGTATTCACCTAGGCCAGGCAATGAATCAAAAAGGGTATAAACTGTTAAACTTGGAAACAAGAGAAATTCTGATCAGTCGTGATGTAGTCTTCTATGAAAGCTTGTTTCCTTTCAGCAATATTCCAGAACACCTGAAAACAGATTTAGAAAAATATTTGTTACCTGATGAAAAAGAAAGTTCGATAAGGAACATTCAGGGGCAGGCCAACTGGTATGAAGACACTATGATTCACGATGATACAGATACATATGAACCCAATTCCTTTCCTGCTGACCGCAATCAGATTCCCATTGTAGATCAGCCTATGGAATCAGAGGGGGTAAGGGATCTGATCACACCCGCAGGGACTGAAACAACACCATATCAGAATAATCAAATTGGTAATGAGATTGCTGAGATACGAAGATCAGAGAGAGTCAGAAATCAGCCTGTTCGACTGCAAGATTATTTTCTTGGGCATACAACCATGGAAACTCTGACTGACATCGTGCCACACAACTGTATGTGTGTGGAGACTCAGGGGAATGATAATCTCACAGAACCTGAGACATATGAGGAAGCAGTAGACAGCAAAGACTGGATTGATGCTATGAAGGCTGAAATAGAAGCCTTGGAAGAGAACCAGACCTGGGAGTTGGTTCAGCCTAATATCAAGAAGAAACCTATAGGAAGCAGATGGGTGTTTAAAATCAAACTGAAATCCAATGGTGATGTCGAACGCTACAAGGCAAGAGTTGTGGCAAAGGGGTACAACCAGAAGGAAGGAACTGATTATCAGGAAACTTTTTCACCTGTGGTTAAGATGACCACGGTGAGATCTTTTCTGGCAGTGGCGATTAAGAGGAATTGGACTGTGTTTCAATGCGATATTAACAACGCGTTCCTACATGGAGACTTAGAAGAGGAAGTTTATATGACTCCTCCAAAGGGGTATCTAGAGAAAGGAGATAATAGAATCTGCAGACTGAAGAAATCCTTGTACGGTCTGAAGCAATCCTCAAGGCAGTGGAACTCCAAATTAACAGCATTTTTACATCAGCTTGGATACACTCAGTCTCTCAATGATTACTCACTCTTTACAAAGAAGGAGGGAGGTCAGTCTACATATATCATTGTCTACGTAGACGATATTCTGATCACGGGGAATAGTAGCCCGGAAATCAGCAAACTTAAACGAGAGTTGCATACCCAATTCAGAATAAAAGATCTAGGAAAGATTCGATACTTTCTTGGTATGGAATTTGTAGAAACAGACCAAGGAATGATTGTAACTCAGAGGAAATATATTAATGAAACTCTTAGAAAATTCTGTCATACAGACTGCACGCCAGTGGTCGCACCTTTGGAATACAACCTGAAGTTCAATGCTAATCAGAATACATTACTAAATCCCACAGAATATAGACAGATCGTCGGCAAACTGAATCATTTGACACATACAAGGCCAGATTTGTGCTTCACGGTACAATTCTTGAGTCAGTTTAATTCTTGTCCCACTGAAGAACATATGCGTGCTGCCCATCATTGTCTCAGGTACGTCAAAGGAACAAGCGGTTTTGGACTTCTCCTAAACAACAGCAGCT
The DNA here is from genome assembly GCA_023374045.1 of Limonium bicolor. NCBI lineage: Eukaryota > Viridiplantae > Streptophyta > Magnoliopsida > Caryophyllales > Plumbaginaceae > Limonium > Limonium bicolor. The sequence goes on from CM041778.1 coordinate 94,345,810, forward strand.
TAAATGACTTATTGGGCTACTGTGATGCCGATTGGGCGGCCTGCTCTACAACCCGAAGATCTGTTAGTGGATATTTCATTACATTAGGGGGCTCACCTGTCTCTTGGAAATCGAAGAAACAAGGCACTGTTGCTTTGTCTACAGCAGAGGCTGAATACCGGTCAATGCGAAGAATTACATCTGAATTAGCTTGGTTATCAAGGCTGTTGTTTGAGCTAGAAGTTACTAATGTAGAGCCAATCCCTATCAAGTGTGACAATAAGGCTGCAGTTTATATAGCCAAAAATCCCGTCTTTCATGAGAGAACCAAGCACATAGACTTGGACTGTCATTACGTCAGGGAAAAACTTAGGCAAGGTTTGATTTCAGTGGAGTTTATTCTTGGTCGTATTCAGCTGGCTGATCCTCTTACTAAAGTTGTGACTGGGAGACAATACAAGTCGGTTCTTCCTCAGCTGGGTTTACGGGACTATAATGGCAAAGTTTTACAATCCAATCTCTGCGTCAATGCCCCAGAGCTTGAGAGGGGGTGTTGAGTTATATTATTCTTTTCTTATAAGTGACGTGGCAGTGTACATTTATTTCTTATTCTGTATATATATATAGGTTGTCTCACTCTCGTGTGTATGTATGTACATTCTTATTTTGAATCAATATACAGAAAGTTCTTTCCCTCTTTCGCGATGCTCTCCCGATCTTCCCTTCGCTGTGATCATTCTCTCTTTCTTTGATCTGGATCTCAACTCGATCAAATTCATCAGAGTTTTGAGTGACGCTCTGTATGGTTCATCAGGACATCCACAATGGTGATGAGTTTCTTAGCATATTTCTTGGTGTCATTTCAACAAAATATACTATTTAATTATATAAGAAACTCTCATCCCTACAATGGTAGAGCTTCTTAATATTCTCTCTACTTCCATCAACTATTTTCACTTTAACATTCTATTAGGACATTTATTTATTTTTAATTATTGTTGTAGTGTTGTAACCAATAGTTGGTTTGCACGGTGTTGCTTAATAAAGCAACGATGAGAAAGAAACATGGTGGATTTCACACCATTGCATGAGTATTTTGATTTTTTACTGACAAATGAGGGTGGAATTAACACCGTTGTGGATTCCCTAGGGTGTTGTAATGCGTGTGTTAGGTGGTACGTTCCAGATTGGCTAAATCTAAAGGTGGCCACGGTTCCAGTTCCATTCGGTTCCAGAACAAGTGTATTCGGATTTAAAACCGGTCACGGGCGGTTTTGGGGTGTTCCGGTTCCTAAGGGTGTATTCAACTTTGGATTCGGTATAAAATCGGTTCCAATCGGTTCTTTACTGGTTCCGGTTCCGATTCTGGTACCAGTTCCATTTTGGTTCTGGATTCGAGTCTCAAAGACAGACATGTCCGGACTTGGGTCTAGACTTGTATGTTTGAACATAAATCGAACTCAATTTCAAATATTGAACTCTTGGCTTGTGTCCGAACATGCAAGGTCAGACACATGTCCGGACAAAAGTCGGATGCAAATTTTGAACTTGTCTGAGCATGCGTCCGATCTTGTATGTCCGATCACAATTTGTAGTACAACCCCTAGATTCTTCGTTATAGCTCTTATTTGAGATTCGTTTATGCCTATGAGTTTCTCTTTTCGTCTACATTGCTCCTAGATAGGTTTTCCTCATATTTAAGTAATATATAATTGGATATGTAAGATAACATACAAAATACTCTGAATTAATGATTGAATTTGCAATCGAAGAGTAAAGAGAATTTTATTATATGATATGAATTCACTGCCTCGTTAAAACCTTATTAGGTAAAACTCATTGAGAAAAACCTAATGAGGAAAAAGAGTAAATCTATTAGGATGTTACATGGTTGCTAGTCCTAAAAAGATTACATGGAAAAAATTAATACTAATACATTCTAAATGATTACTGGATAGAAGTCCTAAGTGGTATCTTCTCCATTCATCTCAAACCAATCATCATGTTTCCCTTAGTACTGCAATGTGCGCGCTTGGGATTGCAACTCGGCTAAGTCCCAATCATACTTCTCAACAAAAACCTTGATTGATTTCGGTGCAAGGCTTGATCTCTTTTCGTCCAACACTCGTTTGCCTGCACTAAACATTGACTCATTGCTACGGTTGATACTGGAACGGCTAGCACATCTTGAGCTATCCTTGCAAGGATTGAAAACTTGCCTTAATGTGCTTTCCACCACTTAAGAGCATCTGTATCACTATCATCATCAAAACTAAAATTTAAGTTAAGATAATTATCATAAGTATAAAATCCAGAACCCAATTGAACATATTTTGGTCTTTTCAAAATACTAGCAATTAAAAAACTTCTTTTGTTATCGGGGTGTGGTGGTTTATAAGAGGAACCACTACTACCTCCAGCACCTTTAGAAAGCTTATCCGGACGAAATTTTGAAGTATAATCCTCAAGTAGCATTCTCAAGGCTTTATCAACCTTTGCAACATGTTTCTTAACATAATTCTCCTCAGGTTCATCTCCAGCAATAATACTATAATAATAATCTAGCAATTTTGTTAGACCATCCAATTTTATTTGTGGATCAAGCACACTTGCGATACAATAAATCAAAGGAAATTCATTGAAGTATGTAAACCATTTAGACATCATATCCTTAATATAACCTCATCGATCCCAGTTACAACCAGTTCCGTTTCCGGTTTGGACCCGAATCTTTGTATTTAGACTCGGTTTTATAGCATACAATTCTAATTAACCGATTCCATTTCGGTCCCACCGGTTCGGTTCTGTTCTATCAGGTAGGCTAGCTTTAGCTAGATCTAGTCCTAGCTGTTCCCGTGATAAAAAAAAAAATACATAATTGTAGGCTATGAGACTCAAAAGATTTAGATAAACGAAACACGTACATAGTGCTGAAAAATCCCCACGATAGCGTTTTCTAGAACCACCACAAATCCAAAATTTTCCTTGTTTTGACAGAATTCACGGGAAAGAGTAGAAGTGCCCCGTTTCCTCCGCCATGCCACAAATACTCAACTCGTCACGGCTGGCGAGAATCTATTCAATCATGAATCTAACCATGTCCTCTTCGCCAGCCTTCCTCGATCTCCTCCTCCTCCCCATGTAGAATATCTCCCTCTAGGCACACGCTCTCTGTCTCTGTCTCTCCCTCCTCCCTTTCGCCCGAAAATGTTTATCGGAGAGCCGGCGGCGGCTGAGCCGGTTCGAGAACGTCCTTCTATTAGCACCACCCAGTCTTCATCAGATGAAGGAGGAAGGGTGGCGGCAGAGGGGGAGGAGGAGGAGGGGATGATCAAGCCATTACACGGACCGTACCTTCCATAAAACTACCAGAAATATCATCCATAACACTGGTCCAACCGTCCGAAAAGAGAAAACATAGATCAGCAAAAGCGTTTCGAGTACTACGTGCCATGCTCCGTTCATTCCCAATCATGACCCCAACGGCTTGCAAGCTTTCATCTCTCCCGGGCGGCAAACTGGTATCCTTGGACTCAAACAAAACGGGAACAGGAGTCAGCGGCTCTGGAACAAAAGTCACCGGGACCCTCTTCGGCTACAAGAATGGAAAAGTCAGTTTATCGCTACAGCAAACGCCGAACTGTCTCCCGTCACTTGTGCTGGAGCTGGGGATACATACGAGCACGCTGCAGAAGGAGCTAGGATCTGGGATGGTGAGGATAGCGTTGGAGTGCGAGAAAAAACCGCAGCCTGCACCACCAACCGGGGAGAAACCGCAGAAGACGCGGCTACTGGACGAGGCGGTGTGGACAATGTACTGTAACGGGAAAAGGACCGGATTTGGGATGAGGAGGGAAGCATCAGAGGAAGATCTCAGTGTCATGGAGCTGCTCAAACCGGTTTCACAGGGTGCAGGAGTGTTTTCTTTGGAGGGGACCAATAATAAGGATGATGATGGGATAACGACGTCGTCGAGTGATGATCCTGAGGATTGTGAATTGGCGTACATGAGAGCACATTTTGAGCATGTGGTTGGGTCTAAGGATTCCGAGACGCTGTATATGTTGAATCCTGATGGGAATAGTGGCCCTGAGCTTACTATCTTCTTCGTGAGGATATGATTTTGTGGCCTTCGATTAGATGGATGTTGTACTCGATACTAAGTTGGTTTCTTTTGGTGCGCGTGCATGGACATATATATTGGCATGTCATGATCAACGATCATCAGAGTACGTTGATTGTTTTGGTAGACAAAGAAACTCATGCTACTTTAGATAAGAGCATTTTAGATGGGTAATGATCATATATGCCGATCAGATCATATATGTTTCAAAATTTATTGATCACCCTAGTTCTCCCTTTTAATTTACTTGTAAATTACAAGACAGAGAGGGAGATGTAGGGAGAGAGGGAGAAGGGAAGGGCAGACATGCATGGATATTGTACTATATATGGCCCGGGACGGTGTCAATTTTCGTTTACAAGATTGATGGTTCATTGTGCCTATAATGTCTTCTTGACGATAGAAAATTCATGTCATGGATCAGATTTATGTGCGAAAAGAAAAATTAAGACACAGCGGGATATATATTGTGTTTTTCATAGTTGTTTACGTCACACCGAAATTTGTACTAAAAAAGTTGGAAATGATATATACCTCGTCTACGCTAGGCTCCCTTCTCAAACCAATTTGGAAAGATTAGGGTAGATTATGTCATTTTACCACCCACTAGTCCCGAAGTCTAGTGTCGGGATGATAAGTGAGTCGGTGTTGAGAGCTCGTCATTGGGTGGTTAAAGTCCACTCCTAGTCCCTGTCTGGCTATAGTGGCGGCTGTTTTGAGGCACGGGCCTTGCCCTGTCCGGGATAGGCATGCATAAGGCTGGTCGGGCCTTGTGCCCGACGCCGGTGATGTTAACCTTGTCACTTGCATGTTGTTTGCTTGTGGTTCTTGTGAATGCTTGTCTGTGTGCTTGCGTGCTTGGTGGTCAGTGGAATGTTGTCTTGTGATATCTTGTCGTGAGAAAATTTCCATTTTAGAGGTTGCGCATTACAATTTGGTATCAGTGAACTCTCATTGACAACGCTAGTTATACTAGCTTTTTACAAGAATCTAACTCTGGCAGCTAGGTAGAGAACAAGACCTTAAGGATCGGCTAAATAAGCGTGAGTTTAAAGAATATGCTGATATCTTTAGACTCGTTAGAGCAACCACAAAATACTTACTTCCTTAACATTTCCCTAGACGCCATGTCACTAAAATAACATATTATTGTTAAGAAACTTGTTCCACTACAATAGCAAACATTCTTACTTTTCTCCTCTTATTACTTTTACTTTTTTTATGATTTCATTGTCCAATAGCAAAAGTGACGTTGTGTACTTTATTGCCTTTTGATATTACTTTATTGTGGTATAGTAGTGAACGACACAGGAAAGAGGTATTGGACAGTGGACTGGCAGACAAACAACCAATAATAAAACAGCAAAGTACACTCCTTAGTTAAGCAACGAGGAGAGATAAACTGAGTTGAATCAACTCTGCTGTAGAGTTATTTTCTTTTTTCTTACTGACATTCAGGGTGGATTCAACCATGTTGTGGTTGCTCTTAGTTTCCCCAATCTATTACATATATCCTCCACCAGTACTTGTTTCAAATAATTAACTAGAGTACCAGAACCCAAAAATGGATTCTTAAAATTCTCTCATATTTCCTTACTTCCACATCATTTTAAGATTTATAGTTTACTTTTTAACACAAAATCTACAAATTGGTTCCTAAACTTTTCTCTTTCATTTATATGGAACATTATGATTGAAAGAATAGTTGTTATGGGTCCATAATTGAATTTTTAAAAAGTTCTAGTAGAATCTCATAGGTTCTTATTGTCTTTTCTCCCTCTCATATTTACCTCATACTATTCTAGTTAGAAACCCATAAAAATCACTGATAATCATGAACCGAATGAAGACTCCCCTAAACTCTCCCCGAAAGGGTGTTATTTGTATAGCTATGTTGCCGTATTATTTAAAAAGGGTATAAGAGATTTCGATTATCCTAAAAATCTATAATATGACTTCGAATTTTGTTATCCCAAATTTCTAACTACATATTTTAAGGTGATGAACCTGCCATCCATGCCGTCATTTTTTTGATAATTTACTACATGAAAGCAGCTGGGGCAGTATGCATCGTAGAGATGCACTTGCCATGGGTTACAATATTAGCAAGATAAACTAATAGAAGAGAGATAGAACATTATGAGAGTTGATAAATACATGGGGTGTTGGGAAAGATAGGGTGCGAGATGAGACAAGAAAGTTGATAAAACTGGCCGAATAATTTACGGAATTGAGACACAATATTTTAGCGAGGAAAATCCTTTCAATGTGAAGGATAAAAACCTCGGGGTCAAAAAACCGATCCAAAACTTCCACTATAATAATGGGCTTACAATAATCTTCTTTGGATTCCTATCGAAGACTCTCACTCAATAATGTGGAAATATTGAGATAATAGGAACTAGAAAAATATCTCACAATTTTTCTTCTCTATTTTCTCTTTTTGCACTTAGTGCTGATTACTCTCAACAACTCACTATTTTTATACTATTGGATTGCTTATATGCATGAGATGCTTGAATTTTTCATCTAATGCATGAAATGGCTTTGTTTTTTTATATAATTTGTTGCTTCATGCCTATTAATCTACAGAGGCTATTGTTCCAAGCCTATTACAGCTGTTAGATGTTTGTTGGGCAATCATCTCGGATTCAAGTCTACACGCTTGAATAATCAAAGTTGGAGCATTGGACATGTCCCAATGTCTTCAATCAAAATGCATATTAGGAAATTTACTAACTAAAACAGCTAGAAAATTTGTTAAGAGGTCATTACATAACTGAAGTCTGATAATCATGTTACTTAAACCAGTAGAATATAAAAGCGGGAATCAGAGTGACTCTTCTTTGTTTATCTCAATGATTTCCTCCATCTTCTTCAGAGTTTCTTGGTTGTTCGTGAGCACCAAAATCCTTGTTCTTCTTCTATTAGCTGCTTGATACAGCCCATAAAGGATGGTGTCTATCTCTGCCAAGTGGTCCGAGGCATCCTTCTGTTTTCCTGTTGAAAGCTAGGTCCAGGTCACCCATATGATACATAAAGATTCCACTAGAAATCATGTTCCTACCCATTCTCCTATTACAGCAAGTAGAAAGAATAATCTCACCCTCCAAAACATAGCTGTGATTGTCACATAGTACAATTGGGTTATTGTTGAGCATGTTTTTCTGATATGCATCTATAAAGGCCAGATTAGAGTTGATACATTCTATCATTGGCATTTATGGATTATGTCTCACCTTATTTCTAGCATCATAGCCCACATCTGGTTTATCACCTTCGCCACTTTTTTTTTTTGACCAAGCAGTAGATTTGGAGATAATCCAGTCTTGGATAGCATTTTCACAGTGAGTGGGAAGGTTTTCAATATCAATGATGTTGTCCCAATAGTCTCTTGAGGACCAGCATTGAAAGATACTATGAGTGTCAGTATCAGTATTGCCGCATAGAAATCACTCATCAGAACCGCCTATTCTTTTAGATATTGGCTAGACAGGGGGAGATTCTGCTGAGGAATTTCCAGGCAAATAATTAGGCTCTAGGGGGGAAGGGAATTGTTCAGTTTCTTTTTGATCTCAGAGAAATGTGTTGATGGAGACGAAGGAGCTTCGTTTCTATGGTTTTGAGTGAGTTTGAAATAACCAGATCTGACTGAGTAGCTACATGAGGTATACTTGTGCTATTTACAGGCAGTGAAATGGGTTGAGTGGCATGTGTGCCTTGTGTGAAAGTGTTGCCTTCATTTTCTTCTTTTGCTGCGTACATGTGCATGGCAAGGGAATAGGAGCAACACATAGTAAATATTAGTAATGCACAGTTTGTAGTTGTTGGAAGGCTACTGCATTTCTTTTCTTTGTGTTGGCCCAACAAAGGAGGCACACACACGCTACAAATCTCCCCCTCCGACGAATATGGGACCATTATTCCGGCACCTTGGCAACACCTCTCAAACTTAGAAATTGGAACAACCTGGGTCATCATGTCTGACCAATTATCATTAGTGTGAACCTTCTCCAAATTAATTAGCTTCTTCTCGATCACATCTCGAATCCAATGATATCTGACATCAATATGCTTTGTTTGAGAATGAAAGGTGGGATTCTTGACCAAGTGGATAGCGCTTTGATTATCACATCGAATCTCATATCATTCTTGCTCAAGACCAAACTCTTGCGAGAAACCTTGCATCCATAACATCTCTTTGCACGTTTCTGTGGCGGCAATATACTCTACTTCGGTGGTTGACAAAGCAACACATTTTTGAAGTCTCAACTGCCATGAAACAGCTCCCCCTGCAAAGGTAATCAGGTAACCTGAGGTAGACATCGGTGAGTCAACATCTCTGGCAAGATCTGCTTCTGTGTATCCTTCTAGCACAGGTTCTCATCTTCCGAAGCACAAACACCTCTTGGTAGTGCCTCGAAGATATCTAAAAATCCACTTGACCGCATTTCAATGCTCTTTTCGGGATTAGATAGAAACCGGCTAACAACTTCGACTACATGAGCTAGGTCAGGACGTGTGCACACCATGACATACATGAGGCTTCCCACAATTGATGAATAGGGCACCTTCTCCATATAAACATCTCTTGCTGTTGATCTCTAACTCGAATTTAACTTGAAGTACTGAGGAGCTAATAGTGTGCTTACAGGTTTCATTTTCTCCATGTTGAATCTTTCAAGAACCTTCTCTACATATTGTTCTTGAGATAACCATAATAACTTCTTTGATCGATCTCGAGTGATTGTCATGCCTAATATCTTATTTGTTGATCCTAAATCTTTCATAGCAAATGATCCACTAAGCGCCTTCTTTAGGGCTGCTATCTTGGTTGCATCCTGGCCAATCATATCATCTACATAAAGAAGTAGGATGATGAAGTCACCACTTAAGTACTTCTTCATGAACACACAGTGGTTGGTGATTGTCTTCTTCAAATTGTGTTTGATCATGAACGACTCAAACTTTTGATACCACTGCCTTGGTGCTTGATTCAAACCATAAAGGCTTTTGTTAAGCCTATATACCAAGTGTTCTTTCACAGGAACTTCAAACCCTTCTGGCTGATCCATGTATATCTCTTCCTCTAGATCACTATGAAGGAACGTTGTCTTCACATCCATCTGCTCAATCTTTAGGTCTAAGTAAGCAACTAGGCCGAGTACAACTCGGATCGATGAATGTTTTACCATTGGCGAGAATATCTCCTCGAAGTCTATCCCTTTCTTCTAACTGAATTCTTTCACAACTAGCCTAGCTTTATATCTTGGTTTTGAACCGTTATCTTCCGTCTTCAAGCGATACACCTATCTATTCTTCAGCGCTCGCCTACCTTTGGTAACTTTACCAGGTCATACGTCTAATTCTCATGCAAGGATTGCATTTTCTCTTGCATGGCTTCCATCCAATCAGCGTTATGCTCATCAGTAATGGCCTCTTCAAAACATTCTAGCTCACCTTCGTATGTGAATGTAGTATACTCATCAGATGAATATCTTGAGGTAGGTCGCTTCTGTGTGATGGATCGTCTTAACTGAGGCTCCTCATGAAGGCTGTGCTCAATAGATACTTTGAAATACCCCTAAGGTTCATAAACCAAATTAAAAGACAATTAATGAGTTAAGAAGGCTAATAAGCCTTAATGAACCATGAATCATGAAAACTCCTAAGCACACTTATATAAATAAATATATACTCCATGAAGGTTACTAAACCTTATATAAACACATGGACATAAGTGGAGCATAGTAAAGGAGGAAAATCAACCTACAATTGATTTATCATGATATACACATCTTCATGAACAAAGAACACAAACACTTAAGGAAAAATGTACCTTAAGAAGTCAAAATGACTAGTGAGTAAAATATCACTTGTAACACAAGTGTATACACCTTTGGACACTAAATAACACATGTTACACATGTTAACACATTAAACAAGTCCAAGATACACATGATGTGCAAAAAGAACATCAATATCAAAGGTGAATCAAAGTATACATTTTTACTAGTTTTAAGGAATAGTAAAGTATACCAATTTCTCAAGAATACATATTTACACACTTTAGGACAAGGAAATCATGTTGGTAACAAACTAACACATGATATAAGTCCAAATGTACAAGTTATAAGTCATAACATTAAAAAGGAAGCAAAAAGACAATTCTACCCTTGGAGCAAAAGCTGGCCGGCAATGCCCTTTCCCTTGGCTGCCACCTTGCTAAATTTGAACCAAAAATATCTTCATTAGGAGTGCTTAGTCATCAAATACTATACAAGACCCATGCTTTCCCATTAATGCCTTAAAAGTCATCTTCATTCTCTTTCCTCCTCACTTCTTGGCTGCCAATTTCACTCACCCAAAACCTCTCAATGTTCTACAACTTAGCAGCAAAGAGCAAGCTGGGAAGAAATTTAATTCCTAAGGCATAATGTAAGCTCTTAAGTCTTATTATAGCTCATTATTTTCCTCTTTCCAATATCTATCCACTGATCTAAGATTCAGCTCCTTTCCCCCATTAATCTAGGCTGAATCCAAGTTGCAAGAGGGGGTGAATTTCGGCTGGAACCAAGTTTGGGGAAGGAAGTAAGGCAAAGTCATTCCTTAAGGTAAAAATGTGCTCTAAGCACCTACCTTTCTTTCTATTGTTGTTCTAGCTGATTCATATGAACTAAACCCTTTATAATATTCATATTTACAAGCTAGAACAATTGGTGAACCTTCAATCCCTTGGAGTTGGCAAAACCGCCCCAAAAACACCAAAAAAGGGGGTTTAAAGAGTAAGTCTTCTAGCTTCTGTTTGAATGAGTTAATCTGCCACTTTGGCATGATTTTATTAAGGGATTAACGCCCTTCATTCCTCTGAAAAATAGGGTTGTGGAACACTTGGCAACATCTACAAATTTTAAGGTAAAAATCCATGTTATAAGACCTTTAATGACTCCCATGGTTAGTTTCTGTTTTAAGCTGATCCATAACATTTCTCCTCTGTTTAATGCATGTCAAGAGGTGTATAAACACACCTCCAAACTTCCGTGACAGACCATGGAGTGAAAGATAGATTAAAGTCATTTTTAAAGTGAAAAATCTAGGTTTTTCATGGCTTAAAATTACTCTTATAGTTGGTTCAGTTTTTGGAACCTAACTATATCTTATTCTTGCTGTTAAAAATTAATTAGAAGCTGTCTAAACAAATCCCCCAAGTTTCTGTGGCCAAACAAGCCTTAAGGAGCTTATAAATCAAGGTATAACATTCTTAATCATATATTATATGCTTTGGAGCTTATATTATATATATGTGTGCCGTGAGTGGACAGAATAATAAGAGTCATTTTAGCTTCAAAAATGACTAGGAAATGTTATAGAAACCTTGGATAAATTAATTAAGTGATTAATTAACATAATTGTCAAATTTAAGACATTATGTGGAAGTTTGGTAAATAATGGAGAATTTGGTGTAAGGGCCGAGAGTTTAAAGTATTTTTGAGACATTTAAAGTGTAATTTATTTTACAAGTTCAAGGTTGTAATAAGGCCATGTCATTAGGCCATTTTATTCAAGTTTAAAAGCTTATTTAATTTAATTTATGCACTTAGCATAAAGATTGGGGTCAAACCGGTAATTACTAAAAATATGTATAGTCGTGGGCTATTATAAATAGAATTTAGGGTTTTAAATGAATTTAAATAAAAATTATAACACTTTATAAAGTTTTGTGCCAAAATTGTAAAAATAGGAAACTTTGGGGTAAACCCTGTAATTACCGAGAAATATAGAGTCAAAACTACTTAGAGGTCAAAGGTTGACCATCTAAGGGACTTTGACCAAATTTGGTGAAAAATGGAGTTAAATACCAACTTATATTAAACTATATAGTAAATTGTAAAATTTACATAACATATGGGGTATATAAGAGATTACCGAAAGTTTTGGGTATAAAATGGTATTTTATATACCTATGAGTTATTAGGAATTTATTTGGTTAAATTTGGAGTTAAAATGAATTATATGTATAATTATAGTTATTATGTTATTGTTACATTTTGGGTAACAAATGAGGTGGAAATGTGATAACCGAAATTATATGGGTTAGAAATGATATTTATAACCTTTTGGTATAGTTTGGTAAATTTTGGAATAAAATAAGAGGTTTTAATAAGATATGTGTATAACATATAGTTTGTTATATCATTAATATGATATAATTGTAAATGGGGTCAAATGGTGATTTTAAGAAGTTAGAGAGGTTTAGAAGTAATTCTGGAAAGGATTGTGGCTGTTTGAAAATTTTAGAGATTTATAACCATAGGTTATACAAGTATATAAGTATAAATATCATAATATAAGGAATATGATATAAATGTAACAACATAATAACTTTTGGGGTTATTATGTAAATTTAGAAAATGTGGGGTGAAATTTATAAAAAGCCGAGAGACATTAGGTCTGTCTGGTATTTTATGACATATTATAACTATAGGTTATAAATGGTATATGGATATAAATGTCATAATATATGTTATATTACTATAATGTAACATTATATAAATAATGTGGTGGTTTTGGTAAATAAAAGAAAATATAAGTGCTGTTCGGAATTAATGGGCATTTTGAAATAAAAGTTTATAATATGGTTTATAATGTTATAAGGGTTGTAACATTTATAATATAATATATGTTATGGAATGAGAAATATAATATGGTTCAATAACCATACAATATATAAGTGAGATTGTATAAGATGAGGAGAAAAGAATTATAAACATTAGTTAAGGAAATTCTAATGTTAAGTGTGTACATGAAATAATAAGGATTTATATATTTCAAAGTATTTTAAATGTGAAATATACCACATTTTTACACTTGGATAAACTAACCTTAGAGAAATAAATACTAAGGAAGGATTTATAATATATGATACGGATTATACATGCCATATAGTTTCAAAACTATATAATATACAAGTGTATTATAATATACATGCGATAATGAACGTATAAGTTTAAGTATATTAATATACTGCGACGTAACCATGCATGTACTATAACGTTTACGTAAAAAAAAACTAATCACGAATTAAACCGAAAACCCGACAGATGTTATTACTAAATATCGAGGAATGAACCGAGAGGGATTAGCGACGGTACGGGGTACCGTAGAGTAATGTTGATTATACGAGAGACTGATACGTAATGTGATGCGTATTATTAGATTGTTAGAGGCGTTTCAAGGAGCATCGGATTTAGCTCGATTCATACTCCACCGTCCTATAATCCCGGTGCACGGTATGTTATTATGTGGCTTGATTGTCTCTGAGGATTTCCTCAGTTCAGACATTTGTGTGAAAATCTGTGATAAGATTGAATGTTTGTTCGTGTGAATTAATATGCATGGATTGTGTATTAACGCTGCTTTATTATTATTACTGTTGTACGATAACAGTACTGTTCGTATATATGAACATATTATAAAATGAACTAGCGGCAATGATGCTATCTTATCTGTGTAATATAAGGAACGTAAGAAAAACGTTGTAGCATTAGGATAATAAGATATGTATATTATCCGAGACTTATATACGGAGCATTGACCTTTTTAACGTCGCTCTCGTATCTAACACTGGATCCCGAGTTGACGTACTTAGGATTGGACTAACGACCTTAGTCTGCTGTGTTTGGAAAAATAGTAATACGATGCGATGGTATAGATGAATAAACCAAGAGGATGTGGCTCTTGGTGTGAGTTGAGATCAATTAACGATACTAGGATGACGTGTGAGTATCTGTAAGTATCAAGGGAAAAATTCCAACGGACTACAGATGGTTCGTCAGTCGGAGACTCTACCGCTGGAGTGGCTACTGCCGTAGGTGACCCGCCATGAGATATGGGTAACTTAGAGACAGGTCGTTTTAACGAGACGTTGTCATTAGATATAACTGAACAATTATGTACAGCTATATTAGCTCGTATATTAGGCAAACATTATTTGGGCTTGTATGCCATAGACGGGAATCAATACTTGTTCATAATCCTCGTTGTTCCGCCTTGTTGTTCATTGGTCATACTATGTGGCTATGTGTGATATGTGAAATATTGTGGTTTGGATGAATTGAGTTGCTGTACTCGTATATGAATTGTTATGAATTGGATGAATTGAGTCCCTGTACTCGTATATGAATTGTTATGAATTGGATGAATTGAGTCATTGTACTCGTATATGAATTATTATGTGTTTGGTTGAGTGGAGTCCTAGTACTCATATATGCGTTGTGACGCATTTCAATTGGTATATTGTGGTGTGATATGTGAAGTCGAAGGCTTGTTATTATTTGAGTTTATTGCAATATTATTATTGCTTTACAGTTTTATATTAAAACGACATGCATGAAAATGAACTGCATGCTCTCGACCAATTAACTGAGGGTCTGAGGGGGCATGATAGTCATGTAGTAACATACTCAGCAGGGGCTGATTCCATACCACAAACAAATATTTTGCAGGTATGCAGCTTCTGGTGACGACAGAGAGCGGGACGCGCTGGGTAATGTAGTCACAGTTGTTTAGGCTTGTACTGTCATATTTCGATACAAACATAGAAACATGTATAGGGCTGGAATACTTAGAATGCTCACTAGGGTTGTATTTATGTTGGAACAGAAAGTTAAGTCTATCTCTTGTTGTCACTGTGGGAAATTGTTTCGTATTATGAATATCAGTAAGCACGTTATTACTCGTATGGGCGAGTGAGAACGGTGACACCAGTAGTTCGATTGTTTAGATTACCGCTGCGATTACTATGTTAAGTAAGACAATTAGGAGCCGATTAGAGTAGGGGTGTTACATACTTCATAAAATACCCCGTAATTAAGAATAGTGATTAATTAGGCTAATAAGTAATTTAGAAGCTTAATTATGCACAAATAATCATCAGGGAACAAATCCCAAAGAAAACGGATCCTTAAAATGGATTAAAAACACTAACGAACCTTAAAGCGCGTTTTTCGAGGAAACCGGGAAAACGTGACTTTAAGCGGGTCAAATAGACTCGTAACAATATTGGTCAACTAAATAGTCATTAAGAAATATTAGTGAAGCTTTAGAACCAATAAAATCAATAAAACGAGAAATTAGTAAAAACTGTCAAAAACGGGAAGTTGTGGGGTAGAAACATAAATAACCCAAACTAGTGTGTCCACTTTTAAAATTAAAATGTAGAGTTTGTGTGTGTGGGCTGTGTCATCCGATGGCTATCCCCCTCTCTCTCACACTCTCTTAACTCTCTTCTTATGTACAAAACAATTAAAAAGTAAAAAGCAACTACTTTACTTACCTATCTCACACTCTCTCTCCTATCCCCTCATTTCCTTCACTCACGTACACACTCATCTCCCTCACTCTCTTTTCTTTCTCTGGTTGCCTTCTTCCTCAACCGGCCCCACATGGAGAAGTGAGCAAACCCACAAAAAACTCAACTTCTCTCCTCTTATTAATCCCTTGAACCTCCATAAAAAATTACAAAAAATATACCATTGAAATCCTCTCACCAAGGAGAACATATCCCTCCTTTCAAAATTCGAAAATGAGCATCTTCATCTCCATGGGTGTGCAGCATTTGGAGCTTCAAGACCACCATTAGAACCACCTTCTTCTCCTTGTTATTTGAGGTAAAATATTCTTGAAACCTCACCTTTTTCTAGCCCTTGTGGGCAAAACGAAATTTAGACTAAACCCTTGTTTGTTCCTTTACTCTAGCCGATTTTGGCTTCCTTAGAGAGTGGGAAATCTTGTTCTTGAGCCATTCCAAGCTTCACTTATACCCTTGCAAGGTAATGAAATTTCTTAAAACCCTAAAATGCATTAAGCTTTATGATAATGAAAGGGTTAGTTAGTGTATTAAAATGGTGGAATGAATGGGTTGTAGTGTTAGAGGATTTGGTTTACCAAAACCGGTGGGAAGAGAAAAGGAAGAAAGAAAGAAGGAAGAAGGAAGAAGAAGGAAAGAAAACTAGAAGGGAAAACAAGGTAATTATACTCATCCTTGTGTAGTCTTGTATATGTGTATGTAATAGATTTTTAGTAGTGTAAATGGGTATTGTAAAATGGTAGTGAGTAGTAGTTTAATGTGTAAGAGAATACAAATGTTTTAAACCTTTAAAAGACATGTAAAGACTTGTTGAAACCTATATGGGAATTAGAGGTTGTGTGCAGGAATTTTGGAGTGTTTAGTGTTGGTATTTGGTTATGAGAGTTTTGTATATTGGTGATTGTTCAAAACAGGTGAGATGGATGATAATGTGTGTGTGAAATGATGTGGTGAGAGTGTAAAAATATAGGGGAGGTTATGTCAAAATTTACCTAGAACTAGAACACTTAAGAGGCTAGAAACTAGGTAAAAATATACCCTTGTAACAGATTTTAATTTGAGTTAGTTAGTGGGAAAGTTTGGAGAGATGTGTAATGCATTAGAAACCCTATAAATGTCATTAGACAGAGGGAGCTATAGATTGAGAGAGTTAGAGTCAAAATCTGTAGCAAATGCAACTAGGAAAAACTAGTGTAAGTGCTGAAATGAAACTTGGGAGAATTTGGGTGTAATTAATATAGGAAATGGGTAATAGGTTAAATGGATGAACTAAGGTGTATTAGGAAGTTTAATTAGTGTTAAAACATATGGGAATAAGTGTAGGAACAATGGGGAAGTAATGGGTAAGAAGAGGGGCTGAAAACAGAAATAAAAAGCAAATACTGGACTGGACCGACCTTGGGACCGAACTTGCAAGGTCGGTCAAGCCAGATTTACAAAGACGGAAACCTTCTGGAATGGACCGGACTTGCAAGGTCGGTCGGCTAGAAAAATTCCCCGTAACAAACCTTCTGGAATGGACCGACCTTGGCGACCGGACTTGCAAGGTCGGTCGGCCTAAAAAATCTTCTGTAATGTGACCTACTAGAATGGACCAACCTTGGGACCGGACATGTAAGGTCGGTCGACTTCAGAATGTCAAAAACCAAAACTTACTGGAATGGACCGACCTTGGGACCGGACTTGCAAGGTCGGTCGGCCCTGTATTTTTCAGCGTATGTACCCTACTGACTTCGACCGACCTTGGGTCCGACCCTGGGTAAGGTCGGTCGGGTCAAACAAAACATATATATATATATATAATTATAATAAGTATATATATATGTATACCCACATATACATATGTACATATACGTATAGGTACATCATGGTAAGTAAGAAAATAAATTTAAGTAGAGAAGGGTAAGTAAACAAAGTGTAAGTATAAGAATTTCAAAGACTTAGTAAATATGAGTTAGGAAACGTAAGAGTAGTCGAGTTAAGTGAATGATAGTTAGATTGATCACTCGACTGTATGTATATCATAGGATTTGATTTGTGAACACCGGAGGAACGTCGGATACAAATACAACGGTGAACGGTATGAATTTCTCATGCCCCGTATACTACCTTGGTTACTCTGATTTGTGTGTTGTGTGCTAATTGATCACCAAATAAGATAAATGCACGAATCGGAGTTATCATGCTTACTTGTGAATATGTAGTGTTGTATCTTGTTGTATATTATCATTAAATCATAGTTTGTATAATTCATGAAATGTATGGATGGATATGAGTGTGTGTATGTATGATATATTGTACTGTGACCGAATGTGTTGTGATTGGACTTCTAACTGATTCCTAACAACAAGCTAACCAATCTAACTTAAATTGGTAATCAAATTGGAATGAGTAGAAGTCTGATATAGTTTCGGCCACGCGTGAGGATGCGGAGACACAAGAGGTTGGATCCAAGTCCTGACTCTTAAACTGGTCCGCGGCTCAAACCCTTAAATGGGTAGCATCCCGGATTGGTGAGTCAAGTAAATCCCGGTGGTGGGACGGTGTAGTCCCCGGGCCGGAGGTCATACCGACTTAACATGAGTAAGAGTAAGTAAGTAAGAATGAGTAAGTAAGTAAGTAAAGTAAGAGTAAGTAATGTGTGATGAGTAAAAGAGTAAATGGCATTCCGATTAACCCGGATGCGTAATTTGGCTAACATTGTGAAGGTAAGTATGGTGTGTGCTATTGTACTATTGCCTTGGATTGTGTGATGTATTGTATATGATTGTATGTTGTATGCAAAGCATGTATGTATGAAATTAATGAACCGCATGCCTATCTGACCTTAATTAGTCGGCGTGCCCTTGTTAGCACGCGGTATATGCGAAGTTCATGCGCTGCTTTTGCTGAGCCCCTTGGGGCGATGTTTTTATTATGAATGCAGGTACACGAGAAGGGTAAAGATGATGAAGATCTTTAGTTGATTTCTTTTTTATTGTAATTAACGAATTGGATGGTGTACTAAGTAGTACACGGCTGTAGGTTTTTGTTAGCCGGTGTACCATGGGGTACACCCCTTTGGATAATGAAAGTATTGGAATTGGGTATAGATGAGTAGTTGGTAGAAACTCATTCTTTTGGTAAACTTGGAAATGATGTAATTGATTATACTTGGCACTCGGTAATCCATCAATGTAAGTATATGTTCCTTTGTATTGGTAAGTATGTAGTAGCTCGGTATACTATGTCATCAGACCGTCCCTGTAAGTAAGGTAAGCCTAGCTAGCCGTATGGGCGGTTAGCGGCGTTGTACCACCCGCCGTAGTAGTAGTAGTCTTCCGTTGTGAACTGATAGAATTAAAAAGATGATTGGACGGTAAGCATAGGATTAACGGTAGGGGTGTTACAAAAAGTGGTATCAGAGCGTAGTTACGCTCTGATGTCCATAGTTACCGAGCATAGGGATTACCGAGTTAGGATTTCAACCGTCTTAAGACGGATACTTAGAAACCTAACTAGGAACTACCGTTGTTAACAACGGATACCCTTGACGTTCTTACGAATGATACTCTTGCTTAAATTCAAGACCCTTGGTCATATGTCACCACTTAATGCGAATGTTAAATATTAAGATGTTAGGAAGAGGTCCAGGTCGCCGAGGGGCCAATGACGGACCGGCGCGCAGACGATAGCTGAGATCATCGCCGCCACGGTAGCACAGATGCTACCCCAAGTAATCACTACTATACAACAAACCAACAAAATCAAACACAAACGGGACCAATCCCGCCCCCTCCACCCAGAGAAGCCAACTGGGTAAAAGCTGTAGCGGAACTCCGCCCTCCTTGCTTTAGGGGCGAGAGTGATCCGGCTAAGCTAGAAGCCTACATCTCTGAGATGGAGACGGCGTTCGAAACCCTCGAAGCTCCTGCTGGAGTTCGAGTTAGAGTAGCGGCTTATTATCTAAAAGATGCAGCCATGGATTGGTGGAAGCTAGTCAAGCATGAGCATGTTAATGACCCTACTTTCGACTGGGAATCCTTTGCCTCTCTCCTCCGATCCAAATACTATCCGGAGCATGTAAAAACCAAGAAAAGGCTTGAGCTGGATGCCTTGAAAATGACAGAGAAGATGTCTGTCGACGAGTATTACCGCACCTTCACCTCCATTCTACGTCTTCTACCCGACCTGGGTACACCGGCCAGGTGTTGGTTGATCGCTTCTATGGCTGTCTGAGCCATCCCCTTCGGTACGATATGGGCTACACACGATTTACCTCTCTTCAGGTAAATATCGTTTAACACCTTAGTACCATTGTAATTCCTTAAATTCTTAAATCTTTACCTTTTACCCTATGTCTTAACTAAGAATCCCGGCTAATACCTGAAACTTCAGGAGTGTTATCACGTGGCTTCTCGCGTTGAGATCACTTGCCAACTTCGGGATGAGGAAACCACGCTAAAGCGCAAGGCTAACAGTAAGAACACTAGTGCCGAGGAGCAGAACCAAGGCAAGAGTTGGAAGAAGAAGAAGGGAAAGTTCTTCAATCAAACCCAAAAGAACTTCCCAAGTGAGAGTAGTGCCCATGCTGAGAAGGGCAACCCGGTTGAGATTCTTCAGCTAGGGTCTTCTGCGCCGGTGGCTGCGAAGTCGCTGAGATCACACCCACCTAAGGGTAAACTTCTGATCTAATTCGTATTCGTACAAGTATCATATTTAGTATATCCACGCACAAATGTGCTAACCCTCTAAACCTTAGGTTCTGGCTCCGGTTTCACCAAAAACTTCTCCGACGGCCGCGCTTACGTGTGCCGAAAGTGCAACCAAGACCATCCCGGCAAGGATTGCCAAGGGAGAGAAATCCGGTGCTACAATTGTCAGAAGCCCGGACACCGAGCCAACATGTGCCTAGAAAATGCCAAACCCAGAGGAAACTTCCAAAGCTACAAGCAGAGGGAAGGCAAGGAGGTTGCATCTGGCGATGCACCGACCCAGCAGGCACCACAGGGACAGGGATCCCGGGGTCCTCAGAGGGGCGCACCCCAGAGGCAGCCTGTCTTGCACGTGATTGACCGTTGACGGGTCCGGTTCCAAGTCCGGCCCAAGTAATTAATCTAAACCTTTAATCCTTGAGAAGCATGACTAAGTATTGAAGTAATTGTTTGAGTGAATACATGAGTAAATGAATAGGAGTGTGTATTGAGCATGAAATGAAGTAGTTGAAACTAGTACTCACCGTAGATGAAATTTGTAACCATAGGAAGCTTTAGTATCTGCTATCCGATACCTTCGAAACCAAATCAAGAAAAGATCAACATCACCAATCACTACTACACCAACGAACAGTGTCAGGTCATCTGACCAGGTATGATTCTATTAAAGGAATACCTGACACCCGAAGCCCAAATCTCAATCATTCAACGATGCAACGAGCTAGGAACGGGTCAAGGAGGATTTTATACACCCGAATTCCCCGGTGGAGCGAAAATGAAGCTGAAAATGATGTGCTTGGGAAAGGACTGGAATCCTTATACCAAGACATACCAAGAGACACGAACACAAGACGGAACGACGCCACCGACGATACCTCCAGAATTTCAGACACTTGTCACACAAGCAGTAGAACTTGCACAACAATGCGAACATGATCCGATTCCCGCACTTGAAGCAGACCTTTGTATCGTCAACTTCTATGAGAAAGAAGGACGACTTGGGTTACACCAAGACAAGGACGAGACAGCGGAACCTCTTGAACAAGGAGTGCCCGTAGTGTCTTGGTCCATTGGTGATGACGCCGTATTTTCGTATAGCGAGCAGAAGCGTGTGGACCTCGCACAGAAACTGGTATTGGGATCAGGAGATGTCCTAATCATGGGTGGAAAATCTAAGATGCTGTATCACGGGATCAATAAGATCAAGTTGAATACGGCACCGACAATAATCAATGCCACGCACATGAAACCAGGACGCCTGAACCTTACCTTTAGAAAGTATTAAATGCATAGTATCATGTAATCTATTAGTAACGTGTATTAGAGACACGGTATGTATGATGGTTGGTTTATCAATAAAAAGCAGTGTTGATTTAAATTCCACTTGTGTCCACCATCGTTACTTAACCACTTGTAAATCCAATAGGTTGTGGACTCGGTACCGAAGGTAACCTGAGTATCCTCACCGAAGCACAAGCCGGTAAAAGCGGCACCATCTTAACGGGAACTTTCCCAGTGAATGGCGTTGATGCCTCAGTGTTATTCGACTCCGGCACCTCTCACTCTTTTGTATCACCATCTTTTGTGAAGAGGTTGAAGCTAGATGTGGATGAGCTACCGAATTTCTGGTTACTCTCCCGTCGAAGGAGCGAGTAAAGTGCACCAAGTATTATAAATCAGCCACGATCCAAATCAAAGGCGAGGCGTTTCCCATCTCCTTCATCAAGTTTAATAGATTGGAATTCGACTTGATAATCGGAATGAATTGGTTGGAGCGGCACAAGGGTAGAATCCTCTGCGCCGAGCATCGATTGCTGCTCAAGAGTCCTTCTGGGGTTACTGTATCTTACCGCCAGAGACCGAGAGAGCCTTCGACCACAGTTATCTCCGCTATGGCCATGTACCGGGAGCTCAGAAAGGGCAAAGAAGTGTATTTGTGTTATGTGTAAGACCTGGAGAGAGATCCAGAGTTCAATCCTGAAGTACCTATCGTATCCGAATTTCCCGATGTATTCCCTAAGGAGCTACCCGGCATGCCACCTCAGAGAGTGGTAGAATTTGAGATTGATCTCTTGCCAGGTACCGGTCCCATTGCTAGGG
Organism: Limonium bicolor; assembly: GCA_023374045.1. NCBI lineage: Eukaryota > Viridiplantae > Streptophyta > Magnoliopsida > Caryophyllales > Plumbaginaceae > Limonium > Limonium bicolor. Next base: position 94,368,074 of record CM041778.1, read on the forward strand.
CACCGTACCGTATGGCACGTCTGGGAGACTGAAATGATAGAGCTGAAGGAACAATTACGTGACTTACTCGACAAAGGGTTTATACGCCCGAGTGTATCACCCTGGGGAGCACCGGTTCTCTTCGTGAAGAAGAAGGACGGTAGTATCCGACTTTGTATTGACTACCGTGAGCTGAATGCGGTCACAGTAAAAAATAAATACCCATTGCCACGCATCGACGACCTATTTGATCAGCTGAAAGGAGACTCAGTCTTCTCCAAGATCGACCTCCGTTCTGGGTATCACCAGATTGCTATCAAAGAGCAAGACATTGAGAAAATGGCATTCCGTACCAGATATGGCCACTACGAATTCACCGTCATGCCATTCGGTTTGTCAAACGCACCAGCAAAATTCATGGATCTCATGAATCGACTATTCAGTGAGCAATTGGACACTTCGGTTGTTGTCTTCATCGACGACATCCTTGTATACTCTAAATCAGCAGAGGAACATGAAATCCACTTAAGGAAAGTGCTTGAGACACTGCGCGAGAACTAGCTGTATGCGAAGTTCTCCAAATGCGAGTTCTGGCTAGATCAGGTATCATTCCTTGGTCATGTCATCTCGAGCGTAGGTATCTCAGTTGACCCTTCTAAGATTGAAGCCGTACGATCATGGCCTAGACCCAAGACTGTTACCGACATTAGGAGCTTTCTTGGTCTAGCCGGTTACTACCGGAGATTTGTAAAGGACTTCTCAAAAGTCGCTAAGCCCATGACTACATTGATGAAGAAAGATGCACCGTTTGTATGGACAGACGAGTGCAAGTTATCATTTCAGAGCCTAAAAGACTCATTGACCTCAGCGCCCATCCTTACTCTTCCAGAGGGCACGGAGGGATTTGAGGTATACTGTGATGCATCAGGCAAAGGAATGGGATGTGTACTCATGCAGCATGGCAAGGTTGTAGCTTATGCCTCCCGCCAGCTGAAAAAGCATGAGGAGAATTACCCGACACACGACTTAGAGTTAGGAGCCATTGTCTTCGCCTTGAAGATATGGCGACACTATCTCTATGGGGTAAGCATCACCATCTACTCCGACCACAAGAGCTTACAGTATGTATTCACACAGAAAGAACTGAATTTGAGACAGAGAAGGTGGATGGAATTTCTTTCAGACTACGACATCGACCTACAGTATAAGGAAGAGAAGGCAAACATTGTAGCCGACGCCCTGAGCCGTCGAGCACACTCGCTCCATTCGCTACTCGCTTCTTCTAGCTTGGTTGATGAGGTGCGAGACGCTCAGTTGTGCGACCCTTACCTAACCAAAATCAGACAAAAGATCGAAAATGGTACATTTGAGAAGAAGAAGTATGACTTCAAGCTATATGAAGATGGTCTGATTCAGCTGAATGGCAGGCTATGCATCCCCTGAAGCAATGCTGAGCTAAGGGATCGCATCCTGCGAGAGTCACACAATTCCACGTTGTCAGTCCATCCAGGAGCCTCCAAGATGTACAAAGACATGAAGAGGTACTTCTGGTGGTCTAGGATGAAGTCAGATGTGACAGAGTATGTATTGAGATGCTTGACATGCTAGAAAGTAAAATTTGAACATCGTAGACCGGGCGGAATGGTACAATCGATGCCAGTTCCGGAGTGGAAATTTCACGATATCTCCATGGATTTTGTTGTAGGACTCCCACCTGCCAGGGGAGGACTCAACATGATCTGGGTTGTAGTTGATCGCCTTACCAAGGTTGCCAGATTCATACCGATGAAGGACACCTGGAAGGTAATGAAGCTCGCAGAGCTATTCGACAAGGAGATTATCAGACATCACGGAGTCCCTAAAACCATAGTATCTGACCGCGACACCAGATTTCCTTCGAGATACTAGAGAGCCACACGGGAAGCGTTGGGTACATAATTGAAGCTGAGTACCGCCTTCCATCCTCAGACCGACGGTCAGACAGAAAAGACCATTCAGACACTGGAGGACATGCTTCGGGCATGTGCCTTAGACTTTCAGGGGAGTTGGTTAGATAAGCTTCATCTTATCGAGTTCTCGTACAATAATAGCTATCATGCTTCGATTAAGATGTCGCCTTTCCAAGCCCTATACGGTAGACCTTGCCGTACACCTTTGTGTTGGGATGAGTCAAGTGAAGCAGTCATCATAGGACCGGAGTATCTAGAACAAGTCCAAGCGGAAGTGCAACAAATCCGAGCCAATATGAAGGCAGCCCAAGATAGACAAAAATCCTATGCGGATGTGAGACGACGCGACCTTGAGTTCGCCGTGGGCGACCAAGTGTTCTTGCGAGTTTCACCTATGAAGGGCGTATTCCGTTTGGTCAGAAGGGCAAGCTAAGCCCAAAGTTTGTAGGTCGTACACCATTACCGAACGAGTTGGATCCGTAGCCTATAGGTTAGCACTACCTGAGGACTTGGGACGTGTCCATGATGTATTTCATGTGTCACAACTCAAGAAGTATATTTCTGATCCTTCTCATGTCCTAGAGCCCGAGAGACTATCCATTGAGCTGACTATGTGATATGTTGAAACTCCTGTGAGAATCCTTGATAGGAAGACCAGAGACACTCGCCATAAGTCTATACGAATGGTGAAGGTCCTATGGTCAAACCATGATGTCGAAGAAGCGACATGGGAGTTGGAAGATGCCATGAAGGCTAAGTACCCGCAGTTATTCATAGACTAGATAGTCTAGTGTTTTGTAGATACGGGTACGGGGCGTACCCCTTTTAAGGGGGGTAGAGCCTTTTTGCTTTTGCATTGCTTCGAGGTGAGCATTGCATAGTGTGTAGGTATTGTAATATATTTTGATGGCACATGTAGTGCGGAGTGTATTTGGTATGTGTATGTATGTATGTGTAATGTGAATGTATGGATGTGTATGTGTAATGTGTAATGTATCTGTGCAATGTGTATTGTGAAATGCAGTGGTGTATTGTGTAATGAGGATGTAATGGTATGTATGGAAATGGTGCATGGTGTATGTGAATTTGTATGATGCTTGAATTATGTATGGTTGCAATGTGGAAGAAGTAAACACCTCATAGGTGGTAGTAAGACACATTATGGCAATTGGTTTGCCTAATGAGTAGAATTATTAAACTATTAACCTTGAGCAACTTTGAGGGCAAAGTTTGGTCAACTAAATAGTCATTAAGAAATATTAGTGAAGCTTTAGAACCAATAAAATCAATAAAACGAGAAATTAGTAAAAACTGTCAAAAACGGGAAGTTGTGGGATAGAAACATAAATAACTCAAACTAGTGTGTCCACTTTTAAAATTAAATGTAGAGTTTGTGTGTGTGGGCTGTGTCAGCCGATGGCTATCCCCCTCTCTCACACACTCTCTTAACTCTCTTCTTATGTACAAAACAACAAAACAATTAAAAAGTAAAAAGCAACTACTTTACTTACCTATCTCACACTCTCTCTCCTATCCCCTCATTTCCTTCACTCACGTACACACTCATCTCCCTCACTCTCTTTTCTTTCTCTGGTTGCCTTCTTCCTCAACCGCCAGCCATGGAGAAATGAGCAAACCCACAAAAAACTCAACTTCTCTCCTCTTATTAATCCCTTGAACCTCTATCAAAAATTACAAAAATTATACCATTGAAATCCTCTCACCAAGGAGAATATATCCCTCCTTTCAAATTTGAAAACGAGCATCTTCATCTCCATGGGTGTGCAGCATTTGAAGCTTCAACACCACCATTAGAACCACTCCTTCTCCTTGTTATTTTGAGGTAAAAATATTCTTGAAACCTCACCTTTTTCTAGCCCTTGTGGGCAAAACGAAATTTAGACTAAACCTTGTTTGGTTCCTTGTACTCTAGCCGATTTTGGCTTCCTTGGAGAGTGGGAAATCTTGTTCTTGAGCCATTCCATGCTTCACTTATACCCTTGCAAGGTAATGAAATTTCTAAACCCTAAAATATGCATTAAGCTTTATGATAATGAAAGGGTTAGTTAGTGTATTAAAATGGTGGAATGAATGGGTTATAGTGTTAGAGGATTTGGTTTACCAAAACCGGTGGGAAGAGAAAAGAAGAAAGAAGGAAGAAGAAGGAAAGAAAACTAGAAGGGAAAACAAGGTAATTATACTCATCCTTGTGTAGTCTTGTATATGTGTATGTAACAGATTTTTAGTAGTGTAAATGGGTATTGTAAAATGGTAGTGAGTAGTAGTGTAATGTGTAAGAGAATACAAATGTTTTAAACCATTAAAAGACATGTAAAGACTTGTTGAAACCTAGATGGGAATTAGAGGTTGTGTGCAGGAATTTTGGAGTGTTTAGTGTTGGTATTTGGTTATGAGAGTTTTATATGTTGGTGATTGTTCAAAACAGGTGAGATGGATGATAATGTGTGTGAAAATGATGTGGTGAGAGTGTAAAATATAGGGGAGGTTATGTCAAAATTTACCTAGAACTAGAACACTTAAGAGGCTAGAAACTAGGTAAAAATATACCCTTGTAACATATTTTAATTTGAGTTAGTTAGTGGGAAAGTTTGGAGAGATGTGTAATGCGTTAGAAACCCTAGAAATGTCATTAGAAGAGGGAGCTATAGATGGAGAGAGTTAGAGTCAAAATCTGTAGCAAAATAAAACTAGGAAAAACTAGTGTAAGTGCTGAAATGAAACTTGGAGAATTTTGGGTGTAAATTAATATAGGAATGGGTAATAGGTTAATGGATGAACTAAGGTGTATTAGGAGGTTTAATTACTGTTAAAACATATGGGAATAAGTGTAGGAACAATGGGGAAGTAATGGGTAAGAAGAGGGACTGAAAACAGAAATAAAAATGCAAATACTGGACTGGACCGACCTTGGGACCGAACTTACAAGGTCGGTCAAGCCCAGATTTACAAAGACGGAAACCTTCTGGAATGGACCGACCTTGGGGACCGGACTTGCAAGGTCGGTCGGCCAGAAAAATTCCCCGTAACAAAACCTTCTAGAATGGACCGACCTTGGCGACCGGACTTGCAAGGTCGGTCGGCCTAAAAATTCTTCTGTAATGTGACCTACTGGAATGGACCGACCTTGGGACCGGACATGCAAGGTCGGTCGACTCCAGAATGTCGAATCCAAAACTTACTGGAATGGGCCGACCTTGGGACCGGACTTGCAAGGTCGGTCGGCCCTGTAATTTTCCAACGTATGTACCCTACTGACTTCGACCGACCTTGGGTCCGACCCTGGGTAAGGTCGGTCGGGTCAAACAAAAAAATATATATATAATTATAATAAGTATATATATGTATACCCACATATACATATGTACATATACGTATAGGTACATCATGGTAAGTAAGAAAATAAATTTAAGTAGAGAAGGGTAAGTAAACAAAGTGTAAGTATAAGAATTTCAAAGACTTAGTAAATATGAGTTAGGAAACGTAAGAGTAGTCGAGTTAAGTTAATGATAGTTAGATTGATCACTCGACTGTATGTATATCATTGGATTTGATTTATGAACACCGGAGGAACGTCGGATACAAGTACAACGGTGAACGGTATGAATTTCTCATGCCCCGTATGCTACCTTGGTTACTCTGATTTGTGTGTTGTGTGCTAATTGATCACCAAATAAGATAAATGCACAAATCGGAGTTATCATGCTTACTTGTGAATATGTAGTGTTGTATCTTGTTGTATATTATCATTAAATCATAGTTTGTATAATTCATGAAATGTATGGATGGATATGAGTGTGTGTATGTATGATATATTGTACTGTGACCGAATGTGTTGTGATTGGACTTCTAACTGATTCCTAACAAGCTAACCAATCTAACTTAAATTGGTAATCAAATTGGAATGAGTAGAAGTCCGATATAGTTTCGGCCACGCGTGAGGATGTGGAGACACAAGAGGTTGGATCCAAGTCCTGACTCTTAAACTGGTCTGCGGCCCAAACCCCTTAAATGGGTAGCATCCCGGATTGGTGAGTCAAGTAAATCCCGGTGGTGGGACGGTGTAGTCCCCGGGCCGGAGGTCATACCGACTTAACATGAGTAAGAGTAAGTAAGTAAGAATGAGTAAGTAAGTAATGAAAGTAAGTAAGTAAAGTAAGAGTAAGTAATGTGTGATGAGTAAAAGAGTAAATGGCATTCCGATTAACCCGGATGCGTAATTTGGCTAACATTGTGAAGGTAAGTATGGTGTGTGCTATTGTACTGTTGCCTTGGATTGTATGATGTATTGCATATGATTGTATGTTGTATGCAAAGCATGTATGTATGAAATTAATGAACCGCATGCCTATCTGACCTTAATTAGTCGGCGTGCCCTTGTTAGCACGCGGTATATGCGAAGTTCATGCGCTGCTTTTGCTGAGCCCCTTGGGGCGATGTTTTTATTATGAATGCAGGTACACGAGAAGGGTAAAGATGATGAAGATCTTTAGTTGATTTCTTTTTTATTGTAATTAACGAATTGAATGGTGTACTAAGTAGTACACGGCTGTAGGTTTTTGTTAGCCGGTATACTATGGGGTACACCCTTTTGGATAATGAAAGTATTGGAATTGGGTATAGATGAGTAGTTGGTAGAAACTCATTCTTTTGGTAAACTTGGAAATGATGTAATTGATTATACTTGGCACTCGGTAATCCATCAATGTAAGTATATGTTCCTTTGTATTGGTAAGTAATGTAGTAGCTCGGTATACTATGTCATCAGACCGTCCCTGTAAGTAAGGTAAGTCTAGCTAGCCGTATAGGCGGTTAGCGGCGTTGTACCACCCGCCGTAGTAGTAGTAGTCTTCCGCTGCGAACTGATAGAATTAAAAGGATGATTGGACAGTAAGCATAGGATTAATGGTAGGGGTGTTACACTTCATGGGTTTGTGTGGGATCAGTTTCATTAACACCATGTTCTACTGGTGGAGTCTTATGATCATTGTTGTCACCGACATCTCCTAATGCACCTTGATCATGGCTATGAACTATTGGTAGAGGATCTTGGTTGGGGCCAATGATGCTTGTGGCTTTGATGGGATGCTCTCGATCCTTGGTTGTTTGATCTTCGAAGAAGAATACATCTTTACTTCTGACAATCTTCTTATCTTTTGGATCCTATAGCCGATAGCCCATCTCATCCTTTGGTGAGCCAAGGTAGATACATTCCTTGGTCTTAGCATCCAACTTTGAGTGTTCATCTCTTGGAATGTGGACGAATGCTTGACACCCAAACACCTTTAAAGTGTTGTAGTTAACCTTCTTCCCGGACTATATCTCCTCTGGAATCTCTCCGGACAATGAAACTGATGGTGAACAGTTGATGATGTCTACTGCCATCTTTACTGCTTCACCCCAGAAGTACTTGGGCAGTTTGGCATGTGACAACATACATCGAACCCTGTCAACAATAGTTCGGTTCATACGCTCTGCTAAACCATTCAATTGTAGTCTTTGGTGGTGTCTTCTCAAGCCTAATACCTAGGCTCCTACAGAAAGTGTCAAAGGGGCCACGATATTCTCCCCCGTTGTCGGCACGGATACACTTCAACTTTTATTGGTCTCACGCTCCACTTTGGCATGAAACTCCTTTAACATATCAAGTACCTGGTCCTTAGATCTCAACAGGTACAACCATACTTTTCTTGAGTGGTCATCAATGAAGGTGACAAAATATAATGCACCACCCAAAGATTTCTCTGTCATAGAGCACACATCAGTGTGCACTAATTCCAGTATTCTACTTGGTCTGTAGGAAGTGTGGAAAGCAACTCTATTTTGTTTACCAGCCAAGCATTCTGGTGCTTGGCTTCAGAGTATCACCTTTAACCTCGGGAAGTAGTTTCTTGTGGGTGAGGATTTGTAATCCCTTCTCACCTATATGGCAGAGTCGTCTGGTGCCATAACTCCAAATCTGCACCACTGTGAGCTACATTAATCTCCCCCTTGCTCGGTTTACCATGCATTACGTAAAGAGAGCCTTTGTTTTGTACACAAGCAAATATCACATTTCCCATAGCAAGCTTCCACTTTCCACCTCTGAAGTTGCTGGTCATATCGGCATATTCAAGTTTACCGACTGACATGAGATTTAGACACATGTCAGGGACATGTCTAACAGTTTTCAATATCAATTTGCAGCCTGTGTTTGTCATCATCTCGACATCTCCTTTGCCAATGATCTTGCTTCTTCCTTAATTTCCCATCTTCACAATTCCAAAGTCACAACTTTGGTAGTTTGAGAATAGATCTTGATTTGGGGAAACATGAAAGGATGCTCCAGAGTCAATGACCTATGAACAATCTCCAAAACCTAAATTTAATGACTCGTCAGTTTTGGTGACGAAGACCTCTCCATCATCCTTGGAAGCCACAATTGTTGTTGATCTTTGTTCGGCTTGATCTTGACTGGTACTACCTGCAATCTGGTGTCGAATGAACTTATGACATTCGGATTTCTTGTGCCCAGTTTGCCACAATAATAACATGTGAATCGGTTTCTTGACTTAAATCTCCCCCTGAATCGATCACCTTTATGTTCGCGACCTTTATTCTGTTGCTTGTTTCTGCCACGATTTTCATCAACGTTCGCCTTAGTCTGCATTGTGGAGAAACCACATTCTTTTCTCCTAGCCTCCTCATTAAGAAGGATATCAGTCCGTACCTTCATGTGAGAAGATGCAAGTTCGAGTTAGATCCGATTAATGTTGATCAAACGAGGTATCCCAGCTCTCTAGAAGAGAACTGAGAAGTAACAATCCTTGCAACTCTTCATCAATCGTCATTGACACCTTCACTAACTTGTTGAGAAGCCCTTTGAAGTTGTTCAAGTGCTCGATCATGCTTTGGCTATCTTTGTATTCAAGCTTTACTAGTTGTCTGACCAGAAAAGCCTTATTGCGTGGCGTTTTCTTTTCTATCATCGTCTCAAGTTTCCTCCATAACTCATAAGCTTTAGTGTAGGAAGAAACATGCTTGAACAAGCTTTTGTCGATGAATTTTCTGATGAGAGCCACTGCTTTCCGGTCAGTAGTTTCCATTCCTCATCACTTTTGGCTCCGTTCCTCTCTTTCTTTAAGACTGGCTCATGTAGATCTTTGCAGTACAAGTGGTCCTCCATCATGGGTTTCCAATAGGAGAGAAGTTGCATGTCGTCAGTTTGAACATATCTCTGTCATGGGCAACAACATTTTCTTTCTCCATCCCGTTTTACGGAATCTTGATCAAAACTTTTTTTTTTCCGATGTAGAAGATCAGCTTAACTGCGACCACATAGCATAATAAGAGAATCCAGGCTCTAATACCAGTCAGTTGGGAAAAATAGGGTGCGAGATGAGACAATAAAGTTGATCAAACTGCTCAAATAATTCACGGAGTTGAGACACAATATTTTAATGAGGAAAATCCCTCCAATGTGAAGGATAAAAACCTCAGGATCGAAAAACTGATCCAAAACTTCCACTATAATAATGGGCTTACAGTAACCTTCTTTGGATTACTACCAAAGGCTCGCACTCACAAATAATGTGGAAATATTGAGATAATAGGAACTAGAAAAATATCTCACAAATTTTCTTCTCTATTTTCTCTCTTTGCACTTAGTGCAAATTACTCTCAACATCTCACTATTTTCTACTACTGGATTGCTCATATGCATGAGATGCTTGAATTTTTCATCTGATGCATAAAATGGATTTGTTACTTGTGCTATTTATAGGCAGTGAAATGGGTCGAGTGGCATGTGTGCCTTGTGTGAAAGTGCTGCCTTCATTTTCTTCTTTTGCTGTGTACATGTGCATGTCAAGGGAATAGGAGCAACACATAGTAAATATTAGGAACGCACAGTTTGTAGTTGTTGGAGGCTGCTGCATTTCTTTTCTTTGTGTTGGCCCCACAGACGAGGCACACACACGCAACAGGGGGTGTGAGGGAAGAAGTTTTTGATTAGTCCATTCCCAAACATTTCTTTTGACTAATGAGGCCGCTGGCGACTAGTCGGGCTGAGAGTCTTCAAAGATTCCTTTGTTAAGAAGCTCCCATATTTTTCTAGAAGGAATGGATCAAGGTGGAGATCCATACTCTTCTAACTCTCCAAGGAAGAGATACCGCACATTCCTGCTGCATTTGGAGGAGTCCAAGAGGCATAACATGCTAGCAACCTCTTGTGCTTCATAGACAAATAGACGACGACGCCAAATAAAGTTCAACAACCACTGTGCCATTCCACCAACCGAATTCACTAACTACGAGTGTTTTTTGCTCAGATATAAGGTAAAGGTGAGAGAAGTTTAATTTCAGGGGCATTTCTCCCACCCATTCATCCCTGCCGTCATATGGCCATTTATATGTGTTTAATGTGAAAGTGTAAAACACAAAAGTCTTCCTACACTCAGGATTTTGAAATCAAGCCAGAGTCAAGTGAGGGATAGTTCAATGAGGGGTTTAACGCTTCTCCCAAACTTATAGAAAGTAATGCAAATTTTAATTCATTGTATAGAAAAATGGAAAACAAAAATAAAAGGAAATAATCAAAGACTTTGTTGATTTCATGTTCGCCTATGCATGTGAAAATCCCACCAAACTTAAGGTGTTGCATGAAGGGTACAAGTATTTTGGTTTATGGTATAGATTATTATCACAAACTTACTCGTGGAAATTAGATGATAGAACTATAGAAGCCAACCAAAAATTGCACCGATAATAGAAAGCACCCCATATCCTGAAATTGATAGTACATGCAAAAAAAAAAACTGCACCGATGTTAGCATGGACCCCAAATATATATATATACACAAGAATTAACAAATTTCATCCCCTACTTTTTATTAATTACTTTCATCGGTTATTTTATTTTCAGTTAATTTAGTCAAAATAGACACTATAAAGCAAACTAAGTGAAAATAAAAAATTGACTGATAAAAACATGAGATGTAGTCTAGCTCCTAAGGTTGATACCTTGATATTCTTATGCAATAATATTTCTCTAGATATGTTTATGGCCCAATCTTTTGCATATTATGAGCTACTAGCTGATAGCTGATAGCTGATACTAGTTGATATTGATTGACTACTTATTTTAAAAGAATGAGCTGAGTTAGTCAACCCATTCAAACAGTCTAAACCAACTAAAAATGAGAGACAACTTGAGTTTAAGTAGCTACTAGCTTATAGCTGATATTAGTTGATATTGACTGATGACTGATTTTAAAGAATGGGCTGAGCTGGTTAGCCCAACTGATAGTGCATAAACCAGCTGAAAGATAGACAAACGAATGGGGTCTATATGTTAGAAAACCCATAATAAATTAAGAATTGAATTATAAAACATCCTGCATTGATTTGCTCCAGATTTAACTTAAATAGCTCATGTACATGTGACTGCAATATTTGAGCTTTTTCATTATATATTTTGTAAATTAATATTAGGTCAAGTTACTCCTTAATCTTTTTCAAAAAATATTTTGAAAATACTATCGTTTAATTGTAATGGTGATAAATGGATAATTATAAAAGTTAGTAAACTTGCACTTGTTTTTAATTATAGAGTACTTTATTTTAAAAATATATGGACTTCTAAACTAATTGAAATACCCCAACCTTGATATGTTGTTAAACATTTAAACTATGGTATGTAAAGGCTAAAAAGTGCCTTAGAAACATCAGTGAACAATTTAAACCATAGTAAAATGCAATAAAGCACTAAGATACAGTTTGAGCAAAAACATGCTCTAAGCTTGGAGTGAACTTGGTTAGGACCCAAAGAGCCTACCAAGACTTAATAATATTCAATAATGATTTAGTAAGGCTAATTAAGTCCTTAGGAAACCTTGGTAGACAATTAAACCAAACAAAACACAAATAAATGCCTTAAAGTCAATATGGGCAAAAATGTGCTCTAAGCTTGGGATAAATTGTATAAGACCTAAAGGTCATACCCATACCTTATAAATATGTTAATGAGCATATTAAATCAATTACTAAAGAAAACCAAGCTTGAAAACAAGTTAAAACACAAAATGTGCGTTAAGGAGTCTTAAAGCACATTTTTGAAAAATTGTCTTGTAAATGAGTTCAAAAACAATGTTAAAACTAACAACAAATGTAGCAATTATAAATGGCTTAAGTCAATTAAAGCACAATTTTTGAAAAAAAGTCGTTGGGTAAATGGAGTTTGAATGGCTAAATGTCCATCATTTACTCTTTAATTAACATGTGTAATACTTAGTATCACTTTGGACGGGTCTAATCAATGGGAAATCAAAAATTTCACAACTATGTGCCTTGTTTTTGTGAATAGTAACCAAAAATATGCAAATTTATAACATAAGTCAATATAAGTAAGTAATTGGTCAACAAAGACCAAAACACCCTTATTATTAAAGGGGGCCGGTTTTTGTAGGGTGAGTCATCACCATTTACAAATCAATTAAAGAAAGAAAAGTGAGTACAGAAAAGAAATATGTGCTTTATATGTAAAATATTTAACAAAAGGCATACCTCTCACCTCCTTTGTTCATTTCCTCCATCCCCATCGGTTTCTTCATCTTCTCCCAACTCCAAAACCGTTCTCCAACAGCACCATCTCATTCTTCATCTTCTTTCACTTGTAACTTATGATTCCATGCTCCAAAATCAATTTAAGACTACCTTTGTCTTAGTTAGATCAAGCTCCTCATTTCCCTCTTTTCAAATCTTCAAGAACTCAATTTTGGTGCCCATGGAGATTCACCATTGAAGGAGCTTGAGCTCATATTTTCATGCCTTGTCATTCTCTTATGCTTCAAGGTAAGGAAAATCAAAGAAAAACCATGTTTCCTCTCATTTTGGTACATGTCCGAAAATTCAACTCACAATGGTGTTTGTCTTGCTCTCTTCTTAGCTTAATTCAAACTTCAAAGGACTAGGAGGAGTCCTCTCTTGTTACATATTCAAGTTCTCTTTCAAATTCAAAGGTAAATATCATTTAAGTGTATTAAACACTTATGTTAACAAGGGTTTGTATATGAGTTTAAGTGTAATTCTTAAGCTCATTACCCTATATGTATATTGATTAGAAAGTTGACAAGTGATCAAACTCCTTGCTGATTTTCGGTCCAAGGAAACAAGAAAGAAGTTTGAGGGGGAAAGAGGTAAACAAACTATCTCAATGTAGTTTAAATGCCTTAGGAAAAATGAGCTTGATTTGCTTGATAAAAATACCTAAGGAGCCAATGGTGAATGACCTAGTAAAATGCTCTCAAGGAAACTATTAAAGGGCATATGTGTTGTTGCATGTAATTGCAGGTCAAAGGCATTATTTATGTGGGAAATTCAGTTTAAGGTTTTTTATGCAATTTAAGGCCTAAGTGCCAAGCAATTTAAGTTTATGCACTATATTGTGATGTAGTGTAGTTTAAGGATTTAGATGTGTGTAAAGAACATTCTTTGTGAAGATGAGTGTCTTGGATGGTTAAAGGAGGAAAAACAATATGTTGTGTGTAAGGAATGTGCATTAAGTGATTAAGTGTTTGGTTGGTGGTAAAAAGGGTGAAAACCTAAGTGTTTGTGTGTGAGAAATCTCTTGATGGATTTTAGGTGTTCTTGAATGTCTAATGGTGAAAGCTATGTGCTTTGGTGTAGCAATGTGCTAGAAGAACCCATGTCAAAATTTAGATAATGTATAAGAAGTTCTAAGTGTTTAAAAAGAGTTTTGGTGAGTTTGGAAGTGTTGAGAATGATTAAGTGTTTTACTAGGGAAAGAAAGGTGCATTAAGGTGTTTTAGAAGGCAAAAAGGATTTAGGCATTATCTTGGAAGTTCTAGAAATCCAATGGGTGTTTTGGGATGTACTAAAGTCTTGGAGGAGTTTGTTAAGGTTTAGGTAATGTTGATGTACAAGGAGGAAATGATGTTTAGGTAAGGAAGATGTTTGAACTTGTGAAGAAAATTCTTGGAAGGATATAAAGTATTTGGTGGGCTAAATAATGTGTGGGGACATGCTATAAACCTATGGGGGAAATACTATAAGTGTTGAGCATTTAGGCAAGAAATGAGTAAGTGTTTAAAGGTATAGAAAATGGAGTTTGGGCACGTCCGAACTACCGTCCGAACAAGGACGTTCGGACATGCCCTGTTGCGCGTAAGTCTTCTAAGCCTCGACCAGTGTCCGAACTACCGTCCGAACTTGGACGTTCGGACACACCTATCTCTATATTCTGTTTTGGCCTCGAACAGCGTCCGAACTTGGGAAACTCGGACGCATGTTCGGACAGTTGTCTGTTTACACCCATTTGAGCCTCGAACAGTGTCCGAACTTAGGCAAGTCCGGACACAAGTCGGACCAGGCGCTGTAATGGACCAAAAACATTGTTTAAGGTTATGGATGATGGGGATTATTAAGTAGTGGTGTTATAAGATTGATTAAGGACATGTTAATGAGTTATAATGACATTTATGGGGGGAAAGTTGTATTAAAATGTAAAAGTAAAACAAGTTAAAAAAATGAAGTTATTTTGACTAGTTAACGGGGATATTTATGAGCATTAGACTTTAAACATCATGTTACCCCGATGTTATAAAAGTACATGTAATATTACCAGTTGTTCGAGAATCGTTCGAGGAACATAAGTGGATATGATAAGTGGACTCCGGTGACAGGTATGGTTTTCTTGCAACCTGTGTCCTACCGGATTACACCGGCTTGTATGCCAATGTGTGTTTTTCTGTATGTTTGCCACGTTGTAAGATAAAACATGTAATGAGTTTACAGTAATTCATATATGTGACGTGTCTAGTTCCGATACCATTTAACCTCGGAAGTGTTAACCTGAGTCTAGGACCACATGAGAGTTTTTTATTCGGATTAAACGACCCGAACCATGGGACGTTCTAACCACGGCTATGCTTGTGTTAATTGTGTGATATTTGGTGTGTTATGTAGGGACCTCCCCGTATGTGTAACCCGGTTTATGATGTGTGTTATGTACTACTATAGTGAATGTGATGTATAACCCATATTGGGGTCTAACTAGTATCTAAAGTAGTATGTACTAACAGGGGGAGGAATCCGGTTAGGCCGGTCGCGCGTTGTTTGGGAGTGGTATCCTTTTTAGCCTTACCCTCCTCTGTTATGGTTGTTTCCCTCACGGGTTATGATCTCCCATTAGCTTACTCCAAAGCTAACTATTCTGACTTATGATCGGTTTATGGGGAACATGTGTTTGTGTGGTGTGTTCGGGTCACAAAACCCGAACCATCTTAACTTAAGTTACTCGTCCGACTATTAGGACGGTAATGAGTGTTGTATAACGAGCTTATCATGAGGGTGACATCATTCTCTAGGCTCACCAGTGAATAACAAGGTTTGGGTCGGTTCCTAAGAGAACCACTCCCGTTATGGTTATGTGTTGTTGATGTAATGCAATTTCTATTGCGATGTTATTATGTGCACGTTGAAACGTGAAAAGTGTTGTTATGTGTTGTTATGTGATGTATGTTATATGTTGTAAAATGTGGAGTATGTGGATCATGGATATGAATCCCAGTTTGTGATAAGAGGCATTTAAGGATACCCCGATTAATGGGTAAGTGTCGTCTATTAAGGAAGTAGCTCCATTAGGGAAAACACTCTAGGGGTAATGAATACCATGAGTGACCTATCAAGTATGGATGTGTTATCTGTTTGTTGAGCCCATTGAGGCGAAATGTTATGTGTTGTTTGTTTATAGTTACATGCATGATTCAAATAAAATCAACCGCATGCTAAGATGACAATTAGTTGTGCGTGGCCCGGTAGCATGCGGGCTGCGGGATTACCATACCAGCAAAGGTGCTGAGCCCCTGGGGGCCCCCCTTTCTCTTCTTTTCCTATTTCAGGTACAAGAGCTGGAAAGCCGTTCGAGAGTAGGACGGGGTAGTGGTTGTACATGGGTAATCTTTAAGTTTATATACAGTAGGTGTAGTAAGACCGAAATTGTTAGCATCATCAGTTTGTAAATACTCGGTACAGTTGGAAGGTATGTGTATGTTTTTTGTTGTTAATGAAAGGGATAATAATGTGTAGTCGCTTGGGAATCTAGTCCATCAGACCGTACAATGTATATGTAATAGCCTTGTTAGCCACGGGGGTGGTTAACGGCGTGTAACACCAACGAGTTAAGTAATGTGATGAAGCTTGTTTTCCGCTGCAGTTTGTTATTAAGTGCGTAAGCGTTGGATGGGGTGTTACAAAA
The DNA here is from genome assembly GCA_023374045.1 of Limonium bicolor. Lineage (NCBI taxonomy): Eukaryota > Viridiplantae > Streptophyta > Magnoliopsida > Caryophyllales > Plumbaginaceae > Limonium > Limonium bicolor. The sequence goes on from CM041778.1 coordinate 94,384,274, forward strand.
AGTGGTATCAGAGCGAATATCGCTCTGATGACTGAATTACCGAGCTTAGGAAGTACCGAGTTAGATTTTAGTACTTTGGATTAAGGTTGAGGATAGCGTGAGAGATACGCTATTTAGGAGTAACCAGTGAACACTGAAAACCTACTATATCCTTCCCGCCCCCACAATCCCTGTTTTATAACTTGGGAAACAACGCCAGAGGGAGATGGAAGTCCTCTCATACTCAGGATACCCGATGTGGCTGTTATTAAGTACCACTGTGGGTACGAGAACCAGTCGTACGAAGAGTGGGAATCCCGGAGACGGTTTCTACCTGAACATGTTGACCGCATTAATAGCGAAGAATGAAGAATTTCGTGTATGAGAGAATAGAATTTCCGGCAACCTGGGTCGACCTGCTGAGCAGTCGAGAACAACCAGCTTGCAACGCACCAACCGTGCACAGGCAAGAATGGATTAATGAAACCCGAGACGAGAGTCTACGGAACCACAGTTGTTAAATAATACACCAACTGTATACCAACCCAAAGGGACTACAACGTAGTGTCCAAACAAGAGACAAGTCTCTGTAACCACGATAAATGTGTGGAACGGGCTACGAGGAGGAATCAATACAAAAGAAAAGGGGGTCTCCCAGAATGGGAAACACCCTAGTTAATATTATCATGTGAATACAGTGAAAGTCACCACCAGGGTTTAATTGTCAAGAATGTGTAACAAGTGAGGGCCCACAAGGCCACTGATGACAGTGCGGGTAAAACAGTACCACAACCGGTATGTGATGAACCATAGCCAGTTAGCATGGCGCACTTGCTATATTCAAGTGCTGCTAGTAACAGACTGTTTAGAAAGTTCAACAAATACAAAGTACTTGGTAAAGTACCACGAAATAAGTGAGATCATCATAACAGTGGAAGGGCCCGTTAGCCTAACCTCTGTAATTGGAAGTACACCAGTCAGCAAGAAGCTAGGCTTGGTTAAGGTAAGAAGAGTTGTGAAACCATGAAAATTTTTTTTCTTTCAAACTCAGATTTATTTCAACTCTTTCCTTTCAAAACCAAATTTTCTTTCAAACCCATACTCATTTACTACCTTCTTTAAAAAACAAACCAGAGGACCTACACCGGCCTCAGTGCCACACGGTAGGTAAGTTATACCCAGTTTACTTTTGAATAACCGGGATGGAAACCGGTAAACCCAGGATAGCAATCCGAGGGATGGATTGAAGTCATAGTAATACAACAGTGGATAGACTTTCCCTTGATTAAGTTCGGGAAGCACAAATGTATATTGTCACAAGACAATACAAGGGAGTTGACAACAGAATCTTCACCTAGGCGTGTGACGGACACTACGAGTGTACAACTGTAATGTGGGATGACCGCACTCCGATAGGAAGCTTTGTGGCCTGACAGACCCTGCTTATGGGTTAGTTGGGTAAGTAGTAATGTATCAGTAGGGTACCCCACATACGTATACAAGTAGAGTCCGAAACACGGGAAGTAGTCGACTCCGTACTACGGCAGTATAAGTCAAACAAGAGCAAGGATTACAAGGAATGGTTGAAGTTAAGGAACTCAGTTAAGTTAACGAGACTAAAGGAATTAGTGAATTCTTTTCAAGGAAATGTTTAAGAGTCAGGAGGTGCGAAGTGCACTAACTGTAATGTAAAGACTCGTATATGTCTTAAGGATCCCTCAGAGATAAACATGATAGCTGGAACGGAGACCCAGCCTGTGCATGGCAAGGCAGATGCCTAATGTGGACACATTAATGTGCAATGACGGGATGAAACTCCCAGAATGAGTACCTACACTACCAGGAAATATTGATCTTCATAGAAGAGGATAATAAGCCAGTTAAGAACGCAAACGGCATGGCTAACTGAATATACCAATAAGTGCGAACCAGATGTAAGGGCATAACTTAACAACACCCAGGAGCAATCCTTGAAGGGTGTTTCAATCAACGATAATTGCACAAATGACATGACAGAAGCACAAGGGTTGGAACTAACACCCAGTTTGGACATAAGTTGTCAGGAGACGGACTGGCAATCCTAAGGGGCATCCCATGAAAGGAACAGGAGAATGCAACGACCTTGACATGGGCTCAATATGATATCCAAACTTGTAATGTTGTACAAAGAAATAAATGTGTGTGAACCGTCCACATGGACAGAGCTCGAAGCAGTAAGGCTCATAAGCCACAAGCAAGATATGTTATATAAATTAGATTGATTGCAAAAGTTTATGTTGTATAAGTGAATAGAGCGGAGAACAAACCACTGCATTAAGAGTGGGATACTCTCGATATCGTGAGACCGCAGGAGCGGTAGTTATGTGAACCAAGTTCAAGAAATATGTTAAGGATTGACATGTTGAATTGCGAGAGAACAGTTAGTTTTAGTAGCATGGAAGCACCCGCTGAATAACAGCGGCTTGTACTCGAGTGAGCTACGCTTAAGGAGCATTCGGTAGTCATCCAAATGGATGGCGAACCATAATACGAAGGATGTATTTATGTGTGTGGAAGTTAAGTGACAGTAAATACCATGTAAGTTAGTGTTATACAAGGAGCACGATGCGCAGTAAGCGACCGTTGTATAAGTATTGTTAACGATAATATAGCAACTAAGCACAGTTACGAGCTAAACCCAATAAAAACAACAGTAAGTGGTACCAAACAACTAGGCGGTAAGCCAGTAGCCAGTATTACGAGATCAGAATCTTAGTGAAACACAGTGTGAATTCCTATTGCAATCGCATGAGAGATTTACTGTCAAGAGTTTACGCCTCTGCACTCTGTATGACTGAGTGTTTTGTATTGCACTTGCGCAGTAATGATCAAGTGGGATAGCTAGGAATTGGAAACATGTTAATTGTGGAGGAATAAGTTATAATGGCCGATGCATAGGAAATGCAAGGCGTACCAATGGAAGAATACATGTACAAAACCAAATGTGGAGGCATGATTAAGAATAAGTGACTACAGTAGCACTAAATACCAAATATTGGTATGAACATACCTCAAGTGTGGGAAATAGCTGAGAGAGCACTACCACTAGGTATAGCTCAACCTCAACTGACAGTAAGTCGGAAGGAAACAAGTCAATCATTGTGAAATACATAGCTCTATACACAGTAAGTATTAGAGAAGTGGATGGAAAGTTTTGTAACTCACCGAGTTCGCTAACGGTAAGAGATACCACGCGTCGGTTGAGAAACCATTGTTACCAAGATAAAGGTGATAAATGGGAGGTGAATAATACAGTAACAATAATGAGTGGGGCAAACTGAGCTCTACAGTTATTGGAGTTTCGCAGCAGAAACTAGTGAACCAGTAATTCAAGTGTACAACGTGAATAGCGAATATGAGTAAATGGCTAATTATTAACGCCTAGAAGCCTCACAGGCCAGAACCAAAACTAGTTAAGAGTTTAAGCAAACTCCAATGAGAATTCTTGTTTTAGGAACTAAACCGCTAATATGGTTAAGATCCTCTAATCAGAATCCATTGTATAATAGACCGCGTGGAAGTTGAAGTACTTCACGATGGCAGAACGTTTTAAACCAATGATTAAGTGATTGATTACGTGGGCGTAATCCCTTTTAAGGGGGGTAGAGCGCAAAACCACTTAGTGTGTATTACCGTATAAGTGTACGTAATGTACGTGACCTATGTTGTGCATAGCACAAAATAATTTGTTTTGATGATTGGTGTGTGTGTTACGTAAACATACGCATTCATTCATGGTTTTAATTGTGGTAATTGCGCACAGAAGATGCGAATACCATTGTGATAAGTGTGTTTATTTGTTAACAGTTGTGTGTGATAGTACAAGTGTGGGGAGTAGAGAAACTCCCGGGAAACAAAACCCCGATAGTGTATATGTGAAACGGTGTGTTGTATTTTGATAAAATATATTGTATATATATATACTATATAGTGATTCATGAAAGGGTAAAACCGACATAGAACCTAGTGAGAATAAGATTCCCTAGGTAACACATTAAAGTGAATGGAAATAACTGATAGACGAAGTTCTATCCCTTGGAGATGTTATGATCATGACTAGAATGATTTAAAAGATAGAAAATTGGAAATGAGTGTTTATTTTGATGCTTGAAAATGAAGTGGAGGTGGAAGGTGAACTTGATTTGCATGCGCCAAGAGAAGCCGAACACATTGGGGTGGAAGGATAGTTCGACACTGATGCTGATCACATTAGGGTTGAATGATTCTTGAAGCTCCCCTTAAGTGGTCACAAATAACCATGCTAAGAAAAGAAGCAAAGAGCATAAGTTGGACTTGGAGTGTGTGTGTTTTTCAAAAGGATTTTCAATTGGTGTTTTCAAAACAGTCGGTTAACATTTGGAATAAAGGATTCTCTTATACTTAACCTAGTAAAGAATATTTTTGTAGTACTTGCTCACGAGCCGAGGACGCATGAGCCTTTGTCTTCGGACCGGTGACATGAGAAGTATATATGTTAAAAATTAAGTGAATGTTTTGATCTCCCAAAGGAACGGGGACCAGAAGGTGTCCATCGCGACCGGGTTCTGCGGGATCACAGTGTATATAAAAGATATTTTTGATTGTTATACATGCTATGACATGTTGTGTGGTATGTGTAATAAATATTATTTTGACCTTGAGTTCCAAAAGTGTATGTTATCAAGACCTATGAGTCTAAATGTTGTTGTGTTACATAGACCTATGTGTCTAAAGGTTGTTATGTTATCAAGACCTATGTGTCTAAATGTTGTTATGTTACCCAGGCCAGAGAGTCTAAGGGTTGTTATGTATGTGCCAATATTGTTAAGATACCCAGACCATTGAGTCCGAGGTTATCATGTGAGTATGTTATGTTATGTATGGATGTGAAATGTTACCCGACCATTAAGTCCGAGGTTGTGATGTAAAGTATGTTTGGTTATGGAAGTGTTATTTCCAAGTGATTCCTGCGTTCTAAACCAAAAGATGTGTGGGAAGTGTAAACTTTGAGGACGAAGTTCTTTTAAGGGGGTAGATTGAAATACCCCAAACCTTGATATGTTGTTAAACATTTAAAATATGGTATGTAAAGGCTAAAAGTGCCTTAGAAACATCAGTGAACAATTTAAACCATAGTAAAATGCAATAAAGCACTAAGATACAGTTTGAGCAAAAACATGCTCTAAGCTTGGAGTGAACTTGGTTAGGACCCAAAGAGCCTACCAAGAATTAATAATATTCAATTATGATTTAATAAGGCTAATTAAGTCCTTAGGAAACCTTGGTAGACAATTAAACCAAACAAAACACAAATAAATGCCTTAAAGTCAATATGGGCAAAAATGTGCTCTAAGCTTGGGATAAATTGTATAAGACCTAAAGGTCATACCCATACCTTATAAATATGTTAATGAGCATATAATCAATTACTAACTAAAGAAAACCAAGCTTGAAAACAAGTTAAAACACAAAATGTGCTTTAAGGAGTCTTAAAGCACATTTTTGAAAAATTGTCTTGTAAATGAGTTTTGAATGGCTAAATGTCCATCATTACTCTTTAATTAACATCTGTACTACTTATTATCACATTTGGAGGTCTAAATCAATGGGAAATCAAAAATTTCACAACTATGTGCCTTGTTTTTGTGAATAGTAACCAAAATATGCAAATTTATAACATAAGTCAATATAAGTAAGTTAATTGGTCAACAAAGACCAAAACACCCTTATTATTAAATGGGGGGCGGTTTTTGTAGGGTGAGTCATCACCATTTACAAATCAATTAAAGAAAAGAACAAAAAAAAAAAACCCTGTGTGTATGTGTAATAAATATTATTTTGACCTTGAGTTCCAAAAGTGTATGTTATCAGATACCTATGAGTCTAAGTTGTTGTGTTACATAGACCTATGTGTCTAAAAGTTGTTATGTTATCAAGACCTATGTGTCTAAATGTTTTATGTTTACCCAGGCCAGAGAGTCTAAGGGTTGTTATGTATGTGCCAATATTGTTAAGATACCCAGACCATTGAGTCCGAGGTTATCATGTGAGTATGTTATGTTATGTATGGATGTGAATATGTTACCCGGGCACATTAGTCCGAGGTTGTGATAAAGTATGTTTGGTTATGGAAGTTTATTTCCAAGTGATTCCTGGCGTTCTAAACCAAAAGATGTGTGGGAAGTGTAACTTTGAGGACGAAGTTCTTTACAGGGGGGTAGATTTGAAATACCCCAACCTTGATATGTTGTTAACATTTAAAATTGGTATGTAAGGCTAAAAGTGCCTTAGAAACATCAGTGAACAATTTAAACCATAGTAAATATGCAATAAAGCACTAAGATACAGTTTGAGCAAAAACATGCTCTAGGCTTGGAGTGAACTTGGTTAGGACCCAAGAGCCTACCAAGATTATAATATTCAATTATGATTTAATAAGGCTAATTAAGTCCCTTAGAAACCTTGGTAGACAATTAAACCAAACAAAACACAAATAAATGCCTTAAAGTCAATATGGGCAAAAATGTGCTCTAAGCTTGGGATAAATTGTATAAGACCTAAGGTCATACCCATACCTTATAAATATTTTAATGAGCATATTAATCAATTACTAAGAAAACCAGACGCTAAGCTTGAAAACAAGTTAAAACACAAAATGTGCTTTAAGGAGTCTTAAGCACATTTTTGAAAAATTGTCTTGTAAAATGAGTTTTGAATGGCTAAATGTCCATCATTACTCTTTAATTAACATCTGTACTACTTATTATCACATTTGGAGGTCTCAATCAATGGGAAATCAAAAATTTCACAACTATGTGCCTTGTTTTTGTGAATAGTAACCAAATATGCAAATTTATAACATAAGTCAATATAGTAAGTTATTGGTCAACAAAGACCAAAACACCCCTTATTTAAATGGGGGGCGTTTTTTGTAGGGTGAGTCATCACCATTTACAATCAATTAAAGAAAAGAAAAGTGAGTAAAGTAAAGTACTATTTGCTTTATATATAAAATATCTTAACAAAGGCATACCTCTCACCTCCTTTGTTCATTTCCGCCATTCCCCCATCGGTTTCTTCATCTTCTCCCAACTCCAAAACCGTTCTCCACAGCACCATCTCATTCTTCATCTTCTTTCACTTGTAACTTATGATTCCATGCTCCAAAATCATTTCAAGACTACCTTTGTCTTAGTTAGATCAGCTCCTCATTTCCCTCTTTTCAAATCTTCAAAAACTCAATTTTGGTGCCATGGAGATTCACCATTGAAGGAGCTTGAGCTCATATTTTCATGCCTTGTCATTCTCTTATGCTTCAAGGTAAGGAAATCAAAGAAAACCATGTTTCCTCTCATTTGGTACATGTCCGAAATTCACCTCACAATGGTGTTTTGTCTTGCTCTCTTCTTAGCTGAATATAATTCAACTTCAAAGGAATAGGAGGAGTCCTCTCTTGTTACATATTCAAGTTCTCTTTCAAATTCAAAGGTAAATATCATTTTAAGTGTATTAAAACACTTATGTTAAACTAGGGTTGTATATGAGTTTAAGTGTAAATTCTTAAGCTCATTACCCTTATATTTATATTGATTAGAAAGTTGACAAGTGATCAAACTCCTTGCTGATTTTCAGTCCAAGGAAACAAGAAAGAAGTTTGAGAGGAAAAGAGGAAACAACTATCTCAATGTAGTTTAAATGCCTAGGAAAAATGAGCTTGATTTGCTTGATAAAAATACCTAATGAGCCAATGGTGAATGACCTAGTAAAATGCTATCAAGGAAACTATTAAGGTATATGTGTTGTTGCATGTAATTGCAGGTCAAAGGCATTATTTATGTGGGAAATTCAGTGTTTAGGTTTATGCAATTTAAGGGCCTAAGAGCCATATGTTATTTAAGGGCCTAAGTGCCAAGCAATTTAAGTTTTATGCACTATATTGTGATGTAGTGTAGTTTAAGGATTTAGATGTGTGTAAAAACATTCTTTGTGAAGATGAGTGTCTTGGATGGTTAGGAAGGAGGAAAAACAATATGTTGGTGTGTAAGGATGTGCATTAAGTGATTAATGTTTTTTGGTGGTAAAGGGTGAAACCTAAGTGTTTGTGTGTGAGAATACTCTGATGGATTTTAGGTGTTCTTGAATGTCTAATGGTGAAAGCTATGTGCGTTGGTGTAGCATGTGCTAGAAGAACCCATGTCAAAATTTAGATAATGTATAAGAGTTCTAAGTGTTTAAAAAGAGTTTTTGGTGATTTGGAAGTGTTGAGAATGATTAAGTGTTTTTACTAGGAAGAAGGTGCATTAAGGTGTTTTAGAAGGCAAAAAAGGATTTAGGCATTATCTTGGAAGTTCTAGAAATCCAATGGGTGTTTTGGGATGTACTAAAGTCTTGGAGGAGTTTGTTAAGGTTTAGGTAATGTTGATGTACAAGGAGGAAATGATGTTTAGGTAAGGAAGATGTTTGAACTTGTGAAGAAAATTCTTGGAAGGATATAAAGTATTTTGGTGGCTAAATAATGTGTGGGGACATGCTATAAACCTAGGGGGAAATACTATAAGTGTTTGAGCATTTAGGCAAGAAATGAGTAAGTGTTTAAAGGTATAGAAAATGGAGTTTTGGGGCACGTCCGAACTACCGTCCGAACAAGGACGTTCGGACATGCCCTGTTGCGTAAGTCTTCTAAGCCTCGACCATGTCCGAACTACCGTCCGAACTTGGACGTTCGGACACACCTATCTCTATATTCTGTTTGGCCTCGAACAGCGTCCGAACTTGGGAAACTCGGACGCATGTTCGGACAGTTGTCTGTTTACACCATTTGAGCCTCGAACAGTGTCCGAACTTGGGAAGTGGACACAAGTTCGGACAAGGCGCTGTATGGACCAAAAATTGTTTAAGGTTATGGGATGATGGGATTATTAAGTAGTGGTGTTATAAGATTGTTAGGACATGTTAAGTGAGTTATAATGACAATTTAGTTGGGGAAAAGTTGTATTAAAATGTAAAAGTAAAACAAGTTAAAAAATGAAGTTATTTTGACTAGTTAACGGGGATAAGTTATGAGCATTAGACTTTAAACAATCATGTTACCCCGATGTTAATAAAAGTACATGTAATATTACCAGTTGTTCGAGAATCGTTCGAGTAACATAGTGGATATGATAGAGTGGACTCTGGTGACAGGTATGGTTTTCTTGCACCTGTTCCTACCGGATTACACCGGTTTGTATGCCAATGTGTTTTTCTGTATGTTTGCCACGTTGTAAGATAAAACATGTAATGAGTTTACAGTAATTCATATATGTGACGTGTCTAGTTCCGATACCTTTAACCTCGGAAGTGTTAACCCTGATCTAGGACCACATGAGAGTTTGGTATTCGGATTAAACGACCCGAACCATGGGACGTTCTAACCACGGCTATGCGTGTGTTAATTGTGTGATATTTGTGTGTGTATGTAGGGACCTCCCTCGTATGTGTAACCCGTTTGTAATACTGTATGATGTGTGGATGTGATAGACTCCATATTGGGGTTCTAACTAGTATCTAAAAGTAAGTATGTACTAACAGGTGAGGAATCCGGTTAGGCCGGTCGCAGCGTTGTTTTGGGAGTGGGTATCCTTTTTAGCCTTACCCTTCTCTCTGTTATGTTGTTTCCCTCACGGGTTATGATCTCCCATTAGCTTACTCCAAAGCTTAACTATTCTGACTTATGATCGGTTTAGGGGGGAACATGTTTTTGTGTGGTGTGTTCGGGTCGGTCACAAAACCCGAACCATCTTAACTTAAGTTACTCATCCGACTATTAGGACATAATGAGTTGTTGTATAACGAGCTTATCATGAGGGTGACATCATTCTCTAGGCTCACCAGTGAATTAACAATGTTTGGGTCGGTTCCTAAGAGAACCGCTCCCGTTATGTTATGTGTTGTTGATGTAATGCAATTTCTATTGTGATGTTATTATGTGCACGTTGAAACGTGAAAAGTGTTGTTATGTGTTGTTATGTGATGTATGTTATATGTTGTAAAATGTGGAGTATGTGGATCATGGATATGAATCCCAGTTTGTGATAAGAGGCGTTTAAGGATAACCCGATTAATGGGTAAGTGTCGTCTATTAAGGAAGTAGCTCCATTAGAGGAGAAACACTCTAGGGTAATGAATACCATGAGTGACCTATCAAGTATGGATGTGTTATCTGTTTGTTGAGCCCATTGAGGCGGAATGTTATGTGTTGTGTGTTTATAGTTACATGCATGATTCAAATAAAATCAACCGCATGCTAAGACGACAATTAGTTGTGCGTGGCCCCGGTAGCATGCGGGCTGCGGGATTACCATACCAGCAAAGGTGCTGAGCCCCTTGGGGGCCACCCTTTCTCTTCTTTTCCTATTTCAGGTACAAAGAGCTGAAGCCGTTCGAGAGTAGGACGGGTAGTCGTTGTACATGGGTAATCATTTAAGTTGTATATATACAGTAGGTGTAGTAAGACCGAAATTGTTATCGGCATCAGTTTGTAAATACTCGGTACAGTTGGAGGTATGTGTATGTTTTTGTGTTAATGGAAGGGATAATAATGTAGTCGCTCGGGATTCTAGTCCATCAGACCGGTACAATGTATATGTAATAGCCTTGTTAGCCACGTGGGTGTTAACGGCGTGTAACACCAACGAGTTAAGTAATGTGATGAAGCTTGTTTTCCGCTGCAGTTTGTTATTAAGTGCGTAAGCGTTGGATGGGGTGTTACACTAATAATATACATTCTTAACAAAATTACTTATATATTTTGGTAGTATATGTTAGTGCATTATCGTTAGGAAATCTATTGGCCTCCATGACACCAATTCTTATTGATTCTTTTATGATGTGTTTGCTGGCCACGGTTTCGGTTTCGACCGTTTCTGGTTCTGGAACATGTGTATTCGGATTCGGTCAGTGGCGGTTCCGGGGCGGTTCCGGTTCTGAAGGTTGTATTCGTTTCGGATTCGCTCAACAAATCGATTCCGGCCGGTTCCAATTCTAGTTCCAGTTCGGTTCCAGATTTGGTTCCAGATTTGTAATTTTTTCAAAAATTTTGAACTTCTTCAAAACGTTTCGAATTTTAAAAAGAATTCAAAAGGGAGGCGAGAATTAATGGTTGTTTTGACCGATTCCAAGGCGGTTCCACCGGTTCCGATTTGGTTCCAGTTCTTCATATTTATCCTTACACCAACTGAACCGGTTCTGGTTCTGGTTCCGCTTCCAACCAGTTCCAAGGCGGATATGGTTTTGGGTCTGGTTTGGTCCCGAATCTCCAAAGGTGTATTCGAATTCGCTTCGCTTGCATACATTCCGATTCTGAACCGGTTCCGGACCAGTTCTGGCCGGTTCCAGATCTAACCGGTTTCGGGTCCAATCAAGTTCCGATTCGGTCCCACCGATTCTGGTTTTTTTTCGGTCATGTTGGCCATGCACCTTTAGTTTAGAATGCAGTTAAATAGTGTATTGATAAACAAGGTTAATTAGGGTGAGTTAAGGGTGATGTTAACTAAGATAACAATTTAATATTATGCTTGATTGGTTTACTAGGTTAAACGGAGTGAACTAAGGTAAAAAAATGTTTTAAATCTTACTATTGAAGATGATATTAGCCCCCTATATCCACAAATCGAATTATTAAAAACCAAATTCTTGGTTACATGCATATGAGATTACTACATTTACTGTACGACCAACAATGAAAATATGTACAATGAATAAGCGAAAAATGTACAATATATAATTCTACTGAAAGTACTATTTTTATGTACAATAATTGTTATTAAGTAATGTACAGTGAATAAGGAAAAACTGTACAATAACAATAGTGAATGTACTTGAAATGTGAAATTGTTAACCTCATTCAATTCCCTATTTTGTGTTCTTAAATACAATTAGTTAAACATTCAACTCAATGAACCTTGTTTATCGAAAACAATTATAAAAAATATAAATACAAATATCCATGAGAAATTTTTACACGGAAATAAGGAGGAGAGAAAAAAAGAATAATAACACTATGTCCCTAATAAAAAATAATCTTAAAAATTTCAAATTCTTGATTTTATGTTTTTTTTTTCCCGTAAAATTAGCAATATTTGATTAAGTTGATAAGTACAAACTTAAAATCCACTACCATGATTAACACTAATTTATAGGAGCAAAGATCACAAAAGTCTAAAGAAACCTTTTACCACCACGACCAACCGCCGCCCAATCTACCCCCCCAAAACCACCCGCCATTGCCAGAAATAACCCATCCCAAAAGAGTAGCCACATCCTCCATACGTAGAGAAGCTCTTTGAAGAGTCGTGATTCCAGAAGACAAACACCAAGATCAAGCCTATGCATGATCATTTTTGAAACATCCACACCCACCATCCCAGTGCAACAACTGACCCAAAAATCACTGTAACTTGCTAACCCTCTTAGACACGCCCTTGATGTGTACCAAACGTGTATTTTTGGCTGTCTGTGAGTATTTATCACGATGTAACGAATGGATGGTAGAAGAGTGTAGATATTTAAGCAGGAATCTTATTTCAGACTGAGAATTAACACACTAGTAATTCACTCAATCCCCGTCGTCCAACCCTTGGACTCCGAGACAGTTTAGGACTTACAACTGAAGCGCTCATACCCTCTGACCAACCTACAGTCAGCAGTCTAGACTATCCTAGTTGATCTCCCAGTTAGTCCATCGACTGCTCCCAGAGCCTACTCGTTGCACGTGTACTCAACCCTTTGAGTTAATACTCCCAAAACTCCATACTACTTCTCACTACTACTCACTCACTCATAGACTGAAACTTGCACTTAAGCTCGTACAATGTATATGCTCTTTAAGCTCTATATCACTAAATGTGGTGTTTCTTGAAGCACACCTTACAAAATGAGCTCTAATTTGTATTTATAGAGATCACACTTCACCTAAGGGTTAGTAGACCTCTACTAGCTTCATCAACCACTTGGAGCTCCTTGTACGTCATTGGTTGAGTTGTTGCTCACTTGTTCACTTGCGTGACACTGGAAGATAGCCATTGGTCTATGAGGGTGGTGATTGTGGGCGCCGACTACAAGTGGCTAGTAGCTGATATTTGTAAGTTGGTAGATCAACTTGTTTTCTTCTTCTGGCTTCAGCTGATGTCTTCCAACAACGATGACCTGAAGAGACCAACACATGGAGGCTTCTCATTTGCTGTCGGTTGCAAGTTGTTGCTCAAGCAGCTTTCGTAAGTTGGCAAACTCAAGTAACTTCTCTAGGCCGGCCTCACCATTCTTTTATTATCAGTGATGACCTGATGATGTAGACTTGTAGGCAATACACATGGATGTGTCCTAATGGTTACCGGAATACATGCTTGGCACAAGTAGTACCAATTTGCTTCCGCCCCTTGTCCTTGTAGATGCTAAGTCTTCATGTCACTTTCTGGGAAGTTTCCAAGTGATGATTACATCTTCCAAGTGGTCCACCTCACTATCCAGGTCATTTGTTTCGTCGGTTGAGGTTGAGTTTTCATGGAGGTTCATCTCTGAGCATTATGGAACATGTGCCCGACATGCTGGGCACCGATCAAACAAAAAGAACCCACTTGCAACCTTGCATGCCAAGCGATTATGATAATCTTGCTTTCTGAAACACTTGATCAATATATTTAATCCACAAGGAAGGTTTGATATCATCAAAACCTTAAAGAACTTGATATAACAATTTCCTCCTTTTTTTATGATGGCAACCAATCTGAAACACAAAACACAATCTACTAAGTGTTAAAATATTCTAGCTTAATCCGACATTCTAACTTTAGAAAAAGAGATTCCCTCTTAGTTAGACGAGTAGTGCATGCAGATTACTTAACACTTAGCATTTTAATAGAGATAAGTAATTCATAGCAAGTGTTTCAAGAATTAACTAAGGATTCTTCTTTTTCCCCCTTTGCCATTCAACAAACAGGGGAGTGAACCAAATGGGCAAACATAGTCAGATAACATTTGAAATATTTATGCATAAGTTAATTAACATCAAACTGTACAAGGACAAAGAGATTACTTCATATTTTAGCCTTATTACTGAGCTATATTTCGGGTGTTTCATTCAGTAGATTACAGCCATTGTTTTCTTATCCTTTGGATGACAAGGGATGTGAAGTAGTGCTTTATTCTGCAATGCCTTTTAACATGACATACTCATGATATAAAAACTAAGTTTATTAATCATAAATTATATAAAACATAAAAATACTAAATGCTAAGTTATTATGTACACAAGTTGTAATGTTATAAAACAAATGAGAACTGTATAATAAAAAACGTTGTTCATGTATATTTTTAATGTGGAAACTTTATTTTATTAATTCAATTATGATATTCTTAATATGTAAAAGAACCATAATATGATTTGTGAACAAAGAACACATGTATATAGTATAAAATTGAAAAAAAAGAATTGAAGTAAATTAAGTAATTGAAGGAGAGAGAATTGTAGGTCCTATAAAAATGGTGTCAACTATATAAATAAATAGTCTAAAAAGAAATTAACTTGTAATTTAGCACGTAATATGGACGCAGCTCTCCGGAGAACAAAGTTGGAATAACAATTCCTACCCATTTTAGAGGGAATCAAATTCTCAATGGGTGCCCTCTTTTTTGGAATTTGGATAATTCTCAGAATTAAAATTCCATTAACCAAACATTGGCACATCTCAAATTCCAGGAATTCTTATTCTATGCCCCCATACCAAACCCCCGAGAAAGACTTTCTTGATCCTAATCAAGTTCAAGAACTTGATTTGTCTTCAAGTCAATTTCCATGAAGTTTCCTAGTATGGCACCTGTAAATACTAAGAACTTCTCAAGGACCTTGTCTTTCAGCAGTTCCCCTAATGTTGCCCGACTATCCTAGTTGATCTCCCTGCTAGTCCACCGACTTCTCCCAGACCTTAACTAGTTTCACGTGTACTCAACCCTTTAAGTTAATACTCCTAACGCTCCACACTACTACTCACTCACTCTCAATAGAGACTAAAACTCAGCTCGTATAATGTATATGCTCTCTAAGCTCAATATCACTAAGTGTTGTTTTCTTGAATCACACCTTACAAAATGAGTTCGATTTATATTCATAGAGATCAATCTTCATCTGAAGGTTGGTAGACCTCTACAAGCTTCATCAGCCACTTGGAACTCCTTGTACATCATTGGTTGAGCTGTTGCTCACTGGTCAACTTGAGTGACGCGTGGAAGATAGCCATTGGTCTATGTGGGTGATGATTGTGGGCGCCGACCACAAGTGGCTAATAGCTGATATTTACAAGTTAGTAGATCAACTTTTTTTTCTTCTTCTGGCTTCAGCTGATGTCTTCCAACAATGATCACCTGAAGATAAACCAACACATGGAGGCTTCTCATTTGCTGTCGGTTGCAAGTTGTTGCTTAAGCGTTTTTCGCAAGTTGGCAAACTTAAGTAACTTCTCAAGGCCGGCCTCAACTAATGCTTTTCATCAGTGATGACCTAATGATGTAGACTTATAGGCAATACACAGGGATGTGTCCTAATGGTTACCTTAAGACATTCTTGGCACAAGCAATTTTCTTCTACCCCTTGTCTTTGTAGATGCTAAGTCTTCATGTCACTTTTGGGAAGTATCCAAGTGATGATTACATCTTCCAAGTGGTCCACCTCATTATCCATGTCATTTGTTTCATCGGTCGAGATTGAGTTTCATGGAGCTTCGTCTCTGAGCGTTCTAGGACATGTGCCCGCCCGACATGTTAGGCACCGTTCAAACAAAAAGAACTCGTTTGCAACCTTGCATAGCAAGCGATTATGATAATCCTGCTTCCTGAAACACTTGGTTTAAATATTAACCCACAAGGAAGGTTTTCAATCATCAAAACCTTAAGGAACTTGATCTAACAACCATAGACCAAGACCATCATCCACACAAAAATATCTAGACTAAACCACCTAAAATTAAACAGGTCAGAGCCAAGCTTAAGTCGATAGTTAACAACAAGGGAATTACCAAGTCTAAGTAGTACCAACAGACGTACCATACCCAAGAGCATTAGGTTAATGGGTTGTGTCCTTGCTCAGGCACCTACCAAGCTATCGATCACCCTCGTGCTGATTTTGAGGAGTTCCTTGAACCAACTTGTCCCTATTCTTGTCCAGTTCCACAATCTGAGCAGCTGATGTAGCTCTAGCAAACTGTTTACCTTTTCCTTTCATCTTTGCCTCCGCCAGTTGAATATCCCAATATTCCGACCTTGAAGCATCCTTGAGAACCTCATTGAATTTCCTCTTATGGGTGCCATTTGTAGAGTGAGGAATCTTCCACCTGGTTGGGGAAAGTGGCCATCGGGCACGAGCGGTTGACCCAAGCAGATGGACAAGGGGAAGACGGCCCCCAGGATTGATGATGCTCCACTCTCTGTGGCGAGCTCCAAGGGTCCACCTACCTGTTTTCCTGCAGGAGCGTTTGAGCTTGAAAGTTTTGCCACATAACGTATAGAGCACTAGCCTCATCCACCGGCCAGGAGGTCGGACATGCAACAACAGTGTGAGTGAAAACCCCACAAATAGAAAAAATCACCGGCATGTTGTCATAAGTAACTGGAAGGTACTGAAGCGCCCATCCACCAGCATCGACAGAGCGCGCAAAATAGGGATTTCGACGTTGAGCAACACCTTAAAGGCAAGTAGCTGAAACCCGTTGACTCCCCACCTTCAGTCACACCATAGTACTGACCCAGCTTCTGTGCAGCTTTCCTCACAAACGTAAAATTATGATGATGTCCCATAACTTCATAAACTCGGACCAAAACAGGATCCAAGTGAATTCCTACTGCAGTAAGGGTTTTATCGGATCTAACGCCCGGACCGCGAAGAGATTGTTGTTGATGATCCAAGGGCCCCTTATCTTTATCGCTTCCATTGCCTCCAAAACTTCAAATTCAAACACAAACAGATTGTGCCTGATAAGTGTGGAATTTATCTATATTTCTATGCTTCATGTGATTAATAATTTATTGGTTTATATGATAAATTCTTTACTTATATGTTATTTTATATTATATGCAAAGAACTTCCCTTACTTGTGGTTTATGCTAAAACGGGTCAAAACGGTAAGAAAAGGTCTAGAAACATATATCAATAACTTAACGGCAAACTGGGACCAAAAGGAATCAGAAACACTCGAAGACTCGTAAACACACGGCTGCATTTATTGAGCCGCAATCTTTGATTGTGGCTGGACATCTTTGCACACTCATGTCTGACATGAATCATTGACATATGATTTCTTTTTCTATATGGAGGTAGCAGCAATGCAAAAATGCACGTGGAGAATCCCATGCACTCATGCGGCCCTTGCATTCAAACAAGAGTACATTAGTGTAGGAATTACCGGTTCGATCTATTATTTGGGCCAAACTGACATGCACCTGAAGTTGGGCTCGTTGATTTCTGGAGCAGAGAAGATAGCCCATGCACATGGACTCTGTCTTGGAAATTTACATATATGCTCGGTAGACATTCATCATGGGCTATTGATTAAAGCCAGTGTACATTCCAAATCAAGAGGGCCGTTCTTGACCGAGAAGATAAAAAACAAGGAGCAACATATATCATTCGGATATATATAACCGATTACGTTACGAACAGAACAATTGGTCAAACCTAGCCACGACAGATCTTGAAGGAGATACGACTGAACAAACCCTAGCCGCAAGCAGAGTTCGAGACAGACAGGAGGGAGAAACAGTCAGTTTTGATAGATCGGAGCAGAAGGCAGAGACCGGATTCGTCATCGTTCTTCAATTAGATGACGTTTTCTAATCTCTTTAACATTGTTATTATTTCTTTGTCTCCGATGTCTGAGTAGTTGTTAGAATTCTGGTTTGCTATTTCAACTAGTTTATTAATTTGCTTCCTGAATTGTTAAATATAATTCTATACCGATTGTAGTTTTATTCCTAGTTTATTATTGAATTTTCTTGTGATTCATTATTGCTTGAGTTTATTTGGTATGAATTGCTTATAAGTGAGAACTGTGGTGTTCATTAGACCTATGAATATTACCAGTGAAACTACAGATGGCAATTCCTGGGGATTAGCTGACTAGAAACCAGATGAATCACAACGCTACTAGTTAATTTGTAAATTCATAACGAGAGTTAGGATTTGGGAATTGCTAGTAAGGATCTATCTTGCGGGAGACCGGTTTTAGATTAATTTAGATCTGAGGTTGCAATCTAGAATTTAGAAAACACTCAAGAAGGGAATTGATAAACTAGGGAGAAGTAGTAAACCAGGATTCACCTTTTAGATTTATTAGAGAAACACTTTTATTCATTTTCTGTTTATTTAATTTCTGCATTCAACCCCCAATTTATTATTGTTATTTTTTTATAGTTTATTAGTTAGTAGATTAAGACTCAAACTAGACACAACCTTCTTTGGTTCGATAACCTAGAGAATACTACCTAGGAAAACTTGCTAAGACAGACCAGTACACTTGCTGCAAATACGTTTTTACCCGTATAGTGCCCAACCTTTGTGAACGAAACTCGTCAAACTGTGTCCAATGCATGAGGGAAGTAGCACATACGGGAATCACTGAGAAGATATGGGCCATGAGACATCGTTTAAAACCCAACACGATGTCATTAACAACTAGAGGATCCATTTCTTGGGTAAGATGAGAAATCGGAGTGGGACACGAAGAAGTAGGAGAGTAGGTTGAATGAGGAGCAAGGAATAAGCAAATGGAGAAGAAGTGATGAGCGCAAGGCCACTACACCCATGATTGTCTCAATATATAGATAGACGACCCATGAGAAGAACGACAAGGGTCAGGGAGTCAAGACTTTGCAAAATCTGCTCCTTGCATGGCACGGGAAATAGAGGGAGGCGCAAAGCGGGGATCCTCATTAGGCGGGTGTCCATCAGCGAGATTTTCCTGATTGTGCAAGGCATGTGTGATGATTATAATCATTACCCTCTTTGTGCACTCACGAGCATTGGGAATCAAAGAAATACGCTAAGTCTTCCTCAGCTGGAAGACAGGGCGTCACACATGCAAAAAGGAGAGGTAACCTGGAGAAGAGAAGCCATAAGGAGAGAATATGCAAGGAAGCCGTACTTCGCAAGGTGTTAGGAAAGGGTGAGGTTGTTGTTAATAATGAAACTTTATGTTTAAAGATTGACCTTGTTTGTGTTGGTATGCTTACCATGTATTTGATAACATATTTATGGGGCGTTTGTTTTGGGGTAATCAGAAAAGGGAATCATAATGATTCCATTTTTTTGCTGTTTATTTAGCCAGTTTTTCTTATTTTCATGAACGGAGAAGGGAATGAGATTATCCCAAAACCCTTTGATTCCTCACCCCTATCAGGGAATGTGATTCTCTTTCCCCTGCATAGTTTGACCGGCGACATATAATCATTGACCGATGACTAATGACCATTGGTGACCGGTGAATGTTGACCGACAATTAATGACCGTTGACCAACAACCACAACTGTTGACCTTTGACCAGCGTCCATTGACTGGTTTATTTATATCATTTTCCCCAACTCAAACAAATAGCCAAGAAAATTTAAGGGATTCTTCATTCCATTTTCTAAAAAAACAAACACATTATATTATATGTAACGGTTCCTATCTGAGTCACCATATAGTGGATCCTATATTTTCTTGTAATATTCTAATAACATAACTATCACATTTAAAACAACTACAATAAATTGAGATTTCATCATGTTTTTAACCTTTCCTAAAGCGGTTGTATTCGTGCGACTTTCCCTCTCTAAGCGAGGGCTCCCACCTCTCTTTACTTTTGAAGTTTCTCCTCAACTTATGCCTACTGGCCTAGCTGTTCAGGCGGCGAGATTGCTTTTTGTGTTTCGAGCCTACCGGCAATCCCCAGCAGTGACAGGATATCTCCTCCAAAATGATTACTTTCGACAATAGTGGGTACGACGGAGCTTCCAGAAGCTTCAAAAGTTTAACTTGAAACAAAAGTGGTGTTTTTGATACGCGTCTGGAAAACAACTATTCAAGCATCAGTTGTAAAGAAATATTAAGGAAATCAACACCTCCGAGAGCTAAACAAACAGGGAAAGAAAGAGAAAATCATGGCAGCAAGTGAAGGGAACGTTGATGAGCTGGTGAAGTATGGCAACTTGTCTCTCACAAAAGAGAAGGAAGGAAGATTGTATGGATGATCTATAGGAGAGTGTTAGGCCCTCTTCTTTCGATCTCTGCTTGGTGGGGAAACTTTTCTCCACAAAGATAGGCGACACAAAAGCAATGGAGACAACACTGACGAAAGTATGGCAAGTTAAGGTGGGGCTTAAGATACAAAATATTGGAAGGAACTTGTTCCTAATCCATTTTGGGGACTCGGAGGAATGAACACTGTTCTAGGAAGGGGACCCTGGTCTTTTGACTCAGCTTTGCTGGCCCTCCAAAAAGTTGACATGAGGAAAGCACCAAAGGACCATTCCTTTCAATGGGTGCCTTTTGGGTACGTATACATGAGGTTCCTTTCTCTTATTATCAAAGAGATTTTGCAAAAAGGCTGGGAGATAATATAGGAAGATTTCTAGATTTTGAGGAGGGGGAGGGGAGAATGATGGGGGGTTTTTTAAGACTAAAAGTGCTGGTTGATGTAACGATACCCATTAAAAGATGTATAACAGTGGTTATGGGAGGAAAGGAAACCATGCTGAGATTGACATATGAAAAGCTCCCATCAATATGTTTCAAGTGTGGCCTTCTCACGCATGGCACTAAAGAGTGTGACACAGCAGAGGAGGAAATAAGGAAACTATGGCGTATGGTGCGTGGTTAAGAGCTAAAGGCATGAAAGCAAGTAAAAAGGATGAGGTAGAATTTCCCTGGCACCTATTAAAAGGAGAAGGTGAGAAAAGTGATGTGAAGGCAAACAAGAAGGACAAGGGGAAAAGCAAAACAAAAAAAGGACGTGATGAGATTAGTATCAAAGGAGCTCAGGCTGGTTCCTTGGGAGCCGACCCAGAGTACTATGACCAAGAAGAGGAAGTTGGAAAGAATGGTATGTAATAATCCTACGGAGGAGATATGGGAAATGGAAGTGGTGGAAGGTGTGGGAAAAGGGATAAAAGCATGACAGAAGGTAAGGAGGAAGATACTAAGGTGACGGCAGAAGGAAATGAAGTTAACAAAACAAACCGACCAGAGGCAACCTCGGGAGATACTCGGGGTTGCCTAGCACAATGAGTATCTTAGTGATGAACTGCCGAGGGTTGGGTGAGCCTTGGGCAGTTCGATGGCTCTTGGACACCATCCAAGAGGAATCACCCAGCTTAGTTTTTCTATCAGAAACTAAGCTTGCAAGTTATGAAATGAAAGGAATAAAGACAAAGCTGAAAGACTTCTACGGTCTATCAATTGATAACGCAGGGCAGAGTGGGGTTTGGCTATGTTTGGAGGAAGGGAATTGAATTTAAAATCAACTCTTACTCGCTTCACCACATTAATGGTTGGATCGAGAAGGGTGTGTTGGGGGAAAGATGGAGGTGTACGGGTTTTTATGGGTGGTGGGACCAGAAAAAGATATTTGTCGTGGAGACTAATTAACGAGCTGAGAAAGGGTGAGAACAAGCCTTGGTTTTTTTAGGGACTTCAATGAAGTGTTGTTCGAGTCGGAGCAAAGAGGGAAAGGGCGCAGAAACAAAAAACTCATGGAAAACTTTAGGAAATGTTTGGAGGAAAATGATCTGGAAGACCTAGGATTCACTGGTGGGAAGTTCACCTTTTCCAACCTGAGGGAAGGGAAGGAAAATACCCAAAGTAGATTGGACAGATTCCTTGCAAACTCAGAGTGGTGTGTTATGTTCCCAAAGCAAAAGTTTTCAATCTGAAATGGGGGAAATCAGACCACAAACCAATAAAATTAATCTTGCACCCCCAAAGAAGACTATGTCCAAAACTGTTTAAGTTCGAAGACTGTTGGGTGGGTAATGAAGAATGCAGGAAGATTGTGAAGAGCTCTTGGAATAGGAGACCAGGAGAACATCTAACTATGTAGAGAAGGTGATTGAGATGGGGCAAAAGTTGAAAAGATGAGGGAGAGAGATAGATTACACAGCTAGAGGGGAAGCTAATGATGGAAAAAAAAACCACAAACTTCAGGTTTTGATGGATGAGAGTCTAGCTGTGTATGAATTCAAATGAAGGAGAACGTGGGCAGCTGCTGAAAGAAATTGATCAGCTGAAACTTATTGAGGAGATTAGGTGGATGCAGAGATCCCGACAAGCATGGCTGACTGAAAGAGGGGGACAAAAATACCAAATATTTCTTCTCTAGAACCAATGCCAAAAACAAAAAGAATGAGATATATGAGTTGATGGTGAGGAAAGGAATTAAGCGAAGATCTTGGGTCGAAGAAACTGCTCGAGGCTACTTCGAGAAGCTCTTCTCCTCCTCGGGGCCTGAGATTAACCTGCACCTAATTGCTTGCATTGAAAATCGAATTCCAAACGAGGCTATAGAGACAATGAACTTGCCCTTCACTCGGGAGGAGATATTGTTGGTGGTTGAAAAGATCAAGCAAAACAGGCCCCTGGACCTGATGGCCTAAACGGTAAATTTCTAACTCATTTTTGGGATATAATTGAGAATGAATTTGTATCTACTATTTTGCAGATGCTGAATGAGGGAGTTGTCCCAGAAGGATTAAACCACACTCACTTGGTGTTAATTCCAAAGCGGAAAGATGCTGAAATGATGAAAGATTACAGGCCGATTGCGCTTTGTAATAACTATCTATAGAGTGGAAGTGAAATATTGGTAACAGGGTGAAGGGGCTGATGGACGAATTAATCTCTCCAGAGCAAGCAGCATTCATTCCAGGGAGAGTGATATCTGATAACATCATCTTAGCTCATGAGATGCTGCACACGATGAGTAAAACTCGGTCAAACAGAAAGGAGCTTTGCCATAAAGATTGACATGGCAAAGCGTATGATAGAATCGAATGGAAATTTTTGTTTAAGGTTATGGAAGGTATGGGATTTAGAGGTAGATGGATGGAAGCAGTGAAAGAATGCATTACCTCGGTATAAATGGCGGGTGGTAGTTAATGGTTATCCAGGTAAATGTTTTGCACCAAAGAGGGGGCTTAGACAAGGGGACCCCCTCTCACCGTATTTATTTTTGATGGTAATGGAATCACTAGTGGCCAGTATTCGAGTATCAATGCAAACCAAAAGGTATAAAGGATTTTGTATTTCTCGGGGAGCACCGAAATTGGCATGTATGCTTTGTGGATGACTGCGTATTATTTGGAGAAGCAAACATCAAAAACGCCTCAATACTAAAAGAGATTTTACTTGAATTTTTGGAATCATCGGGACAGGAAATGAATGAGAATAAGTCAAGTGTAACTTTCTCCAAAGGTGTGCCAACCCGTACAAGGATGGAGTTATGTGGGGTGCTTGGTGTCGGTGAATCAAATGGGCTAGGGATGTATTTGGGGATGCCAAGTAAATTTGGTAGAAACAAACGAGAAATCTTGCGCTTTGTCGAAGAGAAAATGCAAAAGAAGATTCAATGCTGGCACGGAAGGGTCTCCCAGGCGGGTAGAATGGTGCTGATAAAAAGCATTCTACAGGCCATTCCAAGCTATGTGATGTTTGTCATCAAGATCCCAAAAGTAATGATTAAGGAGTGGCAAAAGATGATACGGAATTTCTGGTGGAAAGGGGTTTCAGGGGTGAACGCCCTTCCATGGATGAAGTGGGATGCAGTGTGCGCTCGAAAAAAGGAAGGGGGACTTGGTTTTCGATCACTTGAAAGTTTTAATGATGCAATGCTAGCCCGCCAGGTTTGAAGGCTGATGGAAATCCACCCTATTAGTCTTTCAGGTCATCAGAGCAAAGTATGTTGGGCAAGGACGAATGGTTGATGCAATTTTGGGGACTAACCCTAGCCCTATCTGGCGTTCCTTCCATGGAGTAATGAACTTAATAAAGAAAGGGATGATTAGCAAGATTGGAGATGGAGCCGATACCAAATTGGGTGACAAATGGCTGCCAGGCAAACCCGGTGGTACCCCCTATTTATGGAAAGTTCCAAAGAATATAAGGGGAGATGGATGCGTAGCTCAGCTAATCGATCCTACTGAGAGATTATGGATTCAGGACAAAGTGAATGAATGGTTCATAGAGGATGATGCAAAGGAATTTTCAATATTCCTTTAACCCAATTTCGGGGAGAGACAAGTGGATTTGGGGGAAAGCAAAAGACGGGTGCTTCTCAGTAAAAACTGCTTATCACCTAGTGATGGAAATCAAACACTCTACTAACGCATCCACATCTTACAAAAGCCATACAACTAGAGTTTTGAACAGAATTGACAAACTGGACCTTTCCGAGGGTCAAATTATTTACATGGAAGCTTATAAACATAATCATTCCATGCAAAGCTGTGATTGCAAAAAGGTGCAAAGCTGAAGATGGAAAATGTACCTTCTGTGGGAAATGGGAGACTATCTCCCATGCATTGATTTTTGGTCCGGCAATGGAGGTTTTTATGGAGGAAGAATCTAAATCCATGCCAAACAAAAAACATACAGAAAATAAATTTTTTGATTGCTATTTAATTTCTTGATGCAGGAAGAGCAAGGAAAGATAAAGGATCTCGTTACCTCTCTCTGGATTAGCTGGTTTGCAAGAGGACAAGTTCTGGGCGGTAATGCAAAATCGATCGAATGGGGAATAGACCAAGCGATGGCTTTCCTCGCGACAGCCATAGCTCCCACCCCTTCGTTTCCATTAGAAATGTCGGTGAACCGCCAGTGCCAAATGTAGAAGGTATATCGATTTGGGTTGATGGTAGTCTGTCAAGAAGAAGCGAAATCGGGACCGGAGCGGTATGCATGTACGGAGAGAGCAAAATTAATGGAGTGGCTTATGAGAAGCGCATGTTGCAGATGCAGCCGGTAGTTGTTGAGGCAAAGGCAGTAATTTTAGGCTTTCGATTAGCAAGAATGATGAAGCTCAAGACCTTTACACTGGTATCGGATTGTTTGGGCGTCATCAGATTTTTGAAAGGTGAAGAGGCGCTGGAGTGGGAAGCGGAGAAAATTCGAAGATAAAGTCTTGAAGATCGTTTTTGTTAATGGCTTATTTTGGAAAAGTGAAATGGTTGCATGTCTCGAGAAACCTTAATTACAAAGCACATTGTCTGGCGAAATTAGGGAGTAGGTGGGGGGGGGGGATAAGTACTTTTTTGTGGACGATATCCCTGAGTCTATCTTGTAATGCTTCATTAATATATAGAGGAAGTTGTTATTTTCAAAAAAAAAACTACAATAAAAAACAGAGACAAAGTTGCATCAAATCCTTAAAATATGTTCTCAATGAAGGCCACAAGAGTATCGACGTTTAAGCAGAGTCCCCCCGCGTGTCCTGCATAATCATGGGGGCTGGCTGTATTCTGCATGGTCCAATTCACCATCTTCCGGTCGCCCCTCCCCGCGCACATCCTCAGTCTCCGTTCGTCTATCTTCCTCCTCCTCCCTCTCTAGTCGTCGTCCGTTAGCTACCGAGGGAGACGAGGGATTGAAACTGTCTACCCACCCCCACCCGGGCCACCCCCACCCCACCCTCACCCTCAATGGGACGGCCGCTAACTGTCAATACGTTCAGCGATCGTTCTCATTTCCGCAATCAATGAATTATATGATCAACGCTCATCATACATATTTCACACTCCACGACCAATAGACAACAAACAAGCCATACGATGTCTATTCTCACCATTTTACTCGGGCATATCTCCCTTTCATCTCAATCGCCGCCCGTGAAGCCGTCTTTCCGCCTCAGGGTAAGCTGCTACCTAATGCAAGTTATAATTGTATTTGTGCAAACCTAGGTGTACAAATCAATTCATGATCCTGTTGTGATCTTCTCACCTGCTGTCATGTGCAGGATATCTAATAAACTGCGGATCAGACCAGGACATAACAGTCGAACACAACGGTCTTAAATACGTAGCAGACAAGGGCTACGCGTCAACCGGAAACACAACCGCCGTCAAGGGCGCATTGCCGGTTCTCTCAACCCTAAGGTTTTTCCCGGACAAATCCGCGCGAAGGTACTGCTACGTCTTCCCGGTACACAAGGGGTCCAAACACCTAATCCGGACCACTTACTACTACGGCGGTTTCGATGGGGGAACTCAGCCGCCGTTGTTCAATCAGTTCATCGATGGTACGTTGTGGAGCCTTGTCAACACCACCGGTGACTACGCCAAGCGATCGGCGTCGTACTATGAGTTAATCATGTCCGCTGGTGACAAGAAGTTGTCTGTTTGCTGGGGCCGAGACAAGAAACACACGGCCCAAATGCTAACCCCTTCATCTCTTCTCTGGAGGTCATTTTGCTGAAGGATTCGCTCTATAATCCTGTCAACTTTCAGAAGTATGCTCTTGCTACTGTCTCCAGGAATATGTTTGGTGCCTCCAAAGGACCCTTGATCAGGTAGGCAGCGCCTGCAACTACTGTTAATGGCTCTGTTATGTGTTCGAATGTAGATTGCAATTTGATAATTAATGTTATATGAATATACAACCTCAATTGCTTGTTGCACCAAATAAAATGGCTGTATAATAAACAAAAGAGATGGCTAGTTTTCCAGATGACAGCTTCAACCGATACTGGCAACCCTACAACAATCCGACTCCACGACCCACGGTGACTTGCCAATCGAACATAACCCCATCAGATTTCTGGAACATGCCACCAGCAAAGGCGTTAAGGTCGGCCATCACTGCCAGCAGGGGGAAGACACTCGAGATCAATTGGCCAAATCTTCCTCCATCAGGCAACGTCCGCTATTATTACTACCTTGCACTCTACTTCCAAGATAACCGGCACCTGAGTCCTTACAGTTGGAGGGTCTTCAACGTATCTGTAAACGGACAACTTTTCTACTCCGGGGCCAATGTCACCACCAAAGGGACCGCGGTCTACGGAAACGAGTGGCCGCTCTTTGCACCGGTCAAGGTGGTTTTGACCCCTGAGGAAGGGAGTCCAGTTGGTCCTGTTATTAATGCAGGGGAGGTCTTGCAGATGTTGCCCCTTGGTGGAAGCACTCTAATAAGAGATGGTATTTACGTCATATACATTCTTCTGCTGATTTCTTCTTCAAAACTTGGAACAATAGCACTCGAGGACACCGGTATCATATTCTGGGGGTGCTTTGATTTGAATACTGTGTTTGTTGTCTATGAAACAGTGATTTCCTTGAGAGATCTAGCCAAAAGCTTTAACAACACGCCTCCTGATTGGCAAGGAGATCCATGCCTACCTCCTCAGTATTCATGGACTGGGGTATTGTGTTCTCAGGGAAGAACCAAAGCTCGTGTCACCACATTGTAAGTTTTGTTGTTACTTGCTCTACTTCTCAATTCTGCTCTTCAAAACGAGCAATACGGATCCTCATTGAGTTATGATGTACAGAAACCTGACAGGAATGGGGCTAGCAGGAACCATATCACCAAGCATCGCAAATCTTACTGCTCTTAGAACCATGTATGCCCTTATCCTGATTAATGTATGGTATTTGGATCATATACTATGGCTGGAAATTGATTACCTACAGGTTACCTCTACAGTATGCTCGCAGATAATAAACTGACCGGTAAGATTCCTGAAGATATCAGCCGGATGAACCAGTTGGAGATCTTGTAAGATCATTTTCTCCTTGCTGTACTTGAGATACAAAGAGATATTTGTTGCACCTCTCTTTCCCTTGTGGGTGTGATTCAATATTCAACTTCTTGTGGTTATGGTTGATTCCCCTTGCATGTACATGATCTGGTGCTCCTGAAGACATCTGGAGAACAACCAACTCGATGGACCAATCCCAAAGTCACTATATGATCTTCCCAACATAAAACAAATGTATACATACATTCAGACTTCATATTTGTTTTCAAAATGTTGATCAATTCGAGTAGATAGAAATACATGGACACCACTCTTTATAAGATTGGCTTATTACTGAATCTTTCACATCTGGTCCTTTTCCAACAGAAATCTACAGAACAACCATGTTGAGGGAGATGTACCTCAGAAGCTAAAGAAACTCTAACGGAGATGCGCCAAAGAACCCTACGGGAGATGCGCCAAAGAACCCTAAGAAGCCTGAGGGCCTGGAAGGCTGGAATTTCGGTAAAAATATCTCTCAACTCTGGATTTCTCTTCTTTGCGTATGTATATCATATCAATCACTCATTATGTTGATGCCCTTTTCTTTTATTCCCAGTACTAACTCTGGAAGTATCCATTTTGTGTCTTCTGCATAATACTTTCCAGGAAGTGACCTTCCGATTCCGAACCAATAAATTGATGCCGAAACTTGGTTTGCCATGGTTAGTATATTGCTGTCAGCATTTAAACTGATCTTCCTCATCAACTGAACAGCATATTCCGGCTAGCAAACCGAGCATAATTTGAAGTGCCGTAAATCCGCTGTACTTAACCAATGATTACTGTTGTATAATTCTATCGATGTCTTTACTGTTGTATAATTACTGTTGTACATGCAGTTTCTGTCAATTTTAATTAATATCCTTTTCTTTGAAGCTGGAGGGATGGGATGAGATAAGGATTTGACCATCAAACTTTGGCCTTTTGTGGATAGATAGATGCCAACAAAACCGCTGGTTGTACTGTCCTTCGGTTTTGATACTAATCCTATTGTGACGTGATAGCAAATGAGAATGGTGTTGTATATCTGTTTGGAAGTATCGTGTTTAGTAACCTCTTGATTCTCTCTTCCTACAGTATATTCTTTGGCATGCTTTAGAGAGTCACCCAACTGCCCAACTACTCCCTTGTTAATATATGACCTCTCTTTATATTATATACTATCGTTGATCTTACTATTGTTTTTGGAAAAGCATCCTCGCTTACTCTCGTTTAAACGTTGCTCGGCTGGCTGGGTATAATTTCATTTGGAAAGGTAGAATTTATTAAAATGTAGATGTAGCGGAGAAGTTTTACTCCACAAATAAGAGCGACAGAGTGTGCCACCAATGCGCAATTTGGCTGCTCAAGTCTCTCACTCCCGCTCCTCGCCCCGTCGGGAGTGTACGTTAGGCTCTGTCTTCCTCTCTTCCCCCGACCCATCTGCTTACCGGGGAATTTTAGGCGACCCGGAACCAGTTTTGAATATATCGTAGCGATGGTGATTACGACTTAGCTGACTGATCGTGAATTGAAAAGGGAATAAGTGGTATTTGCTGATATATTCCAAACCGGCATATTCTTATCCTCTTCCCCAGATGTTACCCGCAAAACCCAGCCCATTCTTTCTCTCCACACCTCAATCCCCCTGTCGTCTTTTACCTCCAATCTCCACCACCCTTCGATGCCGTGCTGCTGATTCTCCAGCTGGTGGCGGCAGCGGCGTTTCGTTCCCGCGGTGGTCGCAGTTCACTGACGCCGGCGGGCTTAGGCTAAATGGCAGGGATACGGATGTATCTTCTTCTTCGCCCTCTTCTTCCTCTTCGCCGAATTCCTCGAATTCATCGAAGATTAATGCTAAAGAAGAAAAATGGTCGCGTAAACGGGAGAGCTACTTGGTCGATAATTCCGATGCGCTCCCTCTCCCCATGGCTTATCCTGATACCTCCCCCGCTTCTCCGGAAGAGATCGACCGTCGCCTTAATTGCGATCCTGTAGAGGAGGTATATCTCTTTTCGTATAATCTTGTTGACGGCACTTATCTTATCAACTGCTCATTCTTTTTTGCATAATCATAAAAGAAATCAAAAGTACCAATTCCACCGCTAGTAAAAGAAATGCGACATTGAACTAGACCAAAACTGGTTTGATTTTAATGGTTCTGTACGGTTGTACTGGTCGTGACTTGAGATGGCTCATCGTGTTATCCTTCAAATTTGTCATTTGGTTGTTGCTTTACGGTTCTGGATAACTGTTAAACTAGTACTATCTTTTTTATTTTGCTGGTGTGGAAGAAGGGTCTATTTAAGACTAAACTGGGAATTCAACTGTCATTTTGTAGGACTGTAAAACAGTTGTTTATGAATGGACTGGCAAATGCCGGAGTTGTCAAGGTACAGGACTCGTGAGCTACTACAATAAGAGGGGCAAAGAAATTATTAGCAAGTGCATACCTTGCCTTGGAGTTGGTATCCATTTTGAACCCCCTAAATAACAATACATTCTGATTTTCTGCTATGAATTGAGTGCATAGGTTGTCTCCATTCGTACTGTTATATATTGGAGTGTATTGCTCTATTGTTACTTATCCTGGATGGTTGAGGTTTCTTGCTCCATGCTTGTGTTATTGTGGGTTTATTGTCAAAAAAGCAGCACTGATGGGGATGACTCTAATATATAAGCTATTGGAGAATGTTTCCCATGGAAACTCAGGTTATTGTGAACCGTTTCATCTGTTCTTTTTGTTCAGCTGTCTCTTCAAGAAAGGCGATCTCGACTTGTTAGGCTTCAACTGCTCTAGTGAGATGTGATTATGTGTAATGGTATCATTTAGGAGTAGTTATGCATGTTTGTGTTCTCTTATTACGAATCCATCATAAGGACTAGTTTGACTGATTGTTTTCTGCGGTAATGTTTTGTACAATATGAACTGGCATGGTTGTTGGCCTTCCCTTTTCTTATTCCCTTTTGCCTGTTTTTGTTTCTTTTCACCCCTTCAAGCTGTGATCTGTTTCATTTTAGAAACGGCTGTTGATTCTGACCAGAAACATTCAGGGATATGTGTTGGATTGTCTTGTCAATTAATTCTTTGTTTTATTTTCCCTGTTTGAGTTATACACCAGTGAAAGCAGATGCAGTTTTAGAGTACCTTTGTCCGTTGATTTATGTTTCTTATTGTTGTAGGATATGTTCAGAAGATAACAGCTCGTGATAGCATTGAGCTGATGGAAGATTTGGGAAATGGTAAACCGCCTTGAGCTCTGGATCATCGCACTTGAAGCCCAATTCTTTTTCGTTAATTGCGGGAATATAGAACTAAAGGGGTGATTTTAGTAGTTATAGCATTTACTGATACCACTCTGCAGCAGAGACTACAATTGTTTATCTCATGGTATCTCTTGCAACATTCAAGGAGAAACATAAAATATAATCATATCATCTGATTGGAATTTTCTGTGATCTTTCTTCATGTTGTTACCTCACCTCTCATGTGTTACTTTTTTCCTGAGAAGAACCTTTTGATTTGAATATTCATTTTACCCTTTTGGAAGGGGTATTAAACGCTCTCCTCGCTTATGTGGGTGATCTAAAGGGTATTCCGTTGTTAATGTTTCCTCCTTCCGAGGACCGAGGGTGATCGATCGTAAAACTTCTTTCCTTTCCTGCTGCTTTTTTCTTCTTTTTGTATAGATAGAACAGAGTATTTGTATACAATATAGATTGCCGATTTGGGCATTTCAAGAATAGAATATATTCTTCATTCACTTTTGTTTCTTTATCAAGAAACAACCATCGATGATTGGATTCCTTCCTTTCCCATTTTGCATATATGGAGGGCGGAGGAGGGGTTTCCGTTGAGTGACCAAACTTCGCCTTCTAAGCTTGATGTTGTCGAGTGTGAGGTTCCTAGAGTTTCAATACAGGCTATCATCAAAAAGGAGGCTTCTACAGAAGCCTTATGGGTCGGTTCTTCCCGGATATAGAGTAAAGTCTGTCCCTGTCCCCTTCTTGCCTGTTTTCCAGCTTGACGTGGGAGAGATTAAGAAGGTGTTTGACAAGTTGGATACAGACCGTGACGGGAAAATATCTCGGGAGGAGTACAAGGTGGCACTGATGGCCATCGAACGAGCAAGCGATGATGATCATGAGTGGGCGGAAGCAGAGGTGTCCAAACTGTTTAAGGTGGCAGACTTGGATAGAGATGGGTACATTGATTTAAAGGATTTTGTGGAGGTTCAGACCATGGAAGGGGGAGTTAGGACAAGGGACATCCAGGAAGCGTTCCGAGCCTTTGATTTATTGGACGGAGATGGGCTGATAAGTGCGGATGATCTGATGAGGATGCTGGGTAAGCTGGTATGATGTCAGTATTAAGATTGTAGGAAGATGGTGAGAGCTGCTGATGCAATGGGGATGGAGTCATAGATATGGGCGACTTCACTACCATGATGACTCGAACCATGAGATCAGTTGTTTCCCGTTAATAGTTAATTTGGTTGTATTGTTGCCTATTGTGTAATGTCTTATAAATGGTTATACCTAGTGTGGACTAATGTTTTACAAAAATTCAAACATAAGAAAAAGATTTATTAAAATAACCTATATGCAACTGTAAATAAATCGCAACAGTAAATAAATTAGGGGTGTTTATGAAAAACCGGAACCCCAAACTGAAACCGGAAACCCGGTTAGTAGAAGTGGTTTGCCGGTTCGGTTAACTAAAGGTTCCAGTTCCGGTTACGATTATGATTTAATGAAATCCGGTTAACCGAAAAAACCGTTAAAACGCATTTTAATTTATTAATTTTTTAGTATAAGTACAAGCTATAATGATTAATTATTATATTTACCAAAAATAATTGTATAATTATATAGTTAATTGTTAGAATTAAACTAAACCAATAAAATTTTACCAAAACTGATGGTTAACCGGTTTAATACCGCACCAAAACCGGTAAGACCGTACGTTGTTTACTAATTATAAAAAAATACACATAAATTTACATCATTTCTAGTTAACTGTTAACCGGTAAAACCTGACCCGACTTAAGTCTAGATACATCTCTAAAACGACTTATATTTTGAATAAGAGGTAGTATGAAGTAAAATAGATTAATCTGGTCAATGTATCCAGCTAACAAAGGCATTCGATGGGGAAATGAACATTTGGATAAGGTTGTGTTCATCACCGCAAACAAAAAAAAGGTGTGGCATCCCAGACAGGTGTGTACAAGTGTGAGATAATTATTGGTCCTTTTTTCAGTGGAACCCGCCAATGAAACCATTCTCAACTTCTGATTGGTTAACGCAGTAACATTATTTATAATGCAGCAATGCTGCGTTTGACTATTTTTGTTCGTGCGGTGAACGAACGCCCCCTAAAGCTTTAATACAAACTTTTTGTTAAGTTGAGTGTAGTTAACTAATGGTAGTTTGACATGTGTACTATAGTAAGCCTTTTATGGGTATGAGGTAGCAAATGAACAACTGGCTCAAAATGGTTATCTTTTTGCGTTCGTTAGTGGTGTGGAAACGCAGCATTTGCTAGGTTCAAATTAAGCACTATGGTTAGTGAATGAGGTGATGTAACACCCCAACTACAACAATACACTTAATAACCATTTGCAGCGCAGAAACACACATCATACATAACATTACTTAACTCATTGGTGTTACACGCCGTTAACCACCCACGTGGCTAACAAGGCTAATACATATACATTGTATCGGTCTGATGGACCAGATTCCCGAGCAACTACACATTACAATCCCGTTTCTTTTCCAACATCAATATACATTTACATTCCAACTGTACCGAGTATTACCAACTAATGCCGACAACAATTTCGGTCTTACTACACCTACAAAACATAAGTAATTAAATGAACTACCCATACGCAAACAACTACCCCGTCCTACTCTCGAACGGCTTCCAGCTCCTTGTACTTGAAAAGAAAAGGAAAGAAAGGGTGGCCCCCCAGGGGGCTAGCACCTTTGCTGGTATGGTAATCGTGCAGCCCGCATACTACCGGGCCACGCACACTATTTGTCGTCTAAGCATGCGGTTGATTTTATTTAAATCATGCATGAAAACTATAAACATACAACACGTTACATACCCACAACAATGGGGCTCAACAAACCAGTCACAAATCAATACTCGTTAGGTCACTCATTGCGTTCTTTAACCCTTGAGGGTTTCTCTTCTAATGGAGCTATTTCCTTGTTAGACGACACTTACCCACTAGTCGGGTCATACTTAAATTGCTCTTATTATAACATGGGATTGATACCCATGATCCATACACTCCACATAACAACTCATATCACCTTTCAACAGTACATACAACATAACTTGGAAAGGGTCACATGAGGACACGTACCCCGAGATGTGAGTTAGTAATCTCATTGGAGCTTAGAGAATCTTTTTATTCCCATGCTAATCTCGTTATACAATAACTTATTGTTCCACATAGAGAACATACATTTACTTAAGATGCGTCGGATATAATATAGTTCCGAGCACACCGTACATATTAACTTTACTGAGATGTGTCGGTCTCAATATAGTACCGAACACACCGTACATATTTCCCCCTAGCCCCGAACAATAATCAAGGTAGGTAAGCTTTGGTTAAGCTTGCGGGTGATTGTAATCCAAGAAGGAAACAACCATAACATAACAGAGAGGGAGTTAGAGCAACTGTAGACATCAACTCCCAAACAAAACACGCGATCGGAACAACCGGATTCCTCACCCCCCCCATTATTCTATATATATATATATATAATTATATAGTTAAGAGCTCCATTATGGAACCTATCCATCCACACACACCATAAGGTATTACAACCGGGTTAAACACACAAGGGAGGTAAGCATACTTACACGCGCAAACAACATACAACTAGCTCACGCATAGCCGTGGTTAGAACGTTCCCATGGTTTGGGTCGTTAAATTCGAATACCGATCTCTTATGTGATCCTAGATTTGGTTAGCTAAGGTTTAACTCTTTCGTGGTTAAATGGTATCGGAATTAGACACGCCACATAAATGAATTACTATAAACTCATTTCATGCTTATTCTTGCAAGGTGGCAAACACACAGAAAAACAAGTTGGCATATAAGCCGGTGTAATCCGGTAGAACACAGGTTGCAAGAAAACCATACCTGTCACCAAGGTCCACTCTATTGTGTCCTCTTATGTTCCTGAACAATTCTCGAACAACTGGTAACATTACAATTGTTTCCATTAACATTGGGGTAACATGATTGTTTAACGTCTAATGCGTTCATAGTTAACCATGTCATCCCGTTATACTTAGTTTTTCTTGTGATCTTAAGTTCAAAACTCTCACATCCAACCTAACACGTGTTTACACTTTTTAAGGCCTTTACATGTCACCAACAAGGCCTAAACATCCCCTAAAACCATTACCATTCAATCCCCCATCATTAGAAGTCATTAAAACACGTTTTGAGCAATTTTTGCCCTGGTCCAGGACTTGGTCCGGGCCCAAGGTCCCGGACCATCACTGAACTTTACTCTCGGCCCATTATTTTCACTTGGTCCGGGTCTTGGTCCTGGACTAAGGACCCGGACCACTTATAAACTTCAATTTTGGCACATTTTTAAGGGTGGTCCGGGACCTTATACAAGGGCTAAGTCCCGGACCATGTTAATAAGTTGTCAAAACACCATTTTCAACCCCTAATCCAACCTTAACCTTACCTAATCATTCCATAATCTTTCCACATGTTTCCTACATGTTTAAACACCTTAAAAACATGCACTAAACCTTCCTAAATCATCACTAACTTGCCACTCAATTTCTTACAACAATTCCTAACACTTATAACATTTTTCCTTAGGATTTCTAAGTGGTAAATCATGCCTACTACCTCAACTAACCAAAGGTTGTCTCACAACCATTACCACTATACCATACTCAAAGCATTATTTCTCACAAACACCTCCTTTACACAATTCATTAAGATTTTTCCACAAGTTCATACTTATTCCTTCACAAGGCATTTCACCTCTTTGTTACCATGTTTGCACAAGACTTTACCACGTCTCCATCATGACATTGGTGTATTTAGAAATCATCCATTAGTTCCCTAAATCTCCAAGACTATGCCCAGGCATCTTAACACTTAAGAACACCTTAATTCACTTTCTTTCACCAAGTTAACACTTAACAATTCCTAGTACCTACTAGGTCATAAATCTCATTACAACACTTAAAACTCCTTTGTTTATCACCTAAGTTTTGCCATAGGTCATAAAGGGGCTTCTCTTGTATCACCTTACACCAAAACACATATTTTCCACTTTTATACAATCCAAGAACACTCATCCCATAATACACATCCTTACACACAAACATATGGTTTTTCATCCTTTACCCATCAAAGACATTTATCTTCACAAGAATGTTTCTTTACACACAACTAACCTTTAAACTACAACTACATCACAATATAGTGCATAAACTTAAATTGCTTGGCACTTAGGCCCTTAAATAACATGGCTCTTAGGCTCTTAAATTGCATTAAACTTAAACAAACTGAATTTCCACATTTAAATGCATTCAACCTACAAATACACACAACAAGGCTCCCATGTCTTTTTAGTCCACCTTGTGGATAGTTTTCTATCTCATTTCCCATTGGCTCTTTAGGTTATTTATTAAGCAAATATAGCTCAATTCCCTAGTACACAAAACTACATTAAGATAGGTCATTTACCTCTTCTCTTCAAGATTTTCTCACTTGTTTTCTCTTGTTCTTTCTTGATTGAAAACCGGCAAGGAACTTTTATCACTTGTCAATCTTCACATATAAGAGTAATGATAACGCCCCTACTAAACAATATGCAGCGGAAAATAAAATACTATGGCGTTTACAGATCATCGGGTTCCAAACACCGACACAGAACCTCACCAATTACAACAAAATCATGGTCTGAACCTCAAGAAAACTTAACGTAAACATAATAGCAATGAAATACATTAACTCTCCACAAAACCTAATCCCATCCCAAACACTCATTCTCTTCGTGGCCACCTGTATATCAACTCGTACCTGCAAGATGAAACCAAGCAGCCCACCCCGAGAGGGGTGAGTCAGTTCTCTGGAATGGAACTGGTACGATCCTCCAAAACAAACTTATAATATAACTCTTTAATAAATAATAACATGAATACAACCACTTAAAACCACGCAGAGTAACAAAGCACTTAAAAATCAAAGTCAAGATAACAAGTTGCGAAAGAGATAAATAACAGAAAGTTAAAGTTAGTCAATCAGAAGAAATCACACCATAAGTTAGTGAACATCCATTGCTTGTGTTAGATTCAGTTCCAGTTAGGAGTAGAAGACCCAAGTAGTCACAAGGACTAGGAATGAAGGAAGAGATCCAAGAACCCATAACTCAAGAGTGGAATAAACCCATTGGGAGAGATGACCCCCACCGCCAGTCAGTTGTCACAAGGACAAGGTAAACAGACCTCCGTTGTCAGTTGTCCATATGGACGAGGTATTAGCAGACCTCCGCTGTCACCAACCCGTTCTTAGTCATCGGTGAAAAGTGTGTGCACCACTTAATAGAAAGAATCCATACGCAGTACCAGATTGACATTCCCATATTCCCACTAGATTATTAACTGCACAAGGCAATACCAAAACACTCAGTCCTACAGAGTGCAGAGGCGTAAACCCTCAGCAGTTAATATCTAATAGAAAGATTACATTCCCAATAAGGCTGATCAAACTCGACTCATGGATGAAACAATACCCATAGTCCAAAGGAAGAATTTACCATACCATATATTTTCCTATATTCCCAGTCACCCCACTAGATCATTACCTGCACCAGAGCAATACCAAAAAACTCAGTCCTACAGATTGCAGAAGCGTAAACCCTAGGCAGTTAATATCTAGTGAAACAACTAGATAGGAGGACCCAATAACCAAGGAAGTTTCACACACAGGCTCTTAGTAGTCACATCAAGCTCGTTAGTCACCCAAACAAATTCCTTTTTGAAATTCATCCAAGTTAATTAGCGTTTTCCAAAACGTCTCCTTAAGTCTGTTAGCATCATATTTGAGTACGAGAAATCGTACCTGGTATGCGAAGAAGCAGTAACTAACTCGAATGAATGATCCCCCAATAATAACCTATAA
Source organism: Limonium bicolor (assembly GCA_023374045.1). NCBI lineage: Eukaryota > Viridiplantae > Streptophyta > Magnoliopsida > Caryophyllales > Plumbaginaceae > Limonium > Limonium bicolor. The sequence continues at coordinate 94,422,232 of CM041778.1, forward strand.
TTAAGGTGTTCCAGTATTGATTAGTTAAGGAACTACAACGATAAACAACTTTCATTCTTACTGGTTTATAGTTTCTGGTTACAATTACTCTCTCTTAAGGATCTGGGTTAGATCTCGTTAATTAAATCTTCCATTAGGCCCATCTCTTTTAATTTGGAATAATTTAGGGTTTAACCCTGAGAGTGGCTCAAACTCTCTTTGAATTGTTTAAGTGGGCTTTGGAGTTCATAGACTTGGGCCCAGTAGGCTAGCCCAAGTCCGTGTTACGTTTACGTTGTTTAAATAATTCTCTAAAAAGATTCCCGCGAGGTTTTCGAACTATGCCAGTGAGTTTGTTTGTCTCAAGAGTACATTTATTTTACTTCAATTACTTACTCTTAACCATAGGGTTAGTTTAATTAAACTTTTAGGTTATCGTTGACTAATTTCTTTACAACACTAATTAAGGTCCTAAAGTGTAGTATATACATTCTTCTTATTATATTTCCCACAAGGAATGTTATTTCCTTCATCTATTTTTAATGTATTTATATATATTATATATATATATATATATATATAAAGATTTATCCAGAACATTTTTAAGAAATTTTATTGCATTTAATTATATTTAATAACTTTTGACATATCCACAACTGATATATGGTTTATAAATAAAGTATTTTCCTTAGTTTTAATTAAGAATGTTAACTTCCATATTATATAATAAATAAATGTAGATTAGTTTAGTTCCTTGATTTAACATAAGTTTCTATTTAATTTCTCTCATATAAGTATATATATATATATATAAAATATTTTTTTACTTCACTTAAAAAGTTAATACCCCATAAACCCAAAATATTTATAAACATACTGTTACTAGATGTTAATTTAGTCTTCTCATATTTTCCCACCCTAAAAAGTTTATTAATAAACTATACTTTAATTTCCGTTACATTAAAAACCTTATATTATAAGATAACTTATGAAAAACCTTTGAAATACAATTTTTAAACCTATTTCCTCATGTCTAAAATTTCCCAAATTAAATATATAGTAACTATAACATTTTAGAAATATTATAAAAATTTATTTCATAAAAATATCTTTTTATATTATCCAAATAATTCCATAATACTCATAACTTGCAAAAATCATAACTTACGTTTAAAACCTCAAAACCCATATTAATTTACACCAAAATAAACTAGATTTTATAAGGAATCCATGGTTAAAATTTTGTGTCAAAATACATTCGGAAGGTCATTAAATAAATCTAACAAGTTAGGGTTTTATTCTGGAATTTATAAAACTTAAAACATTTCAAAACTTCTACTTTTTAATCTCGGCCGTCCGTTTCTCTTAACTACGATCGGACGGCCACTGAAACGCGAGTTCATCAGCGAACTCAGCCGACAACCCGAGTACTAAATCGCTGATTCCTCTCAACTCACAGAACCAAATCGACTGATTTTTGTTTCATTGAATTCGAAATTTCCTCGCGGTTCTATTGATACAATTTCGCTAGCTAACATGCGCAGTATACATCAATACGATTCTGTGTTTAACAAGTTAGGGTTCATATGGTTTTCGAATTCGAATTGAGAAATTCTCCCGATTCAGTACGTAATTGATCAAATTGAAAGCTGGGTATGACCGATAATGTGATAACATAGGACAATAACGGAGGAATTGAACGGAAAACTTACCGGAGATGCGCCGGCGAGAAGAATCAAAGTCGGTTTCTCTGGAAAAAGGTTCGAACTTTGGCCTGATCGAGGAGCTAACTTTGCGGTTCTATAAAATAATTTCTAGATCGAATTAGGCCATGTTTGTGGGCTTAATCGAAAGACAAAATGTAGATCTACAGATTGATAACAACCTCTTACTCTAATTGCTATATACAGAAAGAAATCTAGTCCTAAAGTTACGAGTTTACCTTGCGTTTTTCTATGATTTTATGTGATGACGAACCATGAACTTTAGGCACCTCGCTCTTCCAAATGTTACGAATCAGCCTTGGTTGTTAACATGAAAGTTGTAGAGGGGTTAGAGATCTACACAACAAGCTAAAGAACTCAAATTTTGGATGATAGACGCAGGAGTTATGATCAAACGAAGTTTACCTGATTTCAGTATATTCTAAATTCTGGGTTGCGGCTTTGCAGGGAGGCAACTTTGGATCGATTTTCCGGAGGATGTAGGAAGAGTGAGGTTAAGTGTGAGCTATGGTTGAAAAGAGAAGTTTTAAGGAGAAGAGAATGAAGAAGACGACACTCAAAAATACCAAGGGACGGCGGAGATATTGAAGTCGCAAGTTAGGGCAATGATCAGGTGAAAGCTGAGAGTACTTAGCCGATTTTCTGGAAATCCGGCGAGGTTGACATGGCACGCTTCCCGAGACGTGCTGGTGAGTCAGCAACCATGCCACATCAGCATTTTTTTTTCAAAATTTGGCTCTAAACTTCATTTTATCATAACTTTGGCTAGGATGATCTGTTTTTGACGTTCTTTTTATCAATCTTCTTGGTTTTCCCTAACCTTTTTATTGGTATAGGTTTCATGGGCTAGTTTGACCATCCTCAAAAAGTCAACCCTAGCAAGGCTTAAGAAGCTTTATGGTCTCCATGATTTTATATTGACTTTTATGATTCAAATTAATGTTCCAACTATTTCTAAAATCTTTATAATATACTTGGAGTGTTTAGAAATTTTTCCAAGATTTATTGACTTATAAATCTTATTATTAAATTCATAATACTATATAATAATATATAGTAATCTAATATTTATTAGTATTCTTTAGGGTTAAGTAGAAGAAATCCCCTAATTTAATTTCCATAATTCCATATAATAATATAATAATTTATTATTCATAATTCCATACAATAATTTAATAATTAATAGTATTATTTATGGTTTAATAAAAGAATCCCCTAAATTAATTTAAATTAATTTAGGGGTATTTCAAATGAGCATTAAGTTTAATACTCAAACTCATAATTAAACCCTAGATTACATAAGTGTTTTAAAACACTAAAATTGATGTTTACCTTTGGAATTTGAAAGAGAGCTTGATTAAGAAGCAAGAGAGGACTCCTCCTAGTCCTTTGAAGATTTATTCAAGCTAAATGAAGAGCAAGATAATGCACCATTAAGGGTGAATTTTCGGCTATATACAAAAATGAAGGGAAACATGGGTTTTTCTTTGATTTTCCTTACCTTGAAGCAAAGGAGAACAACAAGGTGTGAAAAGGTGAGCTTTTACCCCTTCAATGGGGATTCTTCATGGCACCAAAGTGAAGTTCTTGAAGATTTGAAAAGATAGGAATGAAGAGCTTGCTCCAACTAACACAAATATGGTCTTAGATTTGATTTGGAGCATGGAGTTGGATTTGGCAAGCAAAACAAGGTGGAAAAGTATACTTGCTGTACCAAAACATTTTTTGCTTGGGAGGAAGAAGATGAAGACGGTGGGAATGAGTGGGAAAGAAAGAATGAGGTGAGAGCGTACTATTTTGAAGATATTTTGGCATATAAAGGTAATTCTTCTTTTTTACTTACTTTTCCTTCTTTCCTTTATTTAGCTAGCACATGGTGGTGGATTCACCACATGGAAAACCGTCCCCCCTCCTGTAGACAACATATATAGGGCCTTGTTTGACCATTTACTAACTAATTAAGTTGACTAAAGTCAAAACTAGCACTATTTGGGCACTATCACTAATTAGTGCACATATTTGTGAAATGTTTGGTTTCCCATTGATTTAGGCTTCCTAATGTGCTAATAAGTAGTACACATGTTGATTAAAGAGTAATGATGGACATTTAGCCACTCAAAACTCATTTCCAAGACAATTTTTTCAAAAATGTGCTTTAATGCTCCTTAAAGCACATTTTGTGTTTTAACTTGTTTTCAAGCTTGGTTTTATTTAGTAATTGATTTAACATGTTCATTAGAATGTTAATAAGGTCTAGTAATGACCTTATGTCTTATACAAGGTTACTCCAAGTCTAGAGCAAGTATTTGCTTAAATTGACTTTATGGTGTTTACTTGTGTTTTCTTTGGTTTAAATTGTCTACCAATGTTTCTTAAGGACTTAATTAGCCTTATAAAATCATAATTTCATATTATTAAGTCTTGGTAGGCTTTTGGGTCCTAACCAAGTTCATTCCAAGCTTAGAGCATGTTTTTGCTCAAATTGTCTTAGTAGTACTTTATTGTTTTTACTATGGTTTAAATTGTTCACTAATGTTTCTAAGGCACTTTTTAGCCTTAAAAAACCATATTTTAATAGTTAAACAACATATCAAGGTTTGGGGTATTTCAGGTGATGCCATGTAACTATTGGTCAGATTTTTGTCCAACCTCAATTTGTCACCTGGTCCCCATATTTTACCAAAGGAGATTAATCTCCAGTCGCCATCAAATGCGGTGCAGGCTCCATTTATCCCATGTTGGAGTTCTAAGACCCCGTTTCGTTCACAGCATTAATGCTGTAAATTGAAGGTTAATGTTGTAAATTGTCAATGTGTGAAGGGACGTGCGCGCGATTCATTTTTTCCACATTCACGAATCATGCATTGATGAGTTGAAAGATAGAGGTCACTTTTGCTGTGTTTGGAAATTAAGCCACATCCAGCAACTTTCTTTAGCTCCTTCTTTAGCTCTGTCAGTACTGCCTGACTACTCCATCGATTGCTCCACATTACTGAAGATGCAGAGCAGTAGCTGTCAATCAGCTTCATTGATGAAGCTCTCCCCTCAGCCTCAGGGCAGCATTGCGGTCAAGCAACTCCAGTTCCTCAGTATTGGTAGCAACTATCAATTTTTTGCAGCAGGGAGCAGTATGCATCCAACATCAAATTGATGATACTATTGTTATCTCCCAGGTACTTTAGGAGTATGATGGTCATCATTTTTGCATTCAATTAGTGGAAGTACCGGAGTTGTTGACACACTCCATTCATTGTTGTCTAACGAAGGGGCAAATCTGAGTTAACTTCAACCGAATCTGGCTAGCTGGCACAATAAATTTCAACAATTTTTGTGGTTGCTCGATTGAGGAGACATGAGCATAAAGAGAACCTAATCCACCATAAGTAAACGCATTGCAAAAGGAGGAAAGTAGTTGTTTGCTTCTCTATTACTCTTTATTGACTTCTATTCAATTTTCTTACTCTATCCGTGTGTAATGTTCAGGTTTTACTATCCCCTTTTGCCTAGCAACACACCATCTGAAGAAGGTTGGAGTATCGATAGTCTACTGCTACTGGAATCTGAAAGGAGGTAATTCCTTATTTTGTTTTCTGTCACTTTGTTCATACACTTCTACCATAGACTAATTTCTTGTTTTTGTTTACAACCCATTTTTAAGTTTCTAGTTTATTACATTAAGATCATGTATGCTGATATTGTCTATTTTAGTAGAATCAAATGAGTAAACGTCAAGGAATATAGATTTCTAACACTCTGTAAGAATAATGCTAGTCATAATAGAACTTGTGAAACCCAAAACAAAATATTTTTTTTGTATCTGTTGCTATTGATGTGTTGTTATTGAATGCTACCTTGGTTGAATCATGATATAGATAACTTTGAACTAGATTAGGTATAGGGAGAGGAAATGGTAGTGACAAGGGGAAAGGTAAGAAGGTAGCAAAGGATGATGAAAAACTTAGGAGAATTAAGCATGACTGGACAAATGAAGATGTTGAGATACTGATAAGATTGTTAGCTGAGGAAGCTTAGATCCAGATAGGTAGAGATGGTAGTATGATAGGCTTTCAGCATAGGTGGGGCAACATAACTGAATGATTCAACAAGTTCAGAGAAGGTTTGGACCATGTTGATAGAGCTGCACTGAAGAACAAGGGAGACACACTTAAGGGAGGGTGAAGGAAATGGAAAGATTTCACCCACAAGCAAACTAGTCTTGGCTGGAATGAGGCAGGAACTGTTGCACTTACCCACCAGAATGGGTTGCAAGAAGGTAATACATTAACATTTACTAATGTACTTGAAATACTCACTTCATGTTAAATATTTATTTTGGGTGCTTACATTAGAGGTTGATAGTTAGTTTGTTTGTAATTTTACAGGAACAGAGATCCAAGTACAAGTCAATACACTCAAAATGGCCTCATTGGTTTGGTGACGACATAGCTGAGGGGGTCAGTCTTATGCTACTGAAGAGCTGAGGGTAACACCTGGTGGAACTACACCAGTGCAGTTTGAAATTGTTGTTTTTGATGAAGGTGTTTTTGATGAAACTACTGTTGATGATCAGAATCAAAATGCTACCTTTGGAGTACCATATACTGGTTGCAACAGTGGTACTTCATCTTTTTTTGACCTTACTGCATAGATGAGTTAGGTGTTAATCTCACTGCCTCGGCCTTTTAAGGGTCACAGTTTGGAGGTTTAGTTGCAGGTAGTTCGAATGGTTTCATCACATGGATGGGTAAGGAAAGTGCTATCCCTAGTGCTAAAATAGAGGTGCCTGAAACAGCAGAGATTGAAAAGGCACATCATAAGGAAATAGATTTAACCATTGACAAGGAGAATAAGCCACCACAATGGGATAATTATATGTGCACTACTATCGGTGCGGTACTACATGGAGGTAAGAGAAAACAGGCTCCATGTCCTTAACAACCTGGTGAAGTTAAGAAAAAGTATAAAGGCAGTAAAGGGCATTCAACTCATATTGAAGAACTAAAAAATCAATCTGGTAGTGATGAAACTTTAGCTCGCTGTAACGAGATGTTAGTAGGATTGGATGTTATGGACTTTGGGCCAAACACCATTATCATGTTTATGCTAAAGGCTGCAAGTGTTATCAGGGGCATACCAGGTTTAACTAGGGATGAAGTTACAAATGCTATGGCTATGACTGGTTCTAGAAGCCATAGGGCAGTCCTTATGACACTAGTTGATGAGGAGGAGATTACAAACTGGGTTCGTTATCTGTACAACAACAAAAGCACTGATCACTTCAAGGGTTGAGAGTTATATGCAATGGTTGACATTACTTTTTGGGATACATTGTTGTATTTGTCTTTATTATAGCAGTGATGTAACTGCATAAAAGCATGTTTATTAGGTAAGATGGTTGTCATCTGTTTAGTGACTATCACTAGCAAATTTAGTCTGGTAAAATGTTAGTTAGATGCCACAAGCACCAACTGTTTTGGACATGATTTTGTAGTTGATGTGTTTTTAATTCCAAAAAGTGGTAGATGATATACTATGTACCCTAGTTAAGAACATGTTGTTCTATTAGGTGATATGCACCTGTCTGATGTAGTTCACTATTTTGAAAGACAAGTTGTTTGAGTTTGTTTATATATAATGAATCTGACTTCAGTTGGTTACATACTTCCATGAACTCCCATAGTTTACTGGTTTGAATTTCAAATATATTTGCACTTACTATTTTTTCTTATATTAGAATGGCCACTCATGCAAACAAATTGTAAATGATGAGGTTACTAGGAAGGAGGTTGAAGGACAATAAAAGAGATTTTCTTAAGTTCAAAATTCTGCATGCAGTTGATCAGTACTACACTGTTGTCATTAGAACAGTAGCCAAACAGAAGATTAAGCATGTAGAGGCTCATCACTCACTATCTATTATGAACAAAATGAAGAGAACTTACTACGACTTCTGTATGAGAAATGGCTTCATAGATGAAATATATCGTATGTTCATAGAAATGAAGATGACATGAAATTTGTCCCTTGCAAACCATATAGAGGACATTCTTGTTGGAAGCATGAAGCCAAACTACAAAGAGTTGTTGATGAGGGAAGGGAAGATGACAAAAAGTATGGCTGTTGTGAATTTATGTATGATCAGAGGTCTAAATGAAGAGGAATTTAAATATGCAGCTTGTATGACACAGACATACGATTATGGGGATTTGTTTGAGATTTTAAATGAAGATGAATTTAGGGTGCATTCCTACTGTAGTGAGTGAGTGATTAGTTTTTGTAATGCTAATTATTTTTTACAATGTTCAAAATAGTTAGTATTATGACTTTATTTTTGTTGCAATTGTTGTTTTACTTGTATCCCTTATGTTCATAGATAAATGTGCAGCTTGGTTCAGTACATTTGTTATGTAACACTTACATTTGCATAACTGTTGCAAGGTAGCCATGATCAGACTAACTGCACAACAGTTATACAGAATCCTTGAGGAAATTGAAGATGACCCACACCGATTAAGGCAGCTATGCAGTGCAATTTGCTTGAACATAATAGAAGAAGAAGAGAGCCATAGCATGTATGCAGATGTTTACAGGAAATTAAACATACCCCATAGAATTCTTATGTATACTTCTAAAATGACTGGTAAATATTGGGTTAATGAGCTACTAGAAGGAGATCATGTTCGGTGTTTCAATGCCCTAAGGATGAGCAAAGACACCTTATTAACACTTTGTCACTTGCTGGAGTATAAGTACTACATGAACAACAAAGCCTTTATATCAGTCAAGGAGAGAGTGCTTGGTTCTTGAGAATATTAAGCCATAGATGTGCAAATCGAGATACAATGAAGAGGTTTCAACACTCAGGTTCATCTGTTTTTTTTCATTTTGGTGATATTCTGCAAGTTGTTGGCCAATTAGGTAAGGAATTAGTAAAACCTAGGGATCCACTTTTTCGTACTACTCCTACGCAGATAACTGAAAACACAAAGTACTTTCCCTATTTCCAGGTGATTGTTCATATCCTTTTACTTCTTATGTCATATGTTCTTTATGTTATATGAAAGATTGACACTATGGAGTTACATAATAAAACTGTGTGGGTGCGCTAGATGGTGGCCATGTTGAGCTCACGGTACCAAAGAAGAAAGAGTTAGATTCATAAATAGAAAGGGAGTTACAAGCACTAATATCCTTGTTGTTTGTGATTTTGATTTGCTATTCATTTTAGTATGTGCTGGTTGGGAAGGATCTGTTCATGACACAAGAGTTTACATGAAATCAATCAATGAACCTTCTCTTCCAAAACCACCACCAGGTTTCTTACTAGTTTCTTAAGTGCTTCTATACTTCACAACTTTAACATAAAAAATGATGTTAGTCACTTGTTTGCATGCATGCTAATAGAGATGTTGTTACAGGAAAGTATTATCTAGGCGATAAGGGATATCCGGACCGGGAAGGGTTGATGACCCCACATACAAAAGTAAATATCATCAGTACGAATTTAGGGCCAAGAATCCAAGAGATGGTAAAGAACTATTTAACAAGTATCATTCATCTCTACGATCTGCTGTAGAAAGATCCTTTGGAGTCTTAAAGGTTAGATGGTAGATTCTGATGAAAATACCGAGCTATCCCTTGTTGAAGCAAATTCAAATAGTTAATGCATGTTCTGCATGCATGCATAACTTCATAAGGCTTAGCAAGTTCTGGGATCCATGTTTCACACTTATTGATTCTACCCCAAAATTTGTGCCACTGGTAGATGATACATAATCAGATCCATCCACCACTGGAAGATGCTCTGAAGACAACAACACATCATCACAATATGGAACCCAAGACATGGTTAGACTTAAAAGCTGAGTTGACAGCGCAGATGTTAACAAGGAGGGCAAGAGCATTAGTTTGACATCTTTAAACTGATAATTTTATAGTATTAAAGTTGTATGTGTATTAAACATTGGCTTTTACATATATGATGTATTGTTAGCAGGATTAGTCTTATTTTAGCATTGGTGTAATTTTTGTATTTTGTAAACTGAAACATCCCCTTATATTGAGAAGCCTCTTTGTTTTGATGGTTTCACAATAAGTTTTTCATTCCTGTAATACTCTCTTGTTGAGGAAAACTAAACTACCATACAGTGGTAGTACAGACACGCAATAATTGTGCACGGCAGACAATGTTGTCATTAAGATCTGGATTAATGTAATCATAGATATTACAAGGTTCATCCAATATAATAAGATTTGGCTCACTGACCATAATTCAACTACAAAGCCACCAACACAGTGTACAATAATAGAACATCATCACAAAATTATAAACTAAACTAATCAGAATCTATAATAATAACATCTTCACTTTCATTAGTGCTGCATTCAGTGTTGTATTCTTCATCAGAGGGCTTGAGAGTTGAGATCATGCAGTCAGATCCGTTGCTGGAACTATCATCATAGCTATATTCACTTGCCATCTCAGTTGGAGCATTAGGCACAACCTTACTTGTACCACCAACTTCGTAGCACCTCTTCACCTCAGATGAGAAGGGTTGAATGACCTTGACTACTCCCAAAGCTAGAACCATCAATCTTTTATGATGCAAACCCTTTGCCCATCCCACATAACGGATGCCAAAGTCCTACTCAGCAGCTGCATCATGTGATTGTTGTGTAATGCACACATCAGTGGGTTGACAGTCAACCTCCCTCACCGATAGTTTCAAAATTACGTAAAAGTTAAATCACATATCAAAGTATAACTTCATAGATAATAAGATCTTCAATGTATGATATAAGAAATCCAAAATATGTAATAAAGTGTACCAAGAGACATGTTTTTGTTTTACACCCAACTCGCACAGGGTTTGAATCAAGACCAGGTAAAAAAAGTGGTACCGTAATGGACAAATCGTTGGGTGAAACAGTTGGAAGAACTTATGACATAGCAAGACCTTGGGAATACAAATCAAACAAAACGATTGGATCATTCTCTGGTGTATCTGTCCATGAAATCAAATACACATTACAATATTATATGAATGAAATGCATATAAGTAACTATGTTACTGAATAGTCCAACATTTGCTGATATCATGTGCAACTGCACTAGAAGAAGTACATAATCAGATAAAACTTTATTACAATAATAAAGTAATTACATAAGTGATATTACAACAACATTAGGATTGGAATTAAACACCAATCAATATCCACTGAAATACATAACTTAACTTAACTAAACCATTGCCAACAGATGTGTTACAAGTTCACACACCTAGTACGACGCAAAAGGGATTACAATCTAGATTTGAACCTAACCAAAGAAGGAACGTCCTACAATAAAGACTAACAAAGCATGCACCACATATCCTATCTTAGACAAGGTGACTACTGCATCAGATTGACCCTTCTCCAAAATAAGGATTGCTCTCTCCATGTTGTCTATTTTCACAGCCATCTTAATAACCTTGGCCTTCACCAATGCAATAGTTTCACTGTTCCTATCACTTAGGTTAATAAGAAGACTCAACCTATGAACATCATTGACCATATTTGCTCTGGTTATGTTCTCCATGTTGGGACCAGTTGTTGGCCTGTTGACAGTGTCCCACCACTTAAAGAACCCGCAAGTATTATAGTTGAAGAACAAGTGACCAAGTTTTCAGTAGTGTATGATATCAGTAACATAGCTGGGAGTTGACAGTAACAGTTGATGTAAGTAGTGTTCAGTAGGTTGACACTTCTACCCAGTTGAGGATGACTGCACATTGTTAATCAATCCCATTCAGCTAAGCAAACTGAAGCTACAGATATTTAACTTGGTATCTAACTAAATGACTGATTAATTCCCAAGTTTGAATCACAATTAGAAACGACACCATCTTCATCCACCTCTATACAACATTAACATATTATTTTTACCATCAACATGATGTTATAGAATATAACTTTGGTATTTGACTAACCTGTCTTTGTTACCACTAGATTTGGTTGCAACTTAAAACTGGAGGTAAGGCAGTTGTAGCTATGTTGCTATCTGAAACCCTCAAAAGTAATTGCTACCCCATCAACGAGTAGTATTCAACACGATTACATCACAACCAGAAGAGCAGTCATTTTTCCACAAACACGACATTGATTTAAGTTTATCAACGCAAACGCAAATGAACAGACAACTGAAAACCTAGTGAACCCGTTCATCAATACTATGAACAAACAATACCAAAAGATTATCTTTCTATGTCGGTTGATACTTCAGAAATCAAAGCTAAAATAAAATGCAATCTGGAAATTGTGATTCTAGAAAGTTTTTTTTTATCGTTTTTGGCAAACAAAAAAAAAAGATATTTGAGAAGAAGAGTGTACATACGCTTCAGTGAGCAGTCATCTTCACCTTGGTGTCTCCGATTCCTGTATGGATACCTGGGAACAAAGACAGTTTGGTGTTCAATGGGTTTGACGAACTTTATTTTGCAAATGGTATACATCGGACACCATTCGCGCGCCCGAATGTGGAGATCTACAATGGGATGTAATGTACAGAGCGAGATGGTGGAAGAGTACTTATTGTATGCGAGGAGAGATTCGCGAGCTTGAACTGGGTATAGTGAAGGTCGACTGAGGTAGGAAGAAGCAGAGGAGTAGTTCTGCTAGCAAAGGTAGAATCTAGAACATGCACGGGGAAATGGCGATATGTTAAATCAGCAGGGGCAAATGGGGAAATTGTGTCACTGCCAGTTAAAAAAATTCAAGCCACCAAACGAACGGATCATAACTGAAGAAGACATTAAGGTGGCTTAATCCAGCCACATTAATGTGGAATTATTCTGAATTAGGCGGCGTTCGTTCACGACGATTAAGTTTTTTAATAAATAAAGGTGCCAGGTGTTGATTTCTGATTGGAGTTAAGCTACCCACATGTATACCTGTCAGAGTGTTATTTGCTACCACACTGACATTAAAGCAACGCTGCAGTCGACGACGCCTAAGGTCCCGTTCGGCTTTCCATTCATAAAGCTTTATGATAAATGTCTCTCTAGTTACAAATGTTAACTTAACAAGTGTACTATAATTAATTATACACCAATTAAAAATTGACATTACTTTTGAGCAAAAGTAGCATCAAGCTACCATACATGACAAATCGCAAGAATCTAACACCCCCTAAATATTGCAAGCCAAGGAAGAACGGGCCTTAATTGTCGGCCCCAGGCCCACGGTATTGTCTTAGCAATTTATACACCATGTCTGCTTTCCCGCCAAATATTCCGACCAATTGAACCCAGGCTGCTCTAAAGTCCAATGTCCATTCTTCCCTCTCAGTAGACCCCCCCCCCCCCCCCCCCCCCACCCCCCCCCCCCCCCCCCCCCCCGCCGTTCTCTCCCTCCTCAATGACACCGAGGAAGGAGTAGGAGATACAGAGGTTGAAGAAACTTCCTCTGAAGATTTTGAAGAAATCACAGACGATGACTCTGATGATGATCAGTCCCTTGAAGATCATGCTCTCCGGATGATAGAAAGTCTCAGAATGTCGCCGCTCTAGTCGGGTGTGCGCGCCTGATTTTATGTTTTTCAGTTCTCAATTCAAATTATTTAAGGACCAGCTATAATTCTCGATTTGAAATTGGGGTTTGAGATTTTACTTTATTGATTTTCTTTTTAATCTGCCATACTTTGTCTCCTACTATTTGGTTACTTCAATCTCAATGAACCACTGATTCTGGCTCCGCGCATGCTTTCTACTACCTATATCTGATCTATTCAAGTTTAAGCTTGTAGAGGAAGCCTTGAAGTCAAAAGACAATCACTGCTTCCCCGATTACTTTCCGTATCAGACGCTGCGGCAGTTGCTCGGAAACCCTTTAAGCCACCATGCTCCAAGGGGTATAATGAACACAGCAGCTACAGCGTCGCCTTTGTGCTCGTAAGAGGTTTGTTCCATGGGATCATCGAGGCCTGTCCTCGCTGCGATTACCAACCGTCTTAATCTTCCTTCACAGCGGTTGGAGGCCCCGATGACGAGGAGGAGGTAGTAGATTTGCCCTCTGGCGTTGAGCCACTTATATTGTGGCAATCTGATGATTTCGATGAGGCGGTTCAGGAGTTAAAACAAATAGTCGTTGAGCCCCTGCTTGTTCAATTTCTTCGCCCCCATCAAAGGTATTTTCCTTTCCTAAGTTCTAATATATACAAGATTAGGGTTATTTTGGTTTTGTAAGGGCAGTTAGACTTCGTTCCAAGAGACCAAAGCACTACTAATCAGTTTAGCAACTTTTTAGCGTGGATGTTCAATGCATTAGCTCAATAAAAAATATGGTAGAAAGATCAAAATCGAGACTACAACTTTCCCCAGAACCTCAGGCATCAACTTCATATATCTAGCATACTTACCAAACACAGTTCAATTCCATGACATGACAATCTCTTACTATCCCAAGGTATTCATTGTCAGTTGCTTCTACATCTTTCTATCCAGAACAACTATGCGGTTGCGGCCCTCATAATTCTTCTTAAACTTTCTTCTGCTGCTATGGCTCTAGTACTTATCCTAACACTCTCCTGAGTCAGTTGTTTGTGAATATCTTCTCTTCCCTCAAAACATCTGGAACAAATCTGACTTGTTTTGTATTCTCTTGAGAATAAGTCAACGAGTAATGATTTGCTGAGGACATTCCCCTTTCGTCCCTTTTTGTCATATTTGAAACATGTAGATTACTTGCGTCCTCTCTGATAGATGCATAAGCATACTTTTTCAATCCTAGAATCTTTAACATGAGCCACTAAAGGGTTTGCCATCCTAGGGAGGCGGTCAATGGAGATGATTTTCCATTTTTCACGTAGGAAATATCAGCATACTGTTTTCACCTGATTGACTCTACATATCGTTCCAAGATGTCATGGATAGTGTTGAATGTGAAGTGATCATTGATGCTTAATTGCTGAATGCAGGGAGGGGGTTCAATTCATGTTTGAATGTGTCTCAGGGTCACGCAGTGCTGAGGGATTTTATGGATGCATACTGGCAGATGATATGGGGTATGATCTTTCTTAACTTGGAACCCAGATTCCTTTTGTTTTTTAATTTGGTCTCCAGAGGACCCCAAATTAAACTTTCATGCATCTTTTTGTAGTCTAGGGAAAACATTGCAGTCAATTACTTTGCTGTATACACTGCTGCGACAAGGATTTGATGAGAAGCCTCTGGTCAAGAAAGCAATTATAGTCACTCCAACTAGCCTCGTTAGTAACTGGGAGGCAGAGATTAAAAAATGGGTCGGTCGAGAGTGCAGCCTATTGCGTTGTGTGAAAGCACCCGTGATGATGTTGTTCGCGGAATTGATAGTTTTGTAGACTCTCGCAGCTCTCTGCAGGTAAATTCCTGCACAATGAACAGTTCCAATCAGCTGCATCATGGTTTTAATATCTTCCACTTCTAGGTATTGATTGTTTCCTATGAGACATTCCGGATGCATTCTAGAAAATTTGAGCAAAATGGATCTTGTGACCTGCTCATTTGTGACGAGGCTCATCGACTGAAAAATGACCAGACCATCACTAATAAGGTAGGATAGGGAGACTTTTTTTCCCCTCCAGTACTTGCTAATATGGCAGCTAATTACTTTTCCTCTCATATACTGCTGGAAATCAGGCCCTAGCTTCTCTGACATGCAAACGCCGCATTTTGCTATCAGGTACACCTATGCAGGTAAGTTTGAAATTTCTGGTGGAAAGTAAAATATTGTTCCTTTTCTCCTTCCGCTATTGTTGCTCTTGAACTTATGCAGAATGACCTTGAAGAGTTCTACGCCATGGTAATTTCACCAATCCAGGAATCTTAGGAGATGCTGCACATTTTCGATGTTACTATGAGGTACATGCCTTTGTGGCTCTGCCTCTTGTGTTGACCTGTCTCTTAACCGTTCAATCATTTTGCGATCTTATAAGCTTTTTACCTCCTGTGTTATTGCTTTGCTTAAGATCAGATGGTGAAAGTTCTTCAAGATATTGAAAAATTTGGAGTGGATATATAGTTCACTTCTAGATTTCTCATCTTGCTGATGTTCTATATTGCTATGATTTGTTTTGTGGATGAATGTTTGAAGAGTCCAATTATTTGTGGAAGAGAACCCAGTGCTACTGAAGAGGAGAAGGCTCTTGGTACTGCAAGATCTGGAGAATTGAGTGCAAAAGTGAATCAGGTAGTCCTTTACTTGTCCAAACCAAGTCAGCTTCTTTTGTAGATATGTTCTAATAAAATTCTTCACCAACTTGGTTGTTAGATCAATAGATTGTCTTAGCGATTGCTAACATTTGGTGAAACTTGAAAGCCGTTTACCTTATGTATCTGAAGGTCCTCAGGTTGAGGCTGAGACTTTCCATTGCTATAGTGGGACTGATTATACCTCTTATGTTTTCAGTTTATCTTAAGGAGGACTAATGCCCTGTTATCAAATCACTTACCTCCAAAGGTAATGGATACCACCAGTTGCTATTTCTTGTGCTAAATATTGTTTTTCTACAGTAAGTTATTTCCCTAAATAACATCAAGGCAAATGAGTAAAGTATACAGATATTTCCCTGTAGCACTGAACTCCAAGACTCACGCTTATGGCTTTAAACTTATTCCCTTTTACGTTCTACATCTCTGACAAAGTCTGAGGGTCTATCAAAAAATGAATCGTATATATTGTCCTCAATTTTGGCAATCTGATAAAGCCCATTGATTGTGGTATATGCTTGTGTTATGCAGATAATTGAAGTAGTCTGTTGCAAATTGTCTCCTCTTCAATCGGAGCTATATAGTCATTTCATAACCTCAAAAATGTAAGTCTTTTTTACTCGTTGGTGATGGTTAAATGGAACAGTGATTTGACAAAGCAGTTTGTCACCTTATCAGGTAAGGAAAGCTATTAATGAAGAAGCAAAGCAATCCAAGATTTTGGCATACATTACAGCCCTAAAGAAGCTCTGCAATCATCCGAAGGTATGAAGTATGTCATGTGCCCCCAACTATTGCATCTGTGAACCTATCCAGTTTATCAACCTTATTTCCTTTTTTTAGTGCCACATAAGCTCTCATATAATTGCTGAGAAGCGTTTTACTTTGAAAGAATGAAATCCAATTGAACTGCAATCTCTGGTCTTCTTATCGACATCATCACTGGTTTCAACTGAGCATTTAGATTAAACTTTGCAGGTGAACTTGATTATTTATGACACAAGCTTTTTGTTCGCCTGCCAAATGAAAAAGTTGTGGCATTCTTCCTTCTTTTCTGAACGTGAATGAAGTATTTTTGTGATAAAACAAATATTCTTTGTCTTCTGCTCTCTTTGAATTGTCTAGGACTAGATTCTTTATATATAAGGCATGTTAAAAAAATATTTTCATACCCAATCAACCAAGATAGATAGTCATCTCTGTTAGCCATAGCTGGTCCTAGATAATTGGTAAATAGGTCTGTAGTGAATGCTAGGTTGTTCTAGTTTGTTATTGAGATTGAGCCAAATGCACAACCTGCAAAGATATCTATCATGAAAAAAGAGAGAACAACCAGATTGAACACTGTTTCTGTATTCATAGTGGCTTCTTTCTGAATTCTAGTAGTAATATGGTTTCAGCAGTTCCCGAATTGATAAATCTAACACTGAGTATTTGTCTAATGTATCACATTACTTTTCTCTCTTAAAATGCAAGCTCATGATAATTATAGAAAGCCCCCCATCCTGAATGTATCTAGTGACAGTTCAAATTATTTAGCCTTTATAAAATGGGTAAAATGGGAAGAAAATAGAGTTCACTTTGATCCCTAATAGATTGTACTGGCTATTGAAGCTTATATATGATGCAATGAAGAGTGGGAACCCGGGAGCATTAGGCTTTGAGGACTGCCTGCGGTTTTTTCCATCTGAATTATTTTCTGGAAGGTGACCCTATTTCTAGTCTCTACTGCATGTTTGTTGCGTATACTATAATTGGCTTCCTGTGTTTTATACTTGGTTCCGATGTTGTGGTGTCAGATCTGGAGCATGGACTGGTGGAAATGGTATCTGGCTAGAACTCTCCGGAAAAATGCACGTCTTAGCACGTTTGTTGGCACATTTGCGCCAAAAAACTGATGACAGAATAGTGCTAGTCTCAAACTACACTCAGGTAGCTTTTGCCACTATTGTTGACCCATATGCTCACTTACGTCTGAAACGTGTGGGATTTTTATCGATGATGACTTTTGCTTGTGGAAGTCATTCTTTCACCACTTGACTGTTGTTTGCAAATTCAGAAAACCCATCGAATTTTTTCAGCCTTCTTTGGATTTGCATCTACTATTAGAACTAACCCTGAAAACCACTATAAATATTACTCCCTCCGTCCTGAATTGACCGTCCTGTTTACTATTTGGACATGTCATTTGACTTCAATTTTTAACATATAAGATAAATTAATTTTGAAAATTTAAATTTTGCATATGATTCCTTACATGATAACTATATTTACAAAATTTAGTTTATATAATTATTTTATTCTTATATGCTTAATATTGAAGTGGAAAAGCGTGCCATAAAGCAAACAGGACGGTCAATTCAGGACGGAGGGAGTAATAGTACTAATTGCAGTGCCTGTTACTTTTAGTCCTTAATTTCAGCGAACTGGCTCATTGCAGTTTTGTTCACTTTTCTTTGATGGTTATTGAACTGTATTTCTTTCTTACTGTCCGTACTATACTTTTGGCTACACATCGTTGCTGATCAAGATTTTTTTTTCAGACGTTGGACCTTTTTGCACAATTGTGCCGTGAAAGGAGGTATCCATTTTTAAGGCTGGATGGAACTACTTCAATCGGTAAGAGACAGAAACTGGTCAATTGTTTCAACGATCCTTCAAAGGTACGCAGTTTACTTGGATACTAATCTTGCACAGATCTCACGCTGATAAGAAGGTTTGACCAGTTATTGTTTGCAGGATGAGTTTGCTTTTCTTCTTAGCAGCAAAGCTGGTGGCTGTGGGCTCAACCTGATTGGTGGTAATCGCCTTGTATTGTTCGATCCTGACTGGAATCCTGCGAATGATAAACAAGTAATTTCGGAGATCTGAGCCATTAATTTCTTTGATTGAAGCCTGGGAGATTTTGCTTGCACTTTCTAAAAACGAATGTCTGAATTTCTTGTTTCCCAGGCAGCAGCAAGAGTCTGGAGGGATGGGCAAAAGAAGAGGGTATATATTTACAGATTCTTGAGCACTGGTACAATTGAAGAAAAGGTTATCAACTTGCTCCTTCCTAAACAAATATTCTCCTCCTATAGGAGATTCTTCTGACTTATGCTAGCGACTTTGATCAGTGGTCCAAGTAACACATTTTTTTATATGAAGGTTTACCAGCGTCAAATGTCAAAAGAAGGGCTCCAGAAAGTAATTCAACAGGAGCAGGGTGATAGTAAGGTGCTTGGATTAAGTATGCTTCATGTCGTTCTGAATTAATTTTTACTTTTTCTATTCAATTCACTAACAACCTTATATGCAGGGAAACTTGTTATCTACGGAAGATCTACGTGATCTCTTTACATATCATGAAGACACCAGGTAATATGCTTTCCTCCTTTTGGTTGTTCTCTACTGTCTTCAATTCTTCTGTATGCATCATTATTTTTACCTCATTTCTTGAGGCGTCAGAACTCAGGATATTTTTGACTGTATCCGTCCCTTTGAAGATGTGCTTAACTAGACTGAGATAATAGGTTAGGAACTTAATAAATTGGATATAAAGATGGGGGACTTAAGGGCTAAACACCAATTGCTGCTGAAGATCTGATTAATATGGTGCACTGTTGGGAGGTTGAAGTTCTATCTCTATCCTGTGTTGTCACTCACATTTTCTTTCCCTTGCAGGTCTGATATTCATGAAAAGATGAACTGTCATCGTTGTAGAGATGTTGTGCAAAATAATGGCATAGATGAAGCGGAGGGAGTTGAAACAGATAGTAATGGTGCTCGTGAATCTGGTCAAGTCACAGCTGACATCGGTGGATTTGCTGAACTTGCTGGATGCTTGCATATGTTGAAGGACTCAGAAAGACAGGTAGGTTATTCAGCTCGAGTATTATCCTTATTCCTTACCAATTATTTGTGTGTCGTTTTAAAGTGTTCCATTAAATTTGCTTTTCATCAAAGGTGGGAAGTCCCCTGGAAGAGGATTTATACAGTTGGGGGCATCATTCATTTCCATCCTCAGTACCCGACGTTATTTTTCAGGCATCAGCGGGGGATGAGGTAAGCTTTTCACAGAAGAAACTTCAATTAGCTTCAGGGTTACTGAAACCGAAGAATCCTCTTACTTATCAAGCTAACGATTACTTTCTACTTGCTTACTGTAGCTTGAAGAATGCTGATTTCTGTAATTTTTTGGGTAATATGGTGGACATCGCAGGTTAGTTTTGTGTTCACCAACCAAGTTGATGGAAAGCTCGTTCCTGTTGAATCTATGCGACCAAAGAAGACAGACAGCAGTCTAATGGAAAATCAGACAAAACATTTGTCTGCTAATGTGCGTGAGAATTTGGTAAAAAAAGCTTCATCCGGGACATGCTCTGATCCCCAGATTCTGAAGCCCATGAAGTTGGGTTCATCATGGACTGATGCCAAACGGCACGTGCCAATGTTAAGACCAAAGAAAGATCTTGGTAGTAGTAGTCTTCTACCTCTGAAAAGACCAGTGCAGCAGTGTGTTGCTGAAGATGACGACTTTCAGTAGGTTGGCCTCAATCTATCTCTCATCTTTCCTCTTAGGGGGCGCTTGGTTAGTGGGTATGGCAATAAATCAATGGGAATGGAAATGTTTTTTTCCTATTTCCATGCTTGGTAGATAAAAATCCTGTTTTTTAGAAAAGGGAATGACAATTAAATAACTCCTATTCCCAGAATTTGATAACCACCCCTCCCCATGGTTATCAAATTTTCATTAACAACGGGAATGAAAATTTGAGCGGCGTAAATTTCGGAAGAAAATGAAACTTAAAATCATTTCCTATTTCGAATCTCTATACGTGCATATATATGTATTTTTACTTCAACAAACTACAGATATCTCTTCCACAATATCCTCACCCACCGTAAACATATTCTTTCTTATAACTCCAGCATTTATCGAGTAGCAATCATCCACAACGGTTTCATCATCTACATTTACCCAGGTAATGCTCCTCATCTATCCAAGTTTTTTTTCTTCAATTTTCTTTGTATTCACCGAAACTCTTGTTTCCAAACCAATCTAATATTCTCTGTCAAGTTTCTGTTATTCTCCTTCACACCAGTCATGATACTGGCGATCACTCTGCATGTGTGGCGGCATTGATGGCTACAAAATGGACTCATCAAACTCAACCAATTACGACTTACCAGCAAAATAGGAACCGTTGCCTTGTCGAGATTCATTCATACATACTCATGCACGTTTCATCCATCCAACATAGTTTTGTTTTAGATAAAAAGTCTGCCGTCATCTAAATCCTAATCGCAGTCATAATTCCTGTATTCACAATCAGGAAAATGAGCTCTTTATTATCCTGTCTCTTCTCATTCATCTATTCATTCACACAACCATTTTCTCAGCCTGCTCATTGAATACAGAAAACCACGCTTCACCACACTTCACGTTCGTATTCTTTTGCCTCTTTTTTTTGATAAGGTGGCTACATAGTAGCGATGAGTAGTAAAAAAAAATTCATTGCCACTTTCTCAGCCTGCTCATTGAGTTCCAGACAAGAACGTTCTTCATTGTGTGGTTTCTTTTGTTAGTCGGCCATTCACATTTTTTTACTAATACATTATTCTCTTCTCATCAATTGAAAAAAAGTCTACCTATTCGCATGGTACCATGGTATTTTTTTCCTTTTTTTTGATACAAAGGGTATTTTTTTCTGATTATATGGGTGATCACCATCACTAGTTTCATCTTTGTTGTTCGTTTAGGTCGATACTCTAATGCTAGTTTCTGAGATTTACTCTAAAATAGAAAAAGTGCACCGTGTTGTTATCTGTTGTAAATGTAGTACCACGATGGTTTGATAAATTCAGTTTTTGAGACACCCAACTGAGGTACCCTAGAAAATGGGGTGGATGGTACAGGTTTATAATGTTTGTTAATATCTATATAATTCAGTCACTCAAGTAGATCATGCTTTTACATGTAGAATCATTCTAAAATAATTTGACGCCTTGATTATTAATGTCATTGTTGTTGGGATAGACTTATGATAAAGAAGTATGGTCTAACTAACAAAGGGGAAAAACATGCATGTGTTTGATCACTAATGCTATGTCACACGTTATTTTATAAAGATGATGTTGTATCTTTGTTATGAATCCCATGGCAACATCTTAATATTCTCTTTCTATTTTCATGCAGTTATTAGATTTGCAGTTTAATCATTTGGTAAGTTTCTTCGGTTGCCTTCTTTTAGTTTATGCCACTACCTTTTATGCACTCAAGTATGTTTCTTTACACATATTTCATCGGATGTTCTAGTAATCTAACGGTATTATTTTTGCACTCATCTTGTCATTAATGTTATAATGGTAGATGTCGATAATGCATCTATGTTCTTATATATTTGCAGTTATGGCTCGCCATCCTGTTAGGAGGTACTTGGTTACTGTACCACATATAGGACAAACATATAAGATGAGGGTACTAGTTGCATTATGTGTCTTATTGGTCATGATCATGTACTTGCTTAGAAAGATAAAACATAGTGATAAGATCACGACAATGCCGGATCGAATTAACCGATTTAGGTATTTAAATGACATGATAACCCAGAGTGATATAGTATGCCTAGAACAACTTAGGATGGATAGATCATGTTTTAAGGTTCTTTGTCATTTGGTGCGGGATATCGGTGGACTGAGTGATACGAAGAATATGAACGTTGAAGAAATGGTTGCAATATTTGTGCACATATTAGCGTATGATGAGAAAACTCGAGAAATTGGTTTCAACTTCAAAAGATCAAGGGAAACGATTAGTAGAAATTTTCATCGTGTTTTGAGAGCAGTGCTGAAGCTTTGGAATGTTTTGTTGAAAACCCCCGAGCCAATAGATGCTGAATGTGGAGATGAAAGGTGGAAGTGGTTTAAGGTACAACTATAAACTTGAATCAGTATTTTTTAAAATTTAGTGGTAATATATATATAACATAAATTTACAATATTTTAGAACTGTTTGGGAGCTTTGGATGGGACTTATATCGAAGTGAAAGTCCCACTTGCTGATAAGGCAAGATATCGTACAAGAAAGCAGAAGATAGCTACAAACATGCTTGGTGTATGTGCTCCAGATATGCAGTTTATATATGTGCTACCTGGTTGGGAAGGGTCGGCAGCTGATGCTAGAATTTTACGAGATGCATTATCTAGACAAAATGGTTTGAAAGTTCCTCGAGGTGCGACCCTTTATAACATTTCGCCATAGGTGGATATTATATATGTATACTAATAAGTCTTAGTTTATATATAGGTCAATACTACCTTGTTGATGCGGGATATAGGAATTGTGAAGGATTTTAGCTCCTTATAGGGGTCAACGTTATCATCTCAATGATTGGAGGGACGGGAGCCAACCTGCTACTGCACATGAGTACTTTAATATGAAACATTCATCAGCCAGGAATGTAATTGAGAGAACATTTGGTTTGTTAAAGTTGCGATGGGGTATCATGAGGAACCACTGCTATTATCCAATTGATACTCAAATAGATATAATTCTAGCATGCTGCTATCTACATAACCTTATAAGACAACAAATGAGCTACGATCCATTTGAAGCACAATTAGGTGCTGTCACGCAAAACAATGGTGAAGATGGAGAATATATTGACACCGTTGAGGCGTCAACACAATGGACAGCATGGAGAGACAGTTTAGCTGAAGAAATGTTCAATGCTTGGAGAACAAGAAGACAAACACGACAACATTAGTGATTTATGTTATGTAGTGATATTTAGCTACGAAACTATAGATTTTTATAAATAAATTATTAGTTATTTCTTTAAACGTTGTTTCACATTTGATGCTAAACTTGTTTGAGCTCTTTAGTTATTATTTGATTAATAAAACATTGCTTATTGATTGATGTTTCCTATTTATATTCCATCTTTTGATTAATCACAATGCTTATTTTATTTGTGTAAGATGGATACCCAATCAGCAGCAGTTGAACAACAAGAAGAAATTGAGAGAGGACGAGAAAAAAAAAAGATTATGGACTCCAGACGAGGAAGCTGTTCTTGTTGATATTTTGTACGAAATGAATGAAACTGGCTGGAAGGTTGACACTGGTCATAAAAATGGATATCACACATACATTGAAAAGGAAATGGCTACGAGAATCCCTGGATGCACCATTAAAGCTAACCCGCATATCAAATCAAAAGTGAAGATTCTGAAAAACTTACTTGCTTACATACTAGAAATTCAAAAGAATGGTAGTGGATTTGGATGGGATGAAAATGAAGATGGTGACAAGCAACAAGGATCTTTTCATTGGCTGGGCAAAGGTATGAAGTTGTTTCAATTTTTTATGCTTTATTTTTATGGTACTTTTTATATATTGAAATATGTGTCTTTATTTCAAACTACAGAGTCGTCCTGGAGCAAAGGCTTTGTATGGAAAACAGTTTCCTCATTTTGAAAAATTGTGTGAGATATATGCCAAGGATAGAGCTACAGGAGTGAAAGCTCGTGGTCCTGGTGATGAACCAGTGGTTGACCTAACCAAGGATACAAATATTGATATTGATGATGACGTTGAGGATGACGACCCAGATCTATCTATTCCTAGAAATAATGATCAAGGAATTAAAAATAAGAGTTTGAAAAGAAAAAGGAAGAAGATTGAGAACGAAGATGTCGTAGAGCAAAGCATTACACATCTGGCAAAGTCTATTGGCAGTCTTATCGAGATGGAAAAACAAAAGATGGTAAGTGTTCATGAAGTAGTGGAGCAAAGAAAAAATTTGCTTCCAATGTTGAAAGCAATTTCAAGAGAATGCATCGTTTACTACGACCGACGTCAAGGCTGCTAGTATTATTGGTCTTGATGATGCGAAGATGGATTTGTTTTTTAACATGGATGATGAGATGAAAATCGTATATGCCAAACAACAAATCGAGTCTAATCCATAAACAATTTGTTTGTTATTTTGAGTTTTTAGGTTTCAAGTGACTTCTAGAAAATAAGTGGTCTTTAACTTAATTTTTATGGTAGTGTATCCATTAATTTATGTTTTTCTTTTGTTACAAACATTTCATTGATAATCCCAATGTTAAGTTTTATTTTATATGTTAAAGAATAATTTAAACTTGACCTAAATGCTTTTATATTATTTTTTATAATATTTTTATTCACTGTAATTATAAAATATTTAGCATAATTATTTAATTAACAAATATATCAAATTATGTGTATAACCTACCAAGCATGGGAATAACGTTTGTAGTTACCAACCAAGGGAATGGAAATACACTAAACCATTCCCATTCCCTACATTCCCATACCCATTCCTAATATTTCTATTCCCATTCCCACTAATTCTCATACCCACCTACCAAGCAGACCCTTAGTGTTGTATATGAATGAATATGTATGACACAATACACAACATTCTAGTCTAGTTCCTTCATAGTTAAGATAGTTCTTTCGGGTTAGATTGACTGTCACAAGTCTGGAGGCATGTTGCCATATACAGTAAAAGTATCCGGGCCATAAAGAAATTAATGGAGACATCAAAGGTTTCAAATTGACTGGATTAGGATTGTGAAAAATCTCATCCGCCACTGATTGTATATAATGTAACAGCATTGTCATTAACACTTCACAGGGATCTTGATTGTAGATTGATTTTTCTTGCTGTTGGATTTGTATGATCTATTTGTTGGTTTGTTTGACAATGGATACTGGGAGATGCATTGCATTTGATGAAGGTTGGCTTGTTGTACAGTACAACAAAGGGGAGCAGAGCTACCCATAAGCAAACACTGAAGAAAAATATCAAACCAAAACCAAGGACATCACTAAGAAAATCAAACCAGAACAGGAGGGAACTCTGTCAATCAAACCTAACTCTATCCTTGCAACCCTTCAAACTCTTGGCCTCTATGCTATCTTGATGCTAGAGAAACCTGACAAAATACATGCCTAGCAATTACGTCGTTGTTTGTTTTTCTCTTCTGCCCTTATATCTTCGCCTCACAACAATATCGTTTTACCATTGATGCTTCCAAATTCTAGGGTACATTTGAGTATGGACATCATACTTCCCCTCACTTCAAGCATTTCCTTGCATGCACATTCCTCTCCTATATTCTTGGAATAGAAGTCTCGAAAGCCAACGGATAGGAGTCCTCATGTCTCCGAAGGCCAACCTGTGCATTTCCTTTGAAACGGACCTTGTCTCTTCCCCATAAGATACACCGCTGCTCCCTTAATACATTGGTTCAAAGAATAATATTCCGGCGCATCAAAATCATCAAGATATCATTTTGACTATGATACACTGTTGGGCAAGCCATAAACACTCATCGAATCAAGAGGTCAGATGACACTTTTCAGCTCATCTACACATCATTTTCCTAGTTCGGCAGATAGATCAAGTAGGAAGCAAGCCCTACGGTCAAGGTATTAGAGGCTTAAGCACCTATCCATGATGACCACCAAGCTTTGTCTCTCATCTTACTTTCTATGAGTTGAAGGTGATGTATAAGTATTAGAGGTAGTTTTCGTTCCGGTCTTTCGGGTTTCCTATCCTATCACTGCACTCTCAAGTGGACAAGGGAATATGCCGCGCGCTCTCACGGATCATGTATAAAAACAGTAGCGCGACAGATTCTTTTTTTTTTTTTTAATCAAATTGACATAGACAACTTGGGTCTATGAAAAGACTCTTTCATCTTGAAGCTTACACAAAAAACATAGGGATATCCTTACACCTCCCCTTAAAGCTTCTGTAGCTACACTGGTAACCGCAACAAAAATACCTGGACATAAAAACCCAATTAACTTGGATTTTCGTTTTCTTTTTCGTTCAACATTCTTTGCACATTGGAGGCATTAGAATCAGCACTGAAACGAGGTGACCCGCAACTCTTTTCTTTCCTCTAATCTGAGGCTGTTATTTCCTCCGCATTTTGTTTAGCAATTCAATACAGAAACCCCTGGAATTTATAATTTGAATGATTACTGAATCTCTGTGCGATAAACCCATCATCCTATAATATAAGCTAGCATTTCCTTTGTGCAAAGTCAGCTAATCAAATTTCTCGTTTCTCCAAAAAAAGAGGGATAAGATGGATGGACAACAATAATCTAAGACCGGTTACCTCTCCATTAGCTAACTATCAGTAGTAAATGAATCAAAAGCTCGCGGGGCTATCATCCAGCTGCTTCTCATCCTCTATCTCAACCTCTAGAATCTCAGGAATCCTCTGTCGCAAGTAATTAGAGAGCCGAGCGAGTACCATGGAGCGTGTATGCCAGAATTTGCCTCTAAGACGAAGCTTGATAAAGGGTCCATCTAGATCAGCCAGCTCCACTTGCCCCGTTATCCCAACAGAGGTGTCAAACAGCTGTGCAAGCTCCAACTTCGCATCTTCTAGTACCTTCTCAACGTTTTCCTCTGTGAGATCTAGCGGCTGTGGAGTTGATGACGCGGCCGCCTTAGCCATTACTAGTCTTCTTGGCAAGCGTCTGCCTCTCCCTGAATTATGTGATAATAGTACTCCTGTACCGGCAGTGTAGTAGTCATTTGGACATTTTCTTGATGATGAGTTCCATTCAGTTATCCTCCGCAACTGTTTGTTAGGAAGGGATGATGATGCTGAAGCCCTAGGTTTATGGAGTCTTGTGGCATTTGGAGCCGTGAGCGCATGAACGGGGGAATAGTACTTGGCATTATGACACTGGAAAAACTGGTGTTGTAGTCCAGCAGCCATTTCTGTGTTTCTTTCCTTCCCTCGGGAGTGATAACTGATATGGATAAGTGGGTGAGTTGGGACGGGTGAAGGTGTCCAGTTTGCATGATACTCTCAATAATATCAGTCATTTTAGAAACTTGTACACTTGTTAAGAAAAGTAGAAAAATGATACATATAGCCTTACTTTTTACTTTTCTATCTAGATAATAATTGTTTTTGTGTTGAATAGTAGGGTTAAAAGTGGAAAAAAGTATGTCAAAAAGCTAGAATTATACATATTTTTGAACAAAAATCACAACCTAAAACGACAAATATTAATTTACGGAGGAAGTAATAAATAACCGCACTCTTTTATATCATTTTTTAGTTAATTTCGTGTAGTGACTAGCTACGAGCCTATGACACATTCAAGGGGGAGTGCATGGAGTTAGACCCGTCAATTTTAAACCAATCCATATTTTTGTGGGTTAAAGTCTTGATCAATTTATTTTTTGGATTAGATTAGGGTAATAAACTAAGGGAAATTTCACTAAATACCAATAAGTTTTTGCTTAATGCACGATATACCACTGTGTTTTTAAAATTACACAGGATAACACTATGTTGTTACTTATTTCATCAAATAACACTCTGACTCATATTTTGTTAAATGTTCCATTAATATTCCAGGAAAATGACCAAACTACCCCTGTTATTAATTAACAACTTAAAAGTGATTTGTCATACTAATAAATTTCATAAGACACCACTTTTGTTTAACTATTTATATGGGTAGTTTAGTCTTTTTTCTAAGGATATTAATGGAACATTTAACAAAATATGAAACAGAGTGTTATCTGGTGAAATAAGTAAAAACTTAAGTGTTATCCTGTGTAATTTTAAAAACACAGTGTTATATCGTGAATTAAGCGAAAACTTAGTGGTATTTGGTGAAAATTCCCATAAACTAATTTTGTTGGTCGGGTTAGGGTAGAGATCTAAACCTATGAGCCAACCCGAAACTTGAAAATATATTTGTTAATTATAAAAATTAAAATATTAATTTACATATATACATATATATCATTTTTAGATTAAATTATACCTTAGCCTTAAGCCCAAGTACTGTTGGACTATCCAACCTTTAATAATATCACACAAACTTAACTAAGTAAATGACCTAACCAACTGCATATTAAACAAAGGGGTCAACCAGACCATAACATAATTGAAATACCCCAAACTTAATTAGGGTGATTAAAATTACTCTAATATGATATTGAGAGCCTATTAGTGCCTAATGAACTTTGGTAGAAAGAATAAATCCAAAGAAATAAGAAAAATGCTTAAAAAGCGAAAAACGCTAAATTGAGCGTTAAGTGACCCTAAGAGGAACACGACCTCGACAAGAGTATTGAATGGATTTTAAAGGCTTAATAAGGCCTCTATAAAATATATGGAAACAATTCCTGAAGAAAACGGATCCAAATAATATGTTAAAACACTAATAAAGCTTTAGCGCACGCTTTTCGAGAAAACCCGAAAACGTGACTTTAAGTGGTCAAATGAACCCGTAAAAATTATAGTTCATTAAATAACTATAAATAAAAATTAATAGAATCTTAATAACCATTAAAATTAAAGAAATGAGAAAATTCCAAAAAACGCGCCCGGTTAGTGAATAGTGCTAAACCGGGTAAATAAACGAGCGTTTTCTGTAAAAGACGAAAAACACTCCAGCTGGTACATATATAGTGGGCCGGTTTTTAATTAGTAAACAGTCCCCTCACACACACTAATAAGCTAGAAAGAGAAGAAAGAAAGAAAAGAAAGAAAGAAAAGAAAAAGCAAAAAGGTACTAAACTACCTTTTTCCCTCTCTCTCCTCCATTTCTTCCTTTTCCCTCTTCTCTTTCCTCTCTTTCTTTCTTCCTTGCCGATTTCTCCTCTCTCCCTCTGGTTGCTATTGTTTTTGAAGTTCTCCCCCTCCTTCCATGGCTTCTCTTCTGAAATACCCCAAACTTAAATATAGTGATTAAGATAATTCTAATCCGTATTTAAGAGCCTAATAACGCTTAAGTAATATTAGTAAGGAAAAATAAATCCAAAAGAGATAAAGAAACGCTTAAAAAGCGAAAAAAACGCTAAATAAGCGTTAAATAACCATAAGAGGCGCGAGACCTCGGTTAGAGTATTATATGGATTCTTAAGGCTTAATAATGCCTAAATAATATGAGGGAACGAATCCCGAAGGAAACAGACCTTTAAAATGGGTTAAAAGCATAGAAGAACCTTAAAGCGCGTTTTTCGAGGAAACCGGGAAAACGTGACTTTAAGCGGGTCAAACAGACTCGTAACAATTTTGGTCAACTAAATAGTCACTAATAAATATTAGTGGAGCTTTAGAACCAATAAAAGTAATTAAACGAGAAAATTCCGGAAAACGGGCCCGGGTAGTGAACAGTATCAAAACCGGGTAAAATAACGAGCGCTTTCTGTAAAAGAAAAACGCTACAGCTAGTAGTAGTGTGGGGCCGA
Source organism: Limonium bicolor (assembly GCA_023374045.1). NCBI lineage: Eukaryota > Viridiplantae > Streptophyta > Magnoliopsida > Caryophyllales > Plumbaginaceae > Limonium > Limonium bicolor. The sequence continues at coordinate 94,452,418 of CM041778.1, forward strand.
TTTTTAATGGGTCAATAACCCTCTCATACACATGTAACTAGCTAATAAGTAGAGGGAACCAAAACACAAAACAAATAAAAGTACAAAAGTAAAACCACACTCTCTCACCTCTTACTCTCACTTTTCCTCTTCTCTCTCCTATTTCCCCCTCTCTCACCGTCTCCCTCCTTTCCTCTCTGGCTTGGGCGATTTTTGAGAGCTCTCCCATGGCATCCATGGCTTCTCTTCATTCTTCCTCATGCTCTAGCTCCATTTGAGCTCCAAATGTAAAATAAAATACATATTTGAACTCCCCTCTTCAAGCTCTACATTTCTATCTTTTCAAAATCCGAAAATGAGCAACTTCGTCTCCATGGGTTTTCCCCATTTGAAGAGAAAAGCACACCATTGTGAAGCTTGGAGTCTCCCCTTTCCAACAAGGTAAAAATCTCCATGAAAGACCTCATATTTCTCCATCTCTTTGTATGGCCGATTTTACCTCTCTCTCTCTCTCTCTCTCTCTCTCTCTCTCTCTCTCTCTCTCTCTCTCTCTACCTTGTTTTCCTCTTGCTTTGGAGCATTGTTTCAACCCTCCAATGGTGGAGTAACCCCCTTCTTGATTCAAGGGTGAGAATCCCTCTCAAAGGTCTCCAAAGGTAAACCCTAGAATTTGTATTTTAAACACTTCAATGAATTAGTGTTATTATGAGGTTTGTAGGTTAATTATGCTTGTCTTTGTGTGCTTGGGTAATGGGAATGGAGTTGTTAAGCAGAAATATGTTACTATCTCTACCTAGGCAGTGTACCTATCGTTTTGCGGTATGGTGATTAAGTGGGTTGTCGAACTCAGGGACCTCGTTCAATTAACTGACAAATTATTAATCTAACTGAGAAACTAAATTAAACTAAGAAAACAGGAATTGTCACTTTTTCAGGTTTTCAATTAATTCAAAACAAATAACGAACACAAAATAATAAATAACAAAACGATAAAAATAACAAAGCAAATGTCGGTTTTAAAAATCTAATGAGTTAAAAACGCTCCCCGGGTTATTCCACTCGTCTATTTCGTCGAATTCAATTAATAACAATTTTCACTATTTTATGCAAAAACTCAGGAATTATAAAGTTCGTTGACCGGTCCTTGTACAACAAACCCTAACTAACTGAAATAACAAGCCGCAAACCATGCCCAAGTTAAATTCAAGTTAATTGCAATAAACACAATTCCTTAAAGACAAATTAACCTATAGGCAAACCATGCTTCTAGTCGTTAATCCGGTTTGATTTCCTATGTCTAGAACTCAATCTCAGCACCGCATTTTGATATAAGTTCTACAAAAATCACTTAGATAATTGGCCAGAAAATCCAAGCGCATTAATAACAAGAATCAAACTATTGCAAAATTATAACTATAGTGACAAATTTATATAACAAGAATTCTATGAAAAGACTCATTTCCCTAACCCGGGAAACTAATAAAACTACTCGTTCATGATTTTAGAAACAAAACAAACATTGTCACAAACATAAAATAACACGTAACGAATAAAAATGTAACACGCAATAAAATAGAGATAACTCAATTTACTAATGCCCTTCGGTTGTGACTGGGTTTCTTGTTCTTGATTTTCTCTGAACAGCTACTATTCTCCACGCCGTGAGATTGCTGTTCCTTGAATGATAAAGAAAGTTGCTAGGTGGTGGTGAGTTTGATTGTTAACTAGGTCTCGGGTGTACGTAGGTGTGGTGGAGTACGGATGGAGGAGATGGGATGGATGTATGGGGTGAAAGGTGGTGATGATGTGTGAGGGGCGTCGGGTTGTAGGTGGTCGAACGAATGGTTGGATGGTGAAGGTGTGGGGCGAGAGATGGAGTATGGAATAATATGGCTTCCGGAGAATGTAAGCGTGTGAAATCTGCGGCTCCCTTGAATTGTTGAATTGTTCGATGATCTCGGTTGTATGTATGCATGGGTATATAGATCTTCTTGTTTATCTTTACCCGTAAAGATAAATAAAGTTTTATTTATCTTTTTCCTGCAGATCTCATGCCACCAAATAGTAGCCCGCTCTCCTTTATTTTATCCACGTCGATCGAGGCCCACTAAAAACAAATCCTGCGAATTTTCCAACCGTCTTGCGTGAGTCCACCCATAAAATAAGAATATCAATCTCCTGTATTTGTTGTGGGCCATGAATTTGATGAGTTGACCGTGAGTGATGAACAATGCATGGCCATGTGAATCATGTACGTGAGTGGTTTCTCTCTTTCCGTTTACTATATATATATATATATATTATATATGCCCTCATTTTTGAAATACCCCAAACCTTGGTATGTTTGTAAATGTTAAACTATGGTATTTAAAGGGCTAAAAGTGCCTTAGAAACATAATGAACCATTTAAACCATGGTAAAACACAATAAAACCTAAGACACCGGTTTGAGCAAAAAACATGCTCTAAGCTTGGAGTGAACTTGGCTAGGACCCAAAGAGCCTACCAAGATTTGATAAATAAAATTATGATTTTATAAGGCTAATTAAGTCCTTAGGAAACCTTGGTAGATAATGAAACCAAACAAACACAAATAAATACCTTAAGGTCAATTGGGCTAAAATGTGCTCTAAGCTTGGGATAAATGTGTATAAGACCTAATGGTCATACCTATGCCTTATTTATATGTTAATGAACATATTAAATCAATTACTAAAGAAAACCAAGCTTGAAAACAAGTTAAAACACAAAAAGTGCTTTAAGGAGTCTTAAAGCACGTTTTTGATAATTGTCTTGTAAATGAGTTTTGATGGCTAAATGTCCATCATTACTCTTTAGTTTAACATGTGTACTATATAGTATCACATTTGGAAGTCTATATCAATGGATCAATCAAATTTCACTTCTATGTGCCTTGTTTTGTGAATAGTGATTTTTTATAATAGTTTTGTAACATATATTGTTATAAGTAATTAGATTGGTCAACAAAGACTATAATACCCTTCTAACTAAAAGGGGGGCCGGTTTTTAAGTGTGGGTGACTCACCACTCCTTGTTAACATATCAAATAAGTAAAGAATGACTAGTTAAGGTACTATTTGCTTTATAAGTTACAAATATCTTGTAAAAGCAAGTCTATCTTCATTCTCCCTTCCTTTCTCATTTCACACGGTTCCAACCTTCTCCTTCCTCCCTTCTTGCTGTTCTCTCACGGTAATACAGCACCATTACCATGGAAGTCCTCTTTAATCTCTTGCAAAATTCTAGCTCACTTATCCAAATAAAAACAAACACCACCAATCTCTTCCTCTCATCAAGCTCTTCATTTCTATCTTCTCAAAACTTTAAGAGCCCCCATTTCGGTGCCATGGAGTTCCACCATTGAAGGAGCTTGAGCTTTGTCTTTCCACATATTTTGATCTCCTTTGCTTCTAGGTAGGAATCTCAAAGAAAAATCAAGTTTCCTCCATGTTTTGTGTGTGACCGAAAATCTCATTGATGGAGCTCTTGGTGTGACTTTGTTCTAGCTTCATTCCAATCTATTATGGACTAGGTGGAGTCCTCTCTTCATAGATATTCAAACTCCCTTCAAAGATCAAGGTAAAACAACTACATTAATGTTTTTTGAAATAATGTAAACCTAGGGTTTACAATGAGATGAAGCATAAAGCTTATATACTCATTTCAATATTGGTATATTGTTTAGTAGTTGACAAGGAAAGAAATGCCTTACCGGTTTTAAAGAAAACAAGAAGAAGTTTGGGTGGAAAAGAGGTAAATATGCTATCTAATGTGTTTAATGCCTTAGTTAGAAATGAGCTTATAATGCTTGCTAAAACTACCTAAAGAGCTAATGGTACATGACTTAGGAAAATGTTCTCAAGGAGACTAGTAAAGGACATATGTCTTGTTGTGTGTATTTACAGGTCAAGGCTTATATATTGGTGAGATTCAGTGTTTAAGGTTTATGTTATTTAAGGGCCTAAGAGCCATGTTATTAAGGGCCTAAGTGCCAAGCAATTAAGTTTATGCACTATATTGTGATGTAGTGTAACTTGGTGAAGTTATGTGTGAGAAAGTTCTTGATGGATTTTAGGTGTTCTTGTGTGATTAATAGAGAAACAATGTGTTTTGGTCTAGTAATGTTCTACTAGGAGAACCCATGTCAAATTTAGGAAATGTTATAAGTTCAAAGTGTTTTAAAGGAATTTTGGTGAACTAGGAAGTGTTCTAGAGTGTAATAAGGACTTAGGCATGATCTTGAGGTTTAGGTATGTACCAAAGTCATTTTGGACTTAGTTAAAGACTTAGGCAAACTTTGGTAAATTGAGGAGAAAGTTCAAGCTTGGAAAAAGGAATTGTAAGAGTGACATAAGGAGTTTTGTTTTGTAAGAAAAGGATGTTTGGATGATGATGTTTGTGTGGAAGATATGTCCTGGTATAATGGTTTAGAATAGGCATGAAACATCATTTAAAAAAACCTAAGGAGAGATACTATAAGTGTTAGAAGCTTTGGAGGAATTTGGTTAAGTGTTAAAGACTTGGAATTGAATGTTTTGCCGTGTCCGAACTTCCGTCCGGACATGGCAGTTCGGACAAGGCTCTGTTGGGTAAGGATTTTCCACTCTCGAACTGTGTCCGAACTTGGGAAGTCGGACACAAGTTCGGATTTGACTGTTTCTATCTGGGATTACTCTCGAACTGTGTCCGAACTTGGGAATCCGGACACAAAGTTCGGACGTGTGTATGGTTTCAGTATTAGGGGTCGCGGCTTGCGTCCGAACTTGGAGGTTCAGACACAAGTTCGGACAAGGTGTTGTATGGGCCAAAACATTTGTTAAAGGTTATAAAATGATGGGGATTGATGGTTAATGATGTTATGAGGTTGTTGAGGACATTTGAAGTGAGTTATAATGATGGTTGAGTGGGTGAAAGGTTGTGTTAAAATGTAAAGTAAAACAAGTTAAAATGTGAGGTCATGTCACTAAGTTAACGGGAAAGGTTATGAGCATTAGACTTTAAACAATCATGTTACCTCGATGTTAATAAAAGTACATGTAATGTTATCAGTTGTTCGAGAATTGCTCGGGGAACATGAGTGGACGTGGTAAAGTGGACTCCGGTGACAGGTATGGTTTTCTTGCAACCTGTGTCCTACCGGATTACACCGGCTTGTATGCCAATGTGTTTTTCTGAGTGTTGCCACCTTGTAAGATTAAAACATGTAATGAGTTTATAGTAATTCGTTTACGTGGCGAACTTGGTCTCCGATACCGTTTAACCTCAAATATGTGTTAAACCTTAGCTAACCAAATCTAGGGATACATGAGTGATCGGTATTCGGAGTTAACGACCCAAACCTTGGGAACGTTCTAACCACGGCTATGTGTGAGTTAGATGGATATTGTTGTTGTATGCAAGTGTGTGAACCTCCCTTGTGTGCTTAACTCGGTTATGATACCGTATGGTGTGTGGATGTGGTAGACTCCATAATGGATCTCTAACTACTTATTTATAATATATGTACTAATGGGGGGTGAGGAGTCCGGTCATGTTCCGGCCACGCGTGTGATGGACGGGAGTCGATGTCATATCCGGTTCGGCTCTCTTGGTGTATGTATAGGTTGTATTCCAATTTGGTTTCTACCTTCCCTTAGCTTATCCAAAGCTAGTTATGACTCACGTCGGGCCACAGGGGCATACGAATGTTATTTCGGTGTGCTTGGGATTACTATATCCGACACACCTTGGGTTTAAGTTAACCGTTCGATATAACTGGACGGTAACGAGGTTGGTAACGAGCTTAGCATGAGATTGACAACAATCTCTAGGCTCACTATGTATACTAACTATGGTGGAAGGTTCCTTGTGTGAACCGATCTTATGGTGTTTTGTGTTGATATTGTGCTAGGCAATTTCCCTTGCTATGCTATGATATGTATACGTTAGGTGTTTAAAATGAATGCGATGTTATCATGTGTACGCCGAAACAAGAAAGGTTTTGTTCTGTTTTGTTATGTGAGGAATGAGATATGTTGTAGGATATGGAGTGTGTGGATCATGGAAATGAATCCCAGTTGTGACAGGAGGCGTTTAAGGATAACCCGATTAATGGGTACGTGTCGTTCATTAAGGAAGTAGCTCCGTTTTTAGAGGAGAGCCACTCTAGGGTTAAAGGAATCATTGGATGATTTGTTAAGTGTGGATGTGTTGGATATATGTTGAGCCCTATTGTTGGGTGTATGCAAAGTGTTGTGTGTTTATGGTTTGTATGCATGATTTAAATATAATCAACTGCATGCTAAGACGACAATTAGTTGTGCGTGGCCCGGTAGCATGCGGGCTGCGGGATTACCATACCAGCAAAGGTGCTGAGCCCCTTGGGGGCCACCCTTTCTCTCCTTTTCTAATTCAGGTACAAGGAGCTGGAAGCCGTTCGAGAGTAGGACGGGGTAGATGTTTATACATGGGTAGCCATTTAAATGGCGTAAGCATTGTAGGCGTAGTAAGACCGAAATTATTATCGGCATCAGTTTATAAATACTCGGTATGGTTGAAAGATGTATGTTGTTGTTCTTGTTAATGGAAGGGGATAGTATTATGTAGTCGCTCGGGAATTTAGCCCATCAGACCGGTACAATGTTTATGTATTAGCCTTGTTAGCCACGTGGGTGGTTAACGGCGTGTAACACCATTGAATTAAGTAATGTGATGAGTTGAATTTTCCGCTGCAGTTTAATGTTATGTGTACGGTGGTAGTTGGGGTGTTACAAAAAGTGGTATCAGAGCGAAGTATCGCTCTGATGACTGAATTACCGAGCTTAGGAAGTACCGAGTTAGGATTTTAGTACTTTGGGTTAAGGGTTGAGTGATAGCGTGAGAGATACGCTAGTAAGGAACTACCAGTGAATACTGGAAACCTACTATATCCTTCCCGCCCTCCACAATCCCTGTTATATAACTTGGGAAACAACGCCAGAGAGATGGAAGTCCACTCTTACTCGGGAATACCCGATCTGGATGTTATTAAACACATCTAAAGGTACGGAGAACCTGTCATACGGTAGATCCCGAAAACTGGGAATCCCGGAGACGGTTCCCATCTAAACAGTGTTAACCGCATTTCATAGCGAAGAGCGAAGAATCAGTGTACAGAAGAATAGAATTTCCGGCAACCTGGGTCGACATGCAGAGCATCGAGAATAACCAGCTTGCAACGCACTGACCGTGCAACAGGCAAGAAGTGGATTAGTGAAACCCGAGACGAATGTCTATGGGACCACAGTTGGTAAGTAATACACCAACGGTATACCAACCAACTAAGGAACTATAACGTAGTGCCCAAACAAGAGACAAGTCTCAGTAACCACGACGATGCGTGGAACGGGCTACAAAGAGAAAATAATGCTAAGTAAAAAGGGGACTCCAAGAATGGGAGACACCCCAGTTGATAACTATTATGTGAATACAGTGAGAAGTTACCCAAAGGTTATTGTCGAGACCGTAAGAACAAATAAGGGCCAACAAGGCCACTGATGATAGTGCGGGTAAAAACAATACCACAACCGGTATGTGTTGAACCGATAGCCAGTTAGCATGGCGCACTTGCCATAGCAAGTGCTGCTATAACAGGGCTATTCGGGAAATTTATAACCACTACAAAGTACTTGGAAAAGTACAATAAAGTTAAATGTGATTGTCATAACAGTGGAAGGGCCTGCTAGCCTAACCTCTGTAATTGTAAGTACACCAGTCAGCAAGAAGCTAGACTTGGCTAAGGTAAGAAGATGTTGTGAAACCATGAAAATTTTTCTTTCAACCCAGATTTATTCAAACCCTTTTCTTTTCAAAACCAAATTTTCTTTCAAACCAACACTTCTTTCCAACCTTCTTTTAAACCAAACCAGTAAAACCAAGGGCAGATGATAAGATACAACAGTGGATAAACTTTCCTTCGATTAAGTTCGGGAAGCACGGGACGCATATTGTCAAGGGACAATATAAGGGAGTTGACAACAGAATACTTCACCTAGGCGTGTGACGGACACTACGAGTGTACCAACTGAATTGTGGGACGACCGCACTCCGATAGGAGCTTGTGGGCCTGACAGACCTACTTATGGGTTAGTTGGGTAGGTAGCAATGTATCATTATGGTACCCACATATGTATACGAGTGGAGTCCGAAACACGGGAAGTAGTCGACTCCGTCTACGGTCAGCAGTATAAATCAAACAAGAGCTAGAGATTACAAGGAATGGTTGAAGTTAAGGAACTCAGTTAAGTTAACGAGACTAAAGGAATTAGTGAATTCCTTTCAAGGAAATGTTTAAGAGTCAGGAGGTGCGAAGTGCACTAACTGAATGTAAAGACATCTTATATAACTTAAGGATCCTCAGGGATAAACGTGATAGCTGGAATGGTGACCCAGCCTAATGTGGACACATTAATGTGCAATGAACGGGATGAAACTCCCAAAATGAGTACCTACACTATCAGGAAATGTTGATCTTCACAGAAGAAGATAATAACCAGTGAAGAACGCGAAAAGGCGTGGCTAACGGAAACTGTACCCATGAGTGCAAGCCAGATGTAATGGCATAGTTAAGTACACCCGGGACAATCCTTGAGGGGTGTTTGGATTAAACATTGTTAGATGGAGCAATATAACAGAAACACAAGATTTGGAACAATTACCCGGATTAAACACTGAAGGTAAACCCACTTAAAAGTAGGACCCTAAGTTGCCAAAGAGACAACTTGGAAGGAATCGTGACGGTAAGGCTTATAAGCCACAACAACTTGTGTTATGTAATGTGATCGGTTGCAGAAGTATATGTTACATAAGGAAATAGAGCGGAGAACGAACCACTGCTTTAAGAGTGGGGATACCTCTCGGTATTGTGAAACCGCAGGAGCGGTAGTTAGGTGAACCAAGTTCAAAGAGATATGTCAGGGATTAACCATATTGTTGCTACCCAAGAGTGATTTGATGAGACTAATACGAAAGGAAATGTTTGTACCAGTTGTGTAGACAGGAAGAGTGATAAGTTTGATAGCAACCACCACAGGTGTGTGATGCTGAATGTGTAGCGAACAACGCTCAAGGAACATAAAGGCTCAAAAAAAATAGTATATTCAAAAAAATCAGCCAAATAAGTGGCCAGATAAACCCAGTGTAATAGCGGAAGCTAATATAATAGCGGATGCAGTATAAGTTGATGTTGTATAATGAGTAAGGATACGGTGCGCAATAAGCGACCGTTGTATGAGTATTGTTAGATAATAAAATGGTGAGTGAGTAGAGTTATGAGTTAACCCCAGTGGAGGTACAACAGTAAGTGATAGCAAAGGAACCGAGCAGTAAGCCGGAAGCAAGTGTTATGTGATAAGAATTTCAGTGAAACACAGTGAAAATTCCATTGGCAATCGCATAAGAGATTTACTGTCAAGAGTTTACGCCTCTGCACTCTGTATGACTGAGTGTTTTGGTATTGCACTTGCGCAGTAATGATCAAGTGGGATAGCTAGGATTTGGGAAATGTTAATTGTGGTGGATGTAGGAAGAAACCTATAATACTATAATGATCAATGCATAAGAAATGCAAGGTCATACCAATGGAAGAGTACTTGTACGAAACCAAATGTGGAGGTATGATTAAGAATAAGTGATAACACTGGCACTAAATACCAAATGTCGGTATGAAATATACCCCAAGTGTGGGAAATAACCGAGAGAGCACTACACATTAGGTAGTAGCTCAATCTCAACCGACAGTAAGTCGGTAGAAGCAAGTCAATCATTGTGAATTACATAGTAGTTACGCTGTAAGCTATTGGAGAAGTGGATGGAAAGTTTTGGAACTCACCGAATTCGCTCAGGGTAAGAGGTACCATGCGTCGGTTGAGAAACCATTGTTACCTAGATAAGGGTAATACATTAGAGATGCACAATACAGTAACAGTAACGAATGGGGCAAACTAGATCTATAATTACCAGAGTTGCGCAACAGAGGCCAGGGAGCCCATACACCAGATACTGAATATACATGGTGAATATGAATAAATGGCTAGTTATCAATGCCTAAAAGCCTCACAGGCCAGGACCGAAACCGGTTATGAGTTAGAACTCCAATGCGAATTCTTGGTTTAGGGACTAAACCGCCAATATGGTTAAGATCCTCTAATCAGAATCCATTGTGTAATAGACCGCGTGGAAGTCAAAACACTTCACGACGACAGAACATTTTAAGCCAAGTTTAGTGATTGATTACGTGGGCGTAATCCCTTTTAAGGGGGGTAGAGCGCAAAACCACTTAGTGTGTTTTACCGTACAAGTGTACGTGAACGGGTTGTGCATAGCACAAAATGATTTGTTATGATGGTTGGCGCATGTGATATAAACATACGCATTTATTTGTGGTTAAATTGTGGTAATTGTGCACAGAAGATGCGAATACCATTGTGGGAAGTGTGTTTATTTTGTTAACAGTGGTGTGTGAGAGTACAAGTGGAAGGGAGTAAAGAAACTCCCGGGGAACTAAAACCCCGACGGTGCATAAATGTAAACCATGTATTGTATTTTGATAAAAAAATATGTATATATATACAGCGTTGTGATTTATGAAGGGGTATGAGACCGACATAGAACCTAGTGAGAATTAAATTCCCTAGGTAACTTGAATTAAGTTGGATTTGGGTGATGATTGATAGACGGAGTTCTATCCCTTGGAGATGTAATGATTATGACTAGAAGGATTTAAAGATAGAAAATGGGATACGCTTGAATTAGTTGTTGGTTGAAAAGAAGTCGGGAGGTGAAACTTGATTATCATGAGATCAAGGGAAGCCGAACACAAATTGGGGTGGAAAGATAGTTCAACACTGATGCTGATCACATCAGGGTTGGATGACTCTTGAAGCTCCCTGTAAGTGGTCACAAACAACGATGTTAAAAAATACAAGGAGCATAAATTGGACTTGGAGTTGTGTGGTGTTTTCAAAAGGATTTTCAATTGGTGTTTTCAAACAATCGATTAATATTTTGAATAAAAGATCTTCTTATACTTAACCTAGTAAAGAATATTTTTGTAGTACTTGCTCACGAGCTGAGGACGTATGAGCCTTTGTCTTCGGACCGGTGACATGAGAAGTTATATGTTAAAATTAAGTGAATGTTTTGATCTCCCAAAGGAACGGGGACCAGAAGGTGTCCATCGCGACCGGGTTCTGCGGGATCACAGTGTATATGTACTCAACGTGGGATTCGAACCCATGGAGAGATGGAAAAGGTATTTCTGTTTGATATACATGCTAAGACATGTTGTGTGGAATAAGTAATAAATATTATTTTAGACCTTGAGTTCTAATGTGAGTGGGTTCTGAATTGATTGTGTTACCCGGGCCTACGAGTCCAAATGTGGTTATGTCACACAGACCTAAGAGTCTGAGGGATATTATGTTAGTGCAAGTGTGGTGAAGGTACCCGGACCATTAAGTCCGAGGTTACCATGTGAGTATGATATTTTATGTATAATGTGGATATGTTGCCCGGACCATTAAGTCCGAGGTTGGATGTAAAGGGTGGCTGGTAATGGAAGTTTTATGGCTATAAGTAATTCCCGTATTCTAATCCAATGATGCGAGGAAATGTGAACTTCGAGGACGAAGTTCTTTTAAGGGGGGTAGATTGAAATACCCCAAACCTTGGTATGTTGTGTAAATGTTAAACTATGGTATTTAAAGGCTAAAAAGTGCCTTAGAAACATAAATGAACCATTTAAACCATGGTAAAACACAATAAAACTCTAAGACACGGTTTGAGCAAAAACATGCTCTAAGCTTGGAGTGAACTTGGCTAGGACCCAAAGAGCCTACCAAGATTTGATAATATAAAATTATGATTTTATAAGGCTAATTAAGTCCTTAGGAAACCTTGGTAGATAATGAAACCAAACAAAACACAAATAAATACCTTAAGGTCAATATGGGCTAAAATGTGCTCTAAGCTTGGGATAAATGTGTATAAGACCTAATGGTCATACCTATGCCTTATTTATATGTTAATGAACATATTAAATCAATTACTAAAGAAAACCAAGCTTGAAAACAAGTTAAAACACAAAAAGTGCTTTAAGGAGTCTTAAAGCACGTTTTTGATAAATTGTCTTGTAAATGAGTTTTGAATGGCTAAATGTCCATCATTACTCTTTAATTAACATGTGTACTATATAGTATCACATTTGGAAGTCTATATCAATGGGAAATCAAAAATTTCACTTCTATGTGCCTTGTTTTGTGAATAGTGATTTTTATAAGCTAGTTTGTAACATATATTGTTATAAGTAATTAGATTGGTCAACAAAGACTATAATACCCTTCTAACTAAAAGGGGGGCCGGTTTTTAAGTGTGGTGACTCACCACTCTTGTTAACATATCAAATAAGTAAAGAATGACTAGTTAAGGTACTATTTGCTTTATAAGTTACAAATATCTTGTAAAAAGCAAGTCTATCTTCATTCTCCCTTCCTTTCTCATTTCACACGGTTCCAACCTTCTCCTTCCTCCCTTCTTGCTGTTCTCTCACGGTAATACAGCACCACCACCATGGAAGTCCATCTTTAATCTCTTGCAAAATCTAGCTCACTTATCCAAATAAAAAACAAACACCACCAATCTCTTCCTCTCATCAAGCTCTTCATTTCTATCTTCTCAAAACTTTAAGAGCCCCATTTCGGTGCCATGGAGTTCCACCATTGAAGGAGCTTGAGCTTGTCTTTCCACATATTATTGATCTCCTTTGCTTCTAGGTAAGGAATCTCAAAGAAAAATCAAGTTTCCTCCATGTTTTGTGTGTGACCGAAAATACTCATTGATGGAGCTCTTGGTGTGACTTTGTTCTAGCTTCATTCCAATCTATTATGGACTAGGTGGAGTCCTCTCTTCATAGATATTCAAACTCCCTTCAAAGATCAAGGTAAAACAACTACATTAATGTTTTTGAAATAATGTAAACCTAGGGTTTACAATGAGATGAAGCATAAAGCTTATATACTCATTTCAATATTGGTATATTGTTTAGTAGTTGACAAGGAAAGAAATGCCTTACCGGTTTTAAGAGGAAACAAGAAAGAAGTTTGGGTGGAAAAGAGGTAAATATGCTATCTCAATGTGGTTTAATGCCTTAGTAGAAATGAGCTTATAATGCTTGCTAAAACTACCTAAAGAGCTAATGGTACATGACTTAGGAAAATGTTCTCAAGGAGACTAGTAAAGGACATATGTCTTGTTGTGTGTATTTACAGGTCAAAGGCTTATATATTGTGGAGATTCAGTGTTTAAGGTTTATGTTATTTAAGGGCCTAAGAGCCATGTTATTTAAGGGCCTAAGTGCCAAGCAATTAAGTTTATGCACTATATTGTGATGTAGTGTAAACTTGGTGAAGTTATGTGTGTGAGAAAGTTCTTGATGGATTTTAGGTGTTCTTGTGTGATTAATGGAGAAAACAATGTGTTTTGGTCTAGTAATGTTCTAGGAGAACCCATGTCAAAATTTAGGAAAATGTATAAGAAGTTCAAAGTGTTTTAAAGGAATTTTGGTGAACTAGGAAGTGTTCTAGAGTGTAATAAGGACTTAGGCATGATCTTGAGGTTTAGGTATGTACCAAAGTCATTTTGGACTTAGTTAAAGACTTAGGCAAACTTTGGTAAATTGAGGAGAAAGTGTAAGCTTGGAAAAAGGAATTGTAAGAGTGACATAAGGAGTTTTGTTTTGTAAGAAAGGATGTTTGGATGATGATGTTTGTGTGGAAGATATGTCCTGGTATAATGGTTAGAATAGGCATGAAACATCATTTAAAAACCTAAGGAGAAGATACTATAAGTGTTAGAAGCTTTGGAGGAATTTGGTTAAGTGTTTAAAGACTTGGAAATTGAATGTTTTGCCGTGTCCGAACTTCCGTCCGGACATGGCAGTTCGGACAGGCTCTGTTGGGTAAAGGATTTTCTCACTCTCGAACTGTGTCCGAACTTGGGAAGTCCGGACACAAGTTCGGACGTGACTGTTTCTATCTGGGATTTACTCTCGAACTGTGTCCGAACTTGGGAAGTCCGGACACAAGTTCGGACGTGTGTATGGTTTCAGTATTAGGTCGCGGCTTGCGTCCGAACTTGGAGGTTCAGACACAAGTTCGGACAAGGTGTTGTATGGGCCAAAACATTTGTTAAAGGTTATAAAATGATGGGGATTGATGGTTAATGATGTTATGAGGTTGTTGAGGACATTTGAAGTGAGTTATAATGATGGTTGAGTGGGTGAAAGGTTGTGTTAAAATGTAAAGTAAAACAAGTTAAAATGTGAGGTCATGTCACTAAGTTAACGGGAAAGGTTATGAGCATTAGACTTTAAACAATCATGTTACCTCGATGTTAATAAAAGTACATGTAATGTTATCAGTTGTTCGAGAATTGCTCGGGGAACATGAGTGGACGTGGTAAAGTGGACTCCGGTGACAGGTATGGTTTTCTTGCAACCTGTCCTACCGGATTACACCGGCTTGTATGCCAATGTGTTTTTCTGAGTGTTGCCACCTTGTAAGATTAAAACATGTAATGAGTTTATAGTAATTCGTTTACGTGGCGAACTTGGTCTCCGATACCGTTTAACCTCAAATATGTGTTAAACCTTAGCTAACCAAATCTAGGGATACATGAGTGATCGGTATTCGGAGTTAACGACCCAAACCTTGGGAACGTTCTAACCACGGCTATGTGTGAGTTAGATGGATATTGTTGTTGTATGCAAGTGTGTGAACCTCCCTTGTGTGCTTAACTCGGTTATGATACCGTATGGTGTGTGGATGTGGTAGACTCCATAATGGATCTCTAACTACTTATTTATAAGTATATATGTACTAATGGGGGGAGGAGTCCGGTCATGTTCCGGCCACGCGTGTGATGGACGGGAGTCGATGTCATATCCGGTTCGGCTCTCTTGGTGTATGTATAGGTTGTATTCCAATTTGGTTTCTACCTTCCCTTAGCTTATCCAAAGCTAGTTACTGACTCACGTCGGGCCACAGGGGCATACGAATGTTATTTCGGTGTGCTTGGGATTACTATATCCGACACACCTTGGGTTTAAGTTAACCGTTCGATATAACTGGACGGTAACGAGGTTGGTAACGAGCTTAGCATGAGATTGGCAACAATCTCTAGGCTCACTATGTATACTAACTATGGTGGAAGGTTCCTTGTGTGAACCGATCTTATGGTGTTTTGTGTTGATATTGTGCTAGGCAATTTCCCTTGCTATGCTATGATATGTATACGTTAGGTGTTTAAAATGAATGCGATGTTATCATGTGTACGCCGAAACAAGAAAGGTTTTGTTCTGTTTTGTTATGTGAGGAATGAGATATGTTGTAGGATATGGAGTGTGTGGATCATGGAAATGAATCCCAGTTGTGACAGGAGGCGTTTAAGGATAACCCGATTAATGGGTACGTGTCGTTCATTAAGGAAGTAGCTCCGTTTTTAGAGGAGAGCCACTCTAGGGTTAAAGGAATCATTGGATGATTTGTTAAGTGTGGATGTGTTGGATATATGTTGAGCCCTATTGTTGGGTGTATGCAAAGTGTTGTGTGTTTATTTTGTATGCATGATTTAAATATATCAACTGCATGCTAAGACGACAATTAGTTGTGCGTGGCCCGGTAGCATGCGGGCTGCGGGATTACCATACCAGCAAAGGTGCTGAGCCCCTTGGGGGCCACCCTTTCTCTCCTTTTCTAATTCAGGTACAAGGAGCTGGAAGCCGTTCGAGAGTAGGACGGGGTAGATGTTTATACATGGGTAGCCATTTAAATGGCGTAAGCATTGTAGGCGTAGTAAGACCGAAATTGTTATCGGCATCAGTTTATAAATACTCGGTATGGTTGAAAGATGTATGTTGTTCTTGTTAATGGAAGGGGATAGTATTATGTAGTCGCTCGGGAATTTAGCCCATCAGACCGGTACAATGTTTATGTATTAGCCTTGTTAGCCACGTTGGGTGGTTAACGGCGTGTAACACCATTGAATTAAGTAATGTGATGAGTTGAATTTTCCGCTGCAGTTTAATGTTATGTGTACGGTGGTAGTTGGGTGTTACAAAAAGTGGTATCAGAGCGAAGTATCGCTCTGATGACTGAATTACCGAGCTTAGGAAGTACCGAGTTAGGATTTTAGTACTTTGGGTTAAGGGTTGAGTGATAGCGTGAGAGATACGCTAGTAAGGAACTACCAGTGAATACTGGAAACCTACTATATCCTTCCCGCCCTCCACAATCCCTGTTATATAACTTGGGAAACAACGCCAGAGAGATGGAAGTCCACTCTTACTCGGGAATACCCGATCTGGCTGTTATTAAACACATCTAAAGGTACGGAGAACCTGTCATACGGTAGATCCCGAAAACTGGGAATCCGGAGACGGTTCCCATCTAAACAGTGTTAACCGCATTTCATAGCGAAGAGCGAAGAATCAGTGTACAGAAGAATAGAATTTCCGGCAACCTGGGTCGACATGCAGAGCAGTCGAGAATAACCAGCTTGCAACGCACTGACCGTGCAACAGGCAAGAAGTGGATTAGTGAAACCCGAGACGAATGTCTATGGGACCACAGTTGGTAAGTAATACACCAACGTATACCAACCAACTAAGGAACTATAACGTAGTGCCCAAACAAGAGACAAGTCTCAGTAACCACGACGATGCGTGGAACGGGCTACAAAGAGAAAAAATGCTAAGTAAAAAGGGGACTCCAAGAATGGGAGACACCCCAGTTGATAACTATTATGTGAATACAGTGAGAAGTTACCCAAAGGTTATTGTCGAGACCGTAAGAACAAATAAGGGCCAACAAGGCCACTGATGATAGTGCGGGTAAAAACAATACCACAACCGGTATGTGTTGAACCGATAGCCAGTTAGCATGGCGCACTTGCCATAGCAAGTGCTGCTATAACAGGGCTATTCGGGAAATTTATAACCACTACAAAGTACTTGGAAAAGTACAATAAAGTTAAATGTGATTGTCATAACAGTGGAAGGGCCTGCTAGCCTAACCTCTGTAATTGTAAGTACACCAGTCAGCAAGAAGCTAGACTTGGCTAAGGTAAGAAGATGTTGTGAAACCATGAAAATTTTTCTTTCAACCCAGATTTATTCAAACCCTTTTCTTTTCAAAACCAAATTTTCTTTCAAACCAACACTTCTTTCCAACCTTCTTTTAAACCAAACCAGTAAAACCAAGGGCAGATGATAAGATACAACAGTGGATAAACTTTCCTTCGATTAAGTTCGGGAAGCACGGGACGCATATTGTCAAGGGACAATATAAGGGAGTTGACAACAGAATACTTCACCTAGGCGTGTGACGGACACTACGAGTGTACCAACTGAATTGTGGGACGACCGCACTCCGATAGGAGCTTGTGGGCCTGACAGACCTACTTATGGGTTAGTTGGGTAGGTAGCAATGTATCATTATGGTACCCCACATATGTATACGAGTGGAGTCCGAAACACGGGAAGTAGTCGACTCCGTCTACGGTCAGCAGTATAAATCAAACAAGAGCTAGAGATTACAAGGAATGGTTGAAGTTAAGGAACTCAGTTAAGTTAACGAGACTAAAGGAATTAGTGAATTCCTTTCAAGGAAATGTTTAAGAGTCAGGAGGTGCGAAGTGCACTAACTGAATGTAAAGACATCTTATATAACTTAAGGATCCTCAGGGATAAACGTGATAGCTGGAATGGTGACCCAGCCTAATGTGGACACATTAATGTGCAATGAACGGGATGAAACTCCCAAAATGAGTACCTACACTGTCAGGAAATGTTGATCTTCACAGAAGAAGATAATAACCAGTGAAGAACGCGAAAAGGCGTGGCTAACGGAATGTACCCATGAGTGCAAGCCAGATGTAATGGCATATGTTAGTAACACCGGGAGCAATCCTTGAGGGGTGTTTGGATTAAACATTGTTAGATGGAACAATATAACAGAAACACAAGATTTGGAACAATTACCCGGATTAAACACTGAAGGTAAACCCACTTAAAAGTAGGACCCTAAGTTGCCAAAGAGACAACTTGGAAGGAATCGTGACGGTAAGGCTTATAAGCCACAACAACTTGTGTTATGTAATGTGATCGGTTGCAGAAGTATATGTTACATAAGGAAATAGAGCGGAGAACGAACCACTGCATTAAGAGTGGGGATACCTCTCGATATTGTGAAACCGCAGGAGCGGTAGTTAGGTGAACCAAGTTCAAGAGATATGTCAGGGATTAACCATATTGTTGCTACCCAAGAGTGATTTGCATGAGACTAATACGAAAGGAAATGTTTGTACCAGTTGTGTAGACAGGAAGAGTGATAAGTTTGATAGCAACCACCACAGGTGTGTGATGCTGAATGTGTAGCGAACAACGCTCAAGGAACATAAAGGCTAAAAAAAAATAGTATATTCAAAAAAATCAGCCAAATAAGTGGCCAGATAAACCCAGTGTAATAGCGGAAGCTAATATAATAGCGGATGCAGTATAAGTTGATGTTGTATAATGAGTAAGGATACGGTGCGCAATAAGCGACCGTTGTATGAGTATTGTTAGATGATAAAATGGTGAGTGAGCAGAGTTATGAGTTAACCCCAGTGGAGGTACAACAGTAAGTGATAGCAAAGGAACCGAGCAGTAAGCCGGGAAGCAAGTGTTATGTGATAAGAATTTCAGTGAAACACAGTGAAAATTCCATTGGCAATCGCATAAGAGATTTACTGTCAAGAGTTTACGCCTCTGCACTCTGTATGACTGAGTGTTTTGGTATTGCACTTGCGCAGTAATGATCAAGTGGGATAGCTAGGATTTGGGAAATGTTAATTGTGGTGGATGTAGGAAGAAACCTATAATACTATAATGATCAATGCATAAGAAATGCAAGGTCATACCAATGGAAGAGTACTTGTACGAAACCAAATGTGGAGGTATGATAAGAATAAGTGATAACACTGGCACTAAATACCAAATGTCGGTATGAAATATACCCCAAGTGTGGGAAATAACCGAGAGAGCACTACACATTAGGTAGTAGCTCAATCTCAACCGACAGTAAGTCGGTAGAAGCAAGTCAATCATTGTGAATTACATAGTAGTTACGCTGTAAGCTATTGGAGAAGTGGATGGAAAGTTTTGGAACTCACCGAATTCGCTCAGGGTAAGAGGTACCATGCGTCGGTTGAGAAACCATTGTTACCTAGATAAGGGTAATACATTAGAGATGCATAATACAGTAACAGTAACGAATGGGGCAAACTAGATCTATAATTACCAGAGTTGCGCAACAGAGGCCAGGGAGCCCATACACCAGATACTGAATATACATGGTGAATATGAATAAATGGCTAGTTATCAATGCTTAAAAGCCTCACAGGCCAGGACCGAAACCGGTTATGAATTAGAACTCCAATGCGAATTCTTGGTTTAGGGACTAAACCGCCAATATGGTTAAGATCCTCTAATCAGAATCCATTGTGTAATAGACCGCGTGGAAGTCAAAACACTTCACGACGACAGAACATTTTAAGCCAATGTTTAGTGATTGATTACGTGGGTGTAATCCCTTTTAAGGGGGGTAGAGCGCAAAACCACTTAGTGTGTTTTACCGTACAAGTGTACGTGAACGGGGTTGTGCATAGCACAAAATGATTTGTTATGATGGTTGGCGCATGTGTTATATAAACATACGCATTTATTTGTGGTTAAATTGTGGTAATTGCGCACAGAAGATGCGAATACCATTGTGGGAAGTGTGTTTATTTTGTTAACAGTGGTGTGTGAGAGTACAAGTGGAAGGGAGTAAAGAAACTCCCGGGGAACTAAAACCCCGACGGTGCATAAATGTAAACCATGTATTGTATTTTGATAAAAAAATATGTATATATATATACAGCTGTTGTGATTTATGAAGGGGTATGAGACCGACATAGAACCTAGTGAGAATTAAATTCCCTAGGTAACTTGAATTAAGTTGGATTTGGGTGATGATTGATAGACGGAGTTCTATCCCTCGGAGATGTAATGATTATGACTAGAAGGATTTAAAGATAGAAAATGGGATACGCTTGAATTAGTTGTTGGTTGAAAAAGAAGTGGGAGGTGAAACTTGATTATCATGAGATCAAGGGAAGCCGAACACAAATTGGGGTGGAAAGATAGTTCAACACTGATGCTGATCACATCAGGGTTGGATGACTCTTGAAGCTCCCTGTAAGTGGTCACAAACAACCATGTTAAGAAAAAATACAAGGAGCATAAATTGGACTTGGAGTTGTGTGGTGTTTTCAAAAGGATTTTCAATTGGTGTTTTCAAACAATCGATTAATATTTTGAATAAAAGATCTTCTTATACTTAACCTAGTAAAGAATATTTTTGTAGTACTTGCTCACGAGCTGAGGACGTATGAGCCTTTGTCTTCGGACCGGTGACATGAGAAGTATATATGTTAAAAATTAAGTGAATGTTTTGATCTCCCAAAGGAACGGGGACCAGAAGGTGTCCATCGCGACCGGGTTCTGCGGGATCACAGTGTATATGTACTCAACGTGGGATTCGAACCCATGGAGAGATGGAAAAGGTATTTCTGTTTGATATACATGCTAAGACATGTTGTGTGGAATAAGTAATAAATATTATTTTAGACCTTGAGTTCTAATGTGGGTGGGTTCTGAATTGATTGTGTTACCCGGGCCTACGAGTCCAAATGTGGTTATGTCACCCAGACCTAAGAGTCTGAGGGATATTATGTAAGTGCAAGTGTGGTGAAGGTACCCGGACCATTAAGTCCGAGGTTACCATGTGAGTATGATATTTTATGTATAATGTGGATATGTTGCCCGGACCATTAAGTCCGAGGTTGGATGTAAAGGGTGGCTGGTAATGGAAGTTTTATGGCTATAAGTAATTCCCGTATTCTAATCCAATGATGCGAGGAAATGTGAACTTCGAGGACGAAGTTCTTTTAAGGGGGGTAGATTGAAATACCCCAAACCTTGGTATGTTGTGTAAATGTTAAACTATGGTATTTAAAGGCTAAAAAGTGCCTTAGAAACATAAATGAACCATTTAAACCATGGTAAAACACAATAAAACTCTAAGACACGGTTTGAGCAAAAACATGCTCTAAGCTTGGAGTGAACTTGGCTAGGACCCAAAGAGCCTACCAAGATTTGATAATATAAAATTATGATTTTATAAGGCTAATTAAGTCCTTAGGAAACCTTGGTAGATAATGAAACCAAACAAAACACAATAAATACCTTAAGGTCAATATGGGCTAAAATGTGCTCTAAGCTTGGGATAAATGTGTATAAGACCTAATGGTCATACTATGCCTTATTTATATGTTAATGAACATATTAAATCAATTACTAAAGAAAACCAAGCTTGAAAACAAGTTAAAACACAAAAAGTGCTTTAAGGAGTCTTAAAGCACGTTTTTGATAAATTGTCTTGTAAATGAGTTTTGAATGGCTAAATGTCCATCATTACTCTTTAATTAACATGTGGTATATAGTATCACATTTGGAAGTCTATATCAATGGGAAATCAAAAATTTCACTTCTATGTGCCTTGTTTTGTGAATAGTGATTTTTATAAGCTAGTTTGTAACATATATTGTTATAAGTAATTAGATTGGTCAACAAAGACTATAATACCCTTCTAACTAAAAGGGGGGCCGGTTTTTAAGTGTGGTGACTCACCACTCTTGTTAACATATCAAATAAGTAAAGAATGACTAGTTAAGGTACTATTTGCTTTATAAGTTACAAATATCTTGTAAAAAGCAAGTCTATCTTCATTCTCCCTTCCTTTCTCATTTCACACGGTTCCAACCTTCTTTTCCTCCCTTCTTGCTGTTCTCTCACGGTAATACAGCACCACCATGGAAGTCCATCTTTAATCTCTTGCAAAATCTAGCTCACTTATCCAAATCAAAAACAAACACCACCAACTTCCTCTCATCAAGCTCTTCATTTTATCTTCTCAAAACTTTAAGAGCCCCATTTCGGTGCCATGGAGTTCCACCATTGAAGGAGCTTGAGCTTGTCTTTCCACATATTATTGATCTCCTTTGCTTCTAGGTAAGGAATCTCAAAGAAAAATCAAGTTTCCTCCATGTTTTGTGTGTGACCGAAAATACTCATTGATGGAGCTCTTGGTGTGACTTTGTTCTAGCTTCATTCCAATCTCTTATGGACTAGGTGGAGTCCTCTCTTCATAGATATTCAAACTCCCTTCAAAGATCAAGGTAAAACAACTACATTAATGTTTTTGAAATAATGTAACCTAGGGTTTACAATGAGATGAAGCATAAAGCTTATATACTCATTTCAATATTGGTATATTGTTTAGTAGTTGACAAGGAAAGAAATGCCTTACCGGTTTTAAGAGGAAACAAGAAAGAAGTTTGGGTGGAAAAGAGGTAAATATGCTATCTCAATGTGGTTTAATGCCTTAGTAGAAATGAGCTTATAATGCTTGCTAAAACTACCTAAAGAGCTAATGGTACATGACTTAGGAAAATGTTCTCAAGGAGACTAGTAAAGGACATATGTCTTGTTGTGTGTATTTACAGGTCAAAGGCTTATATATTGTGGAGATTCAGTGTTTAAGGTTTATGTTATTTAAGGTCCTAAGAGCCATGTTATTTAAGGGCCTAAGTGCCAAGCAATTAAGTTTATGCACTATATTGTGATGTAGTGTAAACTTGGTGAAGTTATGTGTGTGAGAAAGTTCTTGATGGATTTTAGGTGTTCTTGTGTGATTAATGGAGAAAACAATGTGTTTTGGTCTAGTAATGTTCTAGGAGAACCCATGTCAAAATTTAGGAAAATGTATAAGAAGTTCAAGTGTTTTAAAGGAATTTTGGTGAACTAGGAAGTGTTCTAGAGTGTAATAAGACTAGGAAGTGTTTAGTAGTGTAATAAGGACTTAGGCAAACTTTGGAAATTGAGAGAAAGTGTTAGGCAAACTTTGGTAAATTGAGGAGAAAGTGTAAGCTTGGAAAAAGGAATTGTAAGAGTGACATAAGGAGTTTTGTTTTGTAAGAAAGGATGTTTGGATGATGATGTTTGTGTGGAAGATATGTCCTGGTATAATGGTTAGAATAGGCATGAAACATCATTTAAAAACCTAAGGAGAAGATACTATAAGTGTTAGAAGCTTTGGAGGAATTTGGTTAAGTGTTTAAAGACTTGGAAATTGAATGTTTTGCCGTGTCCGAACTTCCGTCCGGACATGGCAGTTCGGACAGGCTCTGTTGGGTAAAGGATTTTCTCACTCTCGAACTGTGTCCGAACTTGGGAAGTCCGGACACAAGTTCGGACGTGACTGTTTCTATCTGGGATTTACTCTCGAACTGTGTCCGAACTTGGGAAGTCCGGACACAAGTTCGGACGTGTGTATGGTTTCAGTATTAGGTCGCGGCTTGCGTCCGAACTTGGAGGTTCAGACACAAGTTCGGACAAGGTGTTGTATGGGCCAAAACATTTGTTAAAGGTTATAAAATGATGGGGATTGATGGTTAATGATGTTATGAGGTTGTTGAGGACATTTGAAGTGAGTTATAATGATGGTTGAGTGGGTGAAAGGTTGTGTTAAAATGTAAAGTAAAACAAGTTAAAATGTGAGGTCATGTCACTAAGTTAACGGGAAAGGTTATGAGCATTAGACTTTAAACAATCATGTTACCTCGATGTTAATAAAAGTACATGTAATGTTATCAGTTGTTCGAGAATTGCTCGGGGAACATGAGTGGACGTGGTAAAGTGGACTCCGATGACAGGTATGGTTTTCTTGCAACCTGTGTCCTACCGGATTACACCGGCTTGTATGCCAATGTGTTTTTCTGAGTGTTGCCACCTTGTAAGATTAAAACATGTAATGAGTTTATAGTAATTCGTTTACGTGGCGAACTTGGTCCCCGATACCGTTTAACCTCAAATATGTGTTAAACCTTAGCTAACCAAATCTAGGGACACATGAGTGATCGGTATTCGGAGTTAACGACCCAAACCTTGGGAACGTTCTAACCACGGCTATGTGTGAGTTAGATGGATATTGTTGTTGTATGCAAGTGTGTGAACCTCCCTTGTGTGCTTAACTCGGTTATGATACTGTATGGTGTGTGGATGTGGTAGACTCCATAATGGATCTCTAACTACTTATTTATAAGTATATATGTACTAATGTGGGGTGAGGAGTCCGGTCATGTTCCGGCCACGCGTGTGATGGACGGGAGTCGATGTCATATCCGGTTCGGCTCTCTTGGTGTATGTATAGGTTGTATTCCAATTTGGTTTCTACCTTCCCTTAGCTTATCCAAAGCTAGTTACTGACTCACGTCGGGCCACAGGGGCATACGAATGTTATTTCGGTGTGCTTGGGATTACTATATCCGACACACCTTGGGTTTAAGTTAACCGTTCGATATAACTGGACGGTAACGAGGTTGGTAACGAGCTTAGCATGAGATTGGCAACAATCTCTAGGCTCACTATGTATACTAACTATGGTGGAAGGTTCCTTGTGTGAACCGATCTTATGGTGTTTTGTGTTGATATTGTGCTAGGCAATTTCCCTTGCTATGCTATGATATGTATACGTTAGGTGTTTAAAATGAATGCGATGTTATCATGTGTACGCCGAAACAAGAAAGGTTTTGTTCTGTTTTGTTATGTGAGGAATGAGATATGTTGTAGGATATGGAGTGTGTGGATCATGGAAATGAATCCCAGTTGTGACAGGAGGCGTTTAAGGATAACCCGATTAATGGGTATGTGTCGTTCATTAAGGAAGTAGCTCCGTTTTTAGAGGAGAGCCACTCTAGGGTTAAAGGAATCATTGGATGATTTGTTAAGTGTGGATGTGTTGGATATATGTTGAGCCCTATTGTTGGGTGTATGCAAAGTGTTGTGTGTTTATGGTTTGTATGCATGATTTAAATATAATCAACTGCATGCTAAGACGACAATTAGTTGTGTGTGGCCCGGTAGCATGCGGGCTGCGGGATTACCATACCAGCAAAGGTGCTGAGCCCCTTGGGGGCCACCCTTTCTCTCCTTTTCTAATTCAGGTACAAGGAGCTGGAAGCCGTTCGAGAGTAGGACGGGGTAGATGTTTATACATGGGTAGCCATTTAAATGGCGTAAGCATTGTAGGCGTAGTAAGACCGAAATTGTTATCGGCATCAGTTTATAAATACTCGGTATGGTTGAAAGATGTATGTTGTTGTTCTTGTTAATGGAAGGGGATAGTATTATGTAGTCGCTCGGGAATTTAGCCCATCAGCCCGGTACAATGTTTATGTATTAGCCTTGTTAGCCACGTGGGTGGTTAACGGCGTGTAACACCATTGAATTAAGTAATGTGATGAGTTGAATTTTCCGCTGTAGTTTAATGTTATGTGTACGGTGGTAGTTGGGGTGTTACAATTTTCTGCAGTTGACACATAAAATGTATCAGTTCACATCAAAACATAAAATTAAGGAAAAACATATGATAAGTGAGAAATATGACATGAATTGTTGTGAAAATAGGAAGAATTATAGCCCTAATAGTAGATATATTTCACACTTATCAAACTTCCTCACACTTAGCGTTTGCTTGTCCTCAAGCAAATATAGAATATGACTACTCTTAAGGGCCGTAGTATTGAAACTCAGGATCAAACAACTGCTGATGGAAAACAAGCAAAATGACAATCAAAAGAATAGTTCTGCTTCTGTTGTAGGTTTTCGTAAACAGTGAAAAAGAGTAGAGTTAAAAGCATGGAGAAGTTAGATTATAGAAACTGAACATAGAATAGTTTGGGATCTTCCACCGTTTCTTTCTCTAACCTTTGGATGACAAGGGGTGTGAAGTAACGCCTTATTCCGCGATACCTTTCAACACCACGTACTCATGATCAGAATAAGTAAAATTGAATTACACTTTTAACTTTTCAAAGTTCCTTTTCCTCAACATTTTATTTTGCTATTTGCATATTCAATTCATCCCCTCAGACTTTTCTCTTCACCCTTGTAGCGGATTTGGGCCTTCTATCCCAGATCAGATGACCTTAGGTAGATGGGTGATGAAGCACCCCAAGGACTTAATAACCGAATGAAGAGGCCTGTTTTGGTTCAGAAATTTTAATTCAGATCAGCGGAGTACCTTGCCTTATCCTTTTCACACCAAACTTTCTCATCATTCCCAAAATCCCAAACTAGACTAATTCAGTTTTTTATAATCAGCTAATCCACCAAATTTCAGTGAAAACGGATTCAATTTGGATAAAACTATACATACAAACAGCCAAAAGCAGAAAGATTCTTGAGGTGGCCATCAGGCTTGTTTTCAAAAGCTCAACAAAAATTTTCACCTGAATATTCATTATTTATTGGCACTTAAAAGAAGCAATTCTTTCAAAATAAGAGGACAACCAAAAACAAATGTGGCATTAAGTACAATTGTCAATATTTAGAAAGTACCTCTACTTCCTCACACTTAAGAGGAGCAATGTCCTCATTGTTCACAAATTCAAACCAAGAAGAAGACTTTCTAAATAGTGCAAATTCATCAAAAGTTAACTAAAGATCTCATGGACTTGATGCATTCAAAGCGTAAGCTTGACTTAAAATAAGAGTGAAAGGACACGAAAACTCCCCTAATATCTTCAGATTGAGGAAGGGCACCTTCCTCACACTTAGGTCCTTTACCGGTGTAGAAATCTTCCTCACACTTGCTGTGAAGCAAGTGTCCGGCCTATGGAGTGTCTATGATCACCACACCTGCAAGCAATCTCAGAAAAACAACAAGAATTGACGCTAAAAGCATCTCATTAAACGCATGGGCATTAGAACCTTGGAGTGAATAAACTGGATGAAACTAAAAAAAATGCTAGAAAATAAAGGAAAAAGAAAACATGGATTTACTAGAAAATAAATAACGCGAAAAACAAAAATGAAACTAAAAATACCACTGGGTTGCCTCCCAGTCAGCCGCCCTTCTTTATTGTCTTTGGCTAGACAGAAAGTAACTACGCTTTAACTGGGTCCTTAAGAGTGAGCTCAGATACATCCTCCCTGTCTAATGAAGTACCCAGAAACGGCTTAATACGAGAACCATTAACTTTGAATGAACCGCCTTTTCCATTATCTAATTCCACAGCTCCAAACGAAGAGACACTTATAATTCGAAAAGGTCCAGACCAAAAAGATTTCAACTTACCTGGAAAGAGCTTAAGTCTGGAATTGAAAAGAAGTACCTGATCTCCCGCCTTGAAGTCCCGCTTGGCAATCATCTTGTCATGCCAGCGCTTGGTCCTCTCCTTGTATATGACAGCATTCTCATATGATTCATCTCTAAGCTCCTCTAACTCTGTCAGCTGGAACTTACGCTTCTCACCGGCTTTCTGCAAATCAAAGTTCAACGCCTTCAATGCCCAATACGATTTGTACTCTAACTCCACGGGCAAGTGGCATGCCTTTCCAAAAATCAGCTTGTACGGGGACATGCCAATGGGTGTCTTGAAGGCGGTACGATAAGCCCAGAGCGCATCATCCAACTTGAGTGACCAATCCTTTCTAGAAGAATTCACTGTCTTCTGTAAAATCCATTTGAGCTCTCGGTTCGTCACCTCAGCCTGTCCATTTGTCTGAGGGTGGTAAGGTAAAGCCACCTTGTGACGAACTCCATATTTCTTTAACAATGCATCAAACTGGCGGTTGCAGAAGTGGGAACCACCATCACTGATAATAGCTCGAGGGACACCGAATCTAGTGAAGATATTCTTCTTAAGGAACTTCACAACAACTTTAGCATCGTTAGTAGAGCAGGCAAGGGCCTCCGCCCATTTAGAAACATAATCAACAGCTACTAAGATGTATAAATTTCCAAAAGAATTCGGGAAAGGAGCCATAAAATCAATACCCCAAACGTCGAATAACTCAACTTCTAACATGTTAGTCAAAGGAAATTCATTTCGACGAGATAAGTTACCTTGCCTTTGACACCGATCACAGTAGAGAAACAAACGCATGACAATCTTTATGAAGGGTGTTCCAGTAGAAACCTGATTCGAGTACCTTTGCAGCTGTACGAGTTGCACCATGATGTCCACCGGCTTCTCTGGAATGGCAATGAAGGAGAATGTCTCTACTTCCGCCTGTGGGATGCACCTACGAATGATTCCATCTGCACAAATTTTGAAAAGATAAGGATCATCCCAAAAGTAATGCTTAACTACAGAAAAGAAACTTCCTCTGTGATAAGTCATATCAGCGGGGATGATCTTCCTTGCTAAATAATTAGCAATGTCAGCGAACCAAGGACCCCCACTGTCTCAACCGCGTATATGGCCTCATCAGGGAAAGACTCATTGATGATATCCCCATCATCAGGCACCTCCATTCTGGACAAATGATCTGCCACCCCGTTTTGTGTCCCTTTCTTATCTCTGATTTCAACATCGAATTCTTGAAGAAGAAGGATCCACTGATTAACCTAGGCTTTGCATCTGCCTTAGCAAACAAGTACTTAAGAGCAGAATGATCAGTATGCACAATAACTTTGCTACCTAACAAGTACTGACGAAATTTATCTAAAGCAAAGACAACTGCAAGCAATTCTTTTTCTGTGGTAGCATAATTTTTCTGAGCATCATTTAATGTACGACTAGCATAATAAATCACTCTCAGAATCTTATCAAATTTCTGGCATAAAGCAGCCCCCACAGCATAATCACTTGCATCACACATAATTTCAAATGGCAAAGTCCAATCAGGTGACACAACAACTGGTGCAGAAATAAGCTTCTCCTTTAACAAATTAAAAGCTGCTAAACATTCTTCAGAAAAATGAAATTTAACATCCTTAGCAAGTAGTACAAGAGAGGCTTAGTAATCTTGGAAAAATCCTTAATGAATCTCCTATAAAAACCTGCATGTCCAAGAAAACTACGAACGTCCTTGACAGAAGAAGGAGGTGGAAGTTTCTCGATTACCTCAATTTTAGCACGATCCACCTCAATACCTTTAGATGAAACTTTATGTCCTAACACGATTCCTTCTCGGACCATAAAGTGGCACTTCTCCCAGTTCAGTACCAAATTTGCTTCCTCGCACTGGCTAGAATACAATCAAGGTTCTCCAAACATGATTCAAAGGTTAGTCCAATAACAGAGAAATCATCCATGAAAACCTCAATGCACTTTTCAATATAATCAGAAAATATCGCCATCATGCATCTTTGAAAAGTAGCAGGAGCATTACATAAACCAAACGGCATTCTCCTATAAGCAAAAGTACCATATGGACAAGTAAAAGTAGTCTTTCCTGATCCTCAGGAGCAATTGGAATTTGAAAATAACCTGAATAACCGTCTAGAAAACAATAATAATCCTGTCCTGCTAATCTTTCAAGCATCTGATCAATAAAAGGAAGGGGAAAATGATCCTTACGGGTGGCATTATTTAACTTACGATAATCAATGCAAACTCTCCACCCTGTAGTGGTGCGCTGTGGGATCAGCTCACCTTTGTCATTTGGTACCACGGTAATTCCCCCCTTCTTTGGTACTACCTGAACTGGACTCACCCACTGACTGTCTGAAATAGGATAGATAATTCCAGCGTCTAACAATTTAATTACCTCTTTCTTTACTACCTCTTTCAGAACAGGGTTGAGACGTCTCTGAGGCTGCGCCAATGGTCTGTAGTCATCCTCCATGTAAATTCGATGAGAACACAACTGAGGGCTGATTCCACGAATGTCTGCTATTGACCAACCAATAGCTGCTGTATGCTTGCGCAGCACCTCCAGAAGTTGCTTCTCTTGAGCACCTGTTAATTCAGAAGACACAATCACAGGTAAGTCAGAAGGTTCCTTAAGAAAAACATATTTAAGATGAGGGGGTAGAGGCTTCATCTCCACTGCAGGAGGTTTTTCAATTGAAGGTCGTGGCCTATCAACACTTCTTTCTACTCTTTCAAATTTCTCCTTGTAAGCAGGAAGTGTGGCCGTCTTTTGTTTAGCTCTTCTGCCATAAGAGCGATATCTGGATCCTCATCATCATCCTCACAAGATGCCATTAAACATCTCTCCAGAATCTCCTCTTCTTCTCTGCTAAGAGTTGTTTCCTGCACTAGAGAGTCAATAACATCTACAGAAAAACAAGACTGAGCACCTGCAGGACGTTTCATATTCCTAGTCATATCAAAAACAACCTGCTCATCATGAAAACGTAAGATAATTTTACCCCCCTCTACATCAATCAAAGTACGAGCTGTGCGCATGAACGGTCTCCCTAGAATCAATGGAACATCCTTATCCTCTTCCATGTCAATTACAATAAAGTCAGCAGGGAAAATAAATTTACCAACATTTACCACTAAATCCTCTATCTTCCCTGTTGGATGAATTATAGATCGATCAGCTAACTGTAATTGCACAGAAGTAGGAGAACACTGACCAAGACCCAATTTCTTAAAAATAGATAATGGCATTAAGTTCACACTAGCTCCTAAATCACACAAACCATTACCACAATCTACCTCTTCGATGGAACAAGGAATGATCGGAAGTCCAGGATCTCCTAGCTTCGGGGGTAGCTTCTTCAACAACACAGCAGAAACCTTCTCTGTAAGCCTCACCGTATCAGTTTCCTGCAAAGATCGCCTATTAGATAAAATATCTTTCATAAATTTAGCATAAATAGGCATCTGAGTAAGAGCATCAGAAAAAGGAATGTTGATTGTTAATTTCTTAAAAATATTAAGAAACTTGCCAAATTGTTCATCTAAATTCTTTTTCTTAAGTCTATCAGGATATGGAATAGGAGGAACATAAGAGAGCTGAGAAGGTCTAACAACAAGAGATTCAGGAGACTCCTTCTCCTTGGGAGCTACCACTTCCTCAACTTCAGGTGGAGATTCTTCTACTTTGTCAGACTCTTCCTCTGCAGGAACATCAGAAACCAACTCCTTACCACTCCTTAATGTTACTGCTTTCATCTGCTCTCTTGGGTTAGGATCGGTCTGACCAGGTAGTGTCCCTAGGTCTCTGTGCTAGCTGCTGTGAGAGTTGACTCAGCTGCCTCTCCACATTCTGATTTATGGTTGCTTGATCAGCAAATTTGGCCTCTAAGTCTGCAATTCTAGAATTAGTAGCTTGGCCCTGTTTCAGCAACTCTGCAAACATGCTCTCGATCTTGCTGTTATTTCCTGTGAATTTTGAGCTTGATCCTGCTGTCTATTAAAATGAGATTGTCTATTATTTGATTATAAGAATTATTGCCCATAAACTGATCATTACCTCGCCACTGAGACTGCTGATTATTTCTCCAACTATTTTGACCATAAGAATTAGGAAAAGAGTTACCTGGTCGGTTGTTTATAGAATTTACCTCTTCTGGATTACCGACGTACCCAGGTCCCTCACAGTTGTAAGTCTCGTGGGCTCCTCCACAAATATCACAGCAAGGTGTCAGGTATTGGGAAGAAGTAGCTGCTGCCTTCACCGGTTGTTGCGTCTGACCAAGAGTAAGCTTCTCCACTGCTTTTGCTATGGCAGTCAACTGAGCAGATAGATGATCCTGCGGGGGCAAATGATATAGTCCGGCCTCTTTCTTGGACTCTCTCTCCCCTTATTCTTACACCACTGTCTGGTGCTTGCGGTCATCGAATCCAGAAGCTCAATTGCTGCTGCACCTGTCTTATTCATGAAATTTCCTCCAGAAGCAGAATTCAGTAAAAGCTTGTTTGAATCATTTAAACCACCAAAGAATGCTAACACTAAATCTCTATCACTCATACCATGGTGCGGGCATAAAATCTGAAGCTCTCTAAATCTATCCCATGAATCATATAGAGACTCACCTGGTTCCTGACAAAAACTATTAATCTCACCTATCTTTTCTCTGGTCTTGGATGGTGGGTAGTATTTGTTCAGAAACTTACGTGCTAGCTCCGCCCAGGTAGTGATACTCTGTGGTTGCAAACTCCTCAGCCATCTGGAAGCTCCATCCTTCAAGGAGTAGGGAAACAGCTGCAGTCGAATCCTCTGGTTCAGGTTCCCGGTCTTGTTGAAAGCATTGCAAAAATCTAGGAACCTTGAGATGTGATGTGGTGCGTCGTCAGAATCGACCCCACTAAACTGGCCTTGATGAAACAGCGTGGTAATGTAACTAGTCTTGAACTGCCAGGCCTCCATCTCTGCTGGTGTAATCTCGGGGAGAACAATAGCAGAAGGTCTCCCCTCGACCGACGGTTGTTGATGCTCATTCAATGTGCAGTCAGCCATGTTGAATTGCAACTGTCGTCTGCTGTGGAAATATCTCTCGATCTCTGGTTCAAAATCAGCTAATGGACCACCTGTAGATCGAGTTCGACGTATGGACATAAATTAGCACTAAGAAGAGAAAAAAACAAGTAAACAAAACACAAAAATTGAAAACTCAAAATAAACTAATAAACTACTAAAGAAAAAGAATACTAATTAACCAAATTATAATCTAGAAATTAAACAAAAGTCTTCGAACTAACTGCAAATTAAATAAGAATCACAATCATAACAGTAGACAAATAAAATGGAAGAGAGATACACTAAATTATTGAATCCAACAATCGAAAATAACAGCAAGTGGAATCTAGAAACGTGTATTCAAATGTTATCGCAGTAACTAACTAGATTGATATCGGAATTGAATTCATACGGAAATCAAAAACCAATTTCAAAAAGAAAATCAATTCTATTAAAGAAAGCAAACACGTAATAGAAATTTAAGCAACCTAATCCTATACTAACTCACGTAAGGACAAAATAAACAAAACAGAAAGTAAAATAAATAAATTAAAAAAATAATAATAAGCAAAAAAAGGTAGGTGAAAAGAAATATGAATCAAACGTACAGAACTAGAAGAAGTAGAAATTAACGTGATGCAAGAAAATAATACGAAAGCAAAAGAAGAAAAACAACTAAATAAAATCTCAATCAAATAAAAATGTCAATTAACCGTGCCAGAGGTCCCCGGTAACGGCGCCAAAAACTTGTTGAGCAGAAATATGTTACTATCTCTACCTAGGCAGTGTACCTATCGTTTTGCGGGTATGGTGATTAAGTGGGTTGTCGAACTCAGGGACCTCGTTCAATTAACTGACAAATTATTAATCTAACTGAGAAACTAAATTAAAAAAAAAGGAAATTGTCACTTTTTCAGGTTTTCAATTAATTCAAAAAATAACGAACACAAAATAATAAAATAACAAAATATAAAAATAACAAAGCAAATGTCGGTTTAAAAATCTAATGAATTAAAAATGCTCCCCGGGTTATTCCACTCGTCTATTTCGTCGAATTCAATTAATAACAATTTTCACTATTTTATGCAATAAACTCAGGAATTATAAATAGTTCGTTGACCGGTCCTTGTACAACAAACCCTAACTAACTGAAATAACAAGCCGCAAACCATGCCCAAGTTAAATTCAAGTTAATTGCAATAAACACAATTCCTATTAGAGACAATTAACCTATAGGCAAACCATGCTTCTAGTCGTTAATCCGGTTTGATTTCCTATGTCTAGAACTCAATCTCAGCACCGCATTTTGATATAAGTTCTACAAAAATCACTTAGATAATTGGCCAGAAAATCCAAGCGCATTAATAACAAGAATCAAACTATTGCAAAATTATAACTATAGTGACAAATTTATATAACAAGAATTCTATGAAAAAGACTCATTTCCCTAACCCGGGAAACTAAATAAAACTACTCGTTCATGATTTTAGAAACAAAAACAAACATTGTCACAAACATAAAATAACACGTAACGAATAAAAATGTAACACGCAATAAAATAAAGAGATAAACTCAATTTACTAATGCCCTTCGGTGTGACTGGGTTTCTTGTTCTTGATTTTCTCCGAACAGCTACTATTCTCCACGCCGTGAGATTGCTGTTCCTTGAATGATAAAGAAAGATGGCTAGGTGGTGGTGAGTTTGATTGTTAACTAGGTCTCGGGTGTACGTAGGTGTGGTGGAGTACGGATGGAGGAGATGGGATGGATGTATGGGGTGAATGGTGGTGATGATGTGGTGAGGGGCGTCGGGTGGTATAGGTGGTCGAACGAATGGTTGGATGGTGAAGGTGTGGGGCGAGAGATGGAGTATGGAATAATATGGCTTCCGGAGAATGTAAGCGTGTGAAATCTGCGGCTCCCTTGAATTGTTGAATTGTTCGATGATCTCGGTTGTATGTATGCATGGGTATATATAGATCTTCTTGTTTATCTTTACCCGTAAAGATAAATAAAAGTTTTATTTATCTTTTTCCTGCAGATCTCATGCCACCAAATAGCAGCCCGCTCTCCTTTATTTTATCCACGTCGATCGAGGCCCACTAAAAACAAATCCTGCGAATTTCCAACCGTCTTGCGTGAGTCCACCCATAAAATAAGAATATCAATCTCCTTGTATTTGTTGTGGGCCGTGAATTTGATGAGTTGACCGTGAGTGATGAACAATGCATGGCCATGTGAATCATGTACGTGAGTGGTTTCTCCTTCCGTTTACTATATATATATGCCATCATTTTCTGCAATTGACACATAAAATGTATCAGTTCACATCAAAACATAAAATTAAGGAAAAACATATGATAAGTGAGAAATATGACATGAATTGTTGTGAAAATAGGAAGAATTATAGCCCTAATAGTAGATATATTTCACACTTATCAGGAGTTTGGCAACTCCATTCCCCACAAAATCAATTTGGACAAGAAGGAGAGGAAGATGAGAAATGGAAAAGAAAAGAAGGAAGTATAAGCTCAAGGTAAGAGCTCCTTCCTAATGTAAATTCTATTGCATTAGAGTAATGGAATGGGTAAAATATTTAAAGAACCCAAACCTTGTACTAGTATTGAGAATTGTGAAGTTTGAGTATTTAAGAGCAAGTAGTGGATTGTAGGCCTTAGAGCCAAATAACTGTATAGGAGTATTTGTATTGTGGATTGAGGAAATATTGGTGTATTGGGATTTTGTATGTGTGGTAGAACCCTTGTGGTTTGGCTAGAATAGGGATGAATCTGATGAGAAAGGATGTGTGTGAATAAGTAAGGAAAGTGATGAACTATGGCAAATTTTAGTAGGAATTATGTATTTAAGGATGACTTGGTGAGTGGGAGAACCAAGGTGTGTATTGGGACTAGTAGAGAGGTTTAGTAGCTATGGAATGGTAATTGTAGTATGAGAAATAAGAAGTGTAAAATCTGTAGCAAAGTGTATAAGAATACATTAGAGAAGTTAGGAGAATTTAATGTGCAAAATTTTGTAAAAGGAGTGTTGGAACTTGGGTATAGGTAGTGCGATGGCTTAGAAATGAATTGGTATGGTAAGGAGCGGTATTTAGAATGCTAGGAGTAGCATTGGTTGAGGAAGTATTGAAGGGGAGAATTGAATTGTAAAATCTTAGCATGAGTGTAACAAAAACTGTTTCATGTGTTTAGAGAAGATAAAAATTGTGTAAGTTGTTTGATGGATTTAGTAATGGGATTGGTGGATGGATTGAGGTATATTAGGAAGCCTAAATGGCACCAAAATGTGGGATTACATGTAGGAAGGTTGAGGAAGTAATGGGTAAAAGAGGACTGAAAACAGATTTTAAAACTGAAGTACTGGGCCGGACCGGACTTGCGATCGGACTTGTAAGTTCGGTCGAGCCCAGAATTACAAAGACGGGAAACCTTCTGGAATAGACCGGACTTGCGACCGGACATGCAAGTTCGGTCGGACCAGAAATTCTCCCGTCTGAAACCTTCTAGAATAGACCGAACTTGCGACCGGACTTGCAAGTTCGGTCGAGCCAGAAAATTCCCGTAATGCAAGCTACTGGAATGGACCGACCTTGCGACCGGACTTGCAAGGTCGGTCGGGCTAAAATTTTCAAAGACAAAACTTACTGGAATGGACCGACCTTGGGACCGGACTTGCAAGGTCGGTCGGCCCTAGAATTTTCACACGATGTAGCCTACTGGAATGGACCGAACTTGCAAGGTCGGTCGCAAGTCCGGTCGAGTAAAAAAAAAGTTTTAATATATGATTATAGTAATCATATATACATGTATATATGCCTATATACACATATGCATATATATGTAGTAATACACCATTAATGAAGTAGTAATGGTAAAAAAGTAAGTAAATGAGTAAGGAAGCAAGCTTAAGGAGTAATAAGGAAAAGAATGGTTTTATAACCAAGTATGAATGTAAAGGGAGTAGTAAGTAAACATTGAGAATATCAATGAAGGAGTAAGTTAGATCAATAATAGACCATTGATCATACTACTTCATGTATGTATAGGAATCCAATAGTTGATCCTCGAAGGAGCCGGTAGTGCGGATACAACGGTGAACGGTATGATTTCTTCATGCCCTGTATCCTAACTTGGTTACCCCGATTTGTGTGCTTATGTGATCACCAATAAGATAAATGCATGAATCGGATTTATATTGCACTTAACTGTGTTTGAACTATTTGTTCTTGTTGTATCTTCTTGAATAATTAGTTTGTATAATTCATGAAATGAATGAATGGAAATGAGAAGTATGTGTAAGTATTGTGTACTTGTGTATTGTATGTATGTATGGAAAGTAAGTATGGACTTCTACTAATTCCTAACAATCTAACTCCTGACATGAGTAATGAGTAAAGTGGAATGAGTAGAAGCCCGATATAGTTTCGGCCACGCGTGAGGATAAGGAAACACAAGAGGTTAGATCCGAATCCTGGCTGTAATCTTTTCCATGGACCAATTCCCTTGAATGGGTAGCATCCTGGATTAGTGGGCCACCCTAAAGCCCGGTGGTGGGATGTAGTAATCCCTGCCCGGAGGTAATACCGAATTAACTGGAAGTAAAGTATGTAAGAAGTAAGTATTGCATGTGTATTGGTCTTGACTATAGTGTGGAGGGTGATTTTTCAGTATGAGGGGGGTCTATATGCCAATATGGTCTGACTGAGAAGCCTAGATCCTAGAAAGTGCCATTCCGTGGAGGGTAAAAACCCGTTATTCTGGCATCCCTCAATACCTACTACATCGTCCGTCTTTCCCAGAAAGCATAAAGGAATGCTAGTGAGCACTACACCCGCCTCTCAATGGGCTCCACGCGGACTTATGCCTCTATAAGCGGAATTGACTAGAGTCGCCACCTAGTTTGACCGAAATACTAGGAAGGAAGGAAGGAGGGTTTTAAGAACGTTGGTTGACTCTGAATTTTGCCTATGGAGGAGTTACTGGTCAGATCAGAGATTCTATTGTGGGTTCGCACTGGTTACACCCTTAGAAGTGCAACGACCAGACTTCGGATTGGTGCCCGAGGAGGAACCTCGGTCTCCAATGTCGGGATTACCTTTTTCAAACCTTTTTAGAGGGATTCATCTAAAAGCAAGAATAGATTAGGACGGAGAAGGAGAAACGAGAAGAGGAGGAGAGCGAGCTTTTCTGCCAAGCTAGCGCCAAGAAAGAAGAGAATTAATGAATTCAAATAAGTATAGAATGAAAGATTGGGAAAAGTATGAGGTGAGTGAATATACAAGACTTGGAGTATGCGGTTGAAGTTTGTGGGAACGAAAGAAGGTTTGTGAGTGTTGAGAGACATAAGGGAGCCACCTCAGAAGGGGGAAAAGGGTTTTTTGGTTGGAAGGGGTGGTCGCACCCTAGATGGGTTGCCTACGTACTCAACTCCTGTTGAGATCAGACCTTACGAAGTTACGGTTATTTTGGGTTTTGGAGATTTTTTTTGAGATATTTGAAGATAGTTTCGGGAAACTTTCAGGTTTGAGAGGTTAGTTATGAGACCCTCAGTCTGTGAGACGTTGAAACCTTGAGATGTCGAAGTCTGTGAGACGTCGCGTCTGTGAGCACTGAGGCCTGTGAGATTGCTCAGGTCTGTGAGACATAAGAATCATTGGAAATGACAAAGTCTGTGAGACGCTCGGGTCTATGAGACGGTGGGATGTTCATGTAGTGGGAGTAAGTATGGGTGTCAAGGCCTGTGAGACGCTCGCGGTCTGTGAGACGCTTGAATTAAAATGATGGAGAGATGAGAGGTTCGAGTCTGTTGTGGGGCCACTCGGGCCTATGAGATATAGAGGTTTTGGAAGAAGTGGGATTTGGGAGATGATTTGAGTTTGGAACGATTTGAAGTATGAAAAATGTTGTGGATAATGATTGAATGTGTGAGGCAATTGTGTCACAAGTTGGGTAGATGATCCCGGGCTTTTTCAGATTTGAGATTATGCAGGGTTGATGGTTGGATATTTCGAATTTGGAGTGAGATGATGATTGATTGAATTGCTTGGAGGAATGATTGTCAAAATTGTCTTTTAAAGCTTTTTAAAACTGAAATCATTTTTGTGTTATAAAGGGCGGGATAATCCCGAGGGATTAGACCTATGTACCCCTCGAAACGACACTTAATTAATGGTAAGCGCGAGGCTCGAAAGCGTGGGGCAAGGAATTATGTCGAAAAAATAGGATTTAGAGAGAAACCATATGAATGAGATGTTCTCGGTCGAACCTAATAACGTCTCTAACTCCCGGGTTTTAAAACGTTATTAAATCCGAAAATATTGAAATCAAGCGGAAGGGAGAGTTAGACGATTCTAAATCCCGGCTGCAACTAGGGAAGGTCGTTACTTCCCTAGCACCCCGCCTTGTAAAATCTAGGCTTGCAATTAGGGGGTGGTTTGTCACCCTAAGCCCCGCCTAAAGAGATCCAGACTGCGACAAGGGAAGGTTATGACCCAGTGCCCCGAGCCCTCGGATTTATTCGGAAAGGGAGACAGGTGATGTTAACTAGGAGGAAAGTGGTTGTGAAAGTGTTAGAATTTATGTTCCCCAAAAACGGTTTATCTTTGAGTTGAGGCAAGTTGAAAAAATATTTGGAGTTGTTCGGAATTCTCGATGAGAAGAAACACTGCTTTTGAGAAATGTTTTAGGAGAAAACTTTCTGTAATGTGAGAAGAACTTTCTGCATTTGAGAAGAGTTTCTGTGATGTGAGAAGAGTTTTCCTTTAAAATTCCCACAAAATGTGTTGTTTGAAAATTGATATAAAACTTGAATAAATGATGGTTTGAAATTATTTTTGGGTTTTTGGGGTTTGAATGAAATTTACAAATTGAGGTGTGGATTGGAATGAAATGAATTGGGTCGAGTTGAATTGAGTTGGATGAAAAAGGTTTGAATTGAGGTCGAGTTCGGTTTGGATTGAGGTCGGGTTTGGTTTGGATTGAGGTCGGGTTTGGTTTGGATTGAGGTCGGGTTTGAATTGGATTGAGGTCGAGTTTGAATTGGATTGAAGTTCGGGTTGGGTCAAGGTCAGCATTTTTTTTTGTCAAGGTCAACATTTTTGGTCAAGGTCAATGTTTTTGGTCAAGGTCAAAACTAGGTCAAAGTTAAATTGGTCAAAGATTGGGTCAAAGAAGGATTGGTCAAAGATTGGGTCAAAGTGGGATAGGTCAAAGGTTGGGTCAAAGAAGGATTGGTCAATGTTCAGGTTGATCAAAATTTGGTTTGATTTTTGTGGGCTTGACTGGGTATTAGGTTTGATTGGGTATTGGGCTAGACTGGGTATTGGACCGGTTTGGGTTTTGGGTCAGTTGTGGGCTTGGGCTACACATGGATTGGGCCCCATGGGCTTATTGGGCTGAATGGCTTGGGCTTGGGCCAAATTTGGGCCAGGCTTTGGGCTGCTTGTAGGTTTGGGCTGAATCGGGCATGATGGGCCACATAAGGCTTGATGGGCCGAATTGAGCCTTGGGCTAATGAGTTTTGGGCAAGGTTTGGTTTGGGCCAAAATTGGCTGTAGGCCAAGATTGGTTGTGGGCCGAGTTGGTTTGGGCCGATTGTGGGCTTGTGGGCCTGATTTTGAGATTGGGAAAATTGGACCTTTTTGAGTTGTTTTGAGCTTTTGATTTTTGGGTCTGATGGGCTTTGGAAAATTTGGGAAGAAACAATAAATCAAATTGAGATGAATTTCGAGGAAGTGTTTTATTAATACATGTTATTATAGTAAGATGTGGTTTGGGTTTAGGGATCACCCTTTGCTAGGTGGGACCATGACTCACCATCGGCAAGGGCTCACCCACTATCCTAGGGCTTGGTCCTAAAAGGATAATAACTATGGCTTAAATGCAAACTAGTCAATCAAAATAAAATGTTAATGGACCTAAAAAAACGAAAGCCCATAAAAGAACAGTAGCATGGATAAAACCTGATGAATTAAAACAAGGGGCCCAGAGCCCAATCAGTATATACCAAAACAGAATAAATTACATCACGCACGGTAGTAGACAAAATCAAATGAACCGAATGAGATAAGAGGCCCAACGTGAACGGTTTTGGACCGAATACCCAGGTTCGAGTTACACAAGCTCGGTTACATCAGATAGGTCCATTACCAAGCAATAACATAAATCATAATCCAATTGATATCGGTATGAAGTCGAATAAATAATGACACAATGAACACAGTATTTAAAGCTAAATAACATTGTAAGCAATACGACAACAAAGCTAAAAAGAAATGTATATATATCAACACAGTTATAAACATGCGAGACCCCAACTAAGATTTTCTAACCCAGAAAACGAAGCCAAACTCAATATTCACGCACACAGTCATCAAGCTCGAATCGGAGAAGCCCACACGAACTATCCTCCAGATAAGACTATTGCTACCTCAGTCAAGAAACACAATACAGAGACCAAATAAAAACATGCACGACATAGAAGTTTCAGAAAAACTAAGAGAGGATCAATTAACATAAA
The DNA here is from genome assembly GCA_023374045.1 of Limonium bicolor. Lineage (NCBI taxonomy): Eukaryota > Viridiplantae > Streptophyta > Magnoliopsida > Caryophyllales > Plumbaginaceae > Limonium > Limonium bicolor. The sequence continues at coordinate 94,493,314 of CM041778.1, forward strand.
CTCGAATTGAAACTTAGGAAACCAAAGCCAAGCACCAAATATGCTTTGTTGTTATGGACCGATATTAGATAATCCCGGTAACTGGAAGCTCGGTTACTTGTGATTACGATGTTTGAGTGAAAATTATGAAGGATGGTGGCGACCGGTAGCTCATCCGAACCGCATGACCGAGGGGCATTCTGGACAAGGAAATCAACTGAAAACCTGGGGTAAAAGCGAGCAAAACATGAATCAGATACTCGAAGATGACTCAGATCAGTATAGAGCTTGGGGAAGCCTGAATTTGAAAGCGAACAGAAATAAGGAAGTAGATGACGCTTTAAAGAAAAAGAGACTGAAACAAACAAAAACTTAGCTAATAATCATGGACTCCAGGCGGTGGATTCGTTCCAGATAAGGAGCAACGGTTGGACAGGGTTCCAAAATTGAAGCGGGTTGTTAAAGCGTTCGCTTCAGTAACTCGAAATCCACGCTTGCTGGTTAACATCTTCGTTTGGACCGGAAGAGAAGAGAGCCGAGGCTCGGGGACAACATGAACGAACGCCAAACAACCGGAAGACGACGATCTTCATTGAAGTTGATCGAACGAGGAGGAAATGACCTTGAGCGAGGGAGTTAAGGATTTGTTCAGAGGAGACTAAGGATGGTGAAGATTGACGTCTGAAAATTTCCAGTCGAAGGATGTAGACGGAAATGAAGAAAATCAATTCCGGGAGAAGGAGATGGAGGAACAACCGAGATATTGGAATCAAGATGGAGGCCCCTGGAGATTTCGTTGAAGAAGAAGGCTGAACAGTGGAGAATGAGAAGAGTGAGGTGCAGCCGATTGAGGGAGGATGATAGGTAAGGGTTAGCTTTCCCCTTCAGAATTTTTTTGAAGTTGGCTCTGTTTGTATATGGTGGCGATCGAGAATGAAGATGACCGTCATGGGAAAGAGAGGGCTGGGGTTGCGGCCACTGTTCACTAAAAAATAGGGTTTATGTCTTGTTCTTTTATAAGTAGAGGTTAGGGTTTGGAAAGTCTGATGATTGTATGGGGTGATAAAGGAAATGGGTTTTATTTGGGCATATAGATAAAAAAAGGACCCAGAAGCACAGCTGGGCCATATTTGGTTCGCCTAACTAGAAAAAAAAACGAGCATATATAAAAAAAATGCGGGTATGTAAGTTCGAACCCGGTATCTCCGACCCTCTACCCGCACACCTTGACCGACTGAGCTGTAATGAGCTTCAGTTTACCACAGCAGACCATAAGACAAAAGGCCTATTGCGAGCTAGACGAGAAATAAAAAAAACGCCTCCATTCAGAGTCGAACCCGGGACCATCGAGTTACATGAAGAACATGTTAACCAGCTATGCTGAGTCGGAAATCAGTATCTTCACGAAAGAAACAATACTAGAGTTTTAGCCCAGACCGGGATAACTCTTCCAAAAAATGCTACCGTTTCAGAAGGAAAGTATACAATAAAAATGAGAACAATAATATAGTGAGATGAAATTATGGGATACAATTAAAAAAAATTCAAAACGTGATGAGTCTAAAACCGTATTGTCGTTTGAAAATTTGTTTTAGCAAAATCGTGTTTTTATGAAATGCTTTGGAAAAGACTAAACGATGGTTTCGTTTTGGCACGCACGTTAATACATTTTGACAAAGAAAGGCGACGACCCCTCTTATTTTATTTATTATTTCAGAATTTGCTTTATGGGGTGAGAATTTTTGGTGTCTACAGATGGCTCCCCTTGATTCAATTCTGCAAGGCCTTGCAGAATTGGATCAAGGTTGATGGGACGCCAAAAATTCTCACTGCGGTTTATGATTTGCTCTTATGGGTGCGGTGCATGGGGACTTATGACGGGCCCCAAATTACGGTGATTGATGGTATGAGGACTGATGACAGGCCTCAACTAGATCTCGGTGTCTAGCTCTAGGACTAATGACGGGCCTAGAATACGATCAAACAACCTATGCATGAGGACTAACGACGGGCCTCAACTAGACTCGATGTCTAGCTATAGGACTTATGACGGGCCTAGAATGCATCTTCGAAATGTATGAGGACTAATGACGGGCCTCAACTAGATCTCGGTCTAGCTCTAGGACTAATGACGGGCCTAGAATACAATCGGTATATTGGTTATGCATGAGGACTAAAGACGGGCCTCAACTAGAACTCGGTATCTAGCTCTAGGACTTATGACGGGCCTAGAATGCATCTTCGAAATGTATGAGGACTAATGACGGGCCTCAACTAGATCTCGGTGTCTAGCTCTAGGACTAATGACGGGCCTAGAATACAATCGGTATATTGGTTATGCATGAGGACTAAAGACGGGCCTCAACTAGAACTCGGTATCTAGCTCTAGGACTTATGACGGGCCTAGAATGCATCTTCGAAATGTATGAGGACTAATGACGGGCCTCAACTAGATCTCGGTGTCTAGCTCTAGGACTAATGACGGGCCTAGAATACAATCGGAATATTGGTTATGCGTGAGGGCTAATGACGGGCCTCAACTAGAACTCGGTGTCTAGCTCTAGGACTTATGACGGGCCTAGAATGCATCTTCGAAATGTATGAGGACTAATGACGGGCCTCAACTAGATCTCGGTGTCTAGCTCTAGGACTAATGACGGGCCTAGAATACAATCGGAATATTGGTTATGCGTGAGGGCTAATGACGGGCCTCAACTAGAACTCGGTGTCTAGCTCTAGGACTTATGACGGGCCTAGAATGCATCTTCGAAATGTATGAGGACTAATGACGGGCCTCAACTAGATCTCGGTGTCTAGCTCCAGGACTTATGACGGGCCTAGAGTGCAATTTAAAGTACGAGGACTTATGACGGGCCTCAACTAGACCTCTTGACATCTAGCTATAGGACTTATGATGGGCCTATAATACTTTGATTGAGTTGTACGAAACTCGCTGTGGTGAAAGTTTGATCTGAAGTTGTTTGTGGTGGTAGATTGGTTTGAGGATGACTTTGATTGTGGAATGATCCGGGATTGGATGTTTTTCGGTTGTTTTGTGAGGGATGTGATAGTCAAATGTTTTCTGTTGATGTGGCCCTTGACTTCGTCAGTGTGGGACTTGTGTTTCGGTTTTACGTTGACAGTCTCGCCCGATGTGCACTATAGTTTCGGGATTTGGTCGGACTCTTGGCTCCAGAGTTTCGAGATAGCTCCGGTATGGCTCTTGAATTTTTGTTTTGGTTTTGTGATTTTGTAATCAGTCTTTGAATGGAGGGTTTTTTTTTTGCGAAGGAGTGACTTTGGAAACTGATGGCTTTGATATGACCGGATGACTTTAGTATGATCAAATGGCTCCGATGTGATTGGATGGCTCCGGTGCGGTCAGATGGCTCCGATTCGATATGTGACTCCCTTGTGAGCAACGACTCTGGGATGGTTGATGGGTTTTGATTCGAATGGGGATTTTCGGGATCGTTGGTGGGTTTTGATTTTGATTGAAGGTTATCGGGATGGTTGGTGGGTTTCGATTTTGATTGAAGATTATTGGGATGGTTGGTGGGTTTCGATTTGAGTGAAGATTATCGGGATGGTTGGTGGATTTTGATTTTGATTGAGATTATCGAGATGGTTGGTGGGATTCGATTTGGATTGGATTTTGAGTCGAATAAGTGGGTTGATGTGATTGGTGGATTGTGTTGTGTTTGACGTATTTTGATGTGGTAGATAAATTCTTGGTCATGGATGGATGGCTTCGGCCCGGTTATGGCTTTAGGGTTCTCTCATGATGGCTCCAGGATAGCTCGGGATGGCTCCGGGAAGGGCTACGAGGTGGCTCTATTTGGTGATAGCGAGGAAGACAGGGGCATTTTTCCTTTGAGGTGGTCGCACCCTGGGCGGGCTGCCTACGTACTCAATTTCTTATTGAGATCAGACCATACGTAGTTCGAAACTGTGTAGGCAAGACCCTGGTGATGAAATGGCTCTAACAGGGATGTTAGGTGGCTCCTATATTGTTCTCGAACTGTTGAGATGGCTCCTGTGTAGCTCTAGAGATGGTCTTAAAGTTTGAGGATGGCTCCCGCATGGCTCCAGCTTGGCTTTGGGAATGGTGTCGATGAGGCCCGAGTATGACAGTGGATGGCTCTGAGATTGTCTTCGTACGGCTTAGGATGGCCTTATTTTGGTTCGATGTAGCTCAAAGGTAGCCTGGGATGGCTCTGAATGCTTCGATGTAGTTCGAGGATGGCCCGGGTGGCTTCATCATGATTCGACGTAGCTCAAACATAGCCTGGAATGGCTTCAACTTGATTTCCTTTGATAGGAAGTTTTACTTCAACTGCAGCAACTGAAGTCGACTCTCAGCGAGACTAGGCAGAGTTCTTACCAATCAGGTGTTGATGATGGAGTGCTTATGATGCATGCAAATATTAAATGCTAGATACGGTGCAAAATGCATATGCAGTTTTTGTAGAGAAGGTACGGTCCTATCTCTATTATATGAGGTTTACGAATATAAGACATCTTCGATTCGATCTTGAATGATTGTTGAATTGGAAGGCGTGAATCATTTTCCTCTCATGGAGGGATACGGGTCAATCTCTCGTGAGTTTGGCTGTGTGTGCAAAGCGGTGTGATGATACTCTCGATGCTTAGAGCAGTATTTTCCTGAGAATTTCCTTTCGAGGTTCTGGACTTTCCGATCCTCACAAATTCCTCACTTGCAATGGGATTAGCTGTTTATGATTTGGTGCTTTAGTCGAAGAGTCACTCGCACTCTAAAGACCTTGTGAAGTAAGGTCGCACTCATTCGCTCATGGTCCCTTTGGGATGATGGGACATGTTGATAACGAGTATGAAGCTTACAGTTCATGTTTCAGATCTGGTACTTTCAGTTAATGCTCATTAACTTATGAGTCAGAGGTCTTTATTGGGTTGTAACGGGGATGAGGGGTATGATACATGTCACATGGGACTGTGGGATTTATTTAGGAATTGTGGAGCTTTTGTGCAATAGAGGACGGGTTTCGCCTTTGCCATGGGTGGAATGATTGGACGGGTTTTGATAACCTTTTATTGGTTTCTATGGGACATCATTGGTCCTTCTGATTTGGATTTCTCCTTCTTGCCTCTTCTGGTGTTTGATTTGAACTTTCTTCTTATTTTTTTTTTTTTGAAATTGCATTTGGCTCATCAACTTTCTCAAGCGTTCTCTGCTTTGCATTTGGCTTTCAGCTTTGAAGTTACATTGACTCATCGATCTTCTTGAACATTTTCGGTGTTCTTTTTTGGTGTTTGACTTTGGAGTCGCATTGACTCACTGATTTCTTCAAGCATTTCATTTGTTGTTTTGTGAAGATGGTGGGAGAGACCATGGCTCTGGCAATTTTGAGATCCTCTATTGCAAGGGTGAGTAAATATGTGTATGTGAGTTGGCATGTTGTGGAGTTCACAGAAAAAGGTTTATCGTGAAAGGCTCAGTGGGGCTCACTAAGGGATTATGTACAGGGCAGCCAAAGCTTTTGGTTTGTGGAGATTTTTATTCCTAAGTGCCTCATCATTCTCATTAGTCAATGATTGTTTTCTTACTACTTCTCGGATATTTGCATGAATCACAGTTCGTGACTTGCTATCGACACTGATCTCACTCTAATCATGCCTCTCCATGTGATGAAGGAATACACAAGTCGCTCATGGTTTTACCTCTATGGACTCACTCTATCTGCCCTCATCGCTCGGTGGATTGTCCAATATCCTCATTCAGAATTCAAGGGAAAATACCGCTCTTCGCACACTACTCACTTGGTTTGTGGTGCTGATTTCGATTTGACCCTTGTGTAAATTGGAGAATCGAGAGTTCAGTGATTCAACATTCGATTCAACTAATCTCTCAAGATTTTTTCCCAAAGATGTCGTTTCGATACGAGAGTATGCAAATGCAACTATCTACAATGCAATCTATTGTGGTAATATGGAATTACTACGTATAGGATGCGTGAAATGCTGAAAATGATGAAAATGATGAATGAAAATGGTTAACTTCAGGTTTTGACTGAATGTTTTTTTTGCGTGTTTTTCCTTTCGGATGCAATGTATGCGTGGTAAGGCAACACCTAGTCTCGCTTGAGTCGGTTCCAGCTGATGGTTCATGAAGCTCATCCTTTCAATGTCGACCCAGAAGAAGGTGTAGTTGTCGGGGTAGTTGTCGGGTTGGTGACTAGCTCCTGGATTTTAGGACTTTTAGGGAGTGACGACTCCCGCATGGTGGCCCCGCGATATGACACACTCTTTCCTTTTTCGTCACTGGAGTGCAAGGTGATTCTGATTGGGAGAGGTTTGAGCTTCCCGGTTTTCTTTCTTATCCCTCTGAGATTGGGCTTTGGCGGTCGGGGTATTTGGGATGAAAGATGGTGTATAGTGTGGTGACAATGAAACACATGATTACACAATTTTGAGGTGGGCAGGACTTGCACCTGTTTGACGAATTTGGACTGATCGAAAATGCATGAGACCTTTTGTAATGGATGCAATGCATGCGGCTTGCTTTGTGCTCGGTTGTATTTGTTGGTGTGCTTATTCAGGGGATGCCTTCTGTAGATACCGTGAATTTTCACCCCATAAAGCGAGATTTATGAATGATATATAACTGTGAGGGGTCGTTCCTTATTCGCTCTTTTCATTATACGTGCATGCCAAAACAAACCAAGTTTTGGAAGAACAATTTTGAAAACACGTGTTTTCAAAGTGGCGGATTTCTCAATATGGATTTTGATGCTCAGTCATTCGCAATAAAATAAGGAGTGGGGAACCCTATACACATTGATCTAAATAAATTTAAAGGGAATGTACAACCTATACACAAGTCTATTCAGAAATTGACAAGAGAGAAAAGAATGCTAGGGAAAACTATACATCAATTCTAAAAGTCATTAAATGGGGGATTTTGAGCTTAAAGACTTCTCCTGAATTCTTCTGCTTCGTCTTCGAGCTTCTGACTGATTGCTTACTCACGTGCGGGCTCCTGATTGGCTACTCACTCATCTTCGGGTTCTTGAACGGCTGCTCGCTTGTTTTCGGGTTCTCGACCGGCTGCTCGTTTTCGACCTTTGACCGGCTGCACGCTTGTCTTCGGGTGCTTGACCGACTGCTGGCTCATTTTCAGGCTTTCACAGCGAAGCAAAACTGTGATCAAACAAAACGGGTTGGTGTTCTTCTGATTTTCAACAGTTTGAACTCGAACCGGTGTCTCTAGTCTTCATGTCGCTTGGCTCAGGTTGGTACGCCTCTGATTTTGTAATTGAACGGTTGGTGTCGGTCTTCATGTCGCTCAACTAGCTCCACGGGTTGGTGCGCCTCTGATTTTATAATTGAACGGTTGGTGTCGGTCTTCATGTTGCTCGGCTAGCTCCACGGGTTGGTGCACCTCTGATTTTATAATTGAACGGTTGGTGTCGGTCTTCATGTCGCTCGGCAGGCTCCACGAGTTGGTGCGCCTCTAGCTTTCGGCTCGATCCACGTAGTCAATCTTCGTGCTGCTTCACTTGCTCCGACGAGAGGAAAGAGGGGTATTTTGAGAAAGGAAAAGTGAATGACCGGACACTAAATTTTATGAGAAAATCCACCACTTTTGTGAAAACACGAAATGTCTAGTACGCTCCACGGTAATGACTGCTGCTTGAAGGTGGGCAGAACTTCAAAAATAGCGGGTCACAACATGGGGACTAAATCATTTACTTTGAAATACGTTTGTGAAAATCAACTTGAAAACTGTTTTCGAAACCCATTTTGAAATAATGTTGGTGAAAAATGTTGTTAAAGTAGGTTTTCGAAATCAAATTTTGAAAACTGTTTTCGAAATAACACTTTATTGAAATAAAGATGAAGTGACAGGTTTTAAAACCCCAAATGTTTATGAGTAAAATATAGGTGGGATTCAAAATTAAACAAGCTCGTAAGAAAGCTTTAAGAGACATACAAAAGAGAATTCCGAACGTTTTAAAACAGGTTGGCTTGAAAAAAAAAACGGTTTGCACGCATGCATAGCATAAAGTAAATCATGGTTGTGTTTGATGTGGAGTTGTAAGTGTTAATGTTGGGATAATCACTTTCCAGGTCAATTATGATTCCGTCTCACCGGGGGAACCATCGTCCCTTCACTGTCATCTCTCGGGGTTTTTCTCTACTATACCCCTTGCGGGGCACGTCATCAAGAAAGTCCGGAGTGCTTAAGTTCGAAAGGTCAGGATACCCGAAGTGATAAGGAAACATACACCACAGCCAGTGATGATCCGACAAACCCCACTTTTCGGAAACTCTGGGAAGTATTGCATGGGAACGGGTCTCTCGTCATCTGCACGGTCAGGTGTGTCTAAAGTCCAAATTATTCACTGACTACGTTGTGCCATGTATGGGTATCCGGTAAATACGGGATCCTCTATGGACGTGTAGCGTGACATTGGGCTTTAGAAACACCCGTGGTGTAGAGGAACAATGGAGAACTGAGCCCATGCAATCTTCAGGGTAAGGCGGAAGGGTGGTCAGACAGCGGCATACAAAGGGGGTGACTACCCATAAAACCCGTCTTAGACACCGGACCAGGCAGCTGGACACTGAAGGCTCATGGTTCACTATATGCTGGCTTCAACTCGGGTAACGGAGGGTATTTTTGGATCATGAGCCTACAGGGCGTAGGTCGATGACCATCTTGCCCCGTGGGTTAGCCATTTATATAAATGACCCAGCTCATGGGAAATCAACCGTGGACCGGTCGGGATTCCGTGACTCGTGGATAAATCGGGTGGCACAGAGGAATGCATGTCCTAAGCTACCCTCCCAATGCACCCCACAATCACAACACAAATATAAAAGCGATGAAGTTAGTAACACCCTATTTGCTAAGAGTTTTATCTTGGAAGTGATTCCAAATTGGTTGCTTATTAACCTAAAGGGAAGTTAGCTTCATTCAATCCTAAGTGTCTCTTTCTAATCGTGAGCTAATTATTAACCCAATTGTTGTAATGTTTGTTGAGGATCTATCAAGTCCTATCTGTCCTCATCAGATACACACTCTGAGTGTGGAGTAGAATAATCCTTGAGGCTGGGAATGAATCTCATGAAGGATTTGAAAGAAGTGGGGGAGTCCCGACAATTTTGAATGGAGTTCAGTCTTCCTTGAGTTGAGAAAAACTTACTCAAGTTTTCCCCAGCAGAGTCGCCATTCTGTGGAGGGTGATTTTTCAGTATGAGGGGGGTCTATGCCAATATGGTCTGACTGAGAAGCGTAGATCCTAGAAAGTGCCATTCCGTGGAGGGTAAAAACCCGTTATTCTGGCATCCCTCAAATACCTACTACATCGTCCGTCTTTCCCAGAAAGCATAAAGGGAATGCTAGTAAGCACTACACCCGCTCTCAATGGGCTCCACGCGGACTTATGCCTCTATAAGGCGGAATTGACTAGAGTCGCCACCTAGTTTGACCTAAGATACTAGGAAGGAAGGGAAGGAGGGTTTTAAGAACCGTTGGTTGACTCTGAATTTGTTGCCTATGGACAGGAGTTATCTGGTCAGATCAGAGATTCTATTGTGGGTTCGCACTGGGTTACACCCCTTAGAAGTGGCAACGACCACGACTTCGGATTGGTGCCCGAGGAAACCTCGGTCTCCAATTGTCGGGATTACCTTCTTTCAAAACCTTTTTAGAGAGATTCATCTAAAAGCCAAGAATAGGATTAGGACAGGAGAAGAGAAAACGAGAGGATGAGGCGAGCTTTTCTGCCAAGCTAGCGCCAAGAAGAAGAATTAATGAATTCGAATAAGTATAGAATGAAAGATTGGGAAAAGTATGAGGTTGAGTGAATATACAAGACTTGGAGTATGACGGTTTGAAGTTTGTGGGAACCGAAGAAGGTTTGAGTGTTTTGAGAGACATAAGAGCCACCTCAGAAGGGGAAAAGGGTTTTTTGTTTGGAATGGGGTCGCACCCTAGATGGGTTGCCTACGTACTCAACTCCCTGTTGAGATCAGACCTTACGTAGTTCACGGTATTTTTGGGTTTTTGGAGATTTTTTTTTTGAGATATTTGAAGTTTCGGGAAATTTCAGGTTTGAGAGGTTAGTCTATGAGACCCTTCAGTCTGTGAGACGTTTGAAACCTTGAGATGTCGAAGTCTGTGAGACGCTCGAGTCTGTGAGACACTCGGGCCTGTGAGATGCTCAGGTCTGTGAGACATTCGAATCATTAGAATGACAAAGTCTGTGAGACGCTCGGGTCTATGAGACGGTTGGGATGTTCATGTAGTGGGAGTAATGGGATGTCAAGGCCTGTGAGACGCTCGGGTCTGTGAGACGCTTGAATCTTAAAATGATGGAGAGATTGAGAGGTTCGAGTCTGTGGGGCACTCGGGCCTATGAGACTATAGAGGTTTTGGAAGAAGTTGGGATTTGGGAGATGATTTGAGTTTGGAACGATTTGAAGTATTGGAAAATGTTTGGATAATGATTTGAATGTGTGAGGCAATTGAAGTTTGGGTAGAGATCCCGGGTTTTTCAGATTTGAGATTATGACAGGGTTGATGTTTTGGGATATTTCGAATTTGGAGTGAGATGATGATTGATTGAATTGCTTGGAGGAATGATTGTCAAAATTGTCTCTCTTAAAGCTTTTAAAATTGAAAAATCATTTTTTGTTATAAAGGGCGGATAATCCCGAGGGATTACCCTATGTACCCCCTCGAACACGACACTTAATTAATGGTAAGCGCCGAGGCTCGAAAGATGGGGCAAGGAACTTATGTCGAAAAATAGGATTTAGAGAGAAACACCATGAATGAGATGTTCTCGGTCGAACCCTAATAACGTCTCTAACTCCCGGGTTTTAAACGTTAAAATCCGAAAATATTGAAATCAAGCGGAAGGGAGTTAGACGATTCTAAAATCCTGGCTGCAACTAGGAAGGTCGTTACTTCCCTAGCACCCCGCCTTGTAAAAATCTAGGCTGCAATTAGGGGTGGTTTGTCACCCTAATGCCCCGCCTAAAGAGATCCAGACTGCGACAAGGGAAGGTTATGACCCCAGTGCCCCGCCTAGGATTTTATTCGGAAAGGGAGACAGGTGATGTCTAACTAGGAGGAAAGTGTTTTGAAAGTGTTAGACATTTCATGTTCCCTAAAAACGGTTATCTTTGAGTTTGAAGGCTAAGTTGAAAAATATTTGGAGTTGTTCGGATTCTCGATGAAGAAACATGATTTGAGAAATGTTTTAGGAGAAAACTTTCTGTATATGTGAGAAGAACTTTCTGCATTTGAGAAGAGTTTTCTGTGATGTGAGAAGAGTTTTCCTTTAAAATTCCACAAAAGGTTTGTTTGAAAACTTGATAAAACTTGAATAAATGATGGTTTGAAATTATTTTGGGTTTTTGGGGTTTGAATGAAATTTACAAATTGAGTGTGGATTGGATGAAATGAATGGGGTCGAGTTGAATTGAGTTGGATGAAAAAGGTTTGAATTGAGGTCAGTTCGGTTTGGATTGAGGTCGGGTTTGGGTTGGTTTGGATTGAGGTCGGGTTTGGTTGGATTGAGGTCGAGTTTGAATTGGATTGAAGTTCGGGTTGGGTCAAGGTCAGCATTTTTTTTTGTCAAGGTCAACATTTTTGGTCAAGGTCAATGTTTTTGGTCAAGGTCAAAACTAGGTCAAAGTTAAATTGGTCAAAGATTGGGTCAAAGAAGGATTGGTCAAAGATTGGGTCAAAGTGGGATAGGTCAAAGGTTGGGTCAAAGAAGGATTGGTCAATGTTCAGGTAGATCAAAATTTGGTTTGATTTTTGTGGGCTTGACTGGGTATTAGGTTTGATTGGGTATTGGGCTAGACTGGGTATTGGACCGGTTTGGGTTTTGGGTCAGTTGTGGGCTTGGGCTACACATGGATTGGGCCCCATGGGCTTATTGGGCTGAATGGCTTGGGCTTGGGCCAAATTTGGGCCAGGCTTTGGGCTGATTGTAGGTTTGGGCTGAATCGGGCATGATGGGCCACAAAGGCTTGATGGGCCGAATTGAGCCTTGGGCTAATGAGTTTTGGGCAAGGTTTGGTTTGGGCCAAAATTGGCTGTAGGCCAAGATTGGTTGTGGGTCGAGTTGGTTTTGGGCCGATTGTGGCTTGTGGGCCTGATTTTGAGATTGGGAAAATTGGACCTTTTTGAGTTGTTTTGAGCTTTTGATTTTTGGGTCTGATGGGCTTTGGAAAATTTGGGAAGAAACAATAAATCAAATTGAGATGAATTTCGAGGAAGTGTTTATTAATACATGTTATTATAGTAAGATGTGGTTTGGGTTTAGGGATCACCCTTTGCTAGGTGGGACCATGCTCACCATCGGCAAGGGCTCACCCACTATCCTAGGGCTTGGTCCTAAAAGGATAATAACTATGGCTTAAATGCAAACTAGTCAATCAAAATAAAAGGTTAATGGACCTAAAAAAACGAAAGCCCATAAAAGAACAGTAGCATGTGATAAAACCTGATGAATTAAAACAAGGGGCCCAGAGCCCAATCAGTATATACCAAAACAGAATAAATTACATCACGCACGGTAGTAGACAAAATCAAATGAACCGAATGAGATAAGAGGCCCAACGTGAACGGTTTTGGACCGAATACCCAGGTTCGAGTTACACAAGCTCGGTTACATCAGATAGGTCCATTACCAAGCAATAACACAATCATAATCCAATTGATATCGGTATGAAGTCGAATAAATAATGACACAATGAACACAGTATTTAAAGCTAAATAGCATTGTAAGCAATACGACAACAAAGCTAAAAAGAAATGTATATATCAACACAGTTATAAACATGCGAGACCCCAACTAAGATTTTCTAACCCAGAAAACGAAGCCAAACTCAATATTCACGCACACAGTCATCAAGCTCGAATCGGAGAAGCCCACACGAACTATCCTCCAGATCATAAGACTATTGCTACCTCAGTCAAGAAACACAATACAGAGACCAAATAAAAACATGCACGACATAGAAGTTTCAGAAAAACTAAGAGAGGATCAATTAACATAAACTCGAATTGAAACTTAGGAAACCAAAGCCAAGCACCAAATATGCTTTGTTGTTATGGACCGATATTAGATAATCCCGGTAACTGGAAGCTCGGTTACTTGTGATTACGATGTTTTGAGTGAAAATTATGAAGGATGGTGGCGACCGGTAGCTCATCCGAACCGCATGACCGAGGGGCATTCTGGACAAGGAAATCAACTGAAAACCTGGGGTAAAAGCGAGCAAAACATGAATCAGATACTCGAAGATGACTCAGATCAGTATAGAGCTTGGGGAAGCCTGAATTTGAAAGCGAACAGAAATAAGGAAGTAGATGACGCTTTAAAGAAAAAGAGACTGAAACAAACAAAAACTTAGCTAATAATCATGGACTCCAGGCGGTGGATTCGTTCCAGATAAGGAGCAACGGTTGGACAGGGTTCCAAAATTGAAGCGGGTTGTTAAAGCGTTCGCTTCAGTAACTCGAAATCCACGCTTGCTGGTTAACATCTTCGTTTTGGACCGGAAGAGAAGAGAGCCGAGGCTCGGGGACAACATGAACGAACGCCAAACAACCGGAAGACGACGATCTTCATTGAAGTTGATCGAACGAGGAAAATGACCTTGAGCGAGGGAGTTAAGGATTTGTTCAGAGAGAGACTAAGGATGGTGAAGATTGACGTCTGAAAATTTCCAGTCGAAGGATGTAGACGGAAATGAAGAAAATCAATTCCGGGAGAAGGAGATGGAGGAACAACCGAGATATTGGAATCAAGATGGAGGCCCCTGGAGATTCGTTGAAGAAGAAGGCTGAACAGTGGAGAATGAGAAGAGTGAGGTGCAGCCGATTGAGGGAGGATGATAGGTAAGGGTTAGCTTTCCCCTTCAGAATTTTTTTGAAGTTGGCTCTGTTTGTATATGGTGGCGATCGAGAATGAAGATGACCGTCATGGAAAGAGAGGGCTGGGGTTGCGGCCACTGTTCACTAAAAATAGGGTTTATGTCTTGTTCTTTTATAAGTAGAGGTTAGGGTTTGGAAAGTCTGATGATTGTATGGGGTGATAAAGGAAATGGGTTTTATTTGGGCATATAGATAAAAAAAGGACCCAGAAGCACAGCTGGGCCATATTTGGTTCGCCTAACTAGAAAAAAAAACGAGCATATATAAAAAAAATGCGGGTATGTAAGTTCGAACCCGGTATCTCCGACCCTCTACCCGCACACCTTGACCGACTGAGCTGTAATGAGCTTCAGTTTACCACAGCAGACCATAAGACAAAAGGCCTATTGCGAGCTAGACGAGAAATAAAAAAAACGCCTCCATTCAGAGTCGAACCGGGACCATCGAGTTACATGAAGAACATGTTAACCAGCTATGCTGAGTCGGAAATCAGTATCTTCACGAAAGAAACAATACTAGAGTTTTAGCCCAGACCGGGATAACTCTTCCAAAAAATGCTACCGTTTCAGAAGGAAAGTATACAATAAAAATGAGAACAATAATATAGTGAGATGAAATTATGGGATACAATTAAAAATAAGATTCAAAACGTGATGAGTCTAAAACCGTATTGTCGTTTGAAAATTTGTTTTAGCAAAATCGTGTTTTTATGAAATGCTTTGGAAAAGACTAAACGATGGTTTCGTTTTGGCACGCACGTTAATACATTTTGACAAAGAAAGGCGACGACCCCTCTTATTTTATTTATTATTTCAGAATTTGCTTTATGGGGTGAGAATTTTTGGTGTCTACATATAGTAAGTCATTGACCTGGAGCAAAAGTATTGAACACCCGACTAACCCGGGTGTGTAATAAAGCTAACTGGACCTTTGCATGTATTGGAGAATTGTATCTCCGTATTGCGTATTGAGTATGTAATGAGTATGTATTGTGTATGTGTATTCTGGAAGATGGTAAGTAAGTATTGGTTGACTCGTATTGTCTTCCAAGCATGTGATGTACTGTGCGTATGTATGTATACCTTGGGTAGTATTGTAGTATCGTGAATGAAAGCATGTAAGTATGCATGTATGTGTGTATGTATTGCAAAATGATTGCATGTATTCGACCAAATGGTCGGCGTACCCTCGCTAGTACGCGGGGTATGCGGTTATCATATTCAGCGTAAGCTGAACCCCTCGGGGGAACATTTTTAGTGTGCAGGTACCCGGAGCGGATACGGTCGAGTAAGGGACCGGTGGCACGCCTGGTATTTAGAAGAATCTAGTTTGTGAGGAATGGGTAGTAAATTGACGCCTAGTGAGTATGTATGAATTTGGGAGAAGTATTGTATTGATTTGGAACCTAGTAACTCGGTATGTGCAGTGTATTATCTTGTAAGGGATTATGGAGCATTGTACGGAATGGAGTATTGTATCAAATGGAGTATTGTAGTACTCAGGAAGTAATGGGAGTATGTATTGTGTTTGCGTAGTACTCGGATATTCCGGTCCATCAGACCGATGCTGTATGTATTAGTAGCCTTGTTAGTCACGTGGGTGACTAATGGCATTGTACCGCCCGCCGTTGAGTATGAATGTATCCGCTGCGTGAGTACGAATGTATAAGGAGATTGGATGGTAATGACGGTATTAGCGGTAGGGGTGTTACAAAAAGTGGTATCAGAGCGAAGTATCACTCTGATGACTGGAAATACCGAGCTTAGGAAATACAGAGTTAGGAATTAGAAGCTTAGGGCTATGGGCTGAGTGATAGCATTAGAGAGATGCTAGTTAGGAACTCCCGGTGAGTACCGGAGACCTACAACACCAGTCCCGCCCACCGCAAACCCCATTGTGTAACTTGGGAAAGGACGCCAGAGAGAAGAAAAACCTTCTCATACTCGGGGAAAACCCGGTCTGGCAGTTGTGAAGCAATCACACAGTAAACAAGAACCGACGTATGGTAGATTCCAGAAAATGGAAGACCCGGAAGTGGAACCCGGTTGAAAACAATAACCGCACTTAATAGCGGTAGTATAAACACTCCAACCACAAGGAGGCTATAACTTGCAACAGCATGGGGCGACATGCTTAGCAGTCGCAGAACCTAGCTAAACAACCAGCAACAGGAAAGGAAGCACTAACCGTGAAACGGAATGGAAGCAGGGGCAGTAATGAAACCCGAGACCCAAGTCTGCGGGACAACAGTAATAGCCAAGCAACACCACCAACGGTAAGCTAGCTGGCTAAGGACATAGTCGGGAGTGACTGACTCCAAAACCACAATGCCAAAAAGGTTACAAACCTGGCCAACATAGCTCATACATCTACAAGAATATTCACAAGATATAATCTGATGTAACTACAACCGTAGTGCTTAAACCGAATCAGGCTCAGTGACCACAACAAGCGTATGAGAACAAGCAACAAGGAACAACACAACCAAGTCAAAGGGGGATCTCCAAGGATTGGAGAAGTACCCTGATCACGGACAGCCATGTCAAACTCACTGAGAAGTTACTCAGAAGGGTAGTTAACCTAAGTAAATGATCAACAAGATCAAGGGAAGAGTCTACGAGACTATCAAATGCGGGTGGGAACCATACTGTGATCGGTATAGGATTACACAAAAACCACCAGTACCACGCACTTGCCACGGCAAGTGCAGTAAGAACATGAATATGTAAAGGAACACTAACATGTCACAAGTGCGTAGCAATGTACGGTGACCGAAATGAAACAACTACAGGACCACACATCCTAACAACTAGAAGTATGGAACCTTAGAAAGGCCTAACGGCCGGATCACTGTATTTAGAACATACCGGTCAGCGAGAAGCTCGACTTGGTCAAGACCTCAAACATGGCTATGCCATGAGAGACTTCTTTTAACACCGAACCATAATTTTTAAAAAACCCAAAATCTTCTTTCAAAACCACAACCTTTCTTTAAACCTCGGATTTTAAAACCGAACCAGCCGAACTACGGTGAGTATCATCGATTGATACAAGAGGAGTTGACAATAGAATACTTCACTTAGGCGTGTGACGAACACTACGAGTGTACCCAATCACGGGATGTGGGACAACCGCACTCCGAAGGAGCTTGCGGGCCTGACACATAGTTAGGTAAGTGGCAACGTATCAACACGGTACCCCACATATGTATACATGTAGTGTATGAAACACGGGAAGTAGTCAACTCCGTCCTACGGACCGCGAGTAAATTCTAACCAGAACGACTGGACACCACAGACAATCAAGGAGAAGGAAACTCAGTTAAGGAACAAGTGTAAGGAACTCAGAGAATCCATCTGAAGATAAGGAATGAAGATTGGGAAGGTGCAAAGAGCACATACTAGTAAGCAAAGACATTGGATATGTCTCAAGTAATTCAAGCAATCACCTGACAGCTGGAAGGGATACCCAGACTGAACACAGTAAGGCATAGGCCTAATGTGAACACAAAAATGCTCAACAGACGGGACCGAGTTCCCAAGAGCAATCACAAGATTACTGAAGTGGGATTCCACCGCACGTAGTAACCAAATGGCAAGCGGAGAGTACATGCTGCCTTCGGAGACAGCAGGTGGGACTCTCTCCGACCGAATCCCCTTCCGACTCCAACAGACAGACCCTTGCGACCAGAGAGAGATACTTCCGACAGACTGAGAGTCACTCGTCTCCGAAGCAGAGCAAGACCCTCTCCGAGAGACTAAGGAATAATTAATCAGGGAAAAGTTGTACGAAAGCCTTGAATGTTTGAGAATATTCTAGAAAGGTGTAGGCCCACAAAAACGGTTATACACTACAGAGGAGCCTATAAATAAGAACCATAAGTTATGTAATTGGACACGCTTTTATCAATACAATACTTGGAGTTCTCTTTGCAATCTCGGTCTGAGTGTGAGTTCCTTACAGTTTCATTTGGCGCCGTCTGTGGGAAAGGAACGTCGAAAGACAACCACGATCCGATCCACAAGAGTCACGTTTCTTGTTCGACCATGGCACCACGCTCAAGCAAGGGGAAGGGGAAGATGGCTGCGACTGGGGAAAGCTCGTTCTCAAAGGAAGACCTCACCGATCTGATGAGGAGTTTTGCGCAAGAAGTTAATGAGAAGATAGCTGAGAACAATGAGCGATTCCAACAGGAGCTGGCGGATAGAGATCTGGAGCACCAGAAGAAGATCAGCGAGATGGCGAGTGTAATCGAGAATCTGAAATCAAAAAGCGGATCAAAGAGTGAAGAAAGCCGGAAAGAGAAATCACCACCGAAAGATGTAGAGGAGGACCTCGTCGACATGTCGCTGTATCCCTTCACCGAAAATATCCGGAAAGCGAAGCTTCCACCGTTCTTTGTCGCTCCGGCAATAGAGAAGTATGACGGAACCGGAGATCCCGCTCAACACATCAAGAAGTTCATCTTCGCGATGAACACTCAAGGAATCAGTTCCCAGGCACTCTGCAATTTGTTTCCGGGGACACTTACTAAAAGAGCTCTAAATTGGATCTCCTCTCGGAAACCTCAATCCATCTCGAGCTTCAAGCAACTTACAGAGGAATTCCAACTTTACTTTGCAGCAAGTAAAAAGATCCAGAAAGATACGATCGAACTGATGGACGTTAGGCAGAAAAAGGGAGAGACGGTGAAAGAATACAGCGAACGCTTCCATAAGCAAGTGGCTGAAATAGATGATGTGGATGAGAAGATACTGGTGAAAGCTTTCGGAAATGGATTGGCAAATCCAAGGCTGGCAGGGAAAATTGCTACCAAGGCACCACAAACTCACGGAGAGTTAGCAGAAATGCTGCACGATTTCTTGAAATCAGAGATTGCGGAAAATAAGGCGAGAGAGTTGGCCAATAGTTTCAGGCTGCCTAACGAGAAGAAACAGGGAGGAGCGTCGTCTGTTGGCGCGAGTTATGGGGAGACATCTG
Organism: Limonium bicolor; assembly: GCA_023374045.1. Taxonomy (NCBI): domain Eukaryota; kingdom Viridiplantae; phylum Streptophyta; class Magnoliopsida; order Caryophyllales; family Plumbaginaceae; genus Limonium; species Limonium bicolor. The sequence goes on from CM041778.1 coordinate 94,512,215, forward strand.
CTTCGAAACCTTGGGGAGCAAGGTACAGGCCGTACGGGAAGGATCCAATCGTGCCTTCCCATACTGGAGGTAAGACGACATATGGAGCAAAAGTTATTTCTATCGCTCCAGGAAGGTACGCAGCTGCAGTAAGGGAGGGCTATCTTCCGCCTCCGAAGAAGCCTGCCTCAGGTGAGAGCACATTGGCGTTTTGTGAATTTCACGGACACTACAGCCACAGAACGACTAATTGTGTAACATTATCGAAAGAACTGAACAAAATCGATGAGCAAAAGAGGAAACAAGAAAAGCAGAGACAGGAAGTCCCCAAACAGCAAAAGAATAACAGCGACTACCAAAACCGATCTCGTTACGGGCATAACGGGGGTGGCATGAGGAATGAGGATCACCCCGAGCTAGACCATAGCAAATCTTTCGATTTCGGAGTCATAACTGGTTTATTCTCAGAAAAGGGGCCGTTCACGGCAAAAGAAAAGAAAAGACACGTACACGAAGTCCATGAGAAGCTACCGGAGAAGAAAGTCCAAAAAAGGGAACCCTTACCACCTATCTACTTCACGGAGGAAGACGAGGAGGGAGTCTACCCCCACAATGATCCCCTCGTCATTCGAGCTCAAATCAATGATAGGATGGTGGGAAACATCCTTGTCGACAGCGGAGCGGGAGCAAACGTGATCTCCTTAGCGGCGTTCCGGAAACTGGAAATCCCGGATGAAAAGGTCAAGCCGTTTACTGCTACTTTCGGAGGGTTCATTGGAGGGATCACGGCTCAGGCCAGCGGGAGTGTCGATGTCACAATGACATTAGGCCAAAAGGATGATCGGAGAACAGAAAAAATAACCTTATATCATGCGAGACCTGTCCGGGTACAATGTCTACTTGGGGCGACCCGGGATCAATGCTTTCGGAGCTGTCTGTAGCACCTACTATCTCAAGCTCAAATACTTGACAAGGGGCGGAAGGCTGGTGTCCATCCCCGGAAGCCAGAAGACAGCAAGGGTGTGCGAAGTTCGGATTACCGAGGACTTTCCGGAGGAGGATGTAGTCAAAGAAGTCGGCTCCAGTCGAGAGTACGAAGAAGGAGAGGCCAGGGCACGGATGCCTGGAGAAGCCTCCGGGAAGGCAGTAGTACCGGCGGAACAGCCAAAAGAGGTACCCCTGAACACCGATCCTTCTAAATTTTTCAAAATTGGAAATGCTTTTCACCATGATGAGCAGATTCGCTTAATGAGATTTTTGGAAAAAAGAAGAAAGACATTCGCCTGGAGCCCAAAGGACATGCCCGGGGTGGACGCCAGCGTTATCCAGCATAACTTGAACGTCGATCCGAAGTTTCCTGCCATCCGACAGAGGAAGAGGATCATAGGAAGAGAAAGGGACGAGGCTGCACGGACGGAGGTCGAAAGGCTGCTGGAGGCCGGCTTTATTAGAAAAGTTTTCTATCCAAAGTGGCTATCAAATGTAGTTTTGGTTAAAAAAGCAAACGGAAAATGGAGGATGTGCGTGGATTTCACGGATTTGAATAAAGCTTGTCCAAAAGATTTCTATCCTTTACCTTCCATAGATAAACTTGTAGCGGCAACAGCACAGAGTAGCGTGATGAGCTTTTTAGATGCGTTCTCTGGATATAACCAAATAATGATGAACAAAAATGACCAAGAGAAAACATCTTTTGTCACCTCAACTGGTATTTTTTGCTACAAGGTCATGCCGTTTGGATTGAAAAATGCGGGAGCAACCTTCCAGCGAATGATTGACGAGGTATTCCGGGATCAGTTGTCTCGAAATGTGGAGGCATATGTGGATGATATAGTAGTAAGAAGTGATTCTATAGCCCAGCACATGAAAGACCTTGAGGAAACCTTCAATACCCTGGATAAATACAAAATCAAGTTAAATCCTGAAAAATGCGTCTTCGGAGTCACTCGAGGAAAGTTTTTGGGATTTATAGTCGGACAGAGAGGGATTGAGGTTGATCCGGAGAAAACCCAAGCAGTCCTCAACCTTCCGCAACCAAGAAACATTAAAGACGTACAAGCCCTGAATGGAAGGCTCACTGCTTTAAGTAGATTTTGCTCCAAGCTCCAGGAAAAATCTATTCCATTTTTTAATACTCTCCGGAAAAATAAAAAATTCCAGTGGGATGCGGAGTGTATAGATGCCTTCGAACAAATCAAGAAAATGCTTCAGGAGCTTCCAAAGCTCGGCGTTCCGACACCAGGACAGGATTTATTCTTATATTTATCGGTCTCGGAATGGGCGGTGGCAGCAGTCTTAGTCATGGAGGAGGAAAAGAAGGAAATCCCAGTCTATTTTACCGGAAAAATCCTAACCGCTGCGGAGACAAGATATTCCAATATCGAGAAAGTTTTGTTTGCTCTCGTAATCGCATCCAGAAAACTGAAGCCATACTTCCAGTCGCACCGAATCACCGTCCGAACTAATTGGCCCTTAAAACAAATCACCAATAACCCGAACGCCTCCGGAAGGATGATTACTTGGACGGTGGAGCTTACTCAATTTGAAATCCATTATGTTCCTCGGACAGCAATAAAAGCTCAAGCCCTGGTTGATTTTATCACCGAGGCAAGTTTCTTCTGTCAAGAAGAACGGGAAGTCCCGTATAAGATGTGGGTGGATGGAGCTAGATGTAAAACTGGTGCGGGAGTTGGGGTTGTGATCCAGACTCCTGATGGAAGGAAAATGAATCATGCTATAAGGTTGGAATTCGAAGTAACAAACAATGAAGCAGAATACGAGGCGTTAGTACAAGGACTGGAAATAGCCTGTGCTCTGGGGGTGGTGGAGCTGGAAGTACAATCTGATTCCTTGCTTGTGGCAAGACAAAGTGAGAACATCTTTGAAACAAAGGAGGAAAAATTGAAACTGTACTTAATAAAAGTACAGGATCTAAGGGCAAGGTTTTCAAAATGCAATCTCCGACATATATCCAGAGACCAAAACTCGGAAGCCGATGTACTGGCTAAATTAGCAAGTATAGCGGAAGGAATTCCGGAGGAAGTACAGCTACAACTACAGAAACTCCCGAGTATAGGAGAGACGGAGACAATGGCAGTTGAAATAACCGATTTAAGCGAATCATGGATGACTCCCATTATCCGGTATATCCAGCAAGGGACACTTCCAGAGGAAGAAAAAGAAGCCAAAACAATAAAAAGAAGGGCAGCATCGTTCTTTTTCGAAAACGGCCAACTGTATAAGCGATCTTTTGGCAGACCATCGATGAAGTGTTTGACGGAGAGTCAAGGGCTAGAGCTTGTCACCGAAGTCCATGATGGGGTGTGCGGCAACCACCAAGGAGGAAGGGCAATAATGCATAAAATATTAAGGATGGGCTACTTTTGGCCGACAATCCAGAAGATGTGCGGAGACTATGTCAAAAAATGCGTACAGTGCCAGTTACATGGTCCAAAAGTTGGAAACCCGCCTGCGGAGATGAAATCTATCACCTCCCCGATCCCTTTTGCGAAATGGGGATTAGATATCGTCGGTCCATTTCCAGAGGCATCCCCCGGAAGGTATAGATATATGTGGCGGTAGACTACTTCACCAAGTGGGTGGAGGCTCTTCCGGTAGTAAACATAACTGCGCGAAAGACAGAGGAGTTTGTTTGGAAGAACGTCGTGTGTCGGTTTGGAATACCAAGGGTAATCATAACGGACAACGGTGCGCAGTTCAATTGCAAGAGCTTTAAGGATTTTTGCGAAGAATGGAAGATTGACCTGAGGTTTGCCTCTGTAGCTCATCCACAAGCAAATGGCCAGGTGGAAAATACAAATGGACAAATCGTAAAAGCTCTGAGAAGGAAGTTGGAAGGGAAAAAAGGAAGGTGGGCGGAGGTTCTACCACAGGTCCTATGGGCTAACAGGACGACTGTCAAGGGGCCAACCGGAGAAACCCCTTACAGATTGACGTACGGTCTGGAGGCGGTGGTACCCGCAGAAATCATGATACCGTCGAAAAGGATTGAAGGGTACAAGGAAGAAGAGAACGATGAGGGCATCCGAGATGAGTTGGATCTTGGATGAAAAACGAATGATCGCCGACCTAAGAAATCAAAATGACAAGTTGAGAATCGAACGACATTTCAATAAAAGGGTAAGGGAACGGTCCTTCTCCGCAGGTGACTTGGTACTACGGGAAGTAAAACAGCCAGCGAAATTGCAACCTCAGTGGGAAGGCCCATACATCGTTCAAGCTAAGACTGGCCGGGCATCTTATAGGCTCCAAAACATGGACGGGGGTGATTTACCACATTCTTGGCACGCAGAATGCCTCAAGAAATTCTATGTTTAATATCTTTTTTCAACTGCAGGTTAATGGTTGTTTGGTAAAAAGCACAGGAATAATTTCATACAGATGTCCGACGATCTCGCAAATGGTGGCAATAAATGAGTTGTTTCGTTGCGAATATTCTTTTATCACTCGGAGTTTGCAAAAACTTTTTTCAGAGGATTGATCACCCTTTGGTCTTAAAAAAATATATTTTAAAACAGTTTCTGATTATTGTTTGGTTTACTTAAAACCAAGACCAGCGAGTCTTGAGAAAAGAAAAGAAAGACAAAGAATGTATTCGACGATCTCACCATTGGCCATGGTAGAGTGTTTTGTATCCGACGATCTACCATCAACGATGGTAGTGTAATTCATCCGACGATCTCACTGTCTTACTGACAGTAGAGTGTTAATCCGACGATCTCACCGACTCAAAGTCGGTAGAGTGATAAACAGACGATCTCACCATGTGTACAGTGGTAGAGTGTGAAAGCGTAAAGGTGTAACTAAAGGGTTACCAAAAGGCAATTTCAACAAAATGAAATAAAAGCAGCTTAAAGATTAACATTAATCAAAATCTCGACTTTCGGGAAACCGGTCGCTCCGGTCATACCCGAAAGGTCTGGTTGGTCTATTATAAAAAGATAGAAGATGTTATTTACAAACACGAAAGTACTCTGGAGCAAAGTATATGATAACTATAACAAAATCATGAGCAAAAAAAAGTTTATGGTGCAGGTCCTGAAGGATCTTCCGCAAGCTTCTCAGATTCTTGCGACCGCTTCCGAGGGGTGGAGGTACTTCCTCCGGAGTCTTCCTTTTGCTCACCTACCGGAGTAAGGCCGACGCCACTTTGACCCCGAGCAGCGGCTGACACCATAAAAGACGGGACGAAGCAGTGTTCCCGCGGGCCGTGAGAACCTCGCCAATTCTGTAGTATCCGGTGGAGCGCGAGAGCCTCAAACTCTAAGCTTTCGTAAAGGGCCTCGTCCACGGATTGTGTTTTTCGGAGAAGAACTCCGACACAATACGCTGACTCTCTCCAGCAAGCTTGCGACATTGGGAAGAAAGTGTCTCTTAAGACCTGAGACAGTGCGATCCTTCGTTTGAAGTTCCGACTGCGTCTCTTTAAGTTGCCCCTTTAGCTTCGCAACCCGGCTCTCATAAGAAAGGGTGAGACTCCGGTATCGTTCCCTTTCTGACTCCGAAGTAATCAGTGAAGCTTTAAGTCCAGACACCTTTTTAAGCCAAAAGTCGGAGCTTCTGGTGGCCTCCAACGAAGGACTTGGATTTTCTGCAAAAAAATACAGAGGGTTAACAAGAAATAACAAGAAAAAAAAAACTTTCAAAGATATGAAAGTTACCGGAAGCCTTTTTCTTCTGAAATTCCACCTCTGCCTCAAGCTCTTCAATTCGAAGAGCGGCTTCCGCAAGCTTCTGCCTCTCTGATTCAAGCTCGGCTTGGAGATCACCCTGTTTGGCTCGGCTGCTTGCAGGAGTTGGTTCTTTTTTCCCAGCTCAGACTCGAAAGAAGACCGAAGATCCTCGGTGGATTTCTGGATCTCTTCAAAAACCTTCCGGAAGTCTTCAGCTTCCTCTTCCAGCACCCGCTTCTGGTCGTCGAAGGAAGCCTGCAGCTTGTTAATAGTATCTTCTTGGTCAATAGATGCAGCTTCTTGAAGTTCTCCCGAGAGCGGCCTTCTCGGCTTCAAATTGAGCCTCAGCTCGCGCAAAAGTTTCTTGCGCTTGGCCTTTCTTGCAGCTTCTTGTATCTCTCCGCACGGGCTCCGTGGTAACGGAGGGCTTCGGACGAGTATTGAGCCTGAGTCTCAACCATTGGGCCATCGCCATGGCCTAAAAGGCAAGGGTGTCAGAATAAAAGAAGAAGGTTTTTGCGATAAATATATACAAAAAAGACAAACCTGGATTAAAGCAGACCAGAGGCGATCAAAAGCCACTCTCTCCGGAAGGGAGTGGCGGACAATAGCGTCAGAACTACCTTCCCCAACCCGAAGTTTTTGTTTTAAAGGGGTCGGATGGGAGCCAGGGGCAAAGATGCCGTTGTCATTATTGGCTGCCTTCGCAGCGGTGGACCAGAAGGACATGTACGTCATTCCACGAACAAATGGAATGCGAGGAACCGGATTTCCTCGGTGATAGCCCCAGTCCGATTTTGAAGAGGGACCGCAGACCGAAGGATCGCCCCGCGGTGGAGGAGAAGATCTGTCGTCCGCATGCCTGCTCCTAGCTCCGGACGGAGGAGCCTCCTGAGGAGGGCCATCGGACGAATCGGAGGAAGAACCTCCTCCGCGCTAGCCTCAGCAATCCCCTTACCTTTACCGGGCGGGGTCTCGCGGGCTTTCTTTCTCTCCGGAGCACCACCTTCCTTAATCGCAATGCCCTGCACAGGTCGTCGCGCCCGTTCGGGCTCTGGGTCAACGGAGGGCGGAACGGTGGCTGCAAAAGACAAAATCATAAGTAATCAAACGGAAAACAAGAAATGGAAGCAAAAGGAAGAACAAAAAGAGGCTGCGGAAAGGTATACCGGTGGAAAAAATGGAATCGGTATTTTGAGTTAAAGCTTCGTCTACGCAAAAAAAGCCGTGCAGGTCAGGGAAGAGGGACGATATGGGAGTTAAATCCACATCTTTCTTAACTCTGCCCGGACTACAGGAAGGAGTAGATACGGAAGTACCTGTTTCCGAAGGGACAGTAGCGGAGGGGTCGGTTGAACCCGTTTCGGTAACATGCTTTTCCTTTCGCACTAATTTAATTTTTTGCTGATCAACTTTTCTGGGCCCCTCGGGGGCTTTCCTCTTAGTGCCAGTAGTCTTGCTACCAGTGGGACTCCGAGCTTTTCCACCGGAAGGAGCAGGCGGCCCTCCTCTCTTCTCTTCGGCAGCTCTATAGTCAACGAGCTCCCAGTTGTAGCGGAGAGAAAATTTCCCGCCCGTTTGAACAAAAGCTGTGATAAAAAAGAAGTAAGAAACCAAGCGGAAACTAATAAAGGAGGAAGAACACAAGGAGAATACGTACGGTCGATCTTCGCCCGGTTTTGTTCAGTCTCTCCTCTGAGAGGAAGAAGGTGATGGGGTGGAGTGCCGATGAACTCAGCTTCTTGAGTATGTCTCCAACCGGAGACGGGTTTGCGGAAGAGGGGAGCGGAGAGGCAAGCTGCCCCTTAGCTATGTCTCCGACATGGGAGACTCCGATAAAAGTCCCCCTCGGAGGGTAGAAAACGAACCAGTTAGAAGACCAGCCGCTCTCCAGGCTCACACGTTTAAAAAAGGAGTACCCGGAAACGGCCAAGACGGAGATGTCCTCCTCCGTGGTAGTAGTATTCACCCTGGTGGTGAAGAAATTTACAAACTCCCGCGCATCGGGAGTAATGTCGTTCTCCGCGCAGACAGAGAGGAAGGCGTGGAGACAACCCAGGGCATTGGGGTTCAGATGGGCAAGAGTGCAGCGCCGGCAGGAAAGGAAGCCAAGAACAAAGGGGTGCGGGGGGAAACGCAAGCCGCGGTGAAGATGCTCCCGGTACACCACGAAACCGTCCCCGAAGTAGTTGAAAGGGTGCGCCGTCGGCTCCGGCACGCGAATTTGCGACCCCAGTGGGACTTGCACGCCTCTCATGATCTTTTTTAAGTCTTTCACGGTGAGACTGGAGCCGGAGCCCTGGCGAGGGTAGTCCCCGGCAATGTCTTCAGAGGGAATAGCAGGATCTTCAACAACACACCTTTCGCCGTCAGTGAAAAGTGTCGATCCCGCCGGCGTCGGAGCAGAGGAATTTGGGTTTGACAGAGCCATTGCGAATAGAAGAAGCAAAGGAGTACAGGCGGGCAAGTAGGAGGAAGAGTACGAAGGAGAAACACACAAGAACGAGAACCAGGGAATTAGGAAGCAGGAAAGGAGAAGAAGAAGGGCGGCCGCTGTATAGGCAAGAAGGCAAGATTGGAGTCGCGAAGCAAGGAGGAAAATGGGAGACAAATGCGTGAAAAGTCAGGGAAGTTCGAAAGTTTGAAAGGATAGAGAAAATAGTAGAGGGGAAAGAACGGGCTTAAATAGGCGGGAGTAGGGCACGCTCTACCAAAAGTAATCATAGCCTACTCCTGCAAATGTGTCAGAGAAGTAGCTTCAGAAGATGAGGAGGCGGCAGTTGAAGCAAGGCGCGTTGCTAAGCCTCCGCTACGTCTCCAACGGTAGGAAATCTAAGCAGGAAAGAACAACTCCGAAGACCTCTTTCCTTTTCTTTTTTTTAAAAAAAAAGAGGTCTTGTGGGACTAGGAGGAGCGGAGCAGAACACCACAATTTAAAAAAAACAAAGAGAAAGCAACAACGAAAAGATCTTTCCTTGTAGAACAAAAAAAGATCTTGTGGGACTGATGAAGTGGGATTCCACCGCACGTAGTAACCAAATGGCAAGCGGAGAGTACATGCTGCCTTCGGAGACAGCAGGTGGGACTCTCTCCGACCGAATCCCCTTCCGACTCCAACAGACAGACCCTTGCGACCAGAGAGAGATACTTCCGACAGACTGAGAGTCACTCGTCTCCGAAGCAGAGCAAGACCCTCTCCGAGAGACTAAGGAGTAATTAATCAGGGAAAAGTTGTACGAAAGCCTTGAATGTTTGAGAATATTCTAGAAAGATGTAGGCCCACAAAAACGGTTATACACTACAGAGGAGCCTATAAATAAGAACCATAAGTTATGTACTTGGACATGCTTTCATCAATACAATACTTGGAGTTCTCTTTGCAATCTCGGTCTGAGTGTGAGTTCCTTACAGTTTCAATTACCATGAAGTATAATCCATCATTGGAGAGGATACTAAGCCTAGTCTAAAATACTAGGAGAAAGCATAAACAGTCTACCCAAGAATGGGAGACGTTATACCCCTAAAGGGGATAGCTTAAATACAATACCACAAGGCGGTATAGCGGACACATCATGCCATAGACATTAGCCGGATGTAACGGCATAACTAACAACACCCATGAGCAATCCTCGAAGGGTGTCTGGAATGACAACACGAATGAAGTGTCATGATAAGAGCACGACAACTAGAACGAACACTCGGTTAAGACACCGAAAGGATTCACTTAATAGGAACTACCCTAGTCTACAAAAGGCACTGATCAACACCAGATTGCCTAAGAGTTTCCTATGAACGGAAGCGTGATGTCACGACTTACCATGGAGCCCAGTAAATACCTCCAACCTATGGGGTACACAAGAATGGAAACGTGTATAGCGGCTTGCAAAGAGCATATCTTGCAGTAATAAGGCTTAAAAGCCACCAACCAACTACGTCGTGTGAACTCAAACAGTGGCAAAATCCACACCATTACTAATAGGACTTGCAAGAAATATTATCCCATATGACAAGAAATCAACAAAACTGGACCATCAATTCAAACCCAACCTCTGAGTGACTTGGAGTAATGGTCAACTCAGCGTCACTGTCACTAGAGCATTAGTCTAGTATGCAGTTGACAAGCTTTAACTACCTTCATGCCTTCTGTAGCAATGATAACACAGGGGCACAAGAATCGGATAAATGCCAACATTGGCCTAGTCCACGTCTGGACACTACAGAAACTCGAGGAAAAGTACCCACGTTAATCGAAGACCACCAAGGTGGTGAAGATGTGAACCCTTAGAAGGGCTTCCATCTACTATAACAACAAAAACTTGTGCGTATAGATACTGCCAAGAACAACGAATAAGGAAATGAGATTTCCAACCCACTACGCCTACGAGAGGCTGTGGACTGTAGAAGCACATCGCTTAAGAGCATCGAAGCTCGAAGGAGTAAGTATACTCCTTATGCACCCAATCATGTGGTGAACCATTGTATAAATACTTACATGGTAAACCTTGTCATGAGACCTATGAGTGGAAAACACCCCTCGACAAGAACCTTCACCTACCAGATGAAATACCCTCCAATTGGGGAACGGGACCAGAAAACCATTAAAGTTCTTGGGATGTCCCGGTAATGTACACGCAAAAGTAAAACTGCATAGCTAGAGCCTATAACCAATGCTCAGCACTGAGGAGCCAGTAATTATCAGAAACAATTAATGTGAGTGCACATTGGGCACCACGAATGACCAACGCTCAAGAGAGCTGACCGATGAATCACTTCATCCACAGTCAACCAAGACGCTTGGTAAGTGCACTATCGATTATGAAATAATGTGAGGTAAGCCAACCCACACATGAAACCTGAATGGAAATGAAACATTCCCACATTGGGAATATAGTAACATTGCGGTACGCTACGACAACCGCCATACATATGAACTAGGACCTCCTAGTGTATTTACACCATAAGGAAATGGTACAAAGAGTAAGAACACGGTGCGCAACAAGTGACCGCTATGAGGAAGTAGTAGACAATGACATGAAGAATAAGTATGGAAGACAGTCAGAAATATTCCTTCCTATCACATAAGTGACTTACTGTCAAGCGTTCACACCTCTGCACTCTGTATGACTGAGTGTTTTGGTATTGCACTTGTACAACTAATGATCTAATGGGATGGCTGCGGATATGGAGAATGTAAACAGTAGTAAACCTTTCTTTCACCACAAACATGGCATAAGCCAGTCAAGCATTCTTAGCAACAGATCGCACAAAGTGTAAAACACACTATCTATCACAGGTTGTGAATTCATTGGAATAAAAAGGTAAAAGGGGATGTAAGAAAGTCACTTGGACCGACGCATTGAGAATGCAAGGTCATACAAGCAAAGAACACTTGTACTGAACCAAAGAACGGGTATAATTCAGAAGCTAGTGACAACAGAGGAGCACTACAACTTGGTAGTGACTTAACCTCGCCCGACAACAAGTCGGAGGAACTTAGTGAATAATCGTGGGAGTACGAATAGTACGTGTAATAGATTACCAGAGAGCTGGTCATTGAGTTCAAACAGCGGTAAAAATACCACACTGTTAGTAAACTTATTTCCACAATAGAGGGATAAAAGGTGATGTATAGCACATTAAGGATAACATGAAGGGTGACTAACCCAGTTATCTGGGTCGCGCAGCAGAAGCTACTGGGCCTAGCGAAGAGGTGTAATACACCTAGTAAGTATGAAAGAATGGCTATTAATGCCTTGAAGCCTAATAGGCTAGAACCGAATTAATTATGAGTTAAATAACTCATATAGGAATCCTCGGTGCAAAGACTAAACCATTTGTAGGTTAAGACCCTTTGACCAGAGCATATTGTAGTTATCGTAGTGAAGCTAAACGCTTCAGATTGCCCAAATCGAGTAAACCAATGTTTAATAGTAACATATGGTAGATTATGTGGGCGTAATCCCTTTTAAGGGGGGTAGAGCGAAAACCGCTTAATGTAAGTATCACATATAAAACGTAAACTATAATGTGCATAGCACAAATGAGAATTGATTTAATGATTAGTACTTATGTTAAATAAACATACATATTCATTATATTGTAACTGTGGTAATTTGGCACAAGAGATGCGAATACCACAGGATGATATGCCCATCTGTAACCCCCAGTGTAAAAGTATTAGTAAGAGGAGTAGGGTAACCCTTTGGAAATGATAATTCCTATTGTGTGTCTATTTGAACTTAGACATGGCATTACGATGCATGAGTCGGTATAAAACCGATGTAGAACCTAGAGGAATTGAGTTCCCTAGGTGATTGTTTTGAGACAATTGAGAATGAGTAGTGGACGGAGCTCCACAAGTATTGTATCCTTAAAGAGTAGTACAATTGACTATGAGTAGTAGAGGAATGTAGCCCATGAGTATATTAGCAGCTGAATTTCATGAGTACGGTATTCCCTAGTCTGAATAGTAGAGATAATAGAGGGTAATGAAAGAAAGTAGAGAAGACTGATGAAATGAGCACTTAGGCATCGAATTCCGAGGAAAGTATTTGGGAAGTAGTTGAGAATGATTGATGGACTGAATTCCATCCTTTGAGTTGTATGAAATTGTAATTTACTAGGAAGAGAAAAAGGTAGAAAATGAAAATGATGGAATTATCTGTTGTTTGAAATTGATGTGGGATGTCGAACTTGATCCTGATCAGATCAAGGGAAACCGAACACAAATTGGGGTGGAGAGATAGTTCAACACTGATGCTGATCACATCAGGGTTGAATGATTCTCGAAGCTCCCCTCAAGTGGTCACAAGAATCACGCATAGGGTAGAAGCAATAAATACAACTGGAATTTGGAGTTGTATGCCGTGGAGGACTTCTAAGTAGTATTGCGAAAGAATTTTCTTAGCCCGAAGATGAAGGATTTGCTAGAAGCGTATACCTGAAGAGGTAGTAGTGTATCATATTGTATTATTCCAAGGGCAGCAGGACATAGAAGAGTCCTGTGTCTAGATGACCTGAGTGCCTGCGGAGTTGTAATGTGTATTGCATTGCTTTGGGAATGCTCTGCACCATATGTATGTATAAATCATGTAATGCGGATGGAAGTAAGTATGGTAGACTTGTATTGTATGGAATGTAGAAACCTGGTAAGGAATCAGAATTGTAAGGAGGAAGAATGTACGTCTGGCATAGACAAGTAGGAATGAGCAAGCATTGTAACCCTATAACCTTGAGCAACTTTAAGACAAAGTTCTTAGGGGGGTAGATTTAAATACCCCAAACTTAAATAAAGAGATTAAGATAATTCTAATCGTATTAAGAGCCTAATAACGCTTAAGTAATATTAGTAAGGAAAATAAATCCAAAAGAGATAAAGAAACGCTTAAAAAAGCGAAAAACGCTAAATAAGCGTTAAATAACCATAAGGCGCGAGACCGCGTTAGAGTATTATATGGATTCTTAAGGCTTAATAATGCCTAAATATATGAGGGAACGAATCCCGAAGGAACAGACCTTTAAAATGGGTTAAAAGCATAGAAAGAACCTTAAAGCGCGTTTTTCGAGGAAACCGGGAAAACGTGACTTTAAGCGGGTCAAACAGACTCGTAACAATTTTGGTAAACTAAATAGTCACTAATAAATATTAGTGGAGCTTTAGAACCAATAAAAGTAATTAAACGAGAAAATTCCGGAAAACGGGCCCGGGTAGTGAACAGTATCAAAACCGGGTAAAATAACGAGCGCTTTCTGTAAAAGAAAAAAACGCTACAGCTAGTAGTAGTGTGTGGGGCCGATTTTTAATGGGTCAAATAACCCTCTCATACACATGTAACTAGCTAATAAGTAGAGGGAACCAAAAAGCAAAACAAATAAAAGTACAAAAGTAAAACCACACTCTCTCACCTCTTATTCTCACTTTTCCCTCTTCTCTCTCCTATTTCCCCCTCTCTCACCGTCTCCCTCCTTTCCTCTCTGGCTTGGGCGATTTTTGAGAGCTCTCCCATGGCATCCATGGCTTCTCTTCATTCTTCCTCATGCTCTAGCTCCATTTGAGCTCCAAATGTAAAATAAAATACATATTTGAACTCCCCTCTTCAAGCTCTACATTTCTATCTTTTCAAAATCCGAAAATGAGCAACTTCGTCTCCATGGGTTTTCCCCATTTGAAGAGAAAAGCACACCATTGTGAAGCTTGGAGTCTCCCCTTTCCAACAAGGTAAAAATCTCCATGAAAGACCTCATATTTCTCCATCTCTTTGTATGGCCGATTTTACCTCTCTCTCTCTCTCTTACCTTGTTTTCCTCTTGCTTTGGAGCATTGTTTCAACCCTCCAATGGTGGAGTAACCCCCTTCTTGATTCAAGGGTGAGAATCCCTCTCAAAGGTCTGCAAAGGTAAACCCTAGAATTTGTATTTTAAACACTTCAATGAATTAGTGTTATTATGAGGGTTAGTAGGTTAATTATGCTTGTCTTTGTGTGCTTGGGTAATGGGAATGGAGTTTGGCAACTCCATTCCCCACAAAATCGATTTGGACAAGAAGGAGAGGAAGATGAGAAATGGAAAAGAAAAGAAGGAAGTATAAGCTCAAGGTAAGAGCTCCTTCCTAATGTAAATTCTATTGCATTAGAGTAATGGGAATGGGTAAAATATTTAAAGAACCCAAAACCTTGTACTAGTATTGAGAATTGTGAAGTTTGAGTATTTAAGAGCAAGTATGTGGATTGAAGGCCTTAGAGCCAAATAACTGTATAAGAGTATTTGTATTGTGGATTGAGGAAATATTGGTGTATTGGGATTTTGTATGTGTGCTGGTAGAACCCTTGTGGTTTGGCTAGAATAGGGATGAATCTGATGAGAAAGGATGTGTGTGAATAAGTAAGGAAAGTAGATGAACTATGGCAAAATTTTAGTAGGAATTATGTATTTAAGGATGACTTGGTGAGTGGGAGAACCAAGGTGTGTATTGGGACTAGTAGAGAGGTTTAGTAGCTATGGAATGGTAATTGTAGTATGAGAAATAAGAAGTGTAAAATCTGTAGCAAAGTGTATAAGAATACATTGGAGAAGTTAGGAGAATTTAATGTGCAAAATTTTGTAAAAGGAGTGTTGGAACTTGGGTATAGGTAGTGCGATGGCTTAGAAATGAATTGGTATGGTAAGGAGCGGTATTTAGAATGCTAGGAGTAGCATTGGTTGAGGAAGTATTGAAGGGGAGAATTGAATTGTAAAATCTGTAGCATGGGTGTAACAAAAACTGTTTCATGTGTTGTAGAAGAAGTAAGAAAATTGTGTAAGTTGTTTGATGGATTTAGTAATGGGATTGGTGGATGGATTGAGGTATATTAGGAAGCCTAAATGGCACCAAAACATGTGGGATTACATGTAGGAAGGTTGAGGAAGTAATGGGTAAAAGAGAGGACTGAAAACAGATTTTAAAACTGAAGTACTGGGCCGGACCGGACTTGCGACCGGACTTGCAAGTTCGGTCGAGCCCAGAATTACAAAGACGGGAAACCTTCTGGAATAGACCGGACTTGCGACCGGACATGCAAGTTCGGTCGGACCAGAAAATTCTCCCGTCTGAAACCTTCTGGAATAGACCGAACTTGCGACCGGACTTGCAAGTTCGGTCGAGCCAGAAAATTCCCGTAATGCAAGCTACTGGAATGGACCGACCTTGCGACCGGACTTGCAAGGTCGGTCGGGCTAAAATTTTCAAAGACAAAACTTACTGGAATGGACCGACCTTGGGACCGGACTTGCAAGGTCGGTCGGCCCTAGAATTTTCACACGATGTAGCCTACTGGAATGGACCGGACTTGCAAGGTCGGTCGCAAGTCCGGTCGAGTCAAAAAAAAAAAGTTTTAATTATATGATTATAGTAATCATATATACATGTATATATGCCTATATACACATATGCATATATATGTAGTAATACACCATTAATGAAGTAGTAATGGTAAGAAAGTAAGTAAATGAGTAAGGAAGCAAGCTTAATGAGTAATAAGGAAAAGAATGGTTTTATAACCAAGTATGAATGTAAAGGGAGTAGTAAGTAAACATTGAGAATATCAATGAAGGAGTAAGTTAGATCAATAATAGACCATTGATCATACTACTTCATGTATGTATAGGAATCCAATAGTTGATCCTCGAAGGAGCCGGTAGTGCGGATACAACGGTGAACTGTATGATTTCTTCATGCCCTGTATCCTAACTTGGTTACCCCGATTTGTGTGCTTATGTGATCACCAATAAGATAAATGCACGAATCGGATTTATATTGCACTTAACTGTGTTTGAACTATTTGTTCTTGTTGTATCTTCTTGAACAATTAGTTTGTATAATTCATGAAATGAATGAATGGAAATGAGAAGTATGTGTAAGTATTGTGTACTTGTGTATTGTATGTATGTATGGAAAGTAAGTATGGACTTCTACTAATTCCTAACAATCTAACTCCTGACATGAGTAATGAGTAAAATGGAATGAGTAGAAGCCCGATATAGTTTCGGCCACGCGTGAGGATAAGGAAACACAAGAGGTTGGATCCGAATCCTGGCTGTAATCTTTTCCATGGACCAATTCCCTTGAATGGGTAGCATCCTGGATTAGTGGGCCACCCTAAAGCCCGGTGGTGGGATGTAGTAATCCCTGCCCGGAGGTCATACCGACTTAACTAAAAGTAAAGTATGTAAGAAGTAAGTATTGCATGTGTATTGGTCTTGACTATAGTAAGTCATTGACCTGGAGCAAAAGTATTGAACACCCGACTAACCCGGGTGTGTAATAAAGCTAACTGGACCTTTGCATGTATTGGAGAATTGTATCTCCGTATTGCGTATTGAGTATGTAATGAGTATGTATTGTGTATGTGTATTCTGGAAGATGGTAAGTAAGTATTGGTTGACTCGTATTGTCTTCCAAGCATGTGATGTACTGTGCGTATGTATGTATACCTTGGATAGTATTGTAGTATCGTGAATGAAAGCATGTAAGTATGCATGTATGTGTGTATGTATTGCAAAATGAATTGCATGTATTCGACCAAATGGTCGGCGTACCCTCGCTAGTACGCGGGGTATGCGGTTATCATATTCAGCGTAAGCTGACCCCCTCGGGGGAACATTTTTAGTGTGCAGGTACCCGGAGCGGATACGATCGAGTAAGGGACCGGTGGCACGCCTGGTATTTAGAAGAATCTAGTTTGTGAGGAATGGGTAGTAAATTGACGCCTAGTGAGTATGTATGAATTTGGGAGAAGTATTGTATTGATTTGGAACCTAGTAACTCGGTATGTGCAGTGTATTATCTTGTAAGGGATTATGGAGCATTGTACGGAATGGAGTATTGTATCAAATGGAGTATTGTAGTACTCAGGAAGTAATGGGAGTATGTATTGTGTTTGCGTAGTACTCGGACATTCCGGTCCATCAGACCGATGCTGTATGTATTAGTAGCCTTGTTAGTCACGTGGGTGACTAATGGCATTGTACCGCCCGCCGATGAGTATGAATGTATCCGCTGCGTGAGTATGAATGTATAAGGAGATTGGATGGTAATGACGGTATTAGCGGTAGGGGTGTTACATCTTCATTCTCTTCCATGCCCAAGCTTTGATAAAGCTCCAAATCAAAAATAAATTGCATATTTGAACTCCTCTCATCATTCTCTATTTTCCTCTCTTTTCAAAATATGAAAATGAAGAACTTCATCTCCATGGGTTTTCCCCATTTGAAGAGAAAATGGCATCAACGTGTAGCTTGGAGTCTCCTCTTTCAAGCAAGGTAAAAATATTCAAGAAAAACTCATTTTTCTTCACCCTCCTTTCTTGACCGATTTTGCCCCTCTTTGATACCCCATTTTCTTCTTGTTTTGGAGCTTCATTTCACCCCTCCAATGGTGGTGGAATCATCTTCTTGATTCAAGGGTGAAAACCCCTCCTAAAACTTCAAAGGTAAACCCTAGAATTTTGTGCTTTAAGCTCCTTCATCGGATTAGAGAATTTCCAAAGGTTAGGATTCTAATTGGGTGTATTTTTGTGCTTCTTGAATGTTGGGATGAAGTTTGGCAACTCCATTCTCACTTGACCGAATTTGAGTAGAGGAGGAGGAGCAAGAGTAGAATTGAGGAGACACTTGTGAATTAAGGTAAGAAACCTACATTGAAGTTTGCTTTGACTTGTTTAAGAATTTGGGATGGGTTAAATTTAATAATAAACCCAAAATTTGAGTGATAGTGTGCTTGGGTAAAAATTGGTAGGTTTGTGGACTCAATTGTGAATTAAGGGCCTTGGAGCCAAATGTTGTGAGGTTTGTGAATTATATTGTTGTTTGGTGAATTTTGAGGATATATTATGTGCTGGTAGGACCCTCATGGGTGTGGCTAGATTAGGAATGTAAATTGGTGTGAATTGATGGATTGGGATGTGTTAGGTTTATGGGGAGGTTATGGCGAGGCGAAGTTTCGGTAGAAAATAAGTGTTTTAGGTGACTTTGGCAATGGGAGAAGCTTAGGTGTGTAGTTGGGTTGAGTAGAGATGTTTAGTGACCTTGGAATGGTGAATGGAGGATGGATTAGAGAGTGTATAAAATCTGTAGCAAATAGCATGCGAGAAACTTGGAACTTTTGGAAAAAGGGTTAGTGTTTATAACTTGTGAAACAAGGAGTGAACTTGGGTTTTAGAAGTGCAAAGGCATGAGAATGATTGGGAATGGTCATTAGGTGATTTAGTAAGGTTGGTAAGAGGTAGGAACTATCAAAAAGAAGTAGAAATGCACAAGTGTGCAAAACGCAAGAATGTAGAAATTGAATTTGTTGAATTTGAGCAAGAATTGGGTAGTGGATTTAACCAAAGATTTGGAGTGGCTTAGAGCATGTTTTAGGGTGATTAATTATGTAGAAAACTTGTGGAAAGATTAGGGAAAGTTTGAGGGTGGTTTAAGGGTTGATATGGGGTTGAAAAATGACCTTAATAGTAGTTTTTAGCAGGGTCCGGGACTTAGGATATGTACCAAGTCCCGGACCGCATCAAAAAAAGGCCCGAGAGTGAATGCAGGAATTGGTCCGGGACTTAAGTCCTGGACCAAGTCCAGGACCAGGTAGAAAAATGAGCCGAAAGTACACATAAGCATTGGTCCGGGACCTTGGGTCCGGACCAAGTCCCGGACCACCCCCAGAATTGCCTAGAAAGTGTTTTTAAGGGTACTAAACATGGGGGATTGATTCGTATTGGTTTTAGGAAGTGTTTAGGAGTTGTTTGGTGACCTTTAAAGGTCCTAAGAAGTATAAACAAAGGCTGGCAGTGATTGAGAAAGTTGCGAGTTTAAGTACACTAAGTTAAACTGAAATAACGGGATAACGGGGTAAGTACGGGAGTAGCAATTATGTTCCTACCGTAACGCCTTAATATTAATTGAACCATTTGACATGTAATTAGTGGTTCAAGAGTAAGACACGAGAAACAAGATTGAACCGAGGAACGTGAGAACACCCGGTAAAGTTAACCCCCGGTGAAAGGTATGATTTCCTCATGCTCTGTATCCTAACTTGGTTACCCCGATTTGTGTGCTTGTTTGATTGTGTGATCACCTAACAAGATAAATGCACGAATCGGATTGTTTGCACTTATTGGTGCTTGTATGGTATTGTGGTTTGTTGGTTTGTATTGTGAACTTAAAGTTTGTATAATTCATGAAATGTGAATTGTGAATGAATTGTTTGAATGATGAATGTGTATGGTAGTGCGACTCATAGTTGAGTCTTGTGTGAGTAGAGACTCGTAGAAAGAGTCAAGTGCGAACTAATAAAAAGGTGGAAACACATTACAACTATCGAACCAAGAAACGACAACATAACCCTACGAACTCACTAGAATGTGAGAAAGTATACGGAAGTAGTGAACTCCCGATAACGGTTAGAGAATCGAATTGATTTAATCCACACGATAAATAATAGTGGAAGTACACGAGTAACCTCTATCTAGAGGATTGATAATGGTACAAAGTATGAACCATGAAATAAGTGAAGCTTGATAAGGGATCTCTAAACCCCTTGGAAATATAGTCGAACCCCAATGAGAGGAACCGACTAAAATGAACAATGTCACGAACATGAGAGTATTCGATAAGTAGGGTAAGACCCTAATTCTTAGAATACTAGACATTGTGAATTCCCTAAGCCAATAGATGTTATCGAGAGAGATACCTCTAGGCTAATCCTTGTGATTGTGAAATGACTCCGAGAGAGGAGTTTTGGGAATTTGAGTAGTCCGGTAGAGAACTGGACGTTGGTGGACTTGAGGAGCCATATGCTTAGCCCCTTTTGTATTTTTAAGCCCGGTGGTGGGTCTTGTGTATGACCCTGCCCGGAGGTCATGAGAATGACTTAACATATATCTTGAGTATTGAGTATTGAACGGTGAACTTGAGTATTGAGTATGTGAGTATTGAGAATGGAGTGGTGACTTGAGAACTTGAGAATTGAGTTGAGCCTTGTAGACCTTGTGAGATTGTGAGTAAGAGAACCCAAGAGAGTGGGTAAGACAATGAGTAATTGAGTAAGGCATAGTGAGGTAGAAACCCTCAAGCCTAAGTAAAGAACAATTAAACTAACCTCCTGATGTGTGTGTTAGTGTTTATGTTCAATGTTGAACTTTGATTGTGAATGTACATATAATGTATGTTGTATGCATGTTGATTGAAATAAAATTAATCGCATGCTCTCGACCAAATAGTTGGCGTACCCTCGCTAGTACGCGGGGTATGCGGAAGTCATATGCAGCAATTTTGCTGAGCCCCTAGGGGCATCGTTTTTATTTTACAGGTACACGAAGCCGTAAACCGTTCGAGAGTGGGACGGGGTTGTTATTGGTATGGGTAGTTGATTAAGGAACTGTAGTTATGTATTGTGGATTTGTAAGACCGGAAGGTCATGGATGGACTTGGGAATTGTAGATACTCGGTATAGTGTGGAATGGATATTGTATTGTATATATAGGAATTAAAGGTTGTATTTGGTTTGTGAATTGGTTAAGTAATGGAAGTAACATTTGTATAGTGTACTCGGGATAAGACCCATCAGACCGATATCGTAATTGTTGCTGTATTTGAGTTGGGATTGGCCTTGTTAGTCACGTGGGTGACTAACGGCATTGTTTCACCCCCGGTTGTATTAGAATTTCCGCTGCTTGTGTATTGATAATGGAGACGGGTTAGGAGTTAATTGTGTGATTACCGGTAGGTGTGTTACAAAAAGTGGTATCAGAGCGAAGTATCGCTCTGATGGTCTAAATACCGAGTTTAGGAAAATACCGAGTTAGGAATTAGAGACTTAGGGCTAAGGGTTGAGTGTTAGCATGAGAGGTACGCTAGTTAGGAACTTCTAGTGTGATCTGGATACCTACATAACCAATCCCGCCCTCCGTGGTTTTAAAGTTAGGGAAAGAACGCCAGAGAGATGGAAAGACCTCTCATACTCGGGAAAACCCGATCTGGCAGATGTAGAATAAACCTTGTAAGGAGAAAGAACCTATCATACGGTAGATTCCAAGAATTGGAAATCCCGAAGACGGTTCCCTTTTGAACGACAATAACCGTACTGAGCGGCAGAAGATTGAAGATCATAAATATAGGATAATGAAATTTGCAGCACCATAGGGCGACGTGCTTCGCAGTCGCGAGAACCATGCGCAGCCGACAAGAAGGGAAGTATATCTACGCAATGAAGCAGAAAAGCGGAGTAACAAGACCCGAGACGAGAGAGTCCGTGGACTACAAATGCTGGATAATACCACCAACGGTATGCAAACCGACTAAGAAATTAGTCAAGGTTGGATTAACTCCAAACCTATAATGCCAAAGGGGCAGTAATGCCCGAGTAACATAGTTCAGACGACTATGCAAGCGACCGCATACCAATAGGACTACGACGTAGTTCTTAAAGATTAACCAAACCCCAGGAACCACCGCCAAACGTGGGAACGAGCTATGGAGCAAGGTATATGGAGTACCACAAGGATCGGGAAGCACCCGAATTATCGACAACCTTGACAAGAACACTGAGAGACTACTCAAGAAATTGACCACTAAGATCAAAAGATCAAAGGAAGATCCAATGAAACCACCAAGTATGGATAGAAAACAATACCATAATCAGTACAAGTTAACCTAAAAATCGACGTACCCGCGCACTTGCCAAGGCAAGTGCAGCCACAAGAAGATAATTGGAAGACCTCTGGGTGACTTACAAGTACTTACTAAGTACCACCATGACAATGGAATCAAATGAAGGATCACTAGTCCTAAGAAATTGAAGAATCAACCTTGGAAAGGCCTAACGGCCCGACCATTATATTAACGAACATACAGTCAGCAGGAAGCTGTACTTGGTCAAAGACCTCGAGCATAGCAATGCCATGGAGATTTTCTTTCAAACTCAAGATTTCTATTTCAAAACCCAAAATTTTTCTTTCAAAACCACAACTTTTCTTTTAAACCTCAGATTTTAAAAACTAAACCAAAAGAATCACGGTGAGTATCATAGAATGATACAAGAGGAGTTGACAACAGAATACTTCACCTAGGCGTGTGATGAGCACTACGAGTGTACCCAAATACGGGATGTGGGACAACCACACTCCGAAGGAGCTTGCGGGCCTGACAGACCCTTTTATGAGTTAGTCGGGTAAGTAATAAGGTACCCCACGTATGTATACATGTAGTGTACAAAACACGGGAAGTAGCCGACTCCGTTCTACGGACAATAAGGTAAACTCAAACTGAAACAGTTGGACACCTCGAATGATCGAAGAACTCAGATAAGCTTACAAGCCAAAGGAGTCAAGAACTCACTCCAAGAGTATAATTAAGAGTTAAAAGGTGCGAGAAGCACTAGAAATTAATCAAAGACATTGGATATGTCTCAAGGATATTGAAGCAAAAGCATGAAATAGCCGGTATGGATACCCGGTCTAAACACAATAAGGCAATGCCTAACATGAACACACCAATGTTCAAGGAACTAGGTAAGATACCCAGAGTGATCATCTAAGGTACCGGAGGATACCGTTCACCACCGAAGGAAGTACCAAATTGGTTAAAACCATAAGAAAAGTATTGTAGTCTACCCTAAGAACAGAAGACGTATAACCCTAAACGGGACAACTTGAAATCCAGAACCGCAATGCGGTGAAGACTGAACATACTCAAATGTTAGCCAAAGGTAATGGCATAACATGATAACACCCAGGAGCAATACTTGAAGGGTCTAAAATAAATGGAAGCGTGATGCGATAACCTTACCATAGAGCCCAGTAATACCTCCAAGCCATTTGACGGCATACAGAGTAATGCGAATATATGTGAGCCACCTATAATGAGCATAACTCTAGGCAACGTGGCTAGTATGCCATGAACCTATTACAATACATATCCCAATGGTTGCAAACCCATTGCGAACTATATGGAGAGTTGTCACGAACGACACCAGTGAAGATGGTATAATAACCAACGAGCAGGGATACCTCTCGTTAATGTGAAACCGCAAGAGCAGGTGAACATACAGATCCCAAAGAAGAGGATACCATCAATAAATGTCTGAAAATATATCTCTTTCAGAACTACTAACATAGTGAAGCTTGAGCATACAATTACCGCCAAGCAATGTGAAACAGGCTTTGATAGCAACTATTGGAAACCGAGGAGTAATCGGTTAAGAAGAAATATGTGAAGTATGAACCTGAAGTGTAAAACCAGTAACGCTCAAGGAGCTCAGAGATATAAAAGAATGTCATATGCTATAATCAGCCTAGTAAATGGCGAACCGTCGTCTAATGGTAGAAATACATGAGCGGAAGCTAATGAAATAGCAGATGCCATGGAAACCAAAGTTGTAAACAAATACGAAAATGCTGCGCAACAAGCGACCAATACATGTGAATAAATCATACAATGAGATGGAGTTGAGGAATAAAGATAGTAGACAGACCGAGCAACAAGGAAGTAATGTGCATTCCTATTGCAATCTCATAAGAAATTTACTGCCAAGTGTTTACGCCTCTGCACTCTGTAGGACTGAGTGTTTTGGTGTTGCACTTGTGCAGTAATGATCCAGTGGGATAGCTAGGAATTTGGGGAAGATGACAATTGTGGTAAAAGTTGAAAGGAGACTTATGAAAGTCACAAGGACCGACGCATAGGAAACGCAAGGTCATAATTCAGAAGTTACTGACAATAGAGGCAGCACTACAACTAAGTAGCGGCTCAACCTCAACCGATGATATGTCGAGAGAACCAAGTGAATAATCACTCAAGTACACAATAGTATGTACATTGATTCCAGCGAGCTGGATAGAAAACCTATAACTCACTGAGTTCGCGTACGGTAAAAGAGTACCACACATAATTAATAAACCTCATTTCCAAGATAAGAAGGGATAAAAGGATAATGTATAACACATTTAGGATAACAAGAAGGGTAAACAAGCCCTAGGTTATCAGGGTCGCGCAGCAGAAGCTAGTGGGCCCAAATTCTAAGGTTTAATACACCCATTGAATGAATGGATAATTATCAATGCCTTGAAGCCTCTAAGGCTAGAACCAAACCCAGTTAAGAGTTAAATAAACTCCGATGAAAATTCTTGGTGCAGGGACTAAACCAGTAAATTGGTTAAGACCCTTTGACCAGAATATATGGTATAATAGACCGTGTGGAAGTTGAACCACACCATGACGGCTGAATGCCTTCGACCTATGTCCATTGTCGACACACGGTAGATTATGTGGGCGTAATCCCTTTTAAGGGGGTAGGGCGAAAACCGCGAAATGTACGTTTTACGTGATGGTGCGTAAACTGCAATGCGCATAGCGCAAGAGCACTTGTTTTGAATGACTGGTACCTATGTTACATTAACATTTGTATCCACTCATTGTGTAAACTTGAGTATTTGTGAGATTTGAAGCGGAAAGGAGTATTGATTGTGAGAAATTTGAGGTGAATGGAGTAGAGAAACTCCATGGGGAATGAGAACACCGATTGGTAATAGTTGAAGAAATGAGTATGTTTGAGGAGTTTGATGAGTATGTGGGAGATTTGAGGAGTATAAATCAGTATGAAACCGATGTTTAACCTAGTGGGAAGTGAGTCCCCTAGGTAACTTGATTGATTGTATTGGTGAATAGATGGAGGATAGAAATTGATTTTACTTGTGAACTATTGAAGGATATAAAAACTAATTGGAGAACTAACTTGGGATTCCTTAGGTAAGTATTTCGGGATAAAATGAGTAGTAATTGATGAGATGAGTAGTAAGCGAGTAAATGAATTCTAGAAATTGGTAAATGTATGGTTGTATGATTATGACTAGAAAGATTAAGAAGATAGAAAATGAAATAATGATTGACTATTTGATTGGGTGAATTTAGGTGGGAGGTGAAACTTGGTTTGCTAGCGATCAAGGGAAACCGAACACCAAAGTGGGGTGGATGGATAGTTCAACACCAATGCTGATCACATTGGGGTTGAATGACTCTTGAAGCTCCGTACAAGTGGCCACAAGTAATCACACTAGTAATAGGTGAAACTAACATAAATTGGAATTTGGAGTTGTATGAAGTTTTCAAAATGAATTTCCAAAAGGATTTGGTATAAATGATTTTCTTTAAACTTGAGAATGAGGATTGGTTTTTAAACCACTCCCACGGACGCTAGTGGATCTTTCATGGCTAGGCACGGGTATCCGGTTGAACCATGGAGGTGAAGCTGGTTGTGAGTCGGTGGAAGTGATGATTAGTTTTGAAACCGCTGTCACCCGCTGTTGATGCGGCCTTAAGTCTTGATGACCGGTTGAACGGTGGGCGTGTGTTTTGTATTTGTCCAAGGGCCGCTCGATATGAGTAGTCCAGTCAGGGAAGAGTACCCACTTTGGAGCCTAAAGATTCTCTAGAGGTGCAAATGATTTTGATCAGAACCAAAGTACCGTAGAGCCAGAAAGAGTAAGTGCTCAATGTCATGACGGCCGTGAACCAGAGAGTGTAAGTGTTCAACGTGACCGGTACCTGAGGGATCACTCGATATGGGGAGGACTGAGTGCCTAATTGTCTACGGATGGACCCCCATTGAGAGATTGGAGAACGGATATTTTTGGTTGCTATGCATGCTTGACATGTTGTTTGGATGTGTGGTATACATCGAGTCAGACATGGAGTCTTTCGGGTTATATAGAGTTTATAGCCATAGAATTGAGTGCCTTGGTGACTAAAAACCTTAGACTCACTAACTTTATGGGCAAAGTTCTTTAAGGGGGTAGGTTGAAATACCCCAAACTTAATTAGGGTGATTAAAATTACTCTAATATGATATTGAGAGCCTATTAGTGCCTGATGAACTTTGGTAGAAAGAATAAATCCAAAGAAACAAGAAAAACGCTTAAAAAGCGAAAAACGCTAAATTGAGCGTTAAGTAACCCTAAGAGGAACACGACCTCGACAAGAGTATTGAATGGATTTTAAAGGCTTAATAAGGCCTAAATAATATATGTGAACAATTCCCGAAGAAAACGGATCCAAATAATATGTTAAAACACCAATAAAGCTTTAGCGCACGTTTTTCGAGAAAACCCAAAAACATGACTTTAAGTGGTCAAATGAACCCGTAAAAATTATAGTTCATTAAATAACTATAAATAAAAATTAATAGAATCTTAATAACCATTAAAAATAAAGAAATGAGAAAATTCCGAAAAACGGGCCCGGTTAGTGAATAGTGCTAAATCGGGTAAATAAAGCAGCATTTTTTGTAAAAGACGAAAAACGCTCCAGCTGGTACATATATAGTGGGCCTGTTTTTAATTAGTAAACAGTCCCCTCACACACACTAATAAGCTAGAAAGAAAAGAAAGAACGAAAAGAAAAAGTAAAAAGGTACTAAACTACCTTTTTCCCTCTCTCTCCTCCATTTCTTCCTTTTCCCTCTTCTCTTTCCTCTCTTTCTTTCTTCCTTGCCGATTTCTCCTCTCTCCCTCTGGTTGCTGTTGTTTTTGAAGTTCTCCCCCTACTTCCATGGCTTCTCTTCATTCTCTTCCATGCCCAAGCTTTGATAAAGCTCCAAATCAAAAATAAATTGCGTATTTGAACTCCTCTCATCATTCTCTATCTTCCTCTCTTTTCAAAATCTGAAAATGAAAACTTCATCTCCATGGGTTTTCCCCATTTGAAGAGAAAATGGCATCAATGTGTAGCTTGGAGTCTCCTCTTTCAAGCAAGGTAAAAATATTCAAGAAAAACTCATTTTTCTTCACCCTCCTTTCTTGACCGATTTTGCCCCTCTTTGATACCCCATTTTCTTCTTGTTTTGGAGCTTCATTTCAACCCTCCAATGGTGGTGGAATCATCTTCTTGATTCAAGGGTGAAAACCCCTCCTAAAACTTCAAAGGTACACCTTAGAATTTTGTGCTTTAAGCTCCTTCATCGGATTAGAGAATTTCCAAAGGTTAGGATTCTAATTGGGTGTATTTGTGTGCTTCTTGAATGTTGGGATGGAGTTTGGCAACTCCATTCCCACTTGACCGAATTTGAGTAGAGGAGGAGCAAGAGGAGAATTGAGGAGAAACTTGTGAATTAAGGTAAGAAACCTACATTGAAGTTTGCTTTGATTTGTTTAAGAATTTGGGATGGGTTAAATTTAATAATAAACCCAAAATATGAGTTATAGTGTGCTTGGGTGAAAATTGGTAGGTTTGTGGACTCAATTGTGAATTAAGGGCCTTGGAGCCAAATGTTGTGAGGTTTGTGAATTGTATTATTGTTTGGTGAATTTTGAGGATATATTATGTGCTGGTAGGACCCTCATGGGTGTGGCTAGATTAGGAATGTAAATTGGTGTGAATTGACGGATTGGGATGTGTTAGGTTTATGGGGAGGTTATGACGAAGTTTCGGTAGAAAATAAGTGTTTTAGGTGACTTTGGCAATGGGAGAAGCTTAGGTGTGTAGTTGGGTTGAGTAGAGATGTTTAGTGACCTTGGAATGGTGAATGGAGGATGGATTAGAGAGTGTGTAAAATCTGTAGCAAATAGCATTTGAGAAACTTGGAACTTTTGGAAAAGGGTTAGTGTTTATAACTTGTGAAACAAGGAGTGAACTTGGGTTTTAGAAGTGAAAAGGTATGAGAATGATTGAGAATGGTCATTAGGTGATTTGGTAAGGTTGGTAAGAGGTAGGAACTATAAAAAAGAAGTAGAAATGCACAAGTGTGCAAAACACAAGAATGTAGAAATTGAATTTGTTGAATTTGAGCAAGAATTGGGTAGTGGATTTAACCAAAGATTTGGAGTGGTTTAGAGCATGTTTTAGGGTGATTAATTATGTAGAAAACTTGTGGAAAGATTAGGGAAAGTTTGAGGGTGGTTTAAGGGTTGATTTGGGGTTGAAAATGATCTTAATAGCAGTTTTTAGCAGGGTCCGGGACTTAGGATATGTACCAAGTCCCGGACCGCACCAAAAAAAGGCCCGAGAGTGAATGCAGGAATTGGTCCGGGACTTAAGTCCAGGACCAAGTCCAGGACCAGGTAGAAAAATGAGCCGAAAGTACACAGAAGCATTGGTCCGGGACCTTGGGTCCGGACCAAGTCCCGGACCACCCCTAGAATTGCCTAGAAAGTGTTTTTAAGGGTTCTAAACATGGGGGATTGATTCATATTGGTTTTAGGAGTTGTTTAGGAGTTGTTTGGTGACTGATAAAGGTCCTAAGAAGTATAAACAAAGGTTGGAAGTGATTGAGAAAGTTGCGAGTTTAAGTACACTAAGTTAAACCGAAATAACGGGATAACGGGGTAAGTACGGGAGTAGCAATTATGTACCTACCGTAACGCCTTAATATTAATTGAACCATTTGACATGTAATTAGTGGTTCAAGAGTAAGACACGAGAAACAAGAGTGAACCGAGGAACGTGAGAACACCCGGTAAAGTTAACCCCCGGTGAAAGGTATGATTTCCTCATGCTCTGTATCCTAACTTGGTTACCCCGATTTGTGTGCTTGTTTGATTGTGTGATCACCTAACAAGATAAATGCACGAATCGGATTGTTTGCACTTATTGGTGCTTGTATGGTATTGTGGTTTGTTGGTTTGTATTGTGAACTTAAAGTTTGTATAATTCATGAAATGTGAATTGTGAATGAATTGTTTGAATGATGAATGTGTATGGTAGTGCGACTCATAGTTGAGTCTTGTGTGAGTAGAGACTCGTAGAAAGAGTCAAGTGTGAACTAATAAAAAGGTGGAACACATTACAACTATCGAACCAAGAAACGACAACATAACCCTACGAACTCACTAGAATGTGAGAAAGTATACGGAAGTAGTGAACTCCCGATAACGGTTAGAGAATCGAATTGATTTAATCCACACGATAAATAATAGTGGAAGTACACGAGTAACCTCTATCTAGAGGATTGATAATGGTACAAAGTATGAACCATGAAATAAGTGAAGCTTGATAAAGGATCTCCAAACCCCTTAGAAATATAGTCGAACCCTAATGAGAGGAACCGACTAAAATGAACAATGTCACGAATATGAGAGTATTTGATAAGTAGGGTAAGACCTTAATTCTTAGAATACTAGACATTGTGAATTCCCTAAGCCAATAGATGTTATCGAGAGAGATACCTCTAGGCTAATCCTTGTGATTGTGAAATGACTCAGAGAGAGGAGTTTTGGGAATTTGAGTAGTCCGGTAGAGAACTGGACGTTGGTGGACTTGAGGAGCCATATGCTTAGCCCCTTTTGTATTTTTAAGCCCGGTGGTGGGTCTTGTGTATGACCCTGCCCGGAGGTCATGAGAATGACTTAACATATATCTTGAGTATTGAGTATTGAACGGTGAACTTGAGTATTGAGTATGTGAGTATTGAGAATGGAGTGGTGACTTGAGAACTTGAGAATTGAGTTGAGCCTTGTAGACCTTGTGAGATTGTGAGTAAGAGAACCCAAGAGAGTGGGTAAGACAATGAGTAATTGAGTAAGGCATAGTGAGGTAGAAACCCTCAAGCCTAAGTAAAGAACAGTTAAACTAACCTCCTGATGTGTGTGTTAGTGTTTATGTTCAATGTTGAACTTTGATTGTGAATGTACATATATAATGTATGTTGTATGCATGTTGATTGAAATAAAATTAATCGCATGCTCTCGACTAAATAGTCGGCGTACCCTCACTAGTACGCGGGGTATGCGGAAGTCATATGCAGCAATTTTGCTGAGCCCCTAGGGGCATCATTTTTATTTTACAGGTACACGAAGCCGTCAACCGTTCGAGAGTGGGACAGGGTTGTTATTGGTATGGGTAGTTGATTAAGGAACTGTATTTATGTATTGTGGATTTGTAAGACCGGAAGGTCATGGATGGACTTAGGAACTGTAGATACTCGGTATAGTGTGGAATGGATATTGTATTGTATATAGAGGAATTAAAGGTTGTATTTGGCTTGTGAATTGGTTAAGTAATGGAAGTAACATTTGTATAGTGTACTCGGGATAAGACCCATCAGACCGATATCATAATTGTTGTTGTATTTGAGTTGGGATTGGCCTTGTTAGTCACGTGGGTGACTAACGGTATTGTTTCACCCCCGGTTGTATTAGAATTTCCGCTGCTTGTGTATTGATAATGGAGACGGGTTAGGAGTTAATTGTGTGATTACCGGTAGGGGTGTTACAATAATGTTGAAAACCCTAATGCCCGTCTTGCAGGCTCACACTCATCTTTATTCTCTACGTCGTTGTTCCCCCAAGGTTTGCTTTTCTTATTCTCACTGTCATTACGTTCTTGAGAACATAGATATGTTTAGATTATCTAGAAGGGTGAACAAAAGTAGTTGATATATATTTTTTGTAACATCTTGATTGTAGACCTTTCAGTGAATTTTGAAGCCAGTAATGCGGATAGCGTGCTGCATAAAAGTTCCTCAACTATTAGTAACAATTAAGTGATTGTGATTGTATTTTTCTTAGGCATGAACACTCAGTTTAAAAAGGTGTAATTATTTTAAAACTATCAGTCATAGTTTAAGGCTTTGAGCACTTAGTTTACAAAATATGTCTAACTTTTAAAGATTTATCTTTAGTATATTTTTTTTGGCCGAACCTCTTTAGTATATTTCTCTAACGCATAATGAAGATTTTCCTTTTCATTCCCTTTTTTAGAGGTGTAACACCCCTACCGCTAATCCCGTCATTACCGTCTAATCACCTCGTACTTCCATACTTACGCAGCGAATAATCCGTACTCATCGGCGGGTGATACAATGCCGTTAGCCACCCACGTGATTAACAAGGCCTACTTCCACTACAACATCATTCTGATGGACCGGAATACCCGAGTATTAAAACAAATACAATCCACACTTCAATTACTAACCGAGTACAATAATTCTTCATTCAATACATTGCTCAATACTTACCATACAATATACCGAGTCTACTAGTTTACCTTCCAAATTACAATATTCTCACAAGTCTATACATACTTGTCAAGGGTCTACCCTCCTACCCAAGTCTCACAATACCTCTTGCTTACCAAATACATAAGGGTGTACCACTTGGTACACCGGCAATTCAAATGGGCTACAAGCCTCATACAAATCAATACATCATCCAATCAATCCCTAGCTAATACTAGGCATAGCAAACCGGTCTCAACTTTGACCAAATTAGCTTCGGGTACCTAGAAAATAAAAACAGTGCCCCAAGGGGCTCAGCAAAAGCTGCATATGAAATTCGCATACCCCACGTGCTAACGGGGATACACCGACTACTTGGTCGAATACATGCGGTTCATTTTATACATGCATACATGCTATTACAGAAAGCATTACAATCATACAAGGTACATACATACAAGGTACATACACAGAAGGATACCGTACTTACAATGGAATACAATACACAAGTCAATCATCAAGGTAATACACTTCACAGTCCGTACTTCCTTCTTTGTTAGCCAGTTACCCATCCGGGTTAATCGGATGTTCTTTACTCTTATACTCGGTACCATACGACTTACACCAGCCTTACTCATACAATACTTACTTACTTTCTTACTTTTATACTCAAGTTAAGTCGGTATGACCTCCGGGCAGGGACTACACCGTCCCACCACCGGGCTTTAGGGTGGCTCACTAATCTAGGTTGCTACCCATCTAAGGGGTTTGTACCATGGAAAAGATTAAGGCCAAGAATCGGATCCAACCTCTTGTGTCTCCTCATCCTCACACGTGGCCGAAACTATATCAGGCTTCTTACATACTTCCAATTTACCAATTTACTCAAAGTTAGAGGGGTTACGTTGTAACACCCCAACCGCTAATCCTTCCATTATCCTCTAATCGTCTCCATACTTACTCTTACACGCAGCGGATACTTACATGCTCCCGGCAGGTGATACAACACCATTAGCCATTCCAAGACTAACAAGGCTACTACTACTTACAGTAACGGTCTAAAGATTAGAATATACCGAGTAACTTAAATACTTACAATACAATTCCAAATACATACTTACAACCTTGATTACCGAGTATTCAAAATTATAGAAATTACATTCCCACTCTACAAGTCTATTCAAAATTTATGAGTTTATACAACTACTCATTCACACTAAAGTTCACAATTCAATTCTCTCAAAAGGGTGTACCACATGGTACACCGGCTACTCAAAAAGGCGTCAAGCCGTGTACAACTCAGTACACCATTTTCAATCTACTAACTACTCCCAAAATGAATCGTCACGGTCCTTACTCGACCTTCAAATCTCACGAGTACCTGTAGAATTAAAAACAGTGCCCCAAGGGGCTCAACAAACGCTGCATATGAAATTCGCATACCCTGCGTGCTAACGGGGGTACGCCAACTACTTAGTCGAATACATGCTGTTCGTTTTATTCATACATACATACATGCTTTTATACACAATATTACAGTACATTACAAAGCATACATACATTCATTCATTACACACAAGGAAGATAATACAAGTCAACCATTCATACTTACCGGAATACGGAGATACACTTCTCCAATACATACACATTCCTTGTTAGCTTCTTTACTTACCCAGGTTAATCGGGTGTACATTACTCTTTTACTCGTGATCAATGACTTACACTAGTCAAGACCATTACTCATACAAATACTTTACTTACTTACTTACTCAAGTCAAGTCGGTATGACCTCCGGGTAGGGACTACTATATCCCACCACCGGGCTTTAGGGTGGCTCACTAATCCAGGATGCTACCCATTCAAGGGGTTTGGTCCATGGAAAAGATTAAGGCCAGGATTCGGATCCAACCTCTTGTGTCTCCTTATCCTCACGCGTGGCCGAAACTATATCGGACTTCTACTCATATTTTACTCATTACTCAAGTCAGAGGTTAGGTGGTTAGGAATTAGTAGAAGTCACTACTTTCATACCCAGGGTTAATACACTACACAAGTACACAACAAGCTACACATACACTTCATTCTCATCCATTCATTTCATGAATTATACAAACTAAGAATTCAAGGCATTATAACAAGAACAATATAATACAAGCACAAGTAAGTGCAGTAAAAGTCTGATTCGTGCATTTATCTTGATTAGGTGATCACATAAACACACAAATCAGAGTAGCCAAGCTAGCATACGGGGCATGAAAAAATCATACCGTTCACCGTCGTACTCGAACTCCGACTTTCCTTCGGTGTTCAACTATTCAAGTCCTATACATACATGGAGCTGTATGGTCAATGATCTATTATTGACCCAACTCATTCTTCCATTACTACTTCCATTATTCACTTACTAGTTCTTACAATTCATACTTGATTATGAAAATCATTATTTTCCCATTATCTCTTATACTCGCTTCCTTACTTATATACTTACTTTCTTACCATTATTGCTCCATTCATGGTGTACTACTATATATGTATATATACACATATACATACATATATAGATATGATTACTATAATTACACATTTTTTTGTATGGCTCGACCGACCTTACCCAGGGTCGGACCCATGGTCGGTTGAAGTCAGTGAGTTACGCAACTGAAAAATTCAGACCCGACCGACCTTGCCAAGTTCGGTCCCAAGGTTGGTCCAAGTCAGTGTACTGGGTTCGAAATTTATGACTCGACCGACCTTGCCAAGTCCGGTCCCAAGGTCGGTCGAAGTCAGTGACTTAGGGTTTACTTTTACGACTCAGACCTTGTCAAGTCCGGTCCAGGCGGTCACAAGTCAGTAGACTTCCGTCTTTGTTAATTAGGCTCGACCGACTTGCTAAGTTCGGTCCCAAGGCGGTCCGCCTAGTACATCCATTTACTTTGTTTTTTCTGTTTCATTTTCACCCATTACTTCCTAATCTTCCCAAGCATTCCCAACATGTTTAACACTCATTTTGATGCTCTAAACTTCTCTAAACCTCCTACTAAACTCACTACTCATTTCTAAGTTAACTTACACAATTTTTCTCACTTTCATTCTAGCACTTATACCAGTTTTTGTCCAGTTCTTTATTTGCTACAGATTTTGACTCTATCTTTTGCCATTCAATACTTCCTCAACTAATGCCATCACTAGCCTCCACAAATGCATTATTTCCCACTCTAGTTCTTCCCATTACCTAGCTCCTCTCCAAATCTGTTTCAAAGTGCTAAACTACCCACATTAAGCTTCCAAGTTCTCTAGTTTCGAAGTAAATTTTGACATAGTCTCCCCTGTAATTTTAACTTTCTCACCACATTGTTTGTTCACCAATGAACCCTTATCAAACCTGTTTATTCAAGGCATTAATATTCACATTTCCAACTTCACCACAACACTCCTCACACTACAATACATTATATTTTTCCTGGACATACATATTCATTCCCCAAGGTTTTCCCAAGCTTTTAAATCATCATTCAAACTTCAAAACAGTTTTATTCTCTTCTTCATTATACTACAAAATAGTTACTACTCAAAACCATATACATTACCCATTCTAAGTACTCAAAAACTGTTACAATACAACATATCAAACTAGCTCAAGGTAAGAGCATTTACCTTGTCTTTCTAGTTTTTCTTTCTTCCTTTTCCTTCTCTTCCTTTCTTCTTTATTTCTTCCTTGTTCAAGGATTGGCAATGCTACAACAACCCATACATACCAATGCTAGTTTAGAATTCATCCTTAACTAACCCTAGAATGTAGACATGTTTTTAGAGTTTAGAAAAGAGCATTACCTTCCAACCAATGAATGAAGTTCTTGACTAGCAAGAGAGCAAGAGTTCTAGCACCAATGGAGAAGCCAAAACCGGCTGGAGAACAAGGCACAAGGAATTCAAAAATTTGGAAATGCTAATATTACAAATGAGAGCTAGAAATGAGAGATTTTCGGATTTCTTTTTACCTCAAAACATCAAGGTGATGAAGGGGCTTCCAGTGGTGGTCTCAACCCTTCAAATGGCTTTCAGCCATGG
Organism: Limonium bicolor; assembly: GCA_023374045.1. Classification (NCBI taxonomy): domain Eukaryota; kingdom Viridiplantae; phylum Streptophyta; class Magnoliopsida; order Caryophyllales; family Plumbaginaceae; genus Limonium; species Limonium bicolor. Next base: position 94,547,399 of record CM041778.1, read on the forward strand.
AAATGAAAGTGGAGCTTTTGGATTTTTGAAAGGAGGAAGATGTTCTCCTTGACAAGGGGAACTCAATGATGTAGTTTTCATAAGATTTGGGCAAGGTTTGAGCTTTGAACAAGAGGAGAGAAGGAGAGTTTTGTGTGAGTGTTCTTCAAGCCTCCATGCCTGTTGAGATCGAAAGAAAAAATTTAAGGAGGAAGGGAGTGAGTATGGTGAGGGAGTGAGGGGGTAGAGGAGAGAGAGTGACCAACTCCCCTTTTCTACTTTTGTTGCTTTACTTGTTTGTCATTTAGCAAATAAGGAAAGAATAAAGAGAGTGAGAGAGGGGGAGTCAGCCGGCTACACACACACATTCTTACAGATTTTTGATTTTTATTTACAAAAGTGGACACATTAGTTTTGCTTATTTACACTCTCACCCCACAACTTCTCGGTTTTTTATAGTTTTTACTAACCGGAACCCGTTTTCCGGAATTTCTTCGTTTAGTTAATTTTATCGGTTCTAAACCTTCATTAATGTTTATTAATGACTATTTGGTTGACCAAAATTATTACGAGTCTATTTGACCCGCTTAAAGTCACGTTTTCCCAGTTTCCTCGAAAAACGCGCTTTAAGGTTCATTTATGCTTTTAATCTGTTTTAAGGATCCGTTTTCTTTGGGATTTGTTCCCTCATGTTTATTTAGATGTAATTAAGCCTCTAAAATCATAATTAGCCTAATTAATCCTTATTTTTAATTTTGGGGTATTTCATACGTAGTTAGTGAGAATTAGTTCACAATCACTAAGTCAAGGGTTAGCACAAATGCTCAACCACATTCAAGATCCTCATCATCATTCATACATTTCATGAATTATACAAACTAAGAGTTCAAATACAAACAGAAATAAACAATACACTACAAGTACAAGAAGGTGCATTAAATTCGATTCGTGCGTTTTATCTTGTTTAGGTGATCACATAGCACACAAACACACAAATCAGAGTAACCGAGGTAGCATACGGGGCATGAGAAAATCATACCGTTCACCGTAGTTATTCGATCCTTGACTTTCCTTTGGAGTCCAACCATTTGAATCCTATAACGTACACGGAGTCGGACGGTTAATTCTCTATAATTAACCTAACTATTTTAATCTTTAGAGTTTTCCTGACTTATAATTACTTACTCCTTACATTTCAAACTTACTTACATTTGTTACTTACTTCTCACTCACTTCTAGCACTTGTTTATACATCTTAGGACATTTATATGTCACCAAACAAGTCCTAAACATCATCTAAGACCAATACCCACCAATGCCCCATGATTTAAAGCCTTAAAAACACATTCGGGTGATTTTTGAGCTTGGTCCGGGTCTATAGTCCCGGACCCAAGTAGAACTTCACTTACGGCTATCTTTTTACATTGGTCCGGGACATGGTCCGGGTCCCTATTCCCGGACCACTATATTTCTGAACTCTCGGGGCATTTTTCGTGTTGGTCCGGGACTTGGTCCGGCCCCTAAGTCCCGGACCTTGCTTAAAAGCTGTCAAAACTTCATTTTTCAACCCTTAATCCACACCTAATCATTCCCTAATCCTTCCACATGCTTTCTACATGTTTAAACACCTTAAAATACTCCTAATCATGCTCCAATATTTGGTCCAATTCCTTACCCAACTCTTGCTCAATTCATGTTTAAATTACATAGATTTCACACTTACATTCTCCAAGAACTTGCACTCATTCTCTAGTCTTCTATGCTACAGATTTTGCTCCTCATTCATACTCAATCCTTGTTCCACATTAATGCACTTCCAATACACAACTTACGTCATCTTCTTCTACTCTAGTTCCCAAAGTGATTAGTTACATAACTTTTACCTCCAAGACACCTAGTTAAACTAGGTTCTTTTCTTCACATCAACACACTTAAGTCATCAAGTTTCTAGAGCAATTTTGACAGAGTCTCCCCTATAATATTAACTTTGCCCACATGCATATTTCAGCTCAACTAAGCAATTACCAATATCCATATTATTTCAAGCACTGTAATACATTAAAAATCCTGCATATATACACTTATCTCCCTTTGGCTTCCAAGCCTTTTACTATCATTTATACCACACCTAATATACCTCAATCATTTACTTACTGTACAGCAACATAGCCAATACCTAAAACAATGTAATCTCCTCTTACAAAAGCCTTAAAAGTTCTGTTTTCACACTACATACAAATCTAGCTCAAGGGTTAGCTCATTTACCTTGAATTTGCTAGTTTTCTTTCTTTTATTCCTTTCTCCTTTCCTTTCTCCTTGTTCTTGCCTTACCAAAACCGGTAATGCTACATCCACCCACAACAAATAATACTAATTCAAAAACTACCCTTAATTAACCTAGAACTTAAGCATATGTTTAAGGCTTAAAGGAAGGCATTACCTTACACTTCTAGGTGGAGCTTTTGGACAGTAAAGCAACAATACTCCAGCCCTTTTTGAAGACCAAAAACTGGCTGGGACATGGGAGAAGAGGGAGCTCAAAAATCTGGACTTTCAAAAATCAAAGGAAGGCTAGATTTGGAGAGTTTTTGGACTTCTTTCTTACCTTAAACCAACAAGGAGTTGAAGGAGCTTCAAATGGTCACCTTCAAGCTTCAAGAAGAGCTACACCCATGGAGACCAACTTCACCATTTTCGAATTTTGGAAAGAGGGGAATGATCTCCAAGAAGAGGGGAGTTCAATGGTGTAGTTTTTGTAATTTTTGGAGCTTGTTTGAGCCTTCAAAAATGAGGAAGAAGAGAGAGCTAATGTAACGCCCCTATTAACCATAAATACAGCGGAAATAAAACTCTAAGGCGATTACAGACCATCAGGTTCCAAACACCCGGCACCAAACTCACCAATTACAACTTACAATCTACAAAAGCTACGGTCTGAACTCGAGAAAAAACTTAACACAAAATAATAGAATTAAAAAACACATTAACTCTCCATAAAACCTAGTCCCATCCCAAACGCTCATTCTCTTCGTGGCCACCTGTAAATCAATTCGTACCTGCAAGATGAAACCAAGCAGCCCACCCCAAAAGGGGCGGGTCAGTTCCCTGGAATGGAACTGGTACAATTCTCCAAAACAAAAACTTATAAAACTAACTTCAAAATAAACAGTAACATGAAAACAAACTCTTAAAAGTAAAACAGAGATAAAGCACTTCAAAACAATCAAGTTAAAGAGAAAAGAAAACAAGACAAAGATAGAGATAGAGAACTTCCAAAACAAGTCATCCACTTAAGTAGTCACACCACACAGTTAGTAAGCATCCATTGTTGATGTTAGAAACCAATTCCCGTTCGGAGTATAAAGACTCAGATAGTCACAAAGGACTAGGAATAATAAGATAGATCCAAGAACCAATAACTCAAGAGTGGAATTATTCAATTGGGAGAGATGGCCCCCACGCCAGATATCAATGTCCATATGGACGGGATATACAGCCCCCTGCTGTCAGATTAAATGTCCTGGTGGACGAGGGATATACAGCCCCCTGCTGTTAAATATCAATGCCCCTATGGGCGAGGGATATACAGCCCCCTGCTGTTAAATATCAATGCCCCTATGGGCGAGGGATAACAGCCCCCTGCTGTTACCATTGAAGACGCGCGCACGTCGAAAGAAAGATTCCCAAGATTGACCTTTTCCAAATTCCCACTAGATCACCAACTACCCAGAGCAATACCAAAACACTCAGTCCTACAGAGTGCAGAAGCGTAAACCCTAAGCAGTCAATGTCTAACGGGACACCAAATAGAAGAAACCAATACCCAAATGAGTTCCACATCCAAGGCTCAGTTAGTCACAAAGCTGAGTTAGTCACACAACCAATTCCTTCTTAGAAATTCCTCTTAAAGTCAGTTAGCGTTTTCCAAAACATCCCACAAGTCAATCATCAAAAATATCGGAGTACGAGAAATCGTACAAAACATTCCATAGAGTCCCAAAACACACACAAGCTGAGTACGAGAAATCGTACAAAACATTCCATAAAGTCCAAAACACACAAGCTGAGTACGAGAAATCATACCTGGTAAGTGTAGAGCAGTAGCCAAACAGAAAGTGTGAACTTCCACTAATCACCTATAATAATGTGTTCCAAGTATCGATCAGTTAAGTAGCTCACAGAGCTAAACACCTTTTACTCTAATGAATAATAGTTTAAAGTTTGACAAATCCTCACGTTATGGGCCAGGTTCAGGTAATTAACTCTTTTGTTAGGCCCATTTCATTTAATCCGGAATGATTTAAAGTTTTAACCTGAGAGCGGCCCAAACTCTCTTGGACTGTTTATATGGCTTTTGAAGTTCACAGACTTGGGCTTAGTAGGTTAGTCCAAGACCGGGTTGCGGTTTTGCTATTTAAACGAAATTCCCTAAAAGGATTATGCGGGGTTTCGAACATGCAACCCCGACTCAGTTCCAGGTTTATCTTGACCAACCACGCCATTGAATTTCTTGTCTAACAGAGATGTCTAATTTATTTACTTACTTACTCCTAGCCATGGGACTAGTTAAATAAACCTTTAAGTTATCATTGGCTAATTACTACAACATTGATTAAAGACCTGAAGCTTAGCACCAGTAGATAGTTATATATATATATTCTTCTAATTAAGTTTCCCACAGAAATGTTAACATGATCTCTTAATATCTAATACACTTATATACATATATTAGGATTTATCCAAAACTTCCTTAGGAAATTTTATTAAATTTAATAAACTCTTACACAACTAGTACCCACAAGGTATATTATATGTTTATTATTACTATGCAAAAAGGTGTTTAGTATCACCTTTTATGTATCCTTACTTACATTTAATTCCCTAAATGTTTTATTTTTACACACATTCCCTCCATAGACTATGTATAATCCTTGGTACCAAATTTTAATAAACTTATGTCTTAATTATATTTTGGATTATCACAAAACTTAAGGTTTCAAAGGAATAACTTAATGAATTAATTTCCTTTATTGTATTTAAGGATAAACATTATATCCCGACGTAAGGTAAAATTTACCTAAGAATTAAATCCTCAATTCATAAGTGAATTTGTAAATTATTTAATAGGATCGTGTATTCTGAAAAATCCTCATATCTTATATCCAAGTGACATATTAATATTCCCAGTGTCAAAAGGTAAATCAGTATAATATCCTATTTAACTTAGCTTCATCTAACTAAAGGCTCAAAGGTTCTAATTCTCTAATTACTATTTACAAACCTTTTATAAGTCCTAACCATTAAAGACATCACCTATTTATAAACTCTCATTCTGAATATTGGTAATTAATGTTATAAATGTATTTTATATGTCTTATCTAATTCCAAGAAACCTAAGGATCATTATTTAGATTAAATTCCTAATCACATTTTAATATAGTTTTATATCTAATCCTTTTAATGATTTCATCTTAAAATATTAAGTTATTACTCAATACTATAAATGTCAAGAAATGATTAAATCTAGACTTAATAATCCTCTTCACATTTGGATGTAAAAGTAACTCATTTATTTTATTTTGTTTATATAAGAACATTTAAATGTAAAAGTATTTCATTCATTTTATTATTAATTATATAATAAGATCTATTTGTGTAACACTTTATGTAATCTAATTACAAATACTCCTAAATTTTAACTTATTAATTTCAACCCAATTATAGATTTACCTTGTCGTCATTGACTAAATATATACATGTATTTTAACACTGTTTATATGAATCTTAGAAATTTAAAAGTAACTCTTTAAGCCTAATACATTACTATAATTTAATACCACCTCATATAATATTCTTCTATTTGTATTATGTAGAGGTTTAGTTTAACTTATTAATTCCTTCGTATTATATTTCCTATAAGGTATTTAATTTATTATTTTACTTATAGTATATATATATATATACTAGGATTTATACAAAACATTATTTATGTAGTTTTATTGTATTTAATTATTTATATTAACTTTTACACACACCTACATCCTAAATATGGTTAATAAAATAAAGCATTTCCCTTAGTTTCAGTTAAGTATATTAACTACCATATTATATAATTAATATAAATGTAGATTAATTTAGTTCCTTGATTTAACCCAAGTTACTATTTTATCCCTTAGTTAATTAAAAATATCAACTCCATAATATAGTAAGTAAAATGTAGGATAATTAAATTCCTTAATTTATATAAGTTTCTACTTAAGTAAGTATATATACATATATGTACATAATTTCACTTCTCTAAAAGCTAATACAAAAACTTTTATAAACTTACTGTTATAAAATGTTAATTTAATTTCCCTTATTTTTCCCCAGCTTAAAAGTTAATTACAAACCATACTTTAATTTTTGGTTACATTAAAAACTTTATATTATAGGCTATTCTTATGAAAAACTCATAAACACAATTTTTAAAACCTTTTATCATTGCCCAAAAATTCCCAAATTTAATATACAGTAACTATAACATTTTAGACATATTATAAAAGTTTTTTTCATAAAAATATCTTTTTAATTTAGCCAAATAATTCCAGAAAACCCGTAAATTTCAAAAATCATAACTTACGTTTAAAAACTCCAAAACCATATTAATTTACATCAAAATAAACTAGATTAAATAAGGAATCTATGGTTAAAATTTCAAGTCAAAATACATTCGGGAAGATATTTAAATTAATTCAAAAGTTAGGGTTATTTACTGAAATTTATAAAAACCTTTATAACCTTATTCTGGAACGTTTTAATCTCGGCCGTCCAGATCTTATAACTACGATCGGACGGCCCTAAATCTCCAAGTTCTTCAGCGCAGAGTTTAACCAAGTCGAGTACTAAATCGACGATTCCTCACAATCTACAGAACGAAATCGCGTGATGTCTTGTTTCTATAGCTTCGAAATCAAATTTCGGTTCCAATGATGCTAATTTCCCCAATTATAATGCGGTATTCAGTGGATTTCGAATTTAATTCGAAGTTAGAGTTCTTCCTGGAAATAGAATTCGATTCGAACTCAATTCTATCAATTTCTCCTAATCTAACATGTAATTGACTAAATTGATACATGGGTTAGATCGAAAACATGACTACGAACAACAATATCGGAGCAATTTGATCGGAGACTCACCGGATTGTGCGAATTTGGTGAATTCCAAATCGGAAACTGGAAAAAAAAACTCGAACTTGATACAGTTCGTGGTGCCAACTTTGCAGATCATAACTAGCAGTACAAAACGAGTTAGATAATGAGTAAGGGCTCATTGGAAAGAAGGATTGTAGATCTACGTATTGGTAGCAAGAACTAAACCTAACTCGCACCATACAGAAAGATATTGAAGTTACAAAACACGAGTTTACCTCTCTGTTTCGGTGTTATTTTATGTGCTGTTGAAACCGAAACTTTAGACCTCTATATCTCCCAACCAGTTACGAATCAGACTTGGGCATAAACACGAAAATTGTAGAGGGATTAGAGATCTTTACAACGAGCTAAAGAAATCGAATTTTGGTTGATTAACGAAGAAGTTATGATTGACGCAAGTTACCTGAAAACGAAGGAAATTCTGGAATTCTGGAAACAGTCTCGCAAGGTGGCTACTTTGGCTCAATTTTCCGGTTGTCTCAGAAGGATCTAGGGTTTGTATGAGTAATGGTTGGAAAGAGGAATTGTAGGAGAAGAGAGTGGTGAAGACGGCATGGAAAAATATTGAGAGATGTGAAAGTTATAGCCGTCTAAAGTTAGGGCTAAGTAAGGGAAATCGGTTACGAAAATCAGGGAAGAAATCAGCTAAGTGTGGGCGACCCATTACAGAGTGACACGTGACATCCCTTAAAATTTTGATTCAAAACTTCAATCTAGCATAACTTTGGCTAGGATGATCCGTTTTTGACGTTCTTTTTATCGATCTTCATGGTTTTTCATAACCAATTTATTGGTATAGGTTTCATGACCTGGTTTGACCATTCTCAAAAAGTCAACTCTAGCAAGGCTTAATAAGCTTTAAGGTTTCTAGAATTTATATTGACTTTTATGTTTCAAAACAATGTTCCAACACTTCCTAAAATCTTTATAATATATTCGGAGTGTTTAGAAATTTTCCCAAGATTTATTGACTTATAAATCTTATTATTAAATTCATAATACTATACAATAATATATAATAATTAGGGTTAAATAGGAGAAAACCCCTAAATAAATTTCACAACCCCATATAAATTTAATATTCATAATTCCATTAATAATTTAATATTCATAATTCCATATAATAATTTAATATTCATAATTCCATATAATAATTTAATACTTAATAGTGTTATTAAAGGTTTAATAAAAGAAATCCCCTAAATTAATTTAAATTAATTTAGGGGTATTTCAGCTAATTGGAGGGGAGTAAAATCGCCATTGCTGCTGGGAGGATGAAGAAGAAATCAGAATGGAGGGGGAGGAGTACGTGAGAGAGAAGAGAATGGGAAGAGAGAGAAGAGTAAAGTAGTTTTTGTACTTTATTACTTTTTCCTTATTTATTTTGTCCTCTAGTGCATAAGAGAGGAGGAGAGGGCTGATTAAAATCGTCCACTCACATACACAATTGGAATTCTTGATTTTTATTTACACAAGGGGGATGTTAGTTTAGCTTTATCACACTTAACACTCCTCAAGTTCTAGTTTTGACACTATTCACTAATCCGGGTCCGTTTTCCGGAATTTTCTCGTTTAATTAATTTTAATGGCTCTAGACCTTTGCTAATGTCTAATATAGACATTTGGTTGACTAAAATTATTACGGGTCTATTTAACCCGCTTAAAGTCGCGTTTTCCCGGTTTCCTCGAAAAACGCGCTTTAAGGTTCGTTTGTGGTTTTAATCCATTTTATGGATCCGTTTTCTTTGGGTATTGTTTCTACATAATATTTAGGCATAAATAAGCCTTAGGAATCCACCTAGGATCCCAGTAAGGTCACATAACTCCAATGGTTATGTAACACTCATTTTTACATTTTTCACTTTTTAAGCGTTTTCTCTTTTCTTTTGGTTTTATTTTCTTCACCAATATTCCTTAGGCACTATTAGGCCCTTAAATACCATATTATAATAATTTTAATCACTATAATTAAGTTTGGGGTATTTCAGTACTAAGATCATGTGCATATCTAGATAGGATTCCTCCCCAATAGAGGTAGAGCTCTAGGCTCAGATTGATAAAAATAAACTTATGGAAAAAAGTACAAGTTATTCTATTGAAGCAATACTTTAGATTCCTCACATAACATGGAATTCGTTTAAAGTTGAATCGATCAAGCAAATATTACATCTCTTCCTTTTGTTCCATCCTAATTAGTGCGTCAACTAGCACTAGATGTTTTTGGATCTTTTTTATTAATTTCTACACTTAATCCATCTAAATTATTGTATGCTAAAAAATGGGCTGGGTGGGTTGGGTTAGGGTTGAAGGATTTTAAACGGGTTGGGTTAGGGTCATGATTTTTTGATCCATCCTGAAATACCCCTAAGGTTCATAAATCAAATCAAAAGACAATTAATGAGTTAAGAAGGCTAATAAGCCTTAATGAACCATGAATCATGAAAACTCCTAGCACACTTATATAAATAAATATACACTCCATAAAGGTTACTAAACCTTATATAAACACATGGACATAAGTGGAGCATAGTAAAGGAGGAAAATCAACCTACAATTGATTTATCATGATATACACTACTCCATGAACAAAGAAACAAACGCTTAAGGAAAAATGTACCTTAAGGAGTCAAAGTGACTTGTGAGTAAAATATCACTTGTAACACAAGGGTATACACCTTTGGACACTAAATAACACATGTTACACATGTTAACTCATTAAACAAGTCCAAGATACACAAGATGTATAAAAAGAACATCAATATCAAAGGTGAATCAAAGTATACATTTTTATTAGTTTTAATGAATAGTAAAGTATACCAATTTCTCAAGAATACATATATACATACTTTAGGACAAGAAAATCATGTTGGTAACAAACTAACACATGATATAAGTTCAAATGTATAAGTTATAAGTCATAACATTAAAAATGAAGCAAAAAGACCATTTTGCCCTTGGTGCAAAATGTGGCTGACAAACTCCTCTCCCTTGGCTGACACCTTGCTAATTTTGAATCAAAATATCTTCTTAGAATGTGCTTAGTCACCAAATACTATGCAAGACCCATGCTTTACCATTAAGACTTAAAAGTCATCTTTCACTCTTTTTCCTCCTCACTTCCCCTTGGCTGCCAAATTCACCCATCCAAAACCTCCCTTATTCTGCTACTAAGCAGCAAAGAGCAAGCTTGGACAAAAATCAATTCCTAAGGCATAAGGTAAGCTCTTAAGTCCTATGATAGTTCATTCTCTTCCCCTTTTCACTAGCTATCCATTGATATAAGATTCAGCTCATTTCCCCCATTAATCTAGGCTGAATCCAAGTTGCAAAAAGGGGTGATTTTTGGCTGGAACCAAGTTTAGGGAAGGAAGTAAGACAAAGTCATTCCTTAAGATAAAATGTGCTCTAAGCACCTACTTTTCTTTCTATTGTTATTCTGGCTGGTTCCTATGAACTAAACCCTTTATAATCTTCATATTTCCATGCTAGAACATTTGGTGAACCTCCATTCCCTTGGAGTTGGCAAAACAGCCCCCAAAAACACCTTAAAAGGGGGTTAAAAGAGTAAGGTTCCTAGCTTCTGTTTGGATGAGTTAATCCACCACTTTGGCATGGTTTTATTAAGGGAATAACACCTCTCATTCCTCTGTAAAATAGGGATGTGGAACACTTGGGAACAACTAGTAATTCTAAGGTAAAAATCCATGTTTTAAGATCTTTAATGCCTCTTATGGTTAGTTTCTGTTTTAAGCTGAGCCATAACAATTCCGCTCTATATAATGCATGTCAAGAGGTGTATAAACACACCCTCAAACTGCCGTGATAGTCCATGGAGTGAAAGATAAGTTAAAGTTATTTTTAAGGTAAAAATCTAGGTTTTTCATGGCTTATAATTACTCCTATGGTTAGTTCAATTTCTGGAGCTAAACTATGTCTTGTCTTGCTGTTAGAAAACATTCAAGAAGCTGTATAAAATTTCCCCTAAGCTGTCGTGGCCAAAGCTAAGCTTTTATGTAAATGTGTGCCGTGAGTGGATTGTGATGAATGGTCATTTTTTACTCCAAAAATGACTAGGAAATGATATAGAAACTTTGGTTAAATTAATTAAGTGAATTAATAACATAATTGTCAAATTTAAGACATTATGTGGAAATTTGGTAATTAATGGAAAAATTTGGAGCAAGGTCGAGGGTTATAATAATTTTGATGACATTTAAGTGTAATTTATTTACAAGTTCAAGGTTGTAATAAGGCCATGTCATTAGGCCATTTTAATTAAGTTTAAAAGCTTATTTAATTTAATTTATGCATTTAGCATAAAGTTTAGGGTCAAACCGGTAATTATAGAAAATTATAAAGCGTGGGCTATATTAAATGAAATTTGGGGTTAAAAATGAATTTAAATAAAAATTATCACATTTAATAAAGTTTTGTGCCAAAATTGTAAATATAGAAAAGTTTGGGGTGAACCTTGTAATTACCGAGAGTTTGGGCTCAAAATTGAATTTAGAAGTCAAGGTTGACTATATATGAGACCTTTACCAAGTTTGGAAATTTATTGAATTAAATACTAGCTTATAATAAGTTAGGTATTAAATTGTAAAAGATATATAAAGATTGGGGTGAATTGGTAATTTCCGAGAGTTCTGGGTACAAAATGGAGTTTAGAACAGACCTTGATTTATTAGAAATTTTTAGGAGTTTATTTGGTTAAATTTGGAGTTAGAATGAATTATATATGTATAATATATAGTATTTATGAAATCGTTACATGTTGAGTAACAAATAGGGTGAAATTAATAACCAAAAGTATAAGGGTTAGGAATGATATTTATAACCTTTTGGTGTAGTTTGGTGATTTTTAGAACAATATAAGGGGATTTAATAAGATATGTGTATAATATATAGATTTAATGACATTAGAAACTATATGTTATAAAATGGGGTCATTTGGTAAATATGGAAAGTTAAGAGGTGGAAATTAATTTACGGCTACTTTAGAATATTATAACTATAGGTTATAATTATATTAAGGTTTAAATGTTATAATATAAGGTATATGTTATAAGTAACAATATACTAATATTTGGGGTTACATTGTAATTTATGGAAGTTATGGTGAAAATAAATAAAAACCGACAACATAGGGTCTGTTTGGTATTTTCATAACATATTATAACTATAGGTTATAAATGGTAAATTGATATAAAGGTATGAAATATAGTTTAGAACTATAATGTGACATTAAATAAATAATGTGGTGGCTGTTCCGTAATATGAGTATTTTGAAATGGGAATTTATAATATGGTTTATAATGTTATAAAGGTTGTAACATTTATAATATAAGAAATATTCATTAAGGAAGAATGAATATATTATAAAGACTTACCATATAATAAATGGTCTCGTAATACATATATATAAATAAATATTTGTTATAGAATATGGTTCAGTAACCATATAATATCATAAGTAAAATGATATAAGCTAAGGAGAAAAGAATTATAAACATTAGTTAAGGAAATTCTAATGTTAAGGGTGTACATGAAATATAGTGACAACTATATAATATACAAATGTATATTAAAAGACATGTGATAATGAACGTATAAGTTAGAGTATATTAACGTACTACGACGTAACCATACATGTAATACAACGTCTACGAAAAATTAATCCCGAGTTAACCCGAAACCCGAGAAACATTAGTTGTTAAACAACGGGGAATGAACCGGGAGGGATTAGTGACGGTACGGGGTACTGTAGAATAACGTTGTTATACGAGATACTAATCCGTAGTGTTATACGTATTATTAGATTATTAGAGACATCCCGAGGAGCATCGGATTAGCTTGATTCATACTCCACGGTTCTATATTCACGGTGCACGGTATGTTGTTACGTGTCCTTGATTGTCTCTAAGGACTTTCTCAGTTCAGACTTCTGTGATATCTGTGATAAGATTGAATGTCTGAATGTGTGAATTAAATATGCATGAATTGTATATTTATTGTTGCTTAATTATTACTATTGTGCGTTAACAATAACGTTCGTATATATGAACACATATTATAAAACGAACTAGCGGCTATGGTGCTACCTTATATATGTGATATAAGAATGTCATTAAAACGGTGTAGCATAGATTAATAAGATATATATCATCCGAGACTTAATAAAGAGCACTGGCCTTTTATAACGCCGCTCTTGTACTTACACTGTATCCGAGTCGATATACTTAGAGTGTTGTGGAAATAAAAACGTGATGTGATGGTTTAGAACTCCAAGGGGATGTGGCTCTTGGTGCGCGCTATGATCATAAAACTGATACCAGGATGTCCGCGTATGGGTCCGTAAATATCCAAATTCCAATGAACTAAGACAGTTCTTGGTCGGAGACTCGACCGCTGGAGTGGCTACTGCCGTGGATAACCCGCCATTATAGGGGTAACATATAGAGATGCGTCGTTCTAATGAGACGTTGTCATTAGGCATAATGAACAGCTTACGAACAGCTATTGAGCTCATAATTAGGCGAACATTATTGGGGCTTGTATGCCAACACGAGACCTTATACTTATTTATATTCTCGTTATTTCGCCTTGTTGTTTATTGTTTATGCTGTGTGGATATGTGTTGTATGAAACACATGTGATGGTTGTTTTATGTATGGCTTTTACTGTTAAGTGCTTTACAGTTTAAATTGTTAAACCGGTATTGCATGTAAATCAATCTCATACTCTTGACCAATTAGTTGGGGGTCTAAGGGGACATGATAGGACATGTGATAACTGTTGTGTAAAATCTACACAATATTATATATAGATTTATTGCAAACTAATAGGCAAGTGCACCTAGTCGGAGTAGTACAACAAGTGTCGTATCCTCAGGGAAATTTTTCAATTTTCCTAGTTTCGGTATTTAATAAACAATAAATAAAAGAGGGTTTAGCCAGTGGCAATCTTGGTGTTTTTGGGTTGGACAGATAAAAACAATTAAAAGATTTAATAAAACAGTTGTGTATCAAATGGATGGAAAATGTGCTAAGGAAGGTGAAATCGCCCAAATATACTTCAGACTTTAATTATAATCCTAATTTGCTATACTTGTCTGTTTAAGAATTTATCTTGTGGCCTTCCTAAAGCGTAGACAAGGTCAACCCTTAATTAATTCAATAGACTTTTTACTAGCAGAAAAAGTCTAAAATCATTAATTAGCATTAAGTAAAAATTCTTTTTATAACAGCGATGGATTTTATCAGCTAATTAAGGAGATAATATCTAACGTTTGTCTCTCTTTGTGGTCTATTCTCAAATTTACAAAATCATTGAAATAAGAGTAACCGTAAATGCGTAAAAATGATCAGTTCTTAAGCATTTAATAATTTAGAGAGATAAAACAAATATTTATAAGCAAACTCGATATTATAAATAAGTCTGAATTATTTGGGGTCAGACACCCATCCTAAGCACAAATATAAGTTTACTCAGACATTGACAGAAATAAACATAGAGTAAAGATAGCATTAAAACAAAGTAAAGTTTGAGGAAAGAAAGAACTCTATTTTGGGGAGAGTTGTTTCGCTTCCGGGCTTGTCTCCGTGATTATGCTGACCTCAAAACGATGATAGATAGATAGAACGAACAAAACGAACAAAAGGTACAAGTTGGTCCTGTCCGGGTGGGGCCACGCGGACACAAACGCGGACAACTCCTGTCCGTGTGGGGGCTGTGCGGACACAAACGCGGACACGGCCTGGTTTTGTGCAGATCGTCTTCTTTGTCTGGTTTTCTGGAAAATGGAAGAGTTAGGCTTATTTGGTGATGAGAAATGATGGAAATGAAGTGGAGATGTGGATGTATGGATGGAGAATGGAAGTTGGATGGAGTGAGAGTGAATTTTGGTGAGCGTTTAGTTGTGATCGATTGTCTGAATTGATGAAGAATGAGCGTGGGTTTATATAGAAGTAAAGAGGAGGAAGAAGACAAGGCTGGAGCATGCGTGAAGAAATTAAGGAGTGTGGCGCCTGATATTACTGATGGGGTAGATCGATATGTTTGTAGGCGCCGTAAATGAGGAAAAACAGCGAAGGCGGTGCAGATCTATCAGTCCGTGATTTTTGGATTTGGCGCAGTCATTTACACGTGTCCGGCTTTGTGTCCGGATAGGGCTCATCAGGACGTGAGACGTCCGCGTTTCTGTCCGCGTAAGGACACATTTGTCCTGGCGAGATCTATTTATGTCCGAGTTTGAGTCCGCGTACGGACGCGTGTCCGAGTTTCTGTCCGCGTAAGGACACATTTACTTTAGAGCTGTCCGCGTAGGGGCTACACAGACACAAATCAGGACAACACCTGTCCGGGTA
Source organism: Limonium bicolor (assembly GCA_023374045.1). NCBI lineage: Eukaryota > Viridiplantae > Streptophyta > Magnoliopsida > Caryophyllales > Plumbaginaceae > Limonium > Limonium bicolor. The sequence goes on from CM041778.1 coordinate 94,562,937, forward strand.
GGGGCTACGCGGACACAAATGCGGACACATGTATTTTGTCTCATCTGCAAACTTCGACAGACTCCAGATTTTTCGTTTGAGCTCCTTTTTTAGATCCGTTTGCGCCTATGCGTTCGTCTCTTCGTCTACTTTGCTCCTAGCTTGGTTTTCCTCATGTTTAACCAATAAATCTGTAAGATAACCAATAAAGCCTAAACTAGAGGAAAACTAACCAAAGTGGAGAAATGAGCAAGAAAAGTGCTAATATAACATATGAAATACACCCATAAATCATGCTCATTTGGACACTTATCAATAACATACTCAGCAGGGGCTGATTTCATACCACAACCATGTTTATTTTCAGGAGACTACCTGTTTGTCGACGCGTGGCGTGACTCTTGTTTAGCGACCCTTTTGGTATAGACTTGGTACGAACTGATACGGTTATTATTTTGAACTCGGATTTTGTGAACCAAGGTGTACATTTGTTTAGATGCTCACGTGTACGGACTATTGTACAAGACAGATTATGTTGTATTTCTTTTTGTTATATCTAAAACTACTATCTATCTCCTGTGATCACTACGGGAAAATGTTTTGTATGTTGATTATCTTGTAACGCGTTATTACTCGTATGGGCGAGTGAGAATGGTAACACCTAGTGCGACAGTCTGTTTAATTTCCGCTGCAATCTTATTGTTTAAGTACGACGATTATGCAACAATTAGGAGCTGAGTTAGTAGAGGTGTTACACATCCATTTTTAGGTTGGGTTAGACTGATGATATTTTAAATGGGTTGGGGTTAGACCCGGCAATTTTGACCAACCCGAAACCTAACCCGAACCCAACCCATACTTTGCGGGTTAGGGTCTTAATTATTGACCCATTTATTTTTTTGGGTTGGGTTAGGGTAATAAGCTACCTAGGGTAAATATCTAAACCCATGACTCAACCCGAAACCTGAAAATATATTTGTTAATAATAAAAAGTAAAATATTAATTTACATATATATCATTTTCTAATCAAATTATACTTTAGCCTTAGGCTCAAGTGCAGTTGGATTACCCAACCCCTAATAATATCACACAATCTTAACTAAACAAATGGCCCAACCAGACCTTAACATAATGCTAAAACCCTAATGCTTGTCTTGAAGACTCACACCCATCTTTATTCTCTATGTCGTTGTTCACTCAAGGTTTGTTTTTCGTATTTTCACTACCATTATGTTGTTGAGAATATAGGTATGTTTAGATTATCTAGAAGGGTGAACAAAAGTAGTTGATATATATTTTTTGTAAGATCTTGATTATAGACCTCTTAGTGAATTCTGAAGTCAGCAATGCGGATACGTGCCGCATAATGAAGATTGTCCTTTTTGTTCCCTTTTTTTATTAAGGGCACTAAGATCATGTGCATGTCTATATAGGATTCCTCCCCAACAGAGGTAAAGCTCTAGGCTTAGATTGATAAGAATAAACTTGGGGAAAAGTACGAGTTATTCTATTCATGGGAAATTGGTGCAGTACTTTAGATTCTTCGCATAACATGAAATTCGTTTAAAGTTGGGTCAATTAAGCAAATATTACATCTCTTCCTTGTTCCATCCTAATTAGTGCGCCAGCTAGCACTAGATGTTTTGGGATTTTTTTTATTTCTACACTTAATCCGAGTAAATTATTGTATGCTTAAAAGATGCGTTGGGTGGGTTGGATTAGGGTTGAAGCATTTTAGACGGGTTGGGTTAGGTCATGATTTTCTGACCCATCCATTTTGGGTTGGGTTGGGTTGATGATATAAAAAATAGGTTGGGTTAGGGTTGATATCAACCTGGCCCATTGTTGGGAAAATTACAAACATAGTAATTAAACCTAGCTAAAATCGGCAAGTGCACCCAATTCGTTGCAGTAAAACAAGTGTCGTATCCACAAGGAAATTGGTTTCTAAGTCCCAAGCTTCGGTAAATTAGTTAAGTGCAAATAAACAATAAAATGGGGGTTTAGCCGGAGGAAAGCTTTGTTGTTGTCAATTGAAATGCAATAAAACAGTAAAATGGTTGTGAATGGAATGGATGGGGAGAGTACCCTAGGATAGTGGGAATCACCTAATACACTCAAAGAACTTCAAAACCTTAACTCATCATCTCAATGCCTATTAGAGTGTAACTCATGAATCCCCACATCATGGAAAATTCAATTCTTACCTAAATAATCAAACCCCTTAATTAAAGGAGGTCCAAGTCATTAAATAGCATTAAGCAAGCACTCTTAATTAATAGCCCTTAGCATTCACTTCCAAACTCAAGAAAGCAAAAGCTAGGGTTTATCCCCCTTGTTGGTCTAGTTCCAAACTCAAGCTCAAATATTGAATGAAACCACCATAAATGCAAAGAGATCAATTTAAAGCATTAATTGATATTGAAGGGAATAAAAACAAGAGTAATAAATGAGTTAGGTTTCTAGCATTCAATGAGCAAAATGGGTTCAAACCCTCATCCTAGGATACAAATGGAACTACTCAACCATAGCTAGAGGAAAGAGGAAGGAGAAGGGAGAAATAACCATTAGAGGAGCTTCCAAGCTTCAATGGAGGTAGAAATCTTCACTTTCTTCTTCCTCCTTTCTTCTCTTCTTTTCTCCCTTGTTTTCGCCACTCTCTCTCCTCTTTTAGGTTGGAATCGTCTGTCTTGGATGATGGGGAAGGATGCCCCAAAATGTAGCCTTTTAAAAGAAGATTCTGGGCAAAAATTCAGTCCGACCGACCTTGCAAGGTCGGTCAGGGGGTCGGTCGAACTCTCTTAGAAGGAAGCACGTGACAGATTTTTAAGCTCGACCGACCTTGGACAAGGTCGGTCCCAAGGTCGGTCGATTCCAGTGTGTTTGGGACGGCTTGGGCAGATCGGACCGACCTTGACAAGGTCGGTCCCAAGGTCGGTCGGCCCCAGGATGTCCTTCTTTTGTGCCGGAATTCTCCCGATGCTTCCCATTGGCTTGGCATCCTTCCCGAGGTGCTCGAGCATTGATGCATTCTTAGATTAAGCTCTCAAAAATGTACTCATGTGAGTATTTACCTATTTGAATATGTCAAAAGTATAAGATCACTAATAATCACAAAAACACTCCATAGAGTGGTGAAATAAGTCATGCACCGAGTAAAATGACGGTGAATAAAGACCTGAGAAAGCATTATTTCACCACTTATCACCCATCAACCCAAATTGCCAGGTCTAGTTGGGGTTACGGTTGATATCAACCCGACCAACGACCCAAATTACCAGTTCTAAATGGGGTGATCTTGAAAATTTTGTACAACTTTTCACATGAACAAAATTACAAAATTTCAGTTCATACAAATCATTTAGTAGTATATGAGAGTCGAGAGATTTTTGAACGCGACAAAAATGAAAGAACAAAAGATATACTACCTCCCACATATTGTCCGGTTCGGCTCTATTTTCAATATCAATATTTAATATATAAAATAAAATAATTTTAATAAAATTAAAATTATAAATATATATATTTTAAATGAGGAATAAATTGCATAACTTAGATATATAAAATTATTTTTATCTTATATGTTAAATATTGAAATCAAGTAACATGTCCAAATAGTTAACACGACAATTCAGGTGGGATGGAGGTAGTAAAATTACACATAACCTCTTAATTCACATGCCAAAGACCTCGCACTAGAGAAAAGAGAAAAAAACACTACAAAATAATATATTTAATGATATATTTATAATATATTGGATGATATCTATTTATGTCTCACATGAATCTTAATATTACCTCTACTGATATACTATCGCATACAAAATAAAAATTGCTAAAATAAGACATAAATTTGTCAAAACTCACTAATGTGATCATTTTACATTTTTACATTGTTGTGTTTCATACTGTAGAAGTAAAAGAAGTTCACAAGTTATCATATGCCGACATAACATCTAAGTTCCAAGAACTTCCAAACATGGATCCTTTGTAAAGGTATCAAGATAGTATATAATTCACAAAGTATCAATTTAGTCCCATTCAGTTCTTCCAAAATAGGTTGTCAGTAGATGACTGAGTTGCTCAGTGGTAAAACCTATTACAAGGGATGGATTGTTATCTTTTTCTTCAGCCGCATTAGAAGATCATTCTTGGCAAGTCATTTGTCATTTATTTGAAAACATTATGATTTCAATTATTTTTGTGTATCTTGTAGTTTTTAGAATCGTTAGTTTTTCCTCTAGCTAACAGTAAAAAAAAAGTTTATTGGCACATGTGGCATATTAGCTCCATTTGATGTCAGCTACAGGATAACTACTAGTTGTCAAAATAAATAAAGTATAGGAGAAAAAATGAAACCCAACTGTCGGTTACCAGCTGTCATCAACTACCAGCTAACAAAATAAATTAAGTGGAGGATAAAAAGTGGAAAAACCTTTGCAAAGGTGACAACTACCAAAACAAATAAAATAGTGGAGAAGAAATTGAAAAAAGAAAACATGTCAAATTTTGAACGAGAAAGATAAAGCAAATCAAAGAACAACAATTGAAATAGTACTTGTTCGAATCATGATTTCAATTTCTTCTGCTCTGATGCCATAATAAAATAGCATATCAACTAAGATTTTTTCCCCATAGTGATGGTTGCCATCTTCCGGTAATTATAGAAAAATGTAACTGATCCCACAACTAGTAAATGGTGTTCTCAACAAGGAAGAATAGAAAGGGGGGTAATGACACCACTCCTTAACTTTAATAGCTAACACACTTCACAAGGACTCATACCCCTTAGCTAAACGACAACAAACACACCCTCTATCCTAACAACCAGCACACATCCGACAACTCACCTAACAACCCCAGTAGTGGTCCCTTTCTTTTTATCTTTCTTTTTTTTTATTCCAGTCCTTGGTAGGGGTGACAATTTTTACCCAACTCGATAACCCGACCCAAACCCGACTCGTAAATAGCGGGTATGTGTTAAGTTTATTGACCCATTTAATTTTTGGGTTGGTATGGGTTACCTATTAAATATATCGGTTGGGTATGGATTAAGGGTCCTATCCCGAAGTGAACCCAACCCATTTACTTAATTCAATTAAAAAAATATATATGTATATATTTTACTTTGATATGTATTAATTCTATAACCATTAGTATAATAGCAAACAAAAATACTATCACTTCTTCATACCCTCAAAAATAATTATTTTATAAATCCAAATACATTCTCTAGACCATCTATATCCACCATTCACTGTTTGTTTGAAAAGCTAAATACTATGTCAATCATTAGTCGCATAAAAACTTCCGTTCACACTATTTCATCCGCACAAATAACGACTATGAGTTAAGATTATTGACCCATTTAACAAAATGTTGACATTTGGAAAAACGGCACACAATGATTCAAAATAAATGACCGTCATGTGCACGCTTTTATGGACGACTGATCATTCTGCAAAAAAAGTATTTGTATGTAAATGGGTTAAACAAGTCGGGTTTGGGTTCAATGATTTTATATGGGTTGTTATGAGTTGAAAGTTTGTAACCCGATTATTTTTTGGTTGGGTATGGGTCAATACAATTTTAATTGGGTTGGGTATGGGTGAGCTTCAACTCAACCCATCAACCCGAATTACCACCCCTAGTCCTTGGTCCCTACCTGCACTCTCATCATCCCTCCTTCGTTAAAAAAACCTTGTCGTCAAGGTGAAGAGAAGAGAAGCAGAAGTGATAATGATGAGAAGGTAACATCAACGATGCTAATGAATCCAGGGAAGCAAGAAAATTCTCCTGAAAATTCTCCTGCTGATTGTCGTTTTATCTGTCGCGGTGATTGGCGTGACCATGGGGAACCAACTCCTGCAAGGACTACACCATTCCTTTCATTTATATAAATCTAGAGGGCGAATATCGGTGTCAATGAGTGGGCCCCTTCTGCCGCCAAGATTGTTGTTCCACTCAGTGACCTTTGTGTACCTCCTTCTCCTACGTACGTGAATATCTGTGGAACTCTTTTATGGATGTTTGATAAGTGGTGAAATAGTGCTATTTCAAGGTCTTTATTCACCTTCATTTTATTTGGTGCATAATTTATTTCACCACTTTATGGAGTACTTTTGTGATTATTAGTGAGCTTATACTTTGACATATTTGACTAGGTAAATACTCATGTGAGTACATTTGAAAGCTTAATTTGAGGATGCATCAATGATTCAAACACTTCGGGGAGGATGCCAAGCCAACGGGAAGCATCGGGAGAATTCCGACACAAAGAAGAGCTTTCTAGACTAGACCGACCCTAGGACCAACCCTCCCACGGCCGGTCCGACCTTGTCCAACTCTTCTGCAACTTACTGGAATTGACCGACCCTGGGACCGTCCTTAGGTAGGGTCGATCGAGCTTAAAAATGTCACGTGCTTCGTTCATCAGAGGGTCCGACCGACCCACGAGAAAGATTTTAGGGCTTTCTCCCCCAGTCTTCACCACCCACGATACCAAACAGAAAGAGGAGAGAAAGAGGCGAAAATAAGGGAGAAAATAAGAGGAGAAAAGAAGAGAAGAAGAGGAGGAAGGAGAGATTGAATATTCTACCTTCATTGAAGCTTGGGAACTCCTCTAATGGCTATTTCTCCCTCTTTCCTTCTTTTTCCTCTCTTAATGGCTGAGTAGACTTATTTGTATCCTAGGATGGGGCTTGATCCTATTTTTGATCATTCAATGCTAGAAACCTAACTCATTTAATACTCTTGTTTTATTCCCTTCAATTATCAATTCATGCTTTAAATTAATCTCTTATTGCATTTATGGTGGTTCCATTCTACATTTGAGTTTGGAATTTGACTAAAAGAGGGATAAACCCTAACTTTTGCTCTCTTGATTTTGGGGGTAAAATCTTAGGACTATTATTTAAGTGTGTTTGCTTAATGCTACTTAGTGACTTAAACCTCCTTTAATTAAGGGGTTTGACTAATTAGGTGAAAATTGGGTTTCCCATGATTTGGGGATTCATGAATTGAACTCTAATAGACAATGAGATAATGAGTTATGGTTATGAGATTTTTTGAGTGAATTAGGTGATTCCCCACTATCCTAGGATACTCTTCCACCCATTCCATCAAACAAACAATTTATTGTTCTATTACTTTTCCATTGACAAACAACCAACCTTGCCTCCGGCTAAACCCCCATTTATTAATTTTATTTGTGTTTTACTAAAGTACCGAAGCTTGGAATTTAGAAACCAATTTCCTTGTGGATACGACACTTGTTATATTACAACGAATTGGGTGCACTTGCCCGTCTAGCTAGGTTTAATTACTATGTTTGTAATTTTCCCAACAAGTTTATGGCACCGTTGTCGGGGAAATTGATAGTTTCTATCATTTCCCCAGTTTTGGTATTTTCGTTTTTGTGTATTTAGTAATTTTATCTTGTTTATTTTCTTTTTGTTATTTGTGTGTTTAGTTGTTTGTCTATATTCTTACCTTTACTACTTAAGAACAATTGGTGTTGGTGTGATTTAGGTACCTTCTGTTTTCTCGGTGTATGCCAAACACTCGAGCCAAGGGATCTCCACTTGTTAGCCCGAGACCCGAGCTTGAGCGTTCATTGTTGAGAGCCATCCGAACTTTGAAAAATCCAATCATGGCTGATCAAGAACCGGGGATAGAAGATAACGGGAACCCACAACAAATGGCTCTCAAAGACTACAACTAGCCGGACACTGAAGGGAGACCTTCAGCCATAGTCCTACCAGAGTTGACGCTTCAAGAGACCGGACAATGGGTATTCAAAACCCACTACATCACTGCTGTATGAGACTTTAGAAAATTCAGCGGAGCAAATCTCGATGAAGCACCCAATCACCTAAGTCTATTCCTCGATTTCTACAACTCGTTCGGTAAAGATGGTAGAGTCAGTGAGAGGATACGCTTGCAACTCTTCCCTCACTCGATATCCGACGCTGCATCAAAATGGTATATAAGCTTACCGTCAAGGTCAATCCAAACTTGGGCACAAATGGCTCAAAAATTTCTTGCCAAGTATTACCCCATAAGTAGAACGAGGCAATTAATTGGAGAGATTAGTACTTTTTGCCAAGAGCCGGGAGAGACATTATACGACACATGGGATAGATTCAAAGACATGTTGATGAATTGCTCCTACCACGGCTTGGACGACCAATCTTTATATCTATCATTTTTTAACGGTCTCGACGACTCGAATAGACTCCTTGTGATCTCCTCGGCTGGAGGGAGCTTTATGACTAAGTCACCTCAAGAGGGGATGAAACTCCTAGAGGTGATGACAAGTAACACAAGGCAATGATCTAAGCCAAAGGGAAGAACTCTAAGAGTAGCGGGTCTCCTACGTGTTGAGCCCACAGATCAACTTTCTGCTCAACTATCTTCACTCAAAAAAATGGTGGAGAAGCTAGCTATAGCTCAAAAAGAAACGACAAAGTCTATAGCTTCATCATCATCATCATCATCTCCTTCTACTTCAGCTTCAATTCAAGAGGGGTGTGCGATTTGTGCGGGTCCTCACGAGACCCACTTTTGCGAAGGCAAAGCTTATGCCGATCAACATGAGGACGTGAACTTTGTAGGCAACCGCCCCAGATACAATTACAATCGACAAAATGCCCCATGGAGAAACCACCCGAATTTCTCATGGAGGACCAATGACCAAACCCAAGGGGGATCGAGTAATACTTCCAATAATCCTACGGGATACCGGTCACAAGGGTCGTCTCAATTCTCTAACTCACAAATGGGATACCGACCACAAGGAGCACCTCCAGGCTTTCAGCTACAACAACCCCCTCCTTCTCCCCCTATACCAAATACGGAGTTGAGAGACGTGATGAAGAATCTTGTCTTGGTTGTGCAAACTAAGGCAGCAGAGTTTGACTCATTCAAGGCCAGTCAAGAGGCCACCAACAAGAGAGTTGAGGGACATCTTGAGCGAATTTCTCAGTAGCTTGCCCAAAGGCCTCCTGCTACCTTTCCTAGTCAACCAATGCCCAACCCGAAAGAGCAACTCAAGGCTATCTTTGTGTGAGAAAGTGTCGAAGATGAGTTTGGAGAGGTGAATGTGATTGAGGCCCCTAATTCACCCAATTCATCAAGGATGGGCTATGTCTATTGAAGCTTCGAAAAGAAAGGTAGCCCAACTTGAAACTTCTTCAAGGATCCATGAGCACGAACTTTAATATAAGATGGAGCATCTGGGGAGGCTTCTTGCTAATTATGAAAAGGAAAAAGCCAAGTTGGATGATGATGAGAAAGGGGTGAAAGCTATCACCTTGAGAAGGGGCAAGCAGACAAAAGTGCCCCAAACCCCGCAAGACTTGGGTGAATCCAAGGAGGATGATGGTAGAAAGGATTGAGTTCCCATTAGAGAAAGCTTCTCAAAGCTCTCCTACAACCCAATCCACTCCAAAACCTTCTCCGTATAAACCCCCCTTTACCCTTTCCCAACCGAGTCAAGAAACAGAAATTTATGTAGAATATGGGAAGTTTCTGGCAATGCTAAAACAATTAAATGTCAACATTCCTTTTGTAGACCTCATTGCCAAGATGCCAAATTATGCTAAATTTCTTAAGCACCTCATCTTCAACAAAACAAAATTAACTGAAGTCGGCACCATCCAACTTAATGACGCTTGCTCCGCTATTCTCAAACAGCCATTACCATCGAAATGCAGCGATCCAAGCAGCTTCACCATCCCAGTCATGATTGGTAGCACCTTCTTTCAACACTCTCTATGCGATCTAGGTGCTTCAATCAATTTGATGCCTCTCTCCACCTTCAAGAGGCTAGGGATTGGTGAATTAAAGAAGAGCAAGATGGTCATTCAACTGGCGGATGGGTCCACGGTCTACCCAAATGGAGTGGTTGAGGACGTGATCATCAAGGTGGAGCATCTATACTTCCCATGCAATGTCATTTTGGACATTGACGAAAACTCCACTACTCCACTCATCCTTGGTCGACCCTTCCTCGCCACCGTCGATGCTCAAATCGCAGTTGCTAAGAAGACTATCACCTTGCAAGCCTATGATGAGAGATTGGTTTTCACGGCGAGGAGATCTCCAAACAGCAGAGCGGCTACAGTCAAGGTTGTGGAGAAGGAAGCCCAACTTCATTCATCTCCTTCACTTCTCTTCATCACTCTACCCGAAGGGATGACCATCAAAGACGAACCACCATTAACTATTGATGAAGATAAAACGAGGTCCAGAAAAGAAAAAGGTAAATGTGCATCCAAGTGGGGATTCGATTCATGTTTCGGATCTCCTCCTCACAAGCACCCTCCAGGTTCCTTCTAACCCTTACTATGGTCTAGCCAAAGACCTTAAAAAGACGGACGACTTTCCGGGAGGCAACCTAGTCTATTTCACTTTACCTTGCATTATTTTCTTAGTCCAGTTATGTTAATTAGTTGCTTGCTTCATGCTCTTTTTCTTATGTGTTCCTGGTTGCTTCCGTATGTGTGTTCTCCTTGTGGATATGAACAAGTGTTTTGGGCAAGAAAACTTTCATTTTGGGGAGAATCTGGCTTGGACCGACCCTAGGACCGACCTTGGTAGGGTCGGTCGGTCCAATTTTTGTGAAACCAGAAACTACTGACTTCGACCAACCCTAGGAATGACCTTAGGAGGGTCGATCGAGTCAAAATTTTCAAATCGACAACCTACTGACTTCGACCAACCTTACGACCGATCTTGGCAAGGTCGGTCGGGTCAAAAATTTCAGAACTTTCACCTACTGACTTTGACTGACCTTGCGACCGATCTTAGCAAGGTCGGTCGAGTCAAAAATTTTGAAAAAAAAAAGACTGAAACACATCGTTTCAATAAAACTCCCCTTTCTTCCTTCTTCCTCCCGACATCGCGCCCACCCCCAATTCCCAAACCCCTCCATTCGCGCAGCTCCAGTACCCTCATCCCTCCAGCTCTCTCCTCGCGCACAACACCACCTCCACGCCAGTCCACCATCTCCGGCGCCGCCCTGCTTCCGATCGTCACCGCCCACTACCGGCGACCCGCGCATGCCACCAAGCCCAGCACCCGCCAACCAGCCCACCACAAACACCAACCTTCTCAGACCCCGAATCCATAATTTTTCCCCCAAATCGCCCTTGGTCGATTTTTTGCCTTAATTTGTGCCCCAAACTTGTCAATTTGTTCATCTTTTCTTCTACAAACACTAAGGTACGAGATTTTCACACTAATGTATCAATTTTTGAAATTTTAGAGCACCTTACATTTTAGGCTAGGTTTAGGTCGAACCAAACGGGGCATTAGGTGAAAAATTGTGATTTGTGCAAATTTGGTGAGTTGGGTTGATTCTAATTGTTAATTAGGGGTTTGTGTGCAAACATTTAATGTAAAACTTGGCAATTTGTTGATTTTAGCATAATTTTGTGATTTTTGTCTCAATTTGAATTAGGTTTTGTTTAGCATTATTCAATTATGCATAAATGTATGTTATTGCTCTGTGGGTACTGCTGGATGATTAGTGAGCATGATTGACCCTAAAATGCCTAAGCTAGTACGTTTAATTGGTTGGATTTTATGGTGGCTAAATTACAAAAAACTTGGTGAATCGTTGGTGTGTTTGGTGGGATAGTCATCCTTTTGCTTGCAATTGTATTGGTATGCTTGCTGAGCTGAATGATACCATTTTGAGTGAGAATGTGGAGGTTCTTAAAACTGGAAAAGGATAAAAAAACGGGGGAGATTCTGTCAAAATGTTTATAGACATGTATCGCTTATTTTGATCTTCAATGTGCTTAATGCTTAATCTTTTGTCTTATTGCTTATTGTCCTAACGTTTCACTTTCTGCCATTTGTCCTTTCTTTTGTTTTGTGTTCCTTTTTCATTTTACTTTTTACAGAACAATGGCACACCGACCACGCCGCGCTAAGAGGAAAGCTGCTGCCCCAAACCCAGAGCTAGGCCACCCCAACGGCCTCATCGACGACATCTTTGTCAGTGAAGATGCACGGAGCTGGTTCAACTCTCCCCGACGCCTGGAGATTGTTAAGGAGAGGCCCGTGTATCCGGTCCTAATAGAGGACCTGCAGCTCAGGCCATTCCTCGACGGTATCAGGTGGAGCTCTGCTCACCATGGGAGGGCAATACTATCCCCATCTCATCAAAGAGTTTTACGCTAATGCTTCAGCAGATGGGAGGAGGAGGAGAGAGGTCACCTCCGTCATCAGTGGTGAGCCATCATCATTCGGAGGGAGGGCATCCATGCATTCTTCCACCTGGCTCGTGACGAACTCCAGCATTCCAGCTTCATCCATCCCGACGACCTCAATGACCACCAGCATCACTATCTCAACACTCTCCCGATCCAGACGCGTCGTAAGAACCAGGACGGGACCGCCTGTTTCGAAGTCCAGCCTAAAGAGGGTGAGATGGTCAGCCCGCCTATGGAGCCTATCAACGCCACCTCTCTCCAACGGATGGGTTTCACCCTCATTGACCTTGGATAGGAGAAGGCGGATGCTATGCGTAGTCAGAGCAATGGTGCATCCTCTTCGTCTGGCCCCTCCGCTCAAAGCGTTGATGAACCTCCATTCCTGGCACTATCTCCTCCACCACCGACCGGTGCCGTCACCCCGAAACAGCTAGAGGCTTACTATCACTAGATCGCCGAGCATCAGCGCTTGAAAGTTGAGCACCAACGTCGCATGAAGGAACACCAGCGTCACATGGACGCCCAGATGTAGTTCCTTCGCGACCAGATGCCGCATGGTGGTGCCCTCCTCAGTAGCTACTTTCCGATCACCAGATTGAGTGCCATTGTTTCTCTGCTGTTTCATCTCTCTTGACTCTCTTTTAGACTTTTGTATTCAGTTTAGATGTTTGTTATGTTTGTCATTTGAATTTCATTTACTTTCGCATTGTAGTACTTTACATTCCGCACTACTGTGTTTTTAGCACCTTTTTGACTATTCTGCTATGGGACTCATTATGAGTCCCTTTTTGGTTATTTAACTATGGCATTTTTATGAATTCTTCAGAATCAATTTTACGCCTAGTTTCTTTTGGCTCTGCATTGTAGATATATATCCATTGAACTCAAGAACACCCCAAAGTTGAGTTAGGAAAAATTCAAGAGAAACTCTTACAAATTTTTTCTAGGATCTTTGACTCTTCCCGTCGGAGCTAGCGCTTCAATGACCCCGGACACTAGCAAGTGTGGGGGAACCCCACCAACAACTCATCTTTATCAGGGGAGTACTAGTTCTATAGCCTTTTAACATTTATACAATGCCGTACACTTTTTACCTACTCCATGCTTAGTGCTTCGAAAAGGTCTTCTATGTGTTTTTCCTTGAGCTTTGCTTTAAACAATGAGGACATTGTCCCATTCAAGTGTGGGGGAAACGACCTTTTCTTTTTGGTGCACTGCTCAATTTTCTTATGCATGTCTATAGCTTCCATGTAGAAGTTACATTTATAGTAAGTTTTTCCATGAATTCTTGGAATTTTCCACGATTTTTTCAAAAGTTCTCTCTTGAGGAGCATTTATGTGTTGTGCATCTATAAATCCCTTTCATGGTGAATTTTTTTTGTTTAGGGGTTCTTTCTATCATCTCATCTAGGAATTGCTAAGGGGTGCTTCCTTATGAAATTTTTTTAAAAAGGAACTTAAGAAACACCATAGGTAACCAACAAATGAGAGTTGAGTGTTCATTAAAACAAGGCAAAATGCCAAATTATATTTCCTCATCTTTTGTTGCAAACGTGAATCAAATGCAAATCTTTAATTTTCCTTTTAGTTTTCCCCAATGCCCATTCTTGAGAGAAGTTGATCATGGTAAAAGTTCTCTAAGTTTCATAATCTGTAAGAACTTGGAAGCACTCTAGATCATACCCCGAAATTCTATATTTTTATTTGCCCTCAGTACACCCATGTCACCATGAGAGGATTGGTTACACTCATCTTGAGATTTTTTCACAAATTTTGCTCACTTGAATTCAAGAATTCATCTAAACACTTGCTTGTTTTAAATGTTCCTTGTTCTTGTGGGTTCTTAGTTAATTTTGTTTAAGGACAAGCAAATAGATAAATATAGGGGAGTTGATAAGTGGTGAAATAGTACTATTTCAAGGTCTTTATTCACCTTCATTTTATTTGGTGCATAATTTATTTCACCACTTTATGGAGTACTTTTGTGATTATTAGTGAGCTTATACTTTTGACATATTGGACTAGGTAAATACTCATGTGAGTACATTTTGAAAACTTAATTTGAGGATGCATCAATGATTCGAACACTTCGGGAAGGATGCCAAGCCAACGGAAAGCATCGAGAGAATTCCATGTCCAACTCTTCTACAACTTACTGGAATAGACCGACCTTAGGTAGGGTCGGTCGAGCTTAAAACAGATTAGTGTTTTAAAAAGCCAGATTTTGGGGCATTCTCCCCCATTCTTCACCACCCACGATACCAAACAGAAAGAGGAGAGAGAGAGAGAGAGAGAGGCGAAAATAAGAGAGAAAAGAAGAGAAGAAAAGAAGAGGAGGAAGAAGATATTGAAGATTCTACCTCCATTGAAACTTGAGAACTCCTCTAATGGCTATTTCTCCCTTTTTCCTTCTCTTTTGTCTCTTAATGGCTGAGTAGACTTATTTGTATCCTAGTATAGGGCTAAACCCTATTTTTGCTCATTGAATACTAGAAACCTAAATGCTTTAAATTGATCTCTTATTGCATTTATGGTGGTTCCATTGTACATTTGAGTTTGAGTTTGGAATTTGACTAAAAGAGGGATAAACCCCAACTTTTGCTCTCTTGATTTTGGGTAAAATCTTATGGCTATTATTTAAGAGTGTTTGCTTAATGCTACTTAGTGACTTAAACCTTCTTTAATTAAAGGGTTTGACTAATTAGGTAAAATTGGGTTTCCTTTGATTTGGGGATTCATGAATTGAACTCTAATAGACAATAAGATAATGAGTTATGGTTATGAGATTCTTTGAGTGAATTCGGTGATTCTCCACTATCCTAGGGTAATCTTTCACCCATTCCATCAAACAAACAATTTACTGTTTTATTACTTTTCCATTGACAAACAACCAAGCTTGCCTTCAGTTAAACCCCCGTTTACTATTTTTATTTACATTTTACTAAAGTACCGAAACTTGGGATTTAGAAATCAATTTCCTTGTGGATACAACACTTGTTATATTCCAACGATTTAGGTGCACTTGCCCGTCTAGCTAGGTTTAATTACTATGTTTGTAATTTTCCCAACAATATCGCAGGCTGTGAGGCATGAGGGATTTCAATTTTGCCTGGCCCTAGATTCGGTGATCAGCCTGGTTAGGATAAGCTCGAGTGTGGAATGCCATAATTGGAACCCCGAGTTGATGCTCCCACTCTCAGTTTGCTTGTGAATTCCCTTCAATGTCGGTATGCCTATATAAACCGTTTTGGAGGAGAGAGTCTGTCTTTTCAGAGACCTGGCCAGTTTAGAGGAAATTAACCAGTTCTAGGCCGGTTTAGGGGGAAAAAAAATCCAATCCTAGAGTGACTAACCCGCAGTCCCTTACCAGTCTTCGATCGACGCTAGTAGTCAGCCGTCCCTTCTCTAATCTTCTGTGATTTATCTTCCTCTTCCTCACAAATTACCGACGCCCGGCGACCGGCAGCAAGACGTCTTTAAATATGTTGGAAGGAACACCCCTGTCTGAGGACTGTAATTGTGCACCTGCGAGAACAAGGAACCGCCATCGCCACTGTCTGAAACGCCCCTGTCTAAAGATGGATTTTGACGTTCACACTTGTTGCGTAGCAATTTCTCCTTAGGCCGCACCAACAAGGAGAACCAGCAGTGGTTCCTAAGCATCTAATTCCTCCAAGCACTCCACTAATGCACGGTATCATCATCCTCATACTTCTTCTCTACTTCCTTCCCTTCTTTTCCTTTTTTAATCGATGAATCTTTTGTTGTCCTCTTTTTTCTGTTTCCCAAACCATAAACCAGTTTGATAGGTCCAAGAGCGAGAGTCCCCCCTTCCCTTCGATTAGCTTCTCTTTCTAGAGTTAAGTTTTCCACCTCTCTTAAAACTTCTCAAAATACTGTCAAAATAACACACGCATAGTTGATAGTTTCCATTGATAGTTTGGGCAAACAATGGAACAACTACTGATAGAGGAACGACAGGTCTTGGCTACAACTGGGTGTAGCCAACCTGGCTACATCCCAGCGCCCATGCCTTTTTTTTTTTTTCACACATAATCGTTTTTGTTTTTATTTTTATTTTTTTTTATTATAAAAACATTAAATTATTGTAACTTTTAATATATAAATCCAAAATGAAAAAAAATTATATCATTGTTCATCTAAATTCAAGCTCTTCAAAATAAGACCAGTCATGGATATGTTTTGACAACTTTTTTAAAAAAAATTATTTTTACATATATAGTGTACAGAACATAAAAGAAAACTTGTACAGTTGGTCAAAAAAACTTGTACAATTGGTCATACAAACTTGTACAAATGTTCATTAAAACATGTACATCCACACATAAAAACATGTACATCATTACATTAAAAACATACAGATGGTCACATAAATCTGTACGAATTATTAAATATGTACATCCTTATATTAAAACATGTACATATAAGGGAGAAAACTTGTACATATGATCATACAAACATGTACATATGACCATACAAACATGTACAGATGTTCATTAAGGAACATGTACATTCTCACATTTAAACATGTACATCGTCACATTAAAACATGTACATTCTCATATTAAAATATGTACATACATCCGCATATTAAAATATCATGGTATACATGTAAAAATAATTTTTTAAGAAAGTTGTCAAAACATATTCATGACTGGTCTTATTTTGAAGTACTTGAATTTAGATGAATAATGATATAATTTTTTTTCATTTTGGACTTATATGTTAAAAGTTATAACAATTTAAAGTTTTTATGATTAAGTAAAAAAAAGAAAAAATTAAAAAAAAAACACTACTGGACAAAGTAAAAAAAAAAAGAGCATATCCACACGCCACACTACTTCGCACGCTGCTCCCCCTCTCTGATGTAGCTCCCTAGCTACAGGTAGCCAAGTAATTGCATAGAGGAAAATCAGGACGTTGTCCTGCCAATTAGGGAAATCAGACACAGCCTGCCAATCAATAAAGGTGGCCAAAAGACAATACCGTTCTCAGCATCCCCCATTAGGAATTCTACCTTAACTTTAATAGCTAACACACCACACAAGGACTCACACCCCTTAGCTAAACGACAACAGACACACCTCGCTATCCTAACAACAAGCAAACACCCGACAACTCACCTACCAGCCTCAGCAGTGATTCCCTTTCTTTATTCTAATCCTTGGTCCCCATCTACACTCTCATCATCGAAGTACTCTTCAACCTTGTTCAACCAGCTAAGAGGGTCTTCTCCGCTAAAGATCTGCAGCTTATATGCGTGTATTGGTACCATTTCCAACCCACCAATTGACGAAACCACTCCTTAAATTTCTCAAAATACTATCAAAATGACACACGCATTGCTGGTAATTTTCATTGATAGTTTGGGTAAACAATGGGACAACTACTGACAGAGGAAAATAAATCAGACACAGCCTGCCAATCCACAAAAGTGGCCAAAAGACAATACCATTCCAAGCCTTCTCCATTAGGAATTCTACCTTGACTTTAATAGCTAACGCACCACACAAGGACTCACACCCCTTAACTAAACCACAACAGACACACCCCTCTATCCTAACAACCAGCACACACTCGACAACTCACCTAACAAGTTCCCTTTCTTTTCTTTTTCTTTTTTTCTTTTATTCCAGTCCTTGGTCCCCACTGCACGCTCATATGGGAGTGGTAGCTTTATACAGCTACGAGAGATCCGGGAGAAAAATAACAGTATAACAACGCGTTCCATCACTGCATACAGTCTATAACAAAGAAAAACAGAATAGCAGGGAAGTAATATACAACTTACAGACAGGACAACTGTAGGTAGGAATCCAGCATATTGCAACATCTTCACACACATCTAGTATACACGATGGATGCGTTAGTAAATTGCCTGGTGTATATTTTATGTAGTATCATATTTTATTTGCCTGCGCGCTTCATCCATAGACGTGCAGCTCCGATTGCTGCTCGTAGGAGCCTATGAAAAGCTTAAATATTGATGCAAACCTCTGTATATATCGAGAGACATTCACGTCTGTATAGTTATACTATAGCCACTTTATTGAGAGTGGGCTTATAATTTTGCCACTTCTCGACTTGAGCTGGGATCAATACAGACCACGACCTAGAACAACAGACATCAGCGAATTCATATATAGTTTTTCACCTTTTGAACATTTTAGAAGTTTAACAAAGACGACTCAGTAGTGTACATTAATTTTAGAGTATGGTTTACCTTGCCGATACTCTTGCCAGAATGCAGATACTCAACTGCATCTACGACAGAGTTCAGTCCTACAAATCGTTTTGGATCTATATGAACCTGCACGTAGCCATAAAGAGGCATGCATAAATTTCCTAAAGGTTTAGAGGACTGCAAGTAAGAATTTGTTGGGAGAAAATGATTGGTAGTAGCGTTTTTTGCAGCACGTCTTCATTCGTGACATATACTTGTGCAGTCTCAAAAACATCTTGTTTTATAAGTTTTTTTTTATAATTGGAGGCACAAGGCCTAAACAACAGCATAAGCGGAACAACAGCAAAGCCGACAACGACAGAACACAAAAGAAATTTATACCTTTCTAGTCCTACCCTTACTAACTACAATGAAGCTAAACAAACCTTAACTTTTAGCTCTTACTCTACTCCTGCTTCTATTAGCAACCTTACTAACGAGAAAACTTGCTAAAACCCACAAGACCCTTCTTTGGCCCCAAACCCCTTCTGGAGCTAGCTTTAGAAGTGATCCGTGAGCAACTATCAGAGTCAACCCCAACTCCTGTCTTAGAATCTTGACATCTCTGACTGAAGCTACCTCTATGGTCACGGATGATGTCTTCGAGGTTACTAAGGGCACTTCCCTCGTCAAGGACGTGGCAACCAAGATCTTTGGCAAGCAAGAGAGTCTGCCTTGTTTTCTCCTTGACATAGTCCTCATCCGGGCTCGCCAACAGCCCAGAAGATCCACCACCAAGCTCAAAGCCAGAGGGAAACTCAAGATCTTCGAAAAGATTCCTAAGGTCATCCCCATCCCCTCCTTCCACCTGCTCAATCTAGGGGATCAAGCACTAACTCAGGATGAATGCTTCCTACGTCTGCAATAGCATTACTGGAGTTCAACTCGTCCCTAAGCACCTCGTGGCAATTCATCTTACCACACCACTTATCATCTATCGATCCGCCCCGACCATTTCTTACAATCTCATCTGTAATTGGGTCGTGAACTGCCTCCTTACTATATAGTGGCTTCCGAATAGAAATAGGCATCCGACCAACATTTCCCATTCCTCCGGCCCAAGAATCGATCTTGTTTTATAAGTAAATATATACCAAGATTCGATTGATTACAAAAAATCCTTTTACAATCAAGCTAAGAATACATAGCGTCTTTCTAGTTACAAGATCGATGCAAGA
Source organism: Limonium bicolor (assembly GCA_023374045.1). Taxonomy (NCBI): domain Eukaryota; kingdom Viridiplantae; phylum Streptophyta; class Magnoliopsida; order Caryophyllales; family Plumbaginaceae; genus Limonium; species Limonium bicolor. The sequence goes on from CM041778.1 coordinate 94,582,563, forward strand.
TGATGCTGTAAAAAGAAGTCTCTACAATCTTATTGATCCTTTCTCTAGGTGATATAGCAAACACAAATGCATACACCTCTTCCATCTATACCTCTTTTTCCACTTAATACCCACCCACCTATCTACCTACGTACAGTCACACAACATAAGAGTCGCTATGACCAGCTAAACCTACACCATAGTTTCTTCAGCGCTTCCCCTTGATCAAGGGCACACAAAAACAATACCACTTGCACCTTCTTGCTTCGAACAACAATGAGGAGCTTGAACACTTTAGTTTGACTAGCCAATCTTTGTCGTAGTACCCTTTCAACCACTCAACTCCGAGAGTAGGTTTGAAGCTGGACAACTCTTGGCAACAATGGCTTCTTGGTTGGTCTCTCTTAGGAATACTCACACTCTGCCAAGCCAACAAGAATCAAGGAGAGAATTGGAACATTTCTTGACTTGAATCTTGTACTTGCGCAATGGTAAAGTCTTTGCCCTTCTCACTTTAGTTTCGAACTCACTTTGTGGGATGAGATCTTTGGTTTAAGAAGTAATATCAATAAGGAATTGATAACGAAATCAACTAACACCTCTTCCTTCTATAAGGAGGCGCCTTTATCATAATCTTAATCGATTTCCTAAATAAGTGTCGCCTTACTCTAAGATAAGCGCGCCAATTTATTCTCCAACGGCTCCAACCAGTTCCGCTTTTATCTCCAAGCAAACTGATTTACCAAACTTAAAGGCGGCAGCAATTAGTTGAGATTCCCTTAACCACACGCACCTAAAAACAAGAAAAGGAGAGAATATCTCAACTCCTTTATTTTAGCCGTCAATGTGCTAACCAATCAGCACATCCTTCTCTCCATGATATCTGAAACCAACAACAATTACCAAGAGGTAATGTTGCAAGCAATCCAAAGTTTACCGCAGTAACTTCCCACATGCGATAAGAACCTCAATAAAAATCCAATTTTTACCCAAGGCCTCAACCCTCTTGCAACAACCAACATTTATCCCAAAGGATCTTCTTTTACCCCTATGGGTAACAACAAAAGTGATTGGGATTAAAATCAACACAAAAATCGCAACAATATAATAAACCCTAAAAGTTAAGGTTTCGGTTGCGCACGCTCACACCCTGAGCACCGTGTCGTGCGCCCGCGCATGATCCCAACGAGGCTTGTAGCGGCCCTTGACGTCAGTGCCTGCGTCGACACGCCCATGCAACCTCCAGCGCACACACTAGCGGCCAGCCAATGCCTATGTCACGATGCCCGAGCCCTACGCGCCATAGGCACCGCCGCGCACCACATCAGCCCTTGTGACATTTGACACCTTTGGTACTAGCCAACCCCGTGGACAAGTTCAAGGCTTGTGTTGTGACTTGTCATGGCACCACCCATAGTCAACACAGCACATCTTAACTTCGCCCTTGTGTCATGGCCCATTGTCAAGACAACTATTTGTCATGACATCTAGTTGGCATGACAACTACTTGCCAAGACCTAGTCACACCTTAGCCATGTAGGCAACTCGTCTCAACCTAGTGAAGATCAAGCCACAGTTAACACTTGGATTGCAATTGGTTTCCATAGGATCCCAAGCACTTCCACGTCCAATCCTTTGCTTGTGACACCCCGAGCCACCATTGGTTTTGCTTATGACTTGCATGATCCCTCCTGATCAACTGCCACCGTCAAACCCCAGTCTTTCTAGATCAGTTCCACTCACTTGTGTTCAAGGTAAGCCTCGCTCATAGACAAACCCCTAGGGCTTGCTTAACCTCGTCATGTTACCTCTGCGCCTTGATAAACCCTAGTGCACCCACTAGTCTTGCCTTGCGCATGTCATGGCCAGCTCTCAATGACACGACCCACACCTTGGGGTGTGTAGCCCCAAGACACCCACATGCTCTCCTTGGCAAGTCCCACTTCCAAGTCCTAGCATTGAGTAAGACACTTAGTGACCTTTGTTCCAATGGTCATTTGGAGTTAGGGCTCAAGCGCTAACCACCCTTAGAGTTATGGTGTGAGACCTACCTCGCTAAGACATTGACCTTGAACATAACACATTGTTTCACAAGTAGCACATTACAACAATCATACAATTTAAAAAGAAACTCAAAACGTAGACATACCATAACCTCCAAAGTGTCATACGAAATTAAGAAACTTCTCTAAACATAACTTCAGCAAGATATACATTGTGGAAAAAATGGAATCACCATTCTAAAAACATGAATCTTATGTAGAATCATGTACAATCTACATGTTAATGCATGGAGAAACCTTGAGAGGGAAAACTTGAACTTGTAGTCATTTGATTGCCTGACATCTCGGACTCAAATAGCAAGCGCCTTATGTATATATGGGTAAAACAAACCAACTCTAAAAGCTAGAAGATAATTTTATCTTAATAGCTAGAGATAATAATATATGTAAACTACCTAATTGTTAAACCGAATGGATAACAAAATATCTAAACACCTAATTATTTTAGCTATCCTATTTATAATACTATAACTAGTGATAGAAACCTACTATTTTATCTCTAATGCCAATAAATACATCTGTAGCCTTGCACGATAATGCATATGTGATAATACAAATAAAACCTAGAGATAATACCTTCAACAGTCCAAGGGAGAACAAATGATATAGCTTGTCCAAGTGTTGGCGCCACAAGTGACTGTATTGTACAAGGAAGAATCCAGCCTGTATTTAACAAGATGATGTAAATATATAGGTCATGCATACATGCATCAAGTGTAGTGTAGGGAAAAAAAGGGCAAGAGTACTATTTGAATGGAGAACCCCAGTTAGGACTACTCATCTTGACAAGAGAATTCCAAAGTTTACTGGTTTTCATTTCGATTACAGTCCTAAAACCCTAGGTCCGAGTGGATAAACAGCAATAGTCAATAATTGTGATTGAGAATCCGAGAAGACCCAACAAGTTCCAGCAACCAAGAAACAATATATATGCGCTTTCCATAAAAGTGGTTTCATGAGCACTTTCCTTTCCTAGCAATTCGTACACTCACCTCAACCAATTGAACGGAAACAAGAAGTACAAACATGAAACAATATATATGCGCATACCAAGGTCTGGCTTTTCGATAAAAGCCTCTCACACAGTCCAGGATAATTCAAGGGCTTCCACCCATTCTCTCCTCCATACTGCATCAGGTAAAAGTTAACATAAGCAAGTACACTGTTTTTAGTCTTGTGAAGACCTCTGATGTCATACTTATAAGCTGTAGGGATATAATAACAATGACAACGGAACTCTAATGTTTGCAATTACTGCATCAGCTTGTATAACAATATCAGTTCTCCCCTTCAAATATGAATTCAGGGCGGTTATTTAAAAGGTTGCACTTCACTTCCACTGCTGATGATCCTAATCATCAATGTACCAATTTTATCTTTTCTTTTAGCGAAAAGAAAAGTATAAATGTATCCATAAAATAATACTGTAATTTTGATAACACAGGTTATTTTAATAAGCCAGCTGAGATAGTGCCACATGAAGCGCAAAATTGTTTAGGATTCATTTTCTTAAAAGCAGTTTAAAACCTTCTAAGATCTTCTACATGCTTCAAGTGCATCTCTGAAGGACCCTTCTAAGGAGGTGATGTTCCTATTCTCTTTCATTTTTGTAGCTCTTGAGAAAAAACTGTATTCTTCAAAGCACATCCCTTGAAATTCAACCATAAGTATTAACCGGGTATGTGCAAACCGCACAAGCATTGTTGTGCCACTGTAACTTTTAGCACAACTCTTATCATAATAATTTTCGCAAGTTTCTCTCTGGAAAAGCTATTGTTTCCTTCACGCTAGTATTGATTTGAGCATCAATCAGTAGCAGCAATTCCCGAACCTGTATCTATGTTGCGAATTAAAATGGAAAACCTAACAATTGAATACTTTTCCTGATTGTTAAAATCTAAGCAAAGCTCGAGCTGATTGTCCCTAGCAGACAAACAAAATTGGCTAAGATGTTTAGTACCAGAAATATCAAGCTGATTAAACGGTTAACTCCGTTTCTGAAGCTATTATTATCAAGATAACATAAGCATATATTTTGAAGTACTGAGCTCAGGCATGGTAGACATGAGTATTAATTATGAGTTGTATCAGTTGGAAAACTGGAACCTGAGATATCATTCCTATCACAACCATCCGACCATGAATTGCCAATGCATTCAAGCAGAGATCAAACATTTGACCCCCCACAGACTCATAGACAGTATCAACGCCATTTGGAATTTCCGTCTTTAAAACCTGAAAAAGAAACACGGGTAGGCTGTATTAGAAATATACTGCTTTCACAACTAAACAGATTTTATCCTGAAAAGCAATTTCCTTGACCGAATTGAATCATAATTATATCTTGTAGATTGCTTCGGATTCATTGAATAAAAGTGCAAGTGAATTAGCTTGGCTAGTGCAGTACAGTAGTATGGGCAAGGGCTTGCCATCCTGAACTTCAAGTTGTAAAAGAGTGAGACATTCACCGGAGAGAATAGAGGGGACTGTTTACTGCTTCTGCCTAAACCAGGGTATAGCTAATTGAAATTCGTCTCACACACAGCTTGCATACATACAACATGAGATACCTAAATGATAGAAGCAAAGAGACAGACAAGAAATATATTAACAAGGAAAAAACACCTAATAAATACCACTTAAGTCAAGCTACCCTCCACCAAGAAAAGATTGCTTCAAGGATTCTGTTAGCAACGAAGTTAGTAAGGGAGCTGAATGGAGGGTTTACCATCGCAGGCCTGCGGGTACAGGTGGGCAGCTGGTGGAGACAGGTGGACAGCTGGTTTAGGACCTTTTTCTCTGTTATGGGTTGTTAGCGTATTCTGTTGTGAATGCTAGTGTCTGTTATAAGTTGTTAGCGATGTTGCCTAGTGGGGTCGTCCAGTCTATATATAGATTTTTATTTAGTGCAGAAGGGTTATGGGAAGAATTATTTTGTAAGTGAGTTTGCTTACTCGTCCGTCCTGGGTGAATCAGTAACGTGGGTCTCTTGTTTTCTGGTGAAGGCAATATAGCCATAAATAAAGAGATGATTCTATTCTTCCCTCGATCTTATCTCCCTCTCGATTTCTTGATCTAACAGATTTCAAGTATAATACTACAACAAAAATATGCACACAGAATACATACTGTTTTTATATCTTCACTTCTATAGTCGATGACTCGATCAACTCCCAACTTTTTCAATAAAGCAGCCTTCTGTTGGCCTCCACAAGTGGCCACAACTTTGTTTCCTGCTAATTTAGCTAGCTGTGCAAGAGGATGTTAGATAACAGGAGAAAGTACATTAAGTTAGAGAAAGATCTGCAGATAATATTGATTTTAGTCTAAGGGATCCTCGTCTTCTATGTCTAGCAAATTTTCGCAACATTGGTAGTCTCTAAATGCAGTCTATTAGATGCCACTTATGTTGAGAAAACAGAAGACCTGGACTGCAAATTGTCCAGTTCCGCCAGCAGCAGCTGTTACAAGAACTACTTTTCCAGAATCTATCTGGGCTACCTACAATTAGAAGAGGAAACCCACAGTTGAAGTTCAGAACCTAAAGGTTGAATCTATAAATATACAAAAAGGGCCCTGAAAAGATTATATATTAAGTCACCACATACAATTTAAAGATCCTTCGGGATAACCATTATATACCTCATCAAGAGCAATCGAAGCTGTTAACCCTGAAGTAAGCATAGCAACAACCTCAGGATCTGGTCTAGCCACAGGAAGAATGTATTTAGAAGGGACCTAGATGCCACAGACAACGGTTAAAACCGGAAAATACAGAGAAAAGATGAGAAGACACTGTAATTCATAACAGAAACCAAGACAGTTGTATCTGAAAAAGAAACTAGGGATCTGACCATCATAAATTCAGCATAACTCCCAAAAGTCATTACAGCTGCAGGAGTACCAACTTTAAGACCTTTCACAGAGTCGCCAACTGCAGCAATTATTCCAACAGCCTGCAGAATTTCCACAATGTCATTTCCATTACTAGGAATATAATAGTAGAAGAAAAAGAAAAAGCTATTACATTGTTTATAACCGCTATAATGAGTTTCAAGTCTACTTCTACAACATGAACAAAAGATTACAAGACAATTAAGGTCTATCTATTACAGGTGCATGCTCTGCAAAGGAGACGTCAGAGTGGAAGAAAGATAGGAAAATTATCTACAGCATGTGAAGACAGTTGGGCAATATGTGGAAACAGAGCACTGAAATCGAGTGTACTCCTATTCCAGAATCTCCACTATTCACTCAGTAGCAATTAGCTCATGGCTAACAAATTGAAGATAAAAGGAAAGTTAATTTCTCATTCTACTTGAAAAGTACAACACTGGTTTAAAAGGGCAAACATAAACTTCTAAACACAACCAGACCAGAATACCCACACATAGGAGGAAGCTTGAAGTTGATCTGAATATGTGTGCCTGGGCTCCATGTATTCGCATAGGGAGTTGTCTAGTATCTACTATTAGTATTGTACTTTAGTTCAATTAAATTTTGTTTTCATACTCAAATTTGTTCATTCAAATCAGCCGACAGTTCATCTATCAGACAGTGGGACATACATATCCACTCTTAAGATGAGCCACATTGTATCTTGCCTCCTTATACCTGCTTGAGTGGGAGATTGTCTTCACGGTGAGAAGTAAAACTGTATTCAGGTAGTAAACAATTGTTGTCTACAATTATATACCATTCCTGATTACACACGGAAACATGGAAAGGATCAACTAGTACAAGACAGACAATGTACACATTACATTTACTGATGGTGCCGTAAGTACCTGAAATCTACAACTGGTTGAAGATATCTAATCTTAAACAATTCCTATGTATGACCTGGAACTTTGTATTATTATGGCTTTTTGCCAATATCTATATAAAAAAAATCTAATCCTAAACAATGGAAGATAAACCCTCCATCTCCTTAGCAACAGAAAATAATTATATATCATAAGCGATTGAGAGAAGTAGAAATCTCAATAATTACTGGGATATTATTGGTGGCACGACAGACAGGAGGGGATACACAACTTCATTTTTTACCTCAAAGCCAGCATCAAATGGTAGACGGGTACCAAGGCCCTTGTCCTTCCCTTGAAAATAGCGGCCTGAACTGAAATTTATCTGCTCAAGGGTAGTTGGCAGAACAAAATGATTTACGAGATCAAGCAACAATAGTATTATACAACAGAAAATGATATCAGGACTCTGTGAAGTTAAAAGCATCCAGAAAAGAAGCAACGGTAGTATTATACAGCAAACTTACATCGCTAGCATTTACTCCAGCATATATTATTTTTACAAGGACATTGTTTGGCTTGATTGGTAATTTCAAAGGCACGTGCACCATTCTGGTAGCATCCCGGAAATTATGACTCAAAGTGTGAACAACTCTGTAACAAAGAACAGTCAGAAAATTGGAAATAGAAATGATATGTTTAGTAATTACGAATCAAATTACTACTATTATCATCTAGTTAAGAATCCAATCTCGCGCATTTAGACAATATACATGGGCGTAATATTGGACTTCGAACATTGGAATTATATTTTGTTTTAAAATCAAGATTGTTTACAAACCAAAAGAGTTGAAGCCTGAAAATAATAGGTCACAAAAATGAAGGAAGATAATTTGGAAGTACAGAGGCAACAATGTTGTTTGGTCTATCCGAACAGCCACTATTGTTGTAATTATTACAAGACTAGTGCAGTAATTATTAAGTGTCTAGTGGCTGTTCAGTTGTAGTTAATTATTAGTGACTGTTCAGCTGTAATTAATTGAAACTCTTCAGCTGATTGTAGTACCTAGGCAGAATCTCTAGAATTCTCCTCTCTCTTACATAGTTCTAGAACACTCTCCTCTCTTAGACATTCTCTCGATAAATATAGAGCTATATCACTTCTCAAATACAATCATCACATCAACGATTACTGTTGTAAACTTAATGGTATCAGAGCAGGTTTCAACCATAGCCACCACTTTCTTAAAACACTAAACATAGATAAAGGGTTCTCCACCCAAATCTCTATTCCTAAGGGTGTCTCCGCCTAAACTCTATTCCTAGGGGTGTCTCCGCCCTAAATCTCCGGCCTAAAAAGGCGTCTCTACCTTCTTCACCCACCCACTTTTTTTTTCCTCTTTGTCACTATGGCTGAGGAGAACAAATTTGATTCAAATGCTGTTGCATCTGCTGCTGCTGCTATTCCAGCAGCTTTGAAACCAAATAAGATTGATCTTGCTCCTATTGATTCAGCCTATAAACTGAATGGCAAGAACTACTTGATTTGGTCTCAGCTTGTCCTTACTCGTCTAGAAGGGAAGGAACTAGACAATCATCTCACTCAATCAAAACCAGCTGACACTAATGAAGTTGAATGGAAGAAAGTAGATGCCAAAATACGGTCATGGTTATGGGATTCAATGGATCCAAGCATCAGCATCACATGTATGTTTCTGAAAACAGCAAAGGAGATATGGGAATATATCCAGAGATCCTACTCAACAGCCACGGATGCTGCCTTTATTTATGACCTCTGGCTTAGGTCAATGACCACCAAGCAGAAAGGACTATCAGTCTCGGAATATGCTACCAAACTTCAACGGTGGTGGTCGGAATTGGATCAATACGAAAGCATCAAGTGGGAGACCACAAGAGATGCACTTCTATATCAAAAGGCAACAAACCAGCAGCATGTGTACTGTTTTTTTGCTGGTCTAAACCCAGAATATGACCAGGTTCGAGTTCAAATTCTTGGAAACAAGGATCTACCTAATATAGAAGAGGTCATTGCTGCTGTCAAATCAGAGGAAAGTCGCCGCTCAGTAATGCTGGAAAACAAGACAACTAAAAGCATTGTCTTTACTGCAAAAAGGGAACATAATGTTGGTAAAACAGGAAGGTGGTACAGTCATTGTAAAAGGTCAAATCACAACAATGATCAGTGCTGGAAACTTTATCCCCATCTGTAGAAAGAATGCAAGAAACGATGACAAGGGGTTGGAAAAGCCTGCACAACCACATCTACAGTTGCTAGTCCTTCGGATTCACACATCTCTCAAGAAGAACTGAAGCAACTTCGGGCTATGCTGAAATCCCTTCAATCTCCCTCCAGCACTGATCAATGCTCTCTCGCCCTACAAGGTAATACTTCACAATCTTTTTGTCTTAATGCTTCAAAACATGTCTTACGAGACTGGATTCTTGATTCAGGAGCTACCTCCCACATGACCTCTACTTCCTCTTGCCTTGATGATTATTCATCTTGCCCTGAAAAACTACAAATTACTACCGCTAATGATACATCCACATCTGTTGCAGGCCAAGGAACTGCCAAAATCTCAAGGAGATTGCACCTTAGTAATACCCTAAATGTCCCTAGTCTTGCCATGAACCTTGCTTCAGTATATAAACTCACCAATGATCTCAACTGCTTTGCTGTTTTTTCTCCATCTGTGTGTTTTGCAGGATCTACACTCGGGAAGAGGATTGGAACTGCTAGGCAACGGAATGGATTGTACTACTTGGATTTACATCGTGTCTCACCTAATCCATGTAGAGCCCTTGTATCCGCTGCTGATAAAAATGCCACAATTTGGCTTTATCATAAGCGTTTAGGTCATCTCTCTTTCTATGCTTTAAAAATCTTGTTTCCTAATCTGCTTGTTGGTATTGATGTCTCTGTCCTCAAATGTGAAGTGTGTGGACATTCCAAACACACTCGTGCTTCTTTACCTCTCAGTACGGCAAAAAGCAGTCTTCCGTTTTCTTTTATTCACAGTGATGTTTGGGGTCCTTCTCTCATAGCTAATATCTCTGGTGCTCGATGGCTTCTTACCTTTATTGATGACGGCACTCGATTTACATGGTTGTTTCTACTAAAAAATAAGAGTGAAGTAAGTTCTATCATACCATTTTCTGTAACATGATTCAAACTCAACTCTCCACCTCAATTCAAAGGTTTCGCACTGATAATGCTACTGACTATTTCAACCAAAAAGTTACAGCATTTTTTCAATCCAGAGGAATTATTCACGAGTCTTCTTATGTCTATACTCCACAACAAAATGGAATTGCTGAAAGAAAGAACCGACATCTTCTTGAAATAGCTCATGCTCTTCTTTTCCAATCAAACACACCTCAACGCTATTGGGGAGAAGCCACCTTAACAGCCTGTCACCTAATCAATAAGCTTCCCTCTCGTATCCTTCAAAACAAATCTCCTCTTGAATGCTTAAGCCATTTCTTCCCTACTCACAAGATTTCCACAAACCTGGACCTACGCCTCTTTGGGTGTACCTCTTTTGTCCATATTCACACACCCAATAGAAGGAAGCTTGATCCGCGGGCTGTTAAATGCATCTTTCTTGGATACTCTCAAACACAAAAAGGGTATAAGTGCTACAACCCTAACACAAGAATGTCAAGAAAAACCTATGTCACTGCAGATGTCACATTTCATGAGGAAACACCCTACTATCCCTCTACTGAACCTATTGATGTTCCTCCTCCAAGTACACATTCTAACCATGATAACCATCCCATGACCTCCTTTGACATCTCCTTTACTCCTGTGACAAATTCAAACCAATCCGAATCACCACCAGCACCCTCCTTACCACCTTCGCAACATGAATCATCTTCTCCTTCCACAAATTCACAAGATACACCACCAGCACCCTCCTCACCATCTATCCCATCTCCTCCTCCATTGACACATGTTTACTCCAGGGAACACAAGTCCAGACCATGGCTGCCGGAGGACCAAGCGTCTGAACCAAGTGTTGATCCTGCACCAACAACCGATTCAGATCTACCCATTGCTCTTCGAAAAGGAGTTCGTAAGTGTACTTCCACCCCTCTTTATCCCTTGACTAATTTTGTATCCTTTGATAACTTATCTCCATCACATTCATTGTTTGTCCAAAGCCTTAATCAGATTCCTATCCCTAAGACTGTTTCTAAAGCATTAACCAAAAGAGAGTGGAGAGAAGCCATGGAGGAAGAAATTTGAGCATTAGAAAAAAATAGAACTTGGGATATTGTTAATAAACCTCTTGGGAAGCATGTGGTTGATTGCAAGTGGATTTTTACTCTCAAATACAAAGCAAATGGATCATTGGAGAGATATAAGGCACGACTGGTTGCAAAAGGATATACTCAAACCTATGGGATTGATTATCAGGAAACCTTTGCTCCAGTTGCCAAACTTAATACGGTTCGCATACTGTTATCTCTTGCGGCTCATTTTGATTGGAAACTATTGCAATTTGATGTGAAGAATGTCTTTCTTCATGGTGACTTGCACGAAGATATATATATATATATACCTCCTGGTCTTGATGCTGCAAATGATTCATCCAAAGTCTGCCGCCTTCAAAGTCTGCCGCCTTAAAAAGGCATTATATGGTCTCCAGCAATCTCCCCGTGCATGGTTTGAGCGATTTGCTTCTATTGTATGTGCGGCTGGTTATAAGCAAAGTCAGGGTGATCATACTTTGTTTGTCAAGCATTCTCACCCATGGGGGATCACCATCCTATTGGTTTATGTAGATGATATTATTGTCACTGGCAATGATCCCAAAGAACAACAAAGATTGGAGAAACAACTTCAATCCAAATTTGAAATCAAATCTCTTGGGTCGTTGAAGTATTTCTTGGGAATTGAGGTTGCTCGTTCTTCTCATGGAATTTTTATTAGCCAGCAAAAATACATCACTGACCTCTTAATTGAAACGGGGAAGAGTGCTTGCCGACCTGCCACCTCACCTATGGATCCTAATCATAAGCTTGATTCGGCACAAGATGCGCCAAAGGTTGAAGTATCTCGGTATCAGCGATTATGTGGAAAACTAATCTACTTGTCTCACACTCGACCAAATATCGCTTATGCAATAAGTGTCTTGAGTCAGTTTATGCACGATCCTAGAAAACCACATTTGGAATCAGCACACCGAGTCGTACACTACCTAAAGAGGGCACCTGGAAAAGGTATTCTATTTGAAAGAGGAAAAAGACTAACCCTCCAAGCATTCACTGATGCGGATTATGGAGGCTCACTTGTTGATAGACGATCTACTACAGGCTACTGTGGTTTCTTAGGAGGTAATTTGGTTACTTGGAGGAGTAAGAAACAGAATGTCGTAGCCCTCTCATCTGTAGAATCTGAGTTCAGAGCCCTCGCTCATGGCATTTGTGAGCTTCTTTGGATTCGTATCATATTGTCTGACTTGAAGATCAAGTGGGAAGGCACCATGGAGCTCAGATGTGACACAAATCAGCTATCAGCATAGCACATAACCCGGTTCAGCATGATCGAACCAAACACATCGAAATTGATCACCATTTTATCAAGGAAAAGATTGAAGGAGGACTAATTAAACTAAGTCATATCACTTCAGAAGATCAAGTGGCTGATGTCTTCACTAAACCTCTTCATATTCCTAGATTTCACAACCTTATCTCCAAGCTTGGAATGCAGAATATCTACAGTCCAGCTTGAGGGGGAGTGTTGTTTGGTCTATCCGAACAGCCACTATTGTTGTAATTATTACATGACTAGTGCTGTAATTATTAAGTGTCTAGTGGTTGTTCAGTTGTAGTTAATTATTAGTGACTGTTCAGCTGTAATTAATTGTAACTTTTCAGCTGATTGTAGTTCCTAGGCAGAATCTCTAGAATTCTCCTCTCTCTTACATAGTTCTAGAACACTCTCCTCTCTTAGACATTCTCTCTATGAATATAGGGCTATATCACTTCTCAAATACAATCATCACATCAACGATTACTGCTGTAAACTTCAAACAAGGATAGTGTCGAACACAATAAATACTTATTATCTCACATTTTCTGAAAACTCTCAGGAATTTTGACATTCGCAGGGGGCTCTGAAGAAATTCCTCTCCTCATTTTCAAGGAAGGCACGCGATACTTAGCTTCTTCCATTGGAGAAGGCCAATACTGAAGTCCTTTGCGTTTTGTTATCCACAAACAAGATCCAGCTTTACTTTCATCAGTGATAAGTTGAAAAGCACCTATAAGGAACCAACTAAGTCAAATCAGAATAAGGAATATTGAGATCGACATAATACATTTTGCTTTGAGATTACACACCGTGCATCCCAATAATCTACTAGGTAATATGACAAGAAGCTAAAAATATTCACCATACAAACAAAAGGTGGACTTAGAGAATGAAAGTTAGTCATCAAAGACAACAACGACATACCTTGGACAACCATCTGCATAGGTATATATCCCCCCACTAAATCTACCAACTGGCGACTCACTGCCTTGACAGTAAGATCAGTTTCAACAAACTGCACATGAAAAAGTGGCATCCAATTTGGTTGCTTCAAATAGAGAAAAACAGAAGAAAAGCAAGTATTTTACAAATACCCATTCTAGAATATAAGAATCCATCTCAAGTTTTACAGCAACACGTTTGTATGCTTAAACCAGTAAACTTAAACCTTTCCAAGAACCCTCTCTAGCGCTCATTCCTAAAGCTTCGGGAATCAAATATAGCCAACACATAATACACTTTTTAATTACAGTGGGGTGGGGGAGCCAATTGATAATACATTAACTTTGTCAGAGCCATTACAAATATATAGATAGTTTTAAATAACTATCAATATATTTATATATATAGTTTTAAAAATTTTGAACCATAGGCCAACCCATGAGCTGATGGGTTTGGATAGGGTTGAGATTTTCAACCTATATTATTAAATGGGTTGCTTTAGGGTTGACACTTCTAAAGTAGGTTGGGTGAGATTGAGGCTAGCCCAATATGCGAACCCGTTTTACCAGGTCTAAATTAGGGTAGGAACCTTACTTCTGGGCAAAGCACATTGACACGAATCCCTTCTCGTTTGTATAGAGCAAGAGACCTGGAGAATAAAACCACGCCACCTGTGTCACAAGAGAAGGGTCAAATATAATGAATAGATCATCGCTCCTTTCTTTACCATATAAATGGGAGGAAAAAATAGAACTCTCTTTATCAGAATTAACTCTTGATTCCACAAGATGATTGACTGTGGTCATGATATCCTCAATCTCCACAGTATTGCCATAAGTTCACAACTAGTTCGAATGGATCGTTTTCACAGTTCTGTGATATTAAAAACAAACTAGAAGGCAGATAAGATTAAAACTTACCAGCTTCATATCTCCTCCTTCGAAAAAATTATTCTATCGAATTTGGTACATAATACTTTCTAGTCCTGAAAGTTGTTACGTTATACTAGCCACTTTTTATCTTACCTATTAAATTGATACAATAACTCCTGTAAATACATTACCATTTTCTCGCATGTAATTGGCCCACATAAATAGGTATTAATATGATATCTTAATAAGGATTCATTGCTAAGTCTTAGCAGACCTTTGGATGCAGAATATATTGGATCCGCTAATGAAGGATACAAGCCTGCAGCAGACGCAATATTGATGATTGCACCTGGCTTTTTAACTTCTTTCATGATTTGAATCTGCCCAAAAATTTGATGCATAAACAGTCACCAAACATTAGCACCAATATCAAACCAAATGTAAACCTTAAATATTGTTGAAATATTTGTTTCACGCTCTTTTGTGATAATAGATACTCAAGCTGAGGATGATTTCTTATGTCATCTAATACATGAGATCGTGATCACAAATATCTAGTTTGAGTAGATCTCATCTTCAGCATAGATATCCATCATGAATGAAGACTATTAGAGGATACTACTTCATATAATTTGTTTAAGATGCTACATTGTCAGCAACAGCAACCACCTTTTACATGTACCCTTTGTGAACAATGCACTGCAAAATGACACCTCGGAACAAATGTACCATTTTCTATCAAACACCCAAAGCTAAAGAAGATATGGCATGAATATTGAAGACAGACAACTGAGGATGGGGATGTATGAAATTGGATGAAGAAAGGATGAGAAACCATCACATGACAAATATAGAGTAAAGAAATTTAATAACTCTACTCCCCCATAGGAGATATAAAAAAGTGTGTCCAGACCTTTTATTGAAAGTGCTTTGCACTCTTTTTGGAAAGCTCATCAGCGATTTTGGCAAAGCTTTACTCTGAATTGGGCAGGTTGAACAGGGATTATTGCATTGTCTCCCTTTCTATTTCACTCATTTTGTTTGTATTTGGTTAATTTTATTGGGTTCTAACCAATGATTGAGGAAAAATGAGTCCCTGATAACTTCTTTCATTATGTCTTTTTCTTTGCTTTGTTCCAATAGAATCTAAGGCAAAGCGTCAGTGGTTCGTATGCCTACTTTACCTACTTGACGAAAGGGAACGCACTCTAACTAAAAAGTCTTGGGTTAAACCCCATTACATCATTATTTAGAATTGAGACCCCGTTTTGGTTGGATATTTCACTTTATTGTAACAAAGAAATATACATTTCCTCACAATATAAGGAAGCATTTCCTTTTGCACTGATTCTATATATATTCACATAATCATCTCTCGTTCTACAAAAACTAAGTTACATAAATTCCAGCTCATCTCCAGAGATTTGGACACACTTTTTCATACTTTGAAACTAAAGTATTCCCCTTAGACATGAATCAATTACTATTAATGAAAAAAATATTAGTTTAGGAGAAAGACTCTTGCATTATAGAAAATATATGTTGGTCAGTCATGAATCCCACTTGTTAAGAGTTCTGATTAACAATCAATAATAGATATAAGCAGTAGACAATTCTATTACGTAAATAAACTTGTTGGTCTAATACTTAGAAGTGAGTTTTAAACATGGACTCAGACTTATAGTGGCACTACGATGTTTAGTGAGCAACTCTATGAAGAATTGATATTTCTGTTTCTCTCCTATGTATATTTCCTTGGACGATATAGTACTTGGTAGGTTTCATTTAATTTGACCAGTGCACTAGCAATTGATTAATGGTTTATCTGTGAGTATCTAACCGATGATAATAAAATTGACTCATGTCCATGTCATTGCTATATATTGTGAAAATCATCTAACTAACTGTGAATGTAAAGTGACGCAATTTTGCTTGCCAGTGCTACATGTTAACACTCTCCAATCAATCAAATAATAAAAACAATCACTAGAGGAAGGAAACAGGACTAGTTTTCAAATATCAAACACAACTTCAGCATACCGCTAAGCGTGTACAGTCAATAGCAGCCATAAGGTTCACATTCATGACGTGTCTCCATGACTGAGAGTCATCTTGTAGGGCCTTGCTAAATGCCTGAGGGTTGGCAATCCCAGCATTATTAATGCATATATCCAAGCCTCCGTAGGTGTCCAAATGCTTCTTAAAAGCCAAAGAGAGCCCTCCTACAGAGTGTTCAGGACATCATAAGTACACATGAAATACTCCCATGATTTAGAAAGTTGGTGTTTGGAGATCTTTCAGAGTATTTTAAAATAGCGTAGAAAAAACCATGATATCCTCATTTACGATGCAGATTTCCTTTTTCTTGCTTACTTAATTTTGATGAGAGAAAAAGTAAAGCAGAATAATCATCATGTATATTTCTTAAGAATTAAATCTAGTGAAAAGAATACATATCAATTACAGAAAAATTAATCTTCCAGAAACTAGATCACCAATGAATTTGTATCATGTGCATTCATACATTGATGCAACAGTGTTAGATAGACAGAAAAGTGTGCTATACGAGGATTCAGAGGGCATAGGTCTGGAAAACTAGGAATTGTCGGCCAGGACCAGTATAACGAATAATACAGGGTAAGGCAGTATCACATCCAATAACAATAGAAAAGGAACATCAAACAGCATTATGATTTATGAATCACAGGGCAGGATATATCACAAATAATGGGTATGAAAGTCATATATAAAGAAGAGGGAATTACTTAGCATACTGGAAAACCTAGATTCACGCATTAACTCTAGGGAGAACAGTATGATGTGTCTTCCAACACCACTAAATATTGATAGTAATAACAGCAAGTGGAAGAAGATCAACACGGCATAAGTAATATACCTGAATCCGTGACATCACATCTTATGAACAAAGCAGCTGGAAATTTCAGGTTTGAGTGGAACTTCGCATTCTGCTCTTCAATAAGAGCAGCCACTTCCTTACCATCATCAGAGAAATCAACAACTGTAACAAATACTCCTTCCTCTGCTAAAGCTAAGCAGAGAGCTTTCCCTAAACCCACATTAGACCAAACGATTAGTTTTCAGGGTGCCGGTTCTAATTTTTTATGGTGGCATCATGCTTGGTTTGACAAAGAGGTACGCTGAAAGCAGAAACTGGGAAAACCAACTACGAGAGACGAGTGATAAAATCAATTTCATAAAGGAACTGATCGTGTTATCCGGCAAAGAAAATCAAACAGCTGATTCAGCACGAATAAGTTTTTCCTTTATCTTAACCACTAAATCATCTTGATCCTCATTACAGTCAGAGGCTCAGAGCCCAGACAAGCATGTGATCTTTTGATCATTCCAGAAACTGAACCTAACTCTCGCAGTAATGGCATCAACTCTTAAATTAGACAAATTTGTGATGTTCAACAGAACGATGAAAATTTATTATAAATTCAAAGAAGCAAATGGGGGGCCCCGGGGGGGAGGGTACAAGAAATATGGAGAAATTTGCATTCTAACGACAGGTGAAGGGTATAAAGATGCAGAATGGTCAGCCAAGTGGTCGTGGCTTCTCGGTAGGGAGTGCTATCCTCCAACCAAATCTGCTCTTTCAAAACCTACCCAATTATAAAAAAATAATAATTCTGATGCAGAATATCAGGCGTACCGATTCCAGAAGCACCGCCAGTTACCAAAGCTGAGAATCCAGCTTCAATTTTCATAATCGCCTTACACTTCTCTGTCAGTTCACCTCTTCCGGAATGAAAAATAACCCAGTTATCGGGTCGACGTTTGGGAAGCAGTTGAATAAAAAATACAAGCGTGGATTTGGCAGTCAAAAGTGAGGAGCCGCAGTATGTCAACGACGGGACAGTGATTTGTTTTTATTTCATCCGTTTATGCTCAATTAATTGGGCCAGTTAAATAGTGGGAATTTTCACCAAATGCCCCTGAGGTTTGCCTGATTTTCACAAAATATCCTTATCTTTTCAGATTTAATATGATATATCGGCGAGGTTTTATTTTTAATACGAGATGCCCTTCCGTCTATTTTTCCACTCGACGTCCGTTAACATTTACTGTTTCTGCCCATTTTACCCTTATCCATAGTTTTTACGTGATACCCCTGCGTTTTTATAACGGCTAGTTTTACGAAATACCCCTGCAATATTATAACAGCTAGTCTCACCAGATACCCCTGAAATCACAATTATTTACCAGATGCCCCTGTATTTGATAACGGCTAGTTTTTGGCCTATAAATTCAAAAAAAACACAACACTTTCGTTGACATTTCATTCAGATTCACAACATGTCTCCCTCACAAATATTGGACAGTCTCTACATCAAATAATTGTAGGTTTGGACTTCATTGGTCAGAGTAAAGCATAGATCTTGATAATACAAACACACATGTGAAACAACCGCGTCACATTCTTGTTTGAGAATGTTTTTGTGAATATTTACAGATAAGAAAGAAGCGGCACTTCTGAAATAACATCACCATCATATCATATATGAAGAATAAGCGTTTACCACCAAGTAATATGTGAAGCACATATTAAAGTCATAATTTACTATAGCCTTCAGTTGCGGAGTGGAAATATATACCATTTCAGAAAACCATGCAAACACAATCACCAATTAGAGCGCGGAATCTGTGTTCAACAGTCAACAGGGACATGTCAGTTTGTGAAATGGCTCTGACGAATTCCATGTTTGCAGTCAAATTTGGAGTACCCACCCCAGTAATCCCCAGTACCGAAAACAAGCTTGTTCTTAGAGTCAAGCTTGCGAGTGGTTGGAAGCAGTGTCGTGCGTGGCGAAAGACAATCTGGGACCACTATGTGTACATCACTGAAACTGATCTAATTAGAATAGTTAAATAAAAAATGAAGAAGAACAGAAAAGTATATGAGCAGTAGAATTTGTAGCTCTCTGCATAAGGTTATTACTCAACACAAACCAGATACTGTCCAACAAAAAAACTGATGTTTCTTCTAAGATCAGACATAAATTGGCGAGCATTTTTTGTGGTTTGCAGAGAAGCTAAGTGGGCTTATTCTGAATGAAATGCCAACAGATGTGTTGTGCTTTTCTGAATTTATAGGCCAAAAACTAGCTGTTATCAAATACAGGGGCATCTGGTAAAAAATTGTGGTTTCAGGGGTATCTGGTGAAACTAGTCGTTACAATATTGCAGGGGTATTTTGTAAAACTCGCCGTTATAAAAATGCAGGGGTATCACGTAAAAACTATGGGTAAGGGTAAAACGGGCAGAAACAGTAAATGTTAACGGACGTCGAGTGGAAAAATAGACGGAAGGGCATCTCGTATTAAAAATAAAACCTCAAGGGTATATCATATTAATTCTGAAAAGGCAGGGGTATTTTGTGAAAATCGGTCAAACCTCAGGGGCATTTGGTGAAAATTCCCTTAAATAATTAAGGGAAATTTCATGACATATGAGCGAATTTCATGAGATATCCTTGAGGTTTTATTTTTATTATGAGGTCCTTGAGGTTTCATTTTATTTACGATATACTTTTGAGGTATCATTTTCATTACGATATACCCCTGAGGTTTCAATTTTTTTACGAGATGCCCCTCTGTTCAGATTCTGATATATTATATTTTTCATATCTGTAACGCCCCTGTACCTATTAACAAAATACAGCGGAAATGAACTCTAAGGCGATACAGACCATCGGTTCCAAACCCCGGCACCAAACCTCACCACTTACAACTTACAATCTACAAAGCTACGATCTGAACTCGAGAAAACTTAACACAAACATAATGAAATTAAACATATTCTCTCTTCACAAACCTAGTCCCATCTCAAACGCTCATTCTCCTTCGTGCCACCTGAAATCAATTCGTACCTGCAAGATGAAACCAAGCAGCCCACCCCAAAAGGGGCGGTCAGCTCCCTGGAATGGAACTGTACAATTCCCAAAACAACTTATAAAACAAAACTCTTCAAAATAGTAACATGAAACAAACTCTTTAAAAGTAAAACAGAGATAAGCACTTCAAAACAATCAAGTTTAAAGAGAAAGGAACAAGACAAGATAAAGAACTTCCAAACAAGTCATCCACTTAAGTAGTCACACCACATAGTTAGTAAGCATCCATTGTTGATGTTAGACCAATTCCCGTTTGGATACAAAGACTCAGATAGTCACAAGGACTAGGAATATAAGATAGATCCAAGAACCAATAATCAAGAGTGGAATAATTCAATTGGGAAGAGATGGCCCCCACCGCCAGATATCAATGTTCCATATGGAGGGATATACACCCCCTGCTGTCAGATTTAAATGTCTTGGTGGACGAGGGATATACAGCCCCCTGCTGTTAATATCAATGCCCCTATGGGCGAGGGATAACAGCCCCCTGCTGTTAAATTAAAAATGTCCTTATGGACGAGGGATATACACCCCCTGCTGTTAAATATCAATGCCCCATGAGCGAGGGATATACAGCCCCCTGCTGTTACCATGTAAACGCGCGCACGTCGAAATAAGATTTCCAAGATGACCTTTCCCAAATTCCCCTGAGATCACCAACTACCCAGAGCAATACCAAAACACTCATGCCTACAGAGTGCAGAACGTAAACCCAAGCAGGCAATGTCTAACGGGACACCAATAGAAAGACCCATACCCAAATGATTCCACATCCAAGGCTCGTTAGTCACATAGCTGAGTTTAGTCACACAACCATTCCTTTTTAGAATTCCTCTTAAGCAGTTAGCGTTTTCCAAGACATTCCACAAGTCAATCAGCCAAATAACGTAGTACGAGAAACCGTACAAAACATCTCCATAAGGTCCAAAACACACAAGCTGAGTCAGAAATCGTACCTGGGTAACACTGTAAGCAGTTCTAATCACTTGCCAAACAATCAACAGTACTCTGAAGAATAGTTGTAATCTATCATCAATCCCTTTTAGCCCACGTTAAACTTAAATAACTCCTCACTGTTATTTCTAAGTCTCATTATCTTTTAATCCCTCACTTAAATGTTAGGTATACTCTTGTGTTATCTAAGAACGTTGTATAGCCCAAGGTGGTAAGATCAAGGAATGTATTCGATCAACATTGGCTAATTGTCCCACTCCTATCCACTTTATTCATACGTACCACATCCTCACATTCAAGACTTTTGAGACCTCTATATCATAAAATGTGTTTATGTTATATAATTAATCTAAGAATTCGACAATAATCTTAGCTCAATACCTCTATTCTTAATTTAAAAAACATTGTATTATGACCTATGATGGACTCATCTCAGAATACTATACTATTATCTCACAATGTAAGATTATGTATTTAAACAATTTCTACTAGACACCCATTATGATTAAGTCTTTCCCTTAACTTAATTAAGACCTACATCTTGTATATTGGAATCATAGTGTTGTAGACGCATTTTATTATAACTTAATCGAGTTACAAACTCATTTATCTTATCTTTAGTTTCATGAAGAACTTTAATTACAACCATCTAAAACTTGTCATAAGATGTTAATTACTTTTCTCTTGAAATAACCATATATAATTAACTTAGACTCATAGAACCTACATTTTGTATCCACAAGGGTATATTATTTACTTTATCATAACTATATAATAATGTGTTTTAAGATAACCTTTATGTATCCTTACTTACATTTAATTTCCTAAATGTTCTATTTTTACACACATTCCCTCCATAGGCTATGTATAAACCTTTTATACTAAACTTCACTAAACTTAAGTCTTAAATACGTTTTAAATTGTTTACAAAACCTAAAGGTTTCAAAGGTATAACTTTAATAAATTAATTTCCTTTATTGTATTTAGGATGGACAATATATCTACATAAGGTAGAATTTATCAAAGAATTAAATTATGGATAGTAAGTGAAACTGTTAACTATTTAATAAGATAACATATTCTGAGAAATCCCCATACCTTATATTCAAATGACACATTAATTTTTCCAGTGTTAAAAGGTAAATCAATATAATCTCCTATGTAACCTAGTTTCATCTAATTAAAGGTTCAATGATTTTAAGTATCAAATTTCTATTTGCAAACCTTTTTGTAAATCTTTAACTATTATGTACATCACTTATTTATAAACTCACATCCTGAATATTGGTGTTAAATGTATTTATATGGCTTAACTAGTTGTAAGAAACTTAAGGATTATTATTTAGATTAAATTCCTAATCATAGTTTAATGTAGTTTTATATCATAATCCCTTTTAATGATTTTATCTTAAAATATTAAGTTATTACTCAATACTATAAATATTAAGAAATAATTAAATCTAGACTTATTTATCCTCTTCACATTTAGATGTACAAGTAACTCATTTATTTTACTATTGTTTATATAATAAGAACATTTAAATGTAAAAGTATTTCATTTATTTTATTATTAATTATATAATAAGATCTATTTGTGTAACACTTTATGTACTCTAATTACAAATATTCCTAAATTTCAACTTATTAATTTCTTAACCAAATTATAGATTTACATTGTGGTCATTGACTAAATATATACGTATATTTAAATACTGTTTATATAAATCTTAGAAGTTCAAAGATAACTAAAAACTCAACCTATAACCATAAATTAATACCACCTCATATAATATTCTTTTATTAGTATCATGTAGAGGTTTAGTTTAACTCATTAATTCCTTCATATCCCATTTTCTATAAGGTATTTTATTTCTTTTATTTATTTATTTATCGTATATATATATACATCCTTCCTATTATATTTCTCACAAGGAATGTTATTTCCTTTATCTATTTTTATTGTATTTATATACATATATTAATATATATATCCACATATATCAAGATTTATCCAGAACATTCTTTAAGAAATTCTATTGTATTTAATTATATTTAATATCTTTTAGACATATCCACAACTGATTTATGGTTTATAAAATAGAGTATTTCCCTTAGTTTTAGTTAAACATATTAGCTTCCATATTATATAATAAATAAAATGTAGTTTAGTTAAATTCCTTGATTTAATATAAGTTTCTATTCATTTCTCTCATATAAATATATGTAACAATTTTTACTTCACTTAAAGTTAATACCCAAAATATTTATAAACATACTGTATTAAATGTTAATTAGTCTTATTATATTTCCCCAACCTATAAAGTTCACTAAGCAACTATACTTTAATTTTTGATTACATTAAAAACTATATATTATAAGTTATTCTTATGAAAAACTCACAAACACAATTTTTAAAACCTTTTCCCGTTGCCCAAAAATTCTCAAACTTAATATACAGTAGCTATAACATTTTAGACATATTATAAAAATTTTATCTCATAAAAATATCTTTTTAACTTAGCCAAATAATTCCAGAAAACCCGTAACTTGTAAAACTCATAACTTATGTTTAAAAACTCCAAAACCATAATAATTTACATCAAAATAAACTAGATTAAATAAGGAATCTATGGTTAAAATTTCAAGTCAAAATACCTTCGGGAAGGCCATTAACTAAAATCAACAAGTTAGGGTTTATTTCTGAAATATTATAAAACATAATCAACTTAAACCCCCAGATCTAATCTCGGCCGTCCATTACTAATACCTACGATCGGACGGCCTATATTGCGCAAGTTCTTCAGCGAATTCTTGAACAGCCCCGAGTACTAAATTCGAGTTTTCTCTCAATCTACAGAACGAAATCCGATGATTCTTGTTTCATTGGATTCGAAATTGAATTCCGGTTCTAATGACACCGATTTCCCCAATTATAATGCAGTATTCTACCAATTCGATTCTGGGTTCGAAAGTTAGGTTTATTTTCGGTTTCGAATCTTAAATCTGTCAAATTCTCTCAACCTAATGCATAATAGGGGAAATTATTACATGGGTTTGGTCGACAATGAAGAGTAGTTTAGCATCGTCGGAAGAATTTGTGGAAAACTCACCGGGAATTGCAAGAACGGAGCTAATCGATTTCGGTTTTCTGGAAACACATTCGAACCTTGCCTGTTCGAGTAGTCAACTTCGGGGATCTATAAAATACGTTCTAGATCGAGTTAGGCCATGTTCTTGGGCTCATTAGAAAGAAGAAATATAGATCTACACAATGATAGCAAGCACTAACCCTAACTCGCATCACACAGAAAGAAATCGAAGTCACAAAATACGAGTTTACCTCTCTATTTCGGTATTATTTTATGTGCTGGCAAGACCGAAACTTTAGGCCTCTATATCTCCCAACTGGTTACGAATTGGACTTGGGCATAAACACGAAAGTTGTAGAGGGATTAGAGATCTTTACAACGAGCTAAAGAAATCGAATTTTGGTTGATTAACGAAGAAGTTATGATCGACGCAAGTTACCTGAAAACGAAGGAAATTCTGGAATTCTGGAAACAGTCTCGCAAGGTGGCTACTTTGGCTCGATTTTCCGGTTGACTCAGATAGATCTAGGGTTTGTATGAGTAATGGTTGGAAAGAGGAATTGTAGGAGAAGAGAGTGGTGAAGACGGCATGGAAAAATATTGAGTAATGTGAAAGTTATAGCCGTCTAAAGTTAGGGCTAGGAAGTGAAATCGGTTACGAAAATCAGGGAAGGGAATCGGCTAAGTGTGGGCGACCCACTACAGAGTGACACGTGGCACTTCTTAAAATTTTGATTCAAAACTTCAATCTAGCATAACTTTGGCTAGGATGATCCGTTTTTGACGTTCTTTTTATCGATCTTCATGGTTTTTCATAACCTATTTATTGGTATAGGTTTCATGACCTGGTTTGACCATTCTCAAAAAGTCAACTCTAGCAAGGCTTAATAAGCTTTAAGGTTTCTAGAATTTTATATGACTTTTATATTTCAAAACAATGTTCCAACACTTCCTAAAATCTTTATAATATATTTGGAGTGTTTAATAATTTTCCCAAGATTTATTGACTTATAAATCTTATTATTAAATTCATAATACTATACAATAATATATAATAATTAGGAGAAAACCCCTAAATAAATTTCACAACCCCTTATATTAATTTAATATTCATAATTCCATATAATAATTTAATACTTAATAGTAATATTAAAGGTTTAATAAAAGAAATCCCCTAAATTAATTTAAATTAATTTAGGGGTATTTCAATATCCTAATTTTACCCTCACATCATATGCCCCACAATAACCTCACGGGTTTATGGTCAAATTTTTAAAAAATTTAAAATATGAACAAAATGCACCTAAGAATTAAAGATCAATTAAAGTTTTAATTCAATTTTAAAATCATAAATAAAAATATAAAAAATTAGAATCATAAAAAGTTTAAAATAAATAGAAATGACTAAAAACAAAAAATAATCTGTTTAAAAAACTTATATTGTTACATTATTTTAAAAATATTACAGCGGTGACTTCAAATCGTAAATTTTTTATAACAATTATATTAAATACAAGAAATTATTAAATATTTTATTAATTATGGTATGAGTTTATTAACAAATATATTATTTGATATCAATAACTACAAGAGAAATGATTATATTTTATGGTTTTTATACATTATTTTCTAACTTAAAATGATGGTTTTTCTATGTATTATATGAAACTGTTGCTTTTAATATTCTTCATATTATTGTTATACAATTTTTAGATTTTTAACAAATATCTAGGTAACTCCCTAACAAGTTATGTTTATTTTTCAAAATAATTTAATTTTAATTTCTTAATCATTTCCATTTATTAAATTTTTTCTTTTTTTATTTAATTATATTCATTTTTTATATTGATGTCAGATTTTATATGAACTTTAATTTTTTTAAGCATTTTATTTAAGTTTCAAATTCAAACAAAACTTTGACTATATATCCCTGGTTATTATGAGGCATATGGTGCGAGGGTAAAATGAGGAATCTGACTGAGGGACATCTCGTAATAAAATTGAAAGTTCAAGGGTATATCACAATGAACATGAAACCTCAAGGGTATATCGTAAAAAAAATGAAACCTCGGGGGTATCTTGTAATAAAAATGAAACATCAGGGGTATGTTGTAAAATTCGCTCAAACCTCAGGAATATATCGTGAAATTTTCCAATAATTAATGTTAATAATAATAATTTTTTAATGTCCGGCCACCTTTAAATTTTTATAACGATGTTCCTACATTGTCCATGGGTATTGATAAAAGGATATCACTGGTTGAATAAAAATAGATTTTGTTTATTTAAATGAGACTTTGAGATATTTTATAGCATGATGGGTAGTGATTCAAATGTTGCCCTCACATCAGAATTTTAGACAATTCTTTTACATTGTATTGTATTACCATTTTGTCATTTCTGATTAGGTTTGTGTTCCTGTCTCTTGTTGAATTTTAATTCGTCTAGACGAAATCAGTTCAATGGACTCGCTCACTTATTTAAAGTGAACCCCAACTTCATTTTTCTTCTTCGCTTCATTACCCGATTAAACATTAACTTGCTTCATCTGCATGCAAACCTTAGGTGTCGTTCGAAAACGGTGTATCCCACTTTTATCCAGCTTTATATCCTAGTTTCATCTCTATAAGGACATTTATGATAAATGTTCTAAAACCCGTGTTTGAAAGTATTTTCGGTTTACTTCCAGCTTTATTTATAGGTGAATACCCTTCTGACTTTTGTTCTCCTGTATTTCTGGCTAATTACCTTTCCTCTTGGTTTCCACTTGGGGTGGTGTTGTATTCCCCCAACAACAACTCACTCTTCCCCTTCGAGCCAAACATAGGGAATTATATAAAATTCTCATATGGACTAGTAAGGTCCAATAACCCATAGGGTTCCATCCTAAAACCAATTGGCAATAGGTGGAGTAGCCCATAAGCTATATGAACTACTTACTAGCTTTATAATTTTTCAATGTGGGACTCACACTTGTTCTCCAACATCCCCCCTCAAGTGTGAGTCTTTCACACCCTGCTTGGACCCATTTGATACTGGCCCGGTCTCTACTTCGTGACACAGTCCAATTCTACGGCACTGGCCCGATCCCTTCTCTTAGTTTATTGTGACACAGTCCGTTTTTTACTTAGGTATCCATTAGGCAGTGGTGCATTACCCCAGGTTGAACCTGGGCTCTGATACCATATTAGAAATATTGTGGGGGAGGAATAGGCCCAACATAGGGAATTATATAAAATTCTCATATGGACTAGTAAGGCCCAATAACTCATAGGGTTCCATCCTAAAACCAATTGACAATAGGTGGATTAACCCATAAGCTATATGAACTACTTACTAGCTTTATAATTTTTCAATGTGGGACTCACACTTGTTCTCCAACAACCCTGGATGACGACGCCGACTTCTTCTACTGACCGTCCCTAACAAAAAGATGCGCATTCTTAAACATTTTGATAGATTGATGAATAAGTTCCCTGTTAGGCGAAGAGTCCCACCGAAACCAGTAGCTAGTGTAGCAATCAGAACAACCGTAGTCAAACACAGGAGGAATGTGCGGCAGTGTGGAAGACGAGGACTTCTTGTAATACCTTTGAGGTTTACCTCCTACATCGATTGGAGCAAAGAACGAACCACTTCTTATATGGCTGGGGATATCTCTCCTTATAGTGAGGCCATTTGAGTGGGAATGGGCCCCTTATAAACAAAATCGTGAGCTGCATAAAACGGATAATATCACAACAGTGAGATACTGGCTGTTACAGTTGGTATCAAAGCTAAACCCAGGTTAGTGTGCCGGTAACCCACAAGGGCATTGAGCTCCCAAGGGGGATGGAGTGTAATACACATTAGATTTACCTCCCACGTCAATTGAAGCAAAGAACGAACCACTTTTTATGTTAGTGGGATATCTCTCCTTGTTGTAAGGCCTTTTGAGTGGGAATTGACCGCTTAGAAACAAAAACCGTGTGGTGTCACGGATGAGAGAATCTTCGAGAGGAAAGATATGGGTCCTTTTTGGTAACTTGATATACAAACATTTCTTTTATTCTTAGCTCTCAAACGAAAAGTTTCATTTTATTTCCAACATTTATGTTTTAGCTTTAAACTAAAAAAAAACCCTAATCGAGCTGGCCTTTAATTTACTTCATTCCACCGAGTCACCTTGCTCTACTTTCTTGCTTTATAACTCCAAATCTCAGCACCACAATAGCAAAGATTTCACTGCTAATGCACTACTTGCTTGTGCCGCTTCAAACAAAATGCACCTCAAAATAATTTGGTAAGCATAAATCTTAACTTTAACTAGGTTTTTAGTTTTGTATTATGTGGTATGTTATCTCTGCTCCTTTCTCTTCGCTCTTGATTCAGAGGTAAGTATATGTTATAGTTGAAGATATTACTCATCTGATCACATTGTGTTTCTTTATGACCTTCTTATCCAGCAAGGCCTATTATTTGAAATGGATGTATACATTACAGTTTACTATAAAGTTTTCTATACAAGGATGAGAAAATCGATGTTTGATCTAGATGAATACCTTTTTGTTGACTTGGCTAGTGACTGCTTTAATCTGTTAAAGAGTTGCAACGTATTCCACTACCAAAATGCCCTATCTGGTGCTATAAACACCCCAAAGGTATGAAGCATATAAAGATAGGATATGATAGAATAACTTTGATCATGTGGAAGTTTAGGTAAGACTAATCATAATGAAGGAGATAATACAGGAGACAATTGTTGAGTACGTACCAAAATTGGTTAAGCGATAAAGAAAAAAGGGAACATATTAGGAGATGTCAGCAGACTTTAAATAAAGATGAGCATCCTAGATGATTGAGCTATTTATCGATGTTGTAAAATGATCAATATATTAGATTGAAGAACCTTTTAGACAATAAAGTGGTTTATTTCCTGAATTATTGTGGATAGATGGTTCTAGACTTGTTCTCTTGTTTGTGCGGTCGTGCTAAGGTCTTTTGGGATGGTAATGAGGTGGAGAAGTTGTGTGTTTAGCATGTGGGTTGGTCGTAGAGGTTTATCAGTATAGGAGGAATGAAGAGTTTATGAAAGACCCAACTACTAATTGTGATAACATGGTAGTTAAGTCTTTTTTTTATGGTCGAAAGTTGTTTGGGTTATCTTGGGTAAAAAAGATGGATTGGTTTCTTAAGGGGTTGTGAGGAGGTTTAAGGAGTGTGGATATGCTTTTTAAGTTGTTGCGCAGGAATGGAGATTTTGGTTGCAGTGTTTTGAAGGTGTTGGAATTTTGAGGGATCATGGAGAGATTTGAAGGGGTTTAAGTCTTGTTTTGAGTTGTTGTGAATATATGTTGGGGTTTTAGTTGAGCTTCGAGGTGGGTGGTTCTTATTAATGGTGGCCACCGAATCCGAATCTACCCGGAACCGGCGAATCTACCCGGAACCGATTGGAACCGGAACCGATTTGGAACCGGAACCGCCCCCTTGCGAATCGAATCCGAATACAAGTTTTGAGATTCGGGACCGAACCGGGACCGGAACCGGAACGGAACCCGCCCGGAACCGCCTGGATTCGCATCGGATTCGGAACCGTGGAACCGGAACCAGAATCGGAACCGGTGCAACCGGAACTGGAACCGCCCCGGAACCGGTCAAAGTTACTGATGGAATCACCACTTAGGACTTCTATTTTGTATTGTAATCTTTTAGAATGTATTAGTATTACTTTCTTTCCATGTAATCTTTTAAGACTTCCAAATTGAAATCATGTAACCTATTAGTAGCTGTCTTTTTCCTTATTAGGGTTTTCCCAATGGGTTTTTACCTAATAAGGTTTTAACCAGGCAGTGAATCATATAATAAAATCCGCTTTGCTCTTTAATTTTTGCAAATTCAATACAAAAATTTAAGTCTTTGGTTCTTACACATTTAAGATTATAAACTTGAGGAATAACCTAGCTAGGAGTAAAGTGGACGAAAAGAGCAACGTGTGCGCGCAAACAGATCTAAAATCGGAGTTAAAACAAAGAAACTGGAGCCGATCGAATCTTTCCAGAACCGGTCGGAACCGCCCTGGAACCGGTCGGAACCGGAACCGGAACCGCTCCGGAACCGGTCGGAACCGTTGATTTGAGCGAATCCGAAGCGAATACAGAGTTCCGGAACCGGAACCGGAACCGCCCCGGAACCGCCCAGGACCGGTTCCGAATCCGAATACACATTTTCCGGAACCGGAACCGGTGGAACCGGAACCGGAACCGGTGGAACCGGAACCGTGGCCACCATTAGTTCTTATGGGACAGTGGGGTGGTTTTGGTTACTAAGCGAATTGCTTTAGTTAAAGTAATGAACGGGATTACAAATGAGGCTCATGGAAGTAGAGGATGACGCATAAGAGTATGAATTTGACAAATTTGTTGACGAAGGGCTAATACGATGGATAGTTGATGGGGTAGGCTTATTTTTCGAGAAGAGGGTAAGCTCAAAATATTGTCATTATGGATCAAGGTTGTAAAAAAACAGTACGCTGTTCAGTAATCCTTACTGAGAATATACAATACAAAATTATCAATACGAACACCAGTACAAATTAATTAATAAATAAATAATATAAAAACTTATATTAAATAGATAACGGTAGTGGTACTTATACTCAGTACAACCATACACCACAGCAAAACGGGATGTTCAATTCAGATTCAGTACGGCCGTATCAATACATTCTATTACAAAAACGGGTGACACGTCATATAAACGGTCATAGTCATATCGTACCGTTTTTTACAACAGTGTTATGGATTACTCATGAATTTTATAGCTAATGTAAATGAAAGATGGAAAGGCTTGCTCTACTTGGTTATAATATGTACCAGATTTTGGGTTATAGTTTTTTACTCTTATAATATTGTCTCCTGGTTTTTAGTTTTAAGAGCGGGTTTATCTAGGTATAGCTGTTTTACACAGTTGATTATATTGGGGTTCGTTTTTTGTGGTAAAATTTTAATATATGATACTACATCTAGTTAAGGAGTGTGGATGTGAAGTTTTGTATGAGCATCAGATTCTGGAGAATTTTGAGGTAAGTAAAGAGAATTTGAAATAGCATATAACGGAAAAGGGAAGGGAGACAGACATAAGCATAGACTTGTACAATAGTAGATCCCAATCCATAATGAATACGAATGAGAAGGGAGATAAGTGACCAAGTTACGGTATAATAACTTTTTGTGTTGGATTAGAAAACCAACAAGGGAAATGGTAGGACTTGAATGAGACAGAAGGGGAGACCTAAAATTGGAAGAAAGGTAGATAGATAGTAGGAAAAGTATTATTTTATATGTTTGATGGTTAATGCATGTTTTTTTCTTAGATGACGTGAATTATTAAAAAAGATCTCATTGCTTGCATACTAGTGCCATAACAGATTTATTTTGGGCAGAGAAAATTGAATGAAATCAAGTTAGGGATGAAAAAAGAATCCCCTTAGACTTTCATACTGGTTTGTTTCTACAAAGGAAAAGGAAAAGAATCACTGGTCAACGGTAGCTGGTTGCCGGCTCACGATTGGAGGTCAACACCCACTGAGTGTTACTCAACATGTAACACCCCTACTCTTAACTCATATAAAATCGTAGCATAATTAAAGACAGTTTGAGTCATAGCTGAAAATAAAATCCAATCATTCTCACTCGAGTGCTACCACCATTACGCAACCCATGTGAGTAATGACATGTTCAATTATCACAATAACTATAACCACTGTGATGACGGAGATAGAAACCGATATATATACAATAACCGTCCATAACCAAAGTGTACACAAGTGAGAAGTCTACTAAATCGCCAAAGTATACGACCCTAGTGTATTATACAAGTCCAGAAGTGCGATAATAAACATAAATTCCATCTACCCAAAGGTCCCGCACTTCGGTTTCAAGTCACGATCAAGTGTCGTATAGGCTCTGCACAACGCTGAATATGCTAAAGTATGACCCTAGAATCCTTTAGATTCCTTAAGTCAATTAGTCGTTTTAACATACGGTTCATTTCATGCATTTCCGTTTTACAAGTATATAACAAAACTGTAAATGCTATAATTAAACACTCAACAGTTTAACCAATATAATCATATCGTTCACTGATAATCAATATCAAACGATAAACGAGTAAATACGATAATAATATGAGGGTCATTTTCTTGTTAACGGTTCCCGATACTCGGCCTTCGAGGCCTATTGTTCGTTATTCATGTTACAAGGGATATTGAAATCTTGTACTACGGTATATTTGATACTCGTAGTGTTAATCGTACATTTGCTCTTATCTTATGGTGGGTGTCATGTTAGGACAACCCATTTAAAATTCATAATGTTTACTTAATTTGGACAGTCTACCTAGGTGCACCAACAACAGTGCCTTCTGGCCAATGATCCGAAGAACTCTGGACTTCCTCTCTGCCTAATAAAGGCGTCCCATGTGGTCGTAGCCGTGTACCAACAGCAGTACCTTCTCACCCACGATCTTATTTGGCTCTTCGGATTTCCTCAATGAGGGGACCCCAAATCTGGAAGTCCTCTCTAGTGATCACACTGCGCAACCAGTTAGTCCGTAGACGACCCTGGATTTAAACTCCTCATCATATACCAATTATCCCATGTGATTAAGTAGCTTAATCATTTTAGCTAAGATCGACTCTTAGGTTATAGAGAATACATTTTCATTTTAGTTGTCATATAGGTCTTACACAATACCTAGAAGTCGTCTAGGTTATATTCATGTTCGAGTACAATGCTCTAGAGATGGGTATTACCAAATCGCTTTCCTAAGTCTTTTACTGAGGTTGATTAGTAATATGGTATTCATTGAACATTAGTAAGTAATGATCCTCCTAATCTTGCTCGTAACTTAATTCAAATTACAATCAGTATTACAAGTCCAAAAGACGTCCGCGCACATTTAATAACGCGTGATAGTCGAGCAAAATAAAAACACATATTCATATGCATATATCACACTTATCGCTCTTAAACACTTAAACATACAATACATCTGAACCCAAGGAAAGCCTCAGGACGTTCAGACCACACAGTAACATACTATACACCATCGGTAATAAGAGCAGATGTCAGAATGCCGGGCCTGCTCTTTACGCACTAAGATCTGGAATATATGTATAACACTAAGTATTAATTCCTACGGTCTCAACTTAATTTGGTATCCCCAAATAAACGTTAATCTCCCCAGTAATGAACCCCTTAACATTTATTGTTACTCGGGTATTTGAATGTGTTCGAGATTAGTTAAATCATCCCTTAGTGATGTTAAAAATAGCATGTAGTATTGATTTACAACTTAGGATTTGATCCTTACAACCTATCTCTTTTATTCATAGGTTTATTATATATATATCCTCATATATATATAACAATATATTTTATTACTATTTTGTACAATTGACCTTGTAAATTTATTAAACTTTTAACCCTCACTTAATTTATTAGTTGGTGAACTTGACCCTCTTTGGTCAATTAGGTTGACTTGGTCAATGTATTCAAGTCAACATGTTAATATAATCCATAATAAAACCCTTGAATTATATAATTCATTCGTTTATTCAATTCTTTATAACTTAACACTAGATCTTTATATCTAATGTTTTTATAATTAAGTTCCCCACTTTATATCATCCTACACCTTACTTTATATGTAACACCCCCGAATAAACATCCAACAATACAAACGTCGCGCCCAAATAACATCACGGTTAACTACGCAGCAGTATAAACTCCATCCGGGTGTCACAGACGCCAACCACCCACATGGTTGACACAACCATACTACCAACATCAAGTTACGATCTGAATGACTGGAAACCGCCCTCAAACAAAACTCATATACAACTCAAAATGCAATTCCCAAATACCGAGTGTCTACAATAAAAATACCAAATCATAATCTGAGAATTACATCTTGGGTTTCGTAACAACCCATGCACTAACATACTACACAATTCAAGAGTTATGCCCTGATGGACTACCCCCATGGTAGCCATCCCGCCTACGCTCCGTTATCATCCGGCACAATACCTGAAAAAAATTGGGTATAAAGGACTCAGCAAACGCTGAGTATGAACATGTGTAGCCCGCATGTTACCGGGCCACACGACTACTTGGTCGAATATGATTAAGTCCAGTTTGCATGCTATAGTAAAGCAATAACATCCCACATACAACATTAACATAGCAACACTCAATATACCACATCAACATGGCAACACCCAACATACAATATCAACATAGCAACACCCAACATATTAGGCATAGAGTTAACAACAAGCACTACAAGCATTGTAAAACAAGTCGAGCTTATGAGAGGATTTGAATAGTGATGATCCTCACAGTGGGATCATTCAACGTGGAGTGTTTTAATTTCTTTTTCCTTTGTCTCCATCATGTGTACTTCTCTTTCTTCTTCTTGCACCAGGTCTGGGGATGTGGGTTAGTTCCCGTGACCATATAGTATAGGTGCTTATCTTTCTTACTTCTTTATGGATTAATTGTGAGTTCTCTTATTACCGCACATTAGAGGACGTCTCCTCCATAGTCATACCTCCATTCCCGGCGTCGTACGTCGAGAAAGAGGGGTCATCTTTAGACCCCAGGTAATGCTCTCCAATTAGCTGATCCTCCAATCCCGACGTCATGTCGAGAAAGAGGGGTCATCTCTAGACCCCAGGTCATGCTTCCCAAATTGCCAATCTTCCAATCCCGGCGTCATACGTCGAGAAAGAGGGGTCGTCTTTAAACCCCAAGATGTGCTCCACGATGGTCGGTCGAAGGATCTGATGCAGATACCAACTCCCGGATATATTCCATACCGCGCGGCCCGAGATGTTGTCTTCCCGGGTTATCATCATGTTCCACCAGTTTTATTCTTTATTATCATTAATGAATAGACACCATAGTGGGTGTCATGGTACGTCCTCCATGGTTAGGGAGGAGTTTCCCCTTAATAGAATTTTCTTGGTTTTCATTGTTCACATTATCTCATCTCAAATTCCATACACGAGAAGGGACTAAACTACTGTGTGCACACAAATAATATGCAACACTGACATAGCAAGCATATAACACGATAAGCAAGCAATCCAATTTCATGCTTTTGTCTTATGGTCTTTTTCACACAGAGCACACAACAAACAAGCCGTGTAACACGGCAACATACGAACCACACATGTCCATACCTCTTATCAGTCGACGTGTATATCCGCACTAGGGTTCCCCGTTGCTCGTGTGATACACTCCTATAATTATTACATGAGCGGGTTAGTTTTGCTTGGTCACACGTTTGTTATTCATAAACTTCTTAGGACATTTACTCTAGTCTTGTACGATATATGTGGCATCGTTAGTCCTACTTCACTAGTGGGTTCGGACTTGTCGCTAGAGGCCAAGTAGTGCCATGTTAAACAATTCAGAGTTCGCCTCCGTTAACCCTCATGTTGCCTCTTAGATTATTTCTAAGTACCATTCGCCTTTTTCCTTGTTTAGTCACACTTCGAGTCATACTACAGCTTGTTATCTTCCTCATTTAATTTACTAACTCCAAACCTTTACAAGTGCTTACTATTTCGGTTTGGTTCCTCTTTTACTTTGGGCTCACATTCATTTTTTTTATTCCCATACGACCTTATAATTCTTCTAATCTCTTCACTACCACCCTAAACTCTTCTTAGGTTCTCATTGGCCTTGTTTCCGTCTTACTTTGTTCGCATACTCTAAACTCCTAGGATATTTAGTTTGCCGGTTTGCCCCTTAACACGGTCCTAACTTAGTTAATGTTTTAGAACACTCTTACAGTAGTTAAGAGTGACTAATCTAGGGTATAATCTTGACTGATGTTTCTGACACAACTTCCAGTTTAAGAACCTAGTTCCTCGGCACTACTATGGTAGGATTTCCAACACCTAGACAACACTATTAAACTGGTTTTACTTAGCTATTTGTTGTAACAGCTTGATGGCATTATATTCCCCTAGTCTCTTAGCCTAATTCTCTTACCATTCTATTTTTTTTGTTTTTGTTTTACTGAACTTACAGACCGGACAGAACTCTGCACATCAACTTAGAAGATTTGTATGTTTAGTTCTCACATACATTTTAATCTTCCTGGAGTGTATTTTCCTTATCTGGACATCTGACAAATGTTTTAAACTCAAGACAGCCTCGATCCAACCCTGCTATCAGCCTTGGGACTTGCCTAGACAGAACCCTCGATCCAAACAGAAATTGAAATTACACTCTCAGCATACTTCTTCTCCCTTGTGTTTACACTGACTCCTATCTTTCCCAAAGTGTGTACAACTTAATTAGGTGTATTAGTAAGGTGTTAGCTTTGTTAACACTCCAACGCAACCCCATATAATCTTCTGTAACATAGCAATACCAAAACTGCGGCTGCAAGAAAAACTGCAACACAATCTGTATATAAACTCAGCTAATCATACTTTTAATGTATTGGACTGATGTCTAGTCCTCCTAAAATGTTTTACCAACCCTGCTACATGTATCAGCCGTGATTTGGGTTTATTACATAACCAACGCCACACTTAGAACACCTCTGCAAGTTGACCCTACTGAAGCTCAACTTCAGAAAACTAAAACACTCGTTCCAAGCTTACTTCCATTTTGTTCCTTGTTACTGCCCCAATTTGTCTTCTACTTTCCCCCAATTCTTCTTACAGATTT
Source organism: Limonium bicolor (assembly GCA_023374045.1). Taxonomy (NCBI): domain Eukaryota; kingdom Viridiplantae; phylum Streptophyta; class Magnoliopsida; order Caryophyllales; family Plumbaginaceae; genus Limonium; species Limonium bicolor. The sequence continues at coordinate 94,619,418 of CM041778.1, forward strand.
ACTTAGGTGTGTAAGCTAGGTTTTGGGTTTAACACAAGCCAATGCATCCCTTTCACTACTTCTATAACATCGCTAAACAGAAGCCACCCCAATACCAACAAAACTAAATTCAATCTGTGTGACTCTTCCTTATAACTCTCTTTAGTTAGTAGTTACTGACCTTTCAAACTTCCAATTGAATACACCAACTTCCTTCACTTTGTTAACAATATCCTGGGTTCATTTCTAAACCACTACAATACCCTTAGCACTCCTGTAAAATAGTTGGACAGAAGCTATAATTCTTTTTTACTGAAATCTGAAATCACACTATACATTTTTCCTTGATTCTCGTTTTTAGTTAGTTAGATTAACTACTACCTCTCCCAACGGTTCAGTTACTGAGTTAGATGGATTAGTAGGGCTTTAAGCTCTTAAAACTCCCAATGTAACCCCTTATAGCCCTCTGTAACCACATTATACAGAAACTCAATGCTTCAAGAAGGTATAGAATATGATATCTTTTCCTTTCCCTTGTATTGTTTTCTTTCTATACTCTAACTGACTGACAAATCCTCCAAAATGTTTACACTTTAACCCTACACTTTAGTAAGCTCTCAGATCAATGATCAAGTATACATAATCTTTTAGGTTACCTCAGGAAGGGTAGCATACATCAAAACACAAACATTTCAGGAACTGTTATACTCTCTCTTCGTCCATTTTTTTTCTTTCCACTAGGTTGTTAATACTGAATCCTAATACTCCTATGAAAGTACCAACCTAGTTCATTTTCTTAGCAGTATCTTAGGTCCATTCTTAATCCTCTATAACACACTCAACACTTCTGGGAACCAATCATACAGAACATAAATTTCAGGGAAAGAAACTGAAACATGAATCTGTGCACACCTCTTCCCTCTTTTTTTTTCTTATAGATTAACTGTCTTCTAAACTCCCAATGAATATACCAACTTAGATAAATGTATTAGTACTGCCTTGGGTTTATTCTTAAATCAACACAACCCTCTTACTCCATCTGCAACAAGGTTATACTGAAACAACAACTATCGACAATCTAAAATCAGCATCTTTATGTTTCTTCTTTATTTCTTCTTTCAGTGTGTTCAATTAATCTCCAATCTTCCAAGTGTATTAAGAAGGCTTTGGACTTATAAACAACCCAAAACCAAGCTGTTAACTTAATTAAATCTTTGTTATACAGAGCCCAAGAGACTGAACAGAAAACTACAACACCAATCAATGCATTTCTTCTTTAGTCTCCCTTTCCATTTGTTAATCTAAATGCTATTTTTTTCCCAACTTGTTTACCCACCTAGTTAGGTGATTTAATAAGGTTTTTAAACCTGGGAGCAACCCAAAACAATGCTGTCAAATTCCTTAAACTCTCTTATACAGAACCGACAATAACCGCAGAAAACTGAAGTTGAGCATCTGCATTCTCCTACCTCTACTACTCTTTAAAATGTGCTACTGGTTTCTCCAAGCATTACTAGATTGCTTACTACTTAGGTAAGTGTGTTAACAAAGTTTTAAGTTCACTCTCTTACCAAGACAAGCTCTATTTTGTTTCTGAATTCCAGTTACCAAAAGGTATAAGCTACCGAACTTAACTCGTTTCTGCACTAGTTTTTGGTAGCAGCTTTATACAGAATTTTTCTGAACTGGTTTTCTTGCTGTTTAACTCTAAGGTAATTGGTACTTCGGTTACTTAATACTTCACGGTTTATTATCTACTATCCTATTACAGTTCCATATATCCTCAATGTTAGGAAACACCAAAAACCTCAATCCAACTACAATTGTTTCCTTGCTGTTACTGAAACCACTCACAGCTAGGAATTCCTTGGACCTATGAAACATGAAATTTCTTATTTTCATTCCCAGCCTAGTCCCTATCGTGATGATACTGATGACACACAAAGTTCCTAACCCACATTTAATCAGATTTTCAACACTTACTGCTTAGGCATTATTTAGTTTTGGTTAGGTAATGCCTTCTGATTACTTAGTGCATTTTTATCTCAGTTAGTCCACAGGTTTTCCCCCTAACACAACATTAGCTCACCACCCCAACACATAACCAGAATTTTATTTCAGTAGTTATCAGATTAACAAGACAACTTCTGACTAAATTTATACACAAGTCTTTAAGCACAGTTTAGGTAAGGATTTTGGGCTACAACCTTGGGGGGGGGGGGGGGTTCTTGGGGTTATTTATGCCTGGGAAGTTCATGATACTCCAGAGTCCCTTTCCGCACCTAGACAGAGCAAATACCACGGTCAGTTTGTTGTTCTTTCCAGATTTAATAGCAAGGTGTCAACTGACCAGTTCCTCGGTAGATTTTACCTTGGTTAGGAGGGGATTACCCCTTGGGTTTTCCTTTCAGGCTTTGGTTGGCGGTTTTGACTGAGAAATCTTGGTTTTACAACCGGTCATGCACAAGAACAAAATTCCGGTTAGATGATGTCCTTAGTGGCACTTAAAACCAAAACAGAAGGCAGGGAAAAACATGACAGCTTGTGATCTCACCTTGGGTTGATATTCAAGTGGACTTGGGGCTAGTTCCCTGTAGATTTTGGCGCACTCCATGGAAGGTTTTACTCAGGGGATTCATGCACGGGAGAGGATGAGAGAAAAAGGAATCAAAACTCAAACTCTCGGACATCAAAACAGAGAATAGGGGAAGGAGTTAAAAGTCCCGGTTTTTGGTTACTTACTCTACCTTTGCGAGCTCTTGGAGAAGGTTCTGGTTCATCGTTTCCTAGGGATTCTACTCGTAAGCTTGCATGCAGGGTTATGCAAAGGAAGGGAACCAGATTAGAGGACTGAGGAACGATTTTCGGACCAGACAAAACAAGAGAATGAAATAGAGGTAAAGATGCAAACCGGGAGTATTTTACCTTGCGCTAAACTTGAGAATAAATGGAGTGGTTCCTTGAGTATTCTCAGCACAGCTTCGAAGGATCATTCCCGGATGAATGCATGCGGAAAAAGGAAGGAGGAAGAAGGGAGTTAAAACTCAAGAGTTTCAGACAAAACAAGGGAGGAATGGAAGGGGAATTCAGGTACCGATTACCTGCACTTACCTTCAAGAGCTTGGGGAGGATTCTACTCGCATGTTTTCTAGCGATCCTACCCCGGTGGTGGCATGCAAGGCTTCGACGAAGGAAGGAGAAGCAGATTAGAGAGGCATGCGCAGAATGAAGGGAAGGGATGAGTTCAGTGGCTGAACTCGCTGTCTGAGGATACAGACTCTTACACGAGAAAAAAGGGGGTAAAAGGGCATCGGTTTACAGGTAACAAGGAAGGCTGAGTGGGTAATCACGTGGGTTAGTAGAAACTTGCAGAATTTCTCGGTAATGCAAGGTCTAAGTGTATAGTTAGTTATTTGCTAGTGAATTTAGGACTTTAGGATATACCATGGGTGGGGTTGACTAATTGTTAGTCTGTTTATGTTATCCAAGTAATGTAGTGCTCCACCAAACATGTGTGGGGTGTGATTTCATTGTTATATTATGAAGAAATCAAGTAATTGTAGTTAATTTAATTTAATATCACGGTCATGGGATATTGATCAATGAGTACCAGTATTCATGTTATAATGTTACTTGTATATGTTGTATCCGATAACTTAGTTCGTACCTTATAACTTCGTGAGGTATATTATTCGGTACAATCGTTATGTGTCTAGGTGACTCTCCGAGTATTGTACCTCGCGGTCCACTACATAAATAATGTAATGTCCTAACACGGTATAATTTAATTTCCTCCATCGTTTTGGTTAATGTCAAACCGATGAGCAACCAAGCTTGTATTATATTAGGACTTGCTATTTCATTTACGGACATATGTATGTCCCTTAGTATCTTAGGGTATAAGTTGTACCATGGTTATATTAATGTGATCGGTTCATTGCACATACCGCATATATTCATGATTTCATGCGTTTTAACTACTAGGGGTATTTCAACTTACCCCCCTTAAAGAGACTTCGACCCGAAGTCTTGTCTCGTTAATTAATGTTCGTATTCTGGTCACTCCCGGGGATCAAGTCCCGAATTTGTTCTCACTAACCAAGGGATCATGTCCCGCAAATTCCACAGTTCTATTCTACCAGTTGTGCTTATAAGCACCACGCCACCTCTGTGGCTTCACCCAGTTCTCAATAATCTCAATGTACCAGTAATATTCATATATTGTATCCGTAAATTCATATACTGTACTCGTAGGCAATCAGATGAACAAGTCATTCGTTCATAACCACAATGCATCCAACCAATTCGTACACAGTTCACACACATAGCATCACAATCAAAACACAGTTCAAACATGCATAGCGTCACAAATCCAAACACATCAAACGAACAACAGCACAGCAAAAACGCGCACAGCAAAAACGCAACGCGCCTACCCCCCTTAAAATGGATTACGCCCACGTAATCCCCACTATATCATCCTTGAACATTAGTTCAAGATGTTTAAATCTCATGAAGCATTCCAGTTTTTATGCAACGTAGCTCTCACTATAAATCTATCAAAGGTCTTAACCATGCTAATGGTTTGGTTTCTGTATCAAAAGGCCTTTATCGGTATCCATACAGAACTACCAACAGATTTTATTTGGGTTTAGTCTCTCTGGGTTTAAGGTATTGGCAGATAAGTCACTTGTTAATCTGCTGGAAGATGTGTGAAACGGTCCACCAGCTTCTGCTGTGCGACTCTGATTACCTTAGGGTTTCGTTTTCCCTTTTTATTTGTTTACAATGTATTATCTAGCTCCTTTGAATCTTTATAATTTAGTTGTAAAGGTCTCCTTATTGACACTTGGTATTTCGATCTGTACATGGTCTTGGTGGGTTGTAGCTTATCTATCCATTTACCCTAGAGTTCAGAAGTTCATGCTTTCAGTGTGTCTCTCATCGTCTGGATTATTCTTTCTGGCTGACCTCTATTGTTATAACAACATGGTTATTTTGTATTACCGATCATAATTATGTGCAGATAGGTAATTTACTCTCTTAGGATTATTATCTATTTTATGCCTTAATGTGTACCGTCAAGTCGGAGTTTTCTTCGTCTTCAAGTAAATGGCCTTGATATTTCCGGTTATCCTCACTTAGTTTCAGCCAAAAGGTTACCAAATTACACATGTTACAAGTTTATACAATTGTAACTTATCTATCATAGGATGTTTAGTTTCCTTCTCATCATCATTATTCTTATGATTGTATCAAGCAGCCGCTTGTCGAGCAGCTCTGCTTGTCATAAGGTCGAGTGTCATTATTATGTCCGCCAGGGACTAAGGTCGAGTGTCATTATTTCGGTAGTGTATATATTTTTATGTATTGACTATTAGGTTATTAGTAACATCACACCACTTCAAGTTCCAAATCATGTATCTATGTATTTTACACGCTCGTATTATCTAACATCAACCTCGCTTCCTCGGTAATTTCCTAATCCAGCGTATAAAATTTCCCACCTATTTGTAGTTTGTGTGACCACTTGTAGGAGGTTCCGAGGATCATCCAACACTGACGTGATCAGCGTAAGTGTTGGACTAGCCCTTAACCTCAATTTGTGCTCAATGTCCTTTGACCTGGCCAGGGTCAAGTTCAACCTTGCACGTCCGATTTAAACAACCAATCAGTTTAACCAATTTCAATTCTTATCTCGCTCGTTCCTAGTCATCTGGCAATTAATTCATGGGTTAGTGTCAAATTTCTTAAGCCTTTAGGTTTATTGTTTGAATTCTCTGACTGTATATACCTCTAGGTGTGTACGTATGTATATATCCGTTCATTCATGTATATAATATATATGCTTATGTGTTGTAAGTTTCAAGGTCATATTTATATCACAATAACCCTATTATTTTATATACATCCATATATGGTCGTTCCCCTAAATCCACCAATATATTATTATTTTTTGGTTGCTAAGTTATATCATTAGTTTAAGTTGGGTGCGATGGATGGTGATGGTGGTTAAATGGGCATATATGCCACACACTAAACTAACGATTAGATATTTGTAATATTTGTTGCCCATTCCAATGGTGTGCTATTATGGTGTTGTAGAGTAGAAGAATGATAAGCAACGTTTTTCCTTCGTGGGACGTTTGCTAGGTTCCAAAGGTATAAAACGTGTGAAGGAGACGTTGATAAGCATGTATATATGTTCCTTGTTCACCGGCGGTAGAAGCGGGAGAGAAACCCAGTAAGGGCCACCGACTTCATTTATTTGAGAAGGGAAGGATAGAATAATAATTGAATGTAAAGAAGGAGAAATGAGGCGGTGACGATGCATACCGTCCGCCAGTTGGGGTGTTGTGTCTTTTGGGTAATCCAGAGCATGAAGATGAACGTAAGAAGGAGCAGAGAATTTATTGAATTCCGTAATATTATACTTTAGTGTGTAAAATTGTGTCATGCTTCGTCAAGCATTATAGGTTGTACCAATTTTATGGTGTAATTTCGTCTTGAACTATATTCTCTTATTTCGTTGTTTTACGAGAGGTTTTCTTAAATTGACCTCTCAAGTGTATGAACTGAATAATTTATCTCAATCTCATCCTTGGCTTGATTAATTGTTTAATTAAGCTTTATTTATTTCGTAAATTTTAGGGATATCTTGGTCCTTTTTTGCTTGCCAGGTAGGGTCCTATCGACTGCTAAGCATGTCGACCCAAGTTCCCACTAAAATTGGTCCCTCTACGGGAGTTATCCTTTTGGCAACGTCTACTGTATAGTATAGTCTTTCCTCCATGGGTTGATTGTATGACATTAAGTGATTGCCAGATCGGGTTTTCCCGAGTGTGAGGAGACTTTCTACCTCTTTGGCGATCTTTCTCTGAATTTAAGAGGCCCTTACGGATGTGAAGGTCGGGTGTAGGTGTTTGTTAGGCATCCAGTATTATTGGGGAAGAGCCCTAACTAACGCGCCTCACGTACTACCCCAACCCTTGACTCACTATCAGAATTCCTAATTCCAGGTTTCCCTATACTCGGTACTTCTCTGTTCTAGTCATCAGAGCGTAACTACGCTCTGATACCACTTTCTGTAACACCCCCGAATAAACATCCAGCAATACAAACGTCGCGCCCAAATAACATCACAGTTAACTACGCAGCAGTATAAACTCCATCCGGGTGTCACAGACGCCAACCACCCACGTGGTTGACACAACCATACTACCAACATCAAGTTACGGTCTGAATGACTGGAAACCGCCCTCAAAAAACTCATATACAACTCAAAATGCAATTCCCAAATACCGAGTGTCTACAATAAAAATACCAAATCATAATCTGAGAATTACATCTCGGGTTTCGTAACAACCCATGCACTAACATACTACACAATTCAAGAGTTATGCCCTGATGGACTACCCCCATGGTAGTCATCCCGCCTACGCTCCGTTATCGTCCGGCACAATACCTGAAAAAAAATTGGGTATAAAGGACTCAGCAAACTGAGTATGAACGTGTGTAGCCCGCATGTTACCGGGCCACACGACTACTTGGTCGAATATGATTAAGTCCAATTTGCATGCTATAGTAAAGCAATAACATCCCACATACAACATTAACATAGCAACACTCAATATACCACATCAACATGGCAACACCCAACATACAATATCAACATAGCAACATCCAACATATTAGGCATAGAGTTAACAACAAGCACTACAAGCATTGTAAAACAAGTCGAGCTTATGAGAGGATTTGAATAGTGATGATCCTCACAGTGGGATCATTCAATGTGGAGTGTTTTCATTTCTTTTTCCTTTGTCTCCATCATGTTTACTTCTCTTTCTTCTTCTTGCACCAGGTCTGGGGATGTGGGTTAGTTCCCGTGACCATATAGTATAGGTGCTTATCTTTTCTTACTTCTTTATGGATTAATTGTGAGTTCTCTTATTACCGCACGTTAGAGGACGTCTCCTCCATAGTCATACCTCCATTCCCGGTGTCGTACGTCGAGAAAGAGGGGTCATCTTTAGACCCCAGGTAATGCTCTCCAATTAGCTGATCCTCCAATCCTGACGTCATGTCGAGAAAGAGGGGTCATCTCTAGACCCCAGGTCATGCTTCCCAAATTGCCAATCTTCCAATCCCGGCGTCGTACGTCGAGAAAGAGGGGTCGTCTTTAACCCCAAGATGTGCTCCACGATGGTCGGTCGAAGGATCTGATGCAGATACCAGCTCCCAGATATATTCCATACCGCGCGGCCCGAGATGTTGTCTTCCCGGGTTATCATCATGTTCCACCAGTTTTATTCTTTATTATCATTAATGAATAGACACCATAGTGAGTGTCATGGTACGTCCTCCATGGTTAGGGAGGAGTTTCCCCTTAATAGAATTTTCTTGGTTTTCATAGTTCACATTATCTCATCTCAAATTCCATACACGAGAAGGGACTAAACTACTGTGTGCGCGCAAATAATATGCAACATTGACATAGCAAGCATATAACACGATAAGTAAGCAATCCAATTTCATGCTTTTGTCTTATGTTCTTTTTCACACAGAGCACACAGCAAACAAGCCGTGTAACACGACAACATACGAACCACACATGTCCATACCTCTTATCAGTCGACGTGTATATCCGCACTAGGGTTCCCCGTCGCTCGTGTGATACACTCCTATAATTATTACATGAGCGGGTTAGTTTTGCTTGGTCACACGTTTGTTATTCATAAACTTCTTAGGACATTTACTCTAGTCTTGTACGATATATGTGGCATCGTTAGTCCTACTTCACTAGTGGATTCGGACTTGTCGCTAGAGGCCAAGTAGTGCCATGTTAAACAATTCAGAGTTCGCCTCCGTTAACCCTCATGTTGCCTCTTAGATTATTTCTAAGTACCCTTCGCCTTTTTCCTTGTTTTGTCACACTTCGAGTCATACTACAGCTTGTTATCTTCCTCATTTAATTTACTGACTCCAAACCTTTACAAGTGCTTACTATTTCGGTTTGGTCCTCTTTTACTTTGGGCTCACAGTCATTTTTTTTATTCCCATACGACCTTATAATTCTTCTAATCTCTTCACTATCGCCCTAAACTCTTCTTAGGTTCTCATTGGCCTTGTTTCCGTTTTACTTTGTTCGTATACTCTAAACTCCTAGGATATTTAGTTTGTCGGTTTGCCCCTTAACACGGTCCTAACTTAGTTAATGTTTTAGAACACTCTTACATTAGTTAAGAGTGAATAATCTAGGGTATAATCTTGACCGATGTTTTTGACACAACTTCCAGTTTAAGAACCTAGTTCCTCGACACTACTGTAACACCCCCGAATCACGACCAACAATAATACGACACGCCTAAGTTAGCGGGAGAAGTCTACGCAGCGGTTTCGAACTCTATTCGGGTGCTACAGACGCCAACCACCCACGTGGTTGACAGTCCTCATTACCAACTCCAAGTTACGGTCTTTATGACTGGAAGTCCAACTTAACGAAATTCAAATACAATATAAAGTACAACTCAAGTACCGAGCATCTATAGTTTAGTTAACAACTTAAACAACATAACTCATAAATAAGAAAGCATACTACTTAAAGTCTTGCCATGTGGACTACCCCTATGATAGTCACCCTTGCCTACTCTCCGTTATCGTCTGGCACAAGACCTGAAAAAAATTGGGTGTAAAGGACTCAGCAAACTACGCTGAGTATGAACGTGTGAAGCCCGCATGTTACCGGGCCACACGACTAATTGGTCGAATATTATTAAGTCCATTTTACATGCTATGATAAAGCAGTAAAGCACACATCAGTACATCATGATATCATACACACTCATCGGTAGCATAGCAATATCAGCAAGCAACCAAGCACATCTTGTAAGTAGCACAGCAATATCAATCAGCAACCAAGCACAACTTGCCAGTAGCATAACAATGTCAAACACGCAGTCCAGCATAATAAGCTGCTAGTGTAGCAACAACAGTCAAGTAATTATAAGACGTGTGCGTAGGTACATTATACCGTCAATCCTCGCTATGGGATCATTCAAGAGATTGCGTATTGTTATCTTGTTCTCATTACATATGTTTTCCTTTCTTCTCTTGCACCGAGTCCGGGGGATGTAGGTTAGATCCCGAGACTTTATAATATAGGTGCTATTCATTCCTTGTTACTTAATGATCACATTTGTGAATTTTCTTATTTGCTTGGTTTCGTTACACATGTTTTCCTCTATTCTCTGGCACCGAGTCAGGGGATATAGATTAGATCCCGAGACATCATTAGGCAGGTGCTAATCGTTCCTTGTTTCTTTAAGGATTATTTGTGAATTCTTTTATTACCGCACGTTGGAGGACGTCTCCTCCATAGCTAGTCCCCCATTCCCGACACCCAGGGTCAAGGAAGCGGAAGTCACCTCTAGACTCCAGGATAAGCTTCACCAATTTGTCACTCCCCCATTCCCGACACCCAGGGTCAAGGAAGCGGAAGTCACCTCTGGACTCCGGGATGTGCTTCACCAACTTGTCACTCCCCCATTCCCGACACCCAGGGTCAAGGAAGCGGAAGTCACCTCTGGACTCCGGGATGTGCTTCACCAAAATATATTCCATCATAGACGGTCGAAGGATCTGATGCAGATACCAACTCCCGATCATCCATACCGTGCGGCCCGAGCTGTTGTCTTCCCGGGTTATTCTCATGTTTCACAGTTGATACTTTTCGTTTCATTATCATTATAATCTCGACACCATAGTGGGTGTCATTAGCGGTCCTCTAAAGTTAGAGAGGATTCGTCTCTTTGTATAGTTATTTTGTTTTGTCTACGTGGTTCGTCAAGTCTCACCAAAGGAGACTTGCTCTTCATTATCATTAAAGCATAGACACCATAGTGGGTGTCATGGTAGTCCTCAATGGTTTAGAGAGGAGTTCCCCTTATAGCGTTTTCTTTATTTTCATAATTCGTAGTAGTTCTCGTATAGTTTTCCCTTTATGTAGTTTCTTTGTTTACATAGTTCGTTGAGTCTCATCTCAAAGTTCCATAACACGAAAGGGACTAAACTACTGTGTGCGCGTAATGATATATTCAACAATGATATAGAAATCATACAACATGATAAACAAGCAATCCAATTTCATGCTTTGATCTTATGTCATTTTCACACACAAGGCACACAGCACACAAGCCGTGTAACACGACAACATACGAACCACACATGTCCATACCTTATTTGAAGCACGAGTCGTCTTACACTCGAAGTCCCGGTCGGAGTTCGCTACGGCCCTAGCGTTAATTAAAACAATGGTCAGTTTATTATTTTATGTGACGACACTTTATATCGTACGTTTTTCCCTTGGTATGTTGTTACATGCTTAGTTTAGATTGACTCTTAGAACTTCCATGTATTAATTCTAGGCTTATCTTACTCCTGGGACGTTCACGTCTTTGTTTTACACGTTAACTAAGTCCTTTTCCCTTAGTCAACGTTTTAGAGCGTTTTAAACGTTAACCATGTAACATGTTTATATAAGATGGATTTAGCTTGACTAAAGTGTACTCCCTCCTTAAATAAATAAGTGGCAATGTTTTAACCTTAGTATCATTATAATATAGGACATAACATACCCTTATACCCCATTTATACATACGTCCCAAATTAAGTTATAAAGCTGCAACATAGTTGCGGTGTCTTCTCTCACTTAACCTCTTTCGTTCAATTGATGTTTAATCTTCTCAGAACAGTTCCCTAACTTAGCTGCAGTTATTAGCTATGGTTTGGGTTTACTTTTAATACAACATCACACTCTTAGCACCTTGGGAAGTCTCCCATACTGAAACACCATTTCAGGAAACCGAAACACTAACCTTATGCATACTCCATTCAGTTTCTCTTTGCACTGCATTAAATTGCTTTCCTATCTTTCACAAGTGTTTACGAACCTAGGTAAGTGTATTAGCTAGGTCTTAAGTTTGTTAGCAAGCCATTTCAACCCACTTATGCCTACTGTGTAACAGTTATACAGAGGCACAATTATGGAAAAACTGAAACCGACTCTGCTTGTTTCTTCCTCACTCTTTCCTTTAGTAGATCGTCAATTGACTCCTAGACTCTCACATGAGTATACCAACTTAGTTCACCTCTTTAGAAATGTTTTGAGTTCATTCTAAAACCACTACCTCACTCTTCATACTCCTGTAAGTTGAGTATACTGAACACAAGTTTCAGGAAAAAGAAACTGAAACACTCATAACCTGCGCACTCCCTTTTCTTCTCAGTTTCTAAAGATTAGCTGACTCCTAAATCATCCCCAAAGTGCTTATGACTTTACTCAAGAGTACTGGATGTGTTTAGGTTCATTAACTACTCAATACCTCATTCTCACACCATCAGTACTTTAGTTCAAGTTTTCAGAAACTCATGAAACGGAAAGATCAGAACCGGTATTCTCTCCTTTCTTTCTTTTCTGTTTGTTCACCAATCTGATTCTCAATTTTTCCCATATTACCTAGCTACTTAGTTAATAGTCTTAATAAAGTTTCAATCTTCAAGACCGACCCTAGGCATCAGACAAAGCTACTGAGATGTCCCAAGCTGAATTAAACAGAATCTGAAATTACAAACTGATATATCCTCTTATGTGTTCTCTGTTCACGAGTTGATTTTCAATTCTCCCCAAACTGCCTGCCCACTTAGCTAGGTGTTTAATCAAGTTTTTTAAATTCAACACAAGCCCCAAACAACCTGATCTACCCCTCTGCTATGTCTCATATACTGAAACAAGAAATCCAAACCCAGAACTGAAATCATAAACTGGGATATTCTCTTATTTGCTCATTATCTGTTCTTTTAAACTGCATTACATCCCCTCTCAATTGCTTCACTCACTTAGTTAATGTTTAATTGAGGTACTAAACCCACAGCAAGTTAAAACCACTTGGACCACGTTTCAGGAAAATCCCTACACAGAATCTGTCACAGTTGAAACAGAAAAGAAAAACAAAAACTGCTATCTCATTCTCTATCTCTTCTTTTTGTTACAGATTTATTTTCAGTCTTTCCCCAATATGCCTTATCTCCTCAGTTAAGTGCTTTGGTATAATCTTATCCCCAAACCAAACTTAAGACAGCAAGGGACCTGCCTCTGAGTTCTTTGCACAACCCTCAAAACTGGAGAAAAACCGAAACTGCAACTGAAAAGCAGAAGTAGTTTTCTTCTTCTTTTTCTTCTATCCTCCCCTTCTGTTTGTTCAGGATTGGGTTTCTCTCGTTTCCCCCAAGCTTTTGAGTCTATTAGTTACACATCTTGATATAGTTTAGATTTTAAAACAACCCAAAATCACTCCTCTCAAAATCCTCTACAGGAATCTTAAACTGAAACTTGAACCTGTATAGTTTTTTTTTCTTTCTGTTTCGTGTTTCTGTCTCTCTATGCTAACTGTTTGTCCCAGATTGCCTAGCTACTTCATCGAGGTTATAACCCCATAACCAACCCCAAGATAACCATGACTGCACTTCTCGCATTTTTTTTTCACCTAATCTGAGGACAGAAGAAAATTAAATAAAACTGAAATTGAGTTACTGCATCCTCCTACTGCTATCCTCCTTTCTGAAGTTTTAAATGGTTTCTCTTGCACCTCCAACTTATCTACACGTAGGTTAAAGTGTTAGCAGGGTTTTAGATCAAATTCCCAGCCACTACAATCTTTATAACCTCTGGAAGTTGATATACAGAAGACAGACGCTACAGAATTTGAAATGTGATAACAGTTTAACTTGACAGGTTTGTTTCCTTTTTGTTTCCTGATCACATAATTAGTTTAGGAATACTCACCACTGGAGTTTCTCAGCTGATCTCCCTTGCTGACCTTTGGCACACTACGAGGCCTCCAGCCCCTGAATCACTAGACAAGAATTGAAGGGAGTTTCCCAGGAGTTAGGCTTGAAAACAAAAGAGAAAGACAGTGACTGAAGCAACAGAAGGAAGAAAGAAATATGTTTTCAGGGACTCCACCTTCTAGTTGTATTACACGTCAGGTTTTGGCAGATTGTTGCTCAAAAGCTTTCAAGCCCTTCATTGATGGAATGGAATGGAGCAAACACAAACAGCACAAGGAGGGAAAGTAGAGTGAGCAGGGTTAGTCTTATCGAGCACAAGAACTGATGCACCAGGTTGTTTGACTGATTTGGTGTTTACCTTTAGCTGATATCCAACTCCGTGTGTTGCTAGTTGTGACAGTTTCCTTCTTGCAAGAAAATGCAGGCAGTTTAGAGAGGTTGAGTAGGGAGTTCTCGGACAGAGCCTACATGGAAGGAAATCAGAAGTGAAACGAGAAGGAGGAGAGCAATGAAATCAGTAGCATTCACCTTGCGTGCAAGAGAAATCAGAGAGAAGTGAGAGGAGTTTCTGATTATGTAGAAACTAGTGCATGCAAGAGGAGGGACAAGGGTGGTCTGAAAGTTTATGATTCAAATGGCACAAGGCTAGTGAGTAGAATGGCGTGAAAGTCACAGAACAAATTCCAACGTTGTTTTGTTTTGATGGGGCACTTAAAAATAATCCGCCCAGACAGGGAGAATTGTAGCAGGAAATTTTTTGTTGAAACCGATGGGGAAATGGGTGTGCTGTCCGAGACTTGCACAGGGTATGAGAACTGGTTTGTTTCAGTAGTAATTGGGAACTGCTTGGTGTTACTGTACGGTTAGTACAGAGGAGGAGAGTCTTGTGCCCATTGTGAAAAGGAGAGAAGACCACCTGGTGCTTGGGTTTGGCTCTTTTCGAGAGTTTGAAACCGACAAGCTGTTTGGGTTCTGGAATTTGAGCTAAAGGGGGGCACGTGAGTGGGGTTGGTGCACTAGCGCTGTGTACTGTCGATTGCACAGCAATCTGTCATGTTTCACTATCTTCTTTTATCACTTAGTAGTCTTATATCCAGAGGTGTAGATTACCACTGAAAATGAGCAGCTCAACCGGTTAAGCACTCAGGTAAAGTACGGGAGGTCTCGGGTTTGAGCCTCAGCGGGAGCGTCTTTGCTCCTTTTCTTTTTTTTTTTTTTGTATAAGTTATACTTGATTATTTACATATGTAATATCATATAATACACCACGTTATGTTTATTTATTTATTTGTTACAAAGTTATGCGACGTTATCATTTATATTACAACGTTACTATTTATTATTTACAACGTTATAATATCATAACGTTATGTACATGTATTCTCGTACTCGGACATATATAGGTACGACTATGTTAACATATAACGTTGCTAAATTTAATTGTTCATAGATTATTTTATGTCCGAATTATATAACGCGTTATTTTCGGATATTCTCCTCGCGTTTGTGATTTTATGTGAGTAAATATTTAGGGGTGTTTCAACTTACCCCCCTTAAAAGAGACTTCGTCCCGAAGTCTTTCTTCCTTAACTTATATTTTCCACTCCTGGTAATCTTAGGGATCCAGTCCCGCATTCATTATCGATACCCAAAGGGTTAAGTCCATAATTATAATGCTCGGTGCTTCTAAGCACCGTGCCACATCAGTGGCTTCACACCAGTTCTCATAGTAGACCACGAAGCTAGCAATGTGTATAACATGCTAAAGTGCAAACCAAGGCACACGACACTCATTCATACATAGCGTACAAAACATTTTCACACACAATCCAAACACACAAACCTACCAACCAACCACGAGTGGTTGTAGGAATACATCATAATAAATCAACACACATACAAAACAAAACGCGCTTACCCCCCTTAAAAGAGGGGTACGCCCCCGTACCCTACATTAAGTCGAAACATCGATGAAAAGATAGGGGTACCTAGTTTTCCTTATCGGATTGATTATATGCCATTGTGTAAACGCCAGATCGGGTTTTCCCGAGTGTGAGGAGACTTTCTACCTCTCCAGCGTTTTCCTACGGATTGGAATGGACCCTAACTAACGAGCCTCACCAACTAACCCGTAACCCCGTTTCTCAAATTTAGGTTTTCCTATACTCGGTACTTCCCTGTTCCAGTCATCAGAGCGCAACTACGCTCTGATACCACTTTCTGTAACACCCCCGAATCATGACCAACAATAATACGACGCGCCTAAGTTAGCGGGAGAAGTCTACGCAGCGGTTTCGAACTCTATTCGGGTGCTACAGACGCCAACCACCCACGTGGTTGACAGTCCTCATTACCAACTCCAAGTTACGGTCTGTATGACTGGAAGTCCAACTTAACGAAATCCAAATACAATATAAAGTACAACTCAAGTACCGAGCATCTACAGTTTAGTTAACAACTTAAACAACATAACTCATACATAAGAAAGCATACTACTTAAAGTCTTGCCATGTGGACTACCCCTATGATAGTCACCCTTGCCTACTCTCCGTTATCGTCTGGCACAAGACCTGAAAAAAATTGGGTGTAAAGGACTCAGCAAACTACTGCTGAGTATGAACGTGTGAAGCCCGTGTTACCGGGCCACACGACTAATTGGTCGAATATTATTAAGTCCATTTTACATGCTATGATAAAAGTAAAGCACACATCAGTACATCATGATATCATACACACTCATCGGTAGCATAGCAATATCAGCAAGCAACCAAGCACATCTTGTAAGTAGCACAGCAATATCAATCAGCAACCAAGCACAACTTGCCAGTAGCATAACAATGTCAAACACGCAGTCCAGCAACATAATAAGTGCTAGTAGCAACAACAGTCAAGTAATATAGACGTGTGCGTAGGTACATTATACCGTCAATCTCGCTATGGGATCATTCAGAGATTGTATTGTTATTTGTTCTCATTACATATGTTTTCCTTTCTTCTCTTGCACCGAGTCCGGGGGATGTAGGTTAGATCCCGACTTTATAATATAGGTGCTATTCATTCCTTGTTACTTAATGATCACTTTGTGAATTTTCTTATTTGCTTGGTTTCGTTACACATGTTTTCCTCTATTCTCTGGCACCGAGTCAGGGGATATAGATTAGATCCCGAGACATCCATTAGGCAGGTGCTAATCGTTCCTTGTTTTCTTTAAGGATTATTTGTGATTCTTTTATTACCGCACGTTGGAGGACGTCTCCTCCATAGCTAGTCCCTCATTCCCGACACCCAGGGTCAAGGAAGCGGAAGTCACCTCTAGACTCCAGGATAAGCTTCACCAATTTGTCACTCCCCATTCCCGACACCCAGGGTCAAGGAAGCGGAAGTCACCTCTGGACTCCGGGATGTGCTTCACCAACTTGTCACTCCCCCATTCCCGACACCCAGGGTCAAGGAAGCGGGAAGTCACCTCTGGACTCCGGGATGTGCTTCACCAAAATATATTCCATCAGAGAACGGTCGAAGGGATCCTGATGCAGATACCAACTCCCGATCATCCATACCGTGCTCCCGAGCTGTTGTCTTCCCGGGTTATTCGCATGTTTCACAGTTGATACTTTTCGTTTCATTATCATTATAATCTCGACACCATAGTGGGTGTCATTAGCGCGGTCCTCTAAAGTTAGAGAGGATTCGTCTCTTTGTATAGTTATTTTGTTTTGTCTACGTGGTTCGTCAAGTCTCACCAAAGGAGACTTGCTCTTCATTATCATTAAAGCATAGACACCATAGTGGGTGTCATGGTAGTCCTCAATGGTTTAGAGAGGAGTTCCCCTTATAGCGTTTTCTTTATTTTCATAATTCGTAGTAGTTCTCGTATAGTTTTCCCTTTATGTAGTTTCTTTGTTTACATAGTTCGTTGAGTCTCATCTCAAAGTTCCATAACGCGAAAGGGACTAAACTACTGTGTGCGCGCAATGATATATTCAACAATGATATAGAAATCATACAACATGATAAACAAGCAATCCAATTTCATGCTTTGATCTTATGTCATTTTCACACACAAGGCACACAGCACACAAGCCGTGTAACACGACAACATACGAACCACACATGTCCATACCTTATTTGAAGCACGAGTCGTCTTACACTCGAAGTCCCGGTCGGAGTTCGCTACGGCCCTAGCGTTAATTAAAACAATGGTCAGTTTATTATTTTATGTGACGACACTTTATATCGTACGTTTTTCCCTTGGTATGTTGTTACATGCTTAGTTTAGATTGACTCTTAGAACTTCCATGTATTAATTCTAGGCTTATCTTACTCCTGGGACGTTCACGTCTTTGTTTTACACGTTAACTAAGTCCTTTTCCCTTAGTCAACGTTTTAGAGCGTTTTAAACGTTAACCATGTAACATGTTTATATAAGATGGATTTAGCTTGACTAAAGTGTACTCCCTCCTTAAATAAATAAGTGGCAATGTTTTAACCTTAGTATCATTATAATATAGGACATAACATACCCTTATACCCCATTTATACATACGTCCCAAATTAAGTTATAAAGCTGCAACATAGTTGCGGTGTCTTCTCTCACTTAACCTCTTTCGTTCAATTGATGTTTAATCTTCTCAGAACAGTTCCCTAACTTAGCTGCAGTTATTAGCTATGGTTTGGGTTTACTTTTAATACAACATCACACTCTTAGCACCTTGGGAAGTCTCCCATACTGAAACACCATTTCAGGAAACCGAAACACTAACCTTATGCATACTCCATTCAGTTTCTCTTTGCACTGCATTAAATTGCTTTCCTATCTTTCACAAGTGTTTACGAACCTAGGTAAGTGTATTAGCTAGGTCTTAAGTTTGTTAGCAAGCCATTTCAACCCACTTATGCCTACTGTGTAACAGTTATACAGAGGCACAATTATGGAAAAACTGAAACCGACTCTGCTTGTTTCTTCCTCACTCTTTCCTTTAGTAGATCGTCAATTGACTCCTAGACTCTCACATGAGTATACCAACTTAGTTCACCTCTTTAGAAATGTTTTGAGTTCATTCTAAAACCACTACCTCACTCTTCATACTCCTGTAAGTTGAGTATACTGAACACAAGTTTCAGGAAAAAGAAACTGAAACACTCATAACCTGCGCACTCCCTTTTCTTCTCAGTTTCTAAAGATTAGCTGACTCCTAAATCATCCCCAAAGTGCTTATGACTTTACTCAAGAGTACTGGATGTGTTTAGGTTCATTAACTACTCAATACCTCATTCTCACACCATCAGTACTTTAGTTCAAGTTTTCAGAAACTCATGAAACGGAAAGATCAGAACCGGTATTCTCTCCTTTCTTTCTTTTCTGTTTGTTCACCAATCTGATTCTCAATTTTTCCCATATTACCTAGCTACTTAGTTAATAGTCTTAATAAAGTTTCAATCTTCAAGACCGACCCTAGGCATCAGACAAAGCTACTGAGATGTCCCAAGCTGAATTAAACAGAATCTGAAATTACAAACTGATATATCCTCTTATGTGTTCTCTGTTCACGAGTTGATTTTCAATTCTCCCCAAACTGCCTGCCCACTTAGCTAGGTGTTTAATCAAGTTTTTTAAATTCAACACAAGCCCCAAACAACCTGATCTACCCCTCTGCTATGTCTCATATACTGAAACAAGAAATCCAAACCCAGAACTGAAATCATAAACTGGGATATTCTCTTATTTGCTCATTATCTGTTCTTTTAAACTGCATTACATCCCCTCTCAATTGCTTCACTCACTTAGTTAATGTTTAATTGAGATACTAAACCCACAGCAAGTTAAAACCACTTGGACCACGTTTCAGGAAAATCCCTACACAGAACCTGTCACAGTTGAAACAGAAAAGAAAAACAAAAACTGCTATCTCATTCTCTATCTCTTCTTTTTGTTACAGATTTATTTTCAGTCTTTCCCCAATCTGCCTTATCTCCTCAGTTAAGTGCTTTGGTATAATCTTATCCCCAAACCAAACTTAAGACAGCAAGGGACCTGCCTCTGAGTTCTTTGCACAACCCTCAAAACTGGAGAAAAACCGAAACTGCAACTGAAAAGCAGAAGTAGTTTTCTTCTTCTTTTTCTTCTATCCTCCCCTTCTGTTTGTTCAGGATTGGGTTTCTCTCGTTTCCCCCAAGCTTTTGAGTCTATTAGTTACACATCTTGATATAGTTTAGATTTTAAAACAACCCAAAATCACTCCTCTCAAAATCCTCTACAGGAATCTTAAACTGAAACTTGAACCTGTATAGTTTTTTTTTTCTTTTTGTTTCGTGTTTCTGTCTCTCTATGCTAACTGTTTGTCCCAGATTGCCTAGCTACTTCATCGAGGTTATAACCCCATAACCAACCCCAAGGTAACCATGACTGCACTTCTCGCATTTTTTTTTTCACCTAATCTGAGGACAGAAGAAAATTAAATAAAACTGAAATCGAGTTACTGCATCCTCCTACTGCTATCCTCCTTTCTGAAGTTTTAAATGGTTTCTCTTGCACCTCCAACTTATCTACACGTAGGTTAAAGTGTTAGCAGGGTTTTAGATCAAATTCCCAGCCACTACAATCTTTATAATACCTCTGGAAGTTGATATACAAAAGACAGACGCTACAGAATTTGAAATGTGATAACAGTTTAACTTGACAGGTTTGTTTCCTTTTTGTTTCCTGATCACATAATTAGTTTAGGAATACTCACCACTGGAGTTTCTCAGCTGATCTCCCTTGCTGACCTTTGGCACACTACGAGGCCTCCAGCCCCTGAATCACTAGACAAGAATTGAAGGGAGTTTCCCAGGAGTTAGGCTTGAAAACAAAAGAGAAAGACAGTGACTGAAGCAACAGAAGGAAGAAAGAAATCTGTTTTCAGGGACTCCACCTTCTAGTTGTATTACACGTCAGGTTTTGGCAGATTGTTGCTCAAAAGCTTTCAGGCCCTTCATTGATGGAATGGAATGGAGCAAACACACACAGCACAAGGAGGGAAAGTATGGTGAGCAGGGTTAGTCTTATCGAGCACAAGAACTGATGCACCAGGTTGTTTGACTGATCTGGTGTTTACCTTTAGCTGATATCCAACTCCGTGTGTTGCTAGTTGTGACAGTTTCCTTCTTGCAAGAAAATGCAGGCAGTTTAGAGAGGTTGAGTAGGGAGTTCTCGGACAGAGCCTACATGGAAGGAAATCAGAAGTGAAACGAGAAGGAGGAGAGCAATGAAATCAGTAGCATTCACCTTGCGTGCAAGAGAAATCAGAGAGAAGTGAGAGGAGTTTCTGATTATGTAGAAACTAGTGCATGCAAGAGGAGGGACAAGGGTGGTCTGAAAGTTTATGATTCAAATGGCACAAGGCTAGTGAGTAGAATGGCGTGAAAGTCAGAGAACAAATTCCAACGTTGTTTTGTTTTGATGGGGCACTTAAAAATAATCCGCCCAGACAGGGAGAATTGTAGCAGGAAATTTTTTGTTGAAACCGATGGGGAAATGGGTGTGCTGTCCGAGACTTGCACAGGGTATGAGAACTGGTTTGTTTCAGTAGTAATTGGGAACTGCTTGGTGTTACTGTACGGTTAGTACAGAGGAGGAGAGTCTTGTGCCCATTGTGAAAAGGAGAGAAGACCACCTGGTGCTTGGGTTTGGCTCTGTTCGAGAGTTTGAAACCGACAAGCTGTTTGGGTTCTGGAATTTGAGCTAAAGGGGGGCACGTGAGTGGGGTTGGTGCACTAGCGCTGTGTACTGTCGATTGCACAGCAATCTGTCATGTTTCACTATCTTCTTTTATCACTTAGTAGTCTTATATCCAGAGGTGTAGATTACTACTGAAAATGAGCACAGTTCAACCGGTTAAGCACTCAGGTAAAGTACGGGAGGTCGGGTTCGAGCCTCAGCGGGAGCGTCTTTGCTCCTTTTCTTTTTTTTTTTTTTGTATAAGTTATACTTGATTATTTACATATGTAATATCATATAATACACCACGTTATGTTTATTTATTTATTTGTTACAAATTTATGCGATGTTATCATTTATATTACAACGTTACTATTTATTATTTACAACGTTATAATATCATAACGTTATGTACATGTATTCTCGTACTCGGACATATATAGGTACGACTATGTTAACATATAACGTTGCTAAATTTAATTGTTCATAGATTATTTTATGTCCGAATTATATAACGCGTTATTTTCGGATATTCTCCTCGCGTTTGTGATTTTATGTGAGTAAATATTTAGGGGTGTTTCAACTACTATGGTAGGATTTCCAACACCTAGACAACACTATTAAACTGGTTTTACTTAGCTATCTGTTGTAACAGCTTGATGGCATTATATTCCCCTAGTCTCTTAGCCTAATTCTCCTACCATTCTGTTTTTTTTTTGTTTTTTTTTACTGAACTTACAGACCGGACAGAACTCTGCACATCAGCTTAGAAGATTTGTATGTTTAGTTCTCACATATATTTTAATCTTCCTGGAGTGTATTTTCCTTATCTGGACATCTGACCAATGTTTTAAACTCAAGACAGCCTCAATCCAACCCTGCTATCAGCCTTGGGACTTGCCTCGACAGAACCCTCGATCCAAACAGAAACTGAAATTACACTCTCAGTATACTTTTTCTCCCTTGTGTTTACACTGACTCCTATCTTTCACAAAGTGTGTACAACTTAATTAGGTGTATTAGTAAGGTGTTAGCTTTGTTAACACTCCAACGCAACCCCATATAATCTTCTGTAACTTAGCAATACCGAAACTGCGGCTGCAGGAAAAACTGCAACACAATTTGTATATAAACTCAGCTAATCATACTTTTAATGTATTGAACTGATGTCCAGTCCTCCCAAAATGTTTTACCAACCCTGCTACATGTATCAGCCGTGATTTGGGTTTATTACATAACCAACGCCACACTTAGAACACCTCTGCAAGTTGACCCTACTGAAGCTCAACTTCAGAAAACTGAAACACTCGTTCCAAGCTTACTTCCATTCTGTTCCTTGTTACTACCCCAATTTGTCTTCTACTTTCCCCCAATTCTTCTTACAGATTTACTTAGGTGCGTAAGCTAGGTTTTGGGTTTAACACAAGCCAATGCATCCCTTTCACTACTTCTGTAACATCGCTAAACAGAAGCCACCCCAATACCAACAAAACTGAACTCAATCTGTGTGTCTCTTCCTTATAACTCTCTTTAGTTAGTAGTTACTGACCTTTCAAACTTCCAATTGAATACACCAACTTCCTTCACTTTGTTAACAATATCCTGGGTTCATTTCTAAACCACTACAATACCTTTAGCACTCCTGTAAAATAGTTGGACAGAAGCTATAATTCTTTTTTACCGAAATCTGAAATCACACTATACATTTTTTCTTGATTCTCGTTTTTAGTTAGTTAGATTAACTACTACCTTTCCCAACGGTTCAGTTACTGAGTTAGATGGATTAGTAGGGCTTTAAGCTCTTAAAACTCCCAATGTAACCCCTTATAGCCCTATGTAACCACATTATACAGAAACTCAATGTTTCAAGAAGGTATAGAATCTGTTATCTTTTCCTTTCCCTTGTATTGTTTTCTTTCTATACTCTAACTGACTGACAAATCCTCCAAATGTTTACACTTTAACCCTACACTTTAGTAAGCTCTCAGATCAATGATCAAGTATACATAATCTTTTAGGTTACTTCAGGAAGGGTAGCATACATCAAAACACAAACATTTCAGGAACTGTTATACTCTCTCTTCGTCCATTTTTTTTCTTTCCACTGGGTTGTTAATACTGATTCCTAATACTCCTATGAAAGTACCAACCTAGTTCATTTTCTTAGCAGTATCTTAGGTCCATTCTTAATCCTCTATAACACACTCAAAACTTCTGGGAACCAATCATACAGAACACAAATTTCAGGGAAAGAAACTGAAACATGAATCTGTGCACACCTTTTCCCTCTTTTTTTTCTTATAGATTAACTGTCTTCTAAACTCCCAATGAATATACCAACTTAGATAAATGTATTAGTACTGCCTTGGGTTTATTCTTAAATCAACACAACCCTCTTACGCCATCTGCAACAAGGTTATACTGAAACAACAACTATCGACAATCTAAAATCAGCATCTTTATGTTTCTTCTTTATTTCTTCTTTCAGTGTGTTCAATTAATCTCCAATCTTCCAAGTGTATTAAGAAGGCTTTGGACTTATAAACAACCCAAAACCAAGCTGTTAACTCAATTAAATCTTTGTTATACAGAGCCCAAGAGACTGAACAGAAAACTGCAACACCAATCAATGCATTTCTTCTTTAGTCTCCCTTTCCATTTGTTAATCTAAATGCTGTTTTTTTCCCAACTTGTTTACCCACCTAGTTAGGTGATTTAATAAGGTTTTTAAACCTGGGAGCAACCCAAAACAATGCTATCAAATTCCTTAAACTCTCTTATACAGAACCGACAATAACCGTAGAAAACTGAAGTTGAGCATCTGCATTCTCCTACCTCTACTACTCTTTAAAATGTGCTACTGGTTTCTCCCAGCATTACTAGATTGCTTACTACTTAGGTAAGTGTGTTAACAAAGTTTTAGGTTCACTCTCTTACCAAGACAAGCTCTATTTTGTTTCTGAATTCCAGTTACCAAAAGGTATAAGCTACCGAACTTAACTCGTTTCTGCACTAGTTTTTGGTAGCAGCTTTATATAGAATTTTTCTGAACTGGTTTTCTTGCTGTTTAACTCTAAGGTAATTGGTACTTCGGTTACTTAATACTTCACGGTTTATTATCTACTATCCTATTACAGTTCCATATATCCTCAATGTTAGGAAACACCAAAAACCTCAATCAAACTACAATTGTTTCCTTGGTGTTACTGAAACCACTCACAGCTAGGAATTCCTTGGACCTATGAAACATGAAATTTCTTATTTTCATTCCCAGCCTAGTCCCTATCGTGATGATACTGATGACACACAAAGTTCCTAACCCACATTTAATCAGATTTTCAACACTTACTGCTTAGGCATTATTTAGTTTTGGTTAGGTAATTCCTTCTGATTACTTAGTGCATTTTTATCTCAGTTAATCCACAGGTTTTCCCCCTAACACAACATTAGCTCACCACCCCAACACATAACCAGAATTTTATTTCAGTAGTTATCAGATTAACAAGACAACTTCTGACTAAATTTATACATAAGTCTTTAAGCACAGTTTAGGTAAGGATTATGGGCTACAACCTTGGGGGGTTCTTGGGGTTATTTATGCCTGGGAAGTTCATGATACTCTAGAGTCCCTTTCCGCACCTAGATTGAGTAAATACCACGGTCAGTTTGTTGTTCTTTCCAGATTTAATAGCAAGGTGTCAACTGACCAGTTCCTCGGTAAATTTTACCTTGGTTAGGAGGGGATTACCCCTTGGGTTTTCCTTTCAGGCTTTGGTTGGCGGTTTTGACTGAGAAATCTTGGTTTTACAACCGGTCATGCACAAGAACAAAATTCCGGTTAGATGATGTCCTTAGTGGCACTTAAAACCAAAACAGAAGGCAGGGAAAAACACGACAGCTTGTGATCTCACCTTGGGTTGATATTCAAGTGGACTTGGGGCTAGTTCCCTGTAGATTTTGGCGCACTCCATGGAAGGTTTTACTCAGGGGATTCATGCACGGGAGAGGATGAGAGAAAAAGGAATCAAAACTCAAACTCTCGGACATCAAAACAGAGAATAGGGGAATGAGTTAAAAGTCTCGGTTTTCGGTTACTTACTCTACCTTTGCGAGCTCTTGGAGAAGGTTCTGGTTCATCGTTTCCCAGGGATTCTACTCGTAAGCTTGCATGCAGGGTTATGCAAAGGAAGGGAACCAGATTAGAGGACTGAGGAATGATTTTCGGACCAGACAGAACAAGAGAATGAAATAGAGGTAAATATGCAAACCGGGAGTATTTTACCTTGCGCTAAACTTGAGAATAAATGGAGTGGTTCCTTGAGTATTCTCAGCACAGCTTCGAAGGATCATTCCCAGATGAATGCATGCGGAAAAAGGAAGGAGGAAGAAGAGAGTTAAAACTCAAGAGTTTCAGACAAAACAAGGGAGGAATGGAAGGGGAATTCAGGTACCGGTTACTTGCGCTTACCTTCAAGAGCTTGGGGAGGATTCTACTCGCATGTTTTCTAGCGATCCTACCCCGGTGATGGCATGCAAGGCTTCGACGAAGGAAGGAGAAGCAGATTAGAGAGGCGTGCGCAGAATGAAGGGAAGGGACGAGTTCAGTGGCTGAACTCGCTGTCTGAGGATATAGACTCTTACACGAGAAAAAAGGGGGGAAAAGGGCATCGGTTTACAGGTAACAAGGAAGGTTGAGTGGGTAATCACGTGGGTTAGTAGAAACTTGCAGAATTTCTCGGTAATGCAATGTGTAAGTGTATAGTTAGATATTTGCTAGTGAATTTAGGACTTTAGGATATACCATGGGTGGGGTTGACTAATTGTTAGTCTGTTTACGTTATCCAAGTAATGTAGTGCTCCACCAGACATGTGTGGGGTGTGATTTCATTGTTATATTATGAAGAAATCAAGTAATTGTAGTTAATTTAATTTAATATCACGGTCATGGGATATTGATCAATGAGTACCAGTATTTATGTTATAATGTTACTTGTATATGTTGTATCCAATAACTTAGTTCGTACCTTATAACTTCGTGAGGTATATTATTCGGTACAATCGTTATGTGTCTAGGTGACTCTCCGAGTATTGTACCTCGCGGTCCACTACATAAATAATGTAATGTCCTAACACGGTATAATTTAATTTCCTCCATCATTTTGGTTAATGTCAAACCGATGAGCAACCAAGCTTGTATTATATTAGGACTTGCTATTTCATTTACGGACATATGTATGTCCCTTAGTATCTTAGGGTATAAGTTGTACCATGGTTATATTAATGTGATCGGTTCATTGCACATACCGCATATATTCATGATTTCATGCGTTTTAACTACTAGGGGTATTTCATTATATGATTACCAAATCATATTATATACATCTTCACACTCCGTATATTTATAATCGTCTTTATGAATTATAAAAACCCATTATATAAATGATATTCCTTATCATTTCATGTGAAGCACTTAATTTTATTATTTGTGCTATCTTTCACAAACCAATATTAAGACTATATTCTTAATATACATAATGTTATATCATACATTATATTGAACTCTAAACTTTATTTAGTTCCCAACATTAACTTAAAATTCCACTAGTTCCCAAATACTCATATTATTTTATGTGAATTATAAAATTCCTTAACTTATATTAATTTCCACCTTAATAAATATTAATACTTTATATTTATTGTAACACTTATCACATTTCCCACCATATACTAAAATTCATGCCCACCTTATTATATTCTCACATTTGCCCCCTTACTTTTGTAAATTACAATTTTCCACCCCGAATTTTATATGTTACAATTATACTCTAAATATCATATATTATAACATTTTCACTCTTATTTAATTTTAACCTAAGGTTTCCACCATAATTTACAATTACCGAACAGACCCAAGGTTTATCCAGTTTCTAATTCCTTTCACCACTACTTTTCCTTATTTACAAAATGGCCCACATTGTTTTACAAACCTTGCAATATCATCCTTAAACTATATATTATACAATGTTATCAATTTAATTCCAAAGTTAATCCCAAAAATTCCAGAAATCTCCAAACATACCCTAGTCTCTTCTAAACTCCAGTTCGTCCCCAAATTTTTCAGTTTTTACACTTTGACCCCATAAGTTTTATAAATCTTACATTTAACTCCTAAACTTTATTTAATTCATAATTTAATTATTCCTCTCATCACCCTATGTCTAGCCAAGGTTGACCACCAAAATACTGTCTTGACCACAACTTTACACAAATTACAAATTGACCCCATATTTTCCTATTGCATTTAAGTCTTTAATTTTCCTAAAATTCATATTTTGCATTCTAATCCCAAACAAAGCCTAACTTTTGGCTATATTACTCTTTGGCATCCTAATTATTAT
This sequence comes from Limonium bicolor, assembly GCA_023374045.1. Taxonomy (NCBI): domain Eukaryota; kingdom Viridiplantae; phylum Streptophyta; class Magnoliopsida; order Caryophyllales; family Plumbaginaceae; genus Limonium; species Limonium bicolor. The sequence continues at coordinate 94,647,339 of CM041778.1, forward strand.
TTAGGGAATTTCATGAGATACCCTTGAGGTTTGAGAAAATTTTATAAAATACCCCTGATGTTTCATTTTCATTACAAGATACCCTTGAGGTTTCATTTTCTTAACGAGATACCCTTTAGGTTTCATATTCATTACGAGATACCCCTGAGGTTTCAATTTCATTACGAGATACCCCTCCATTCAAATTCTAATATATTATATTGTTAATATCCCTATTTTATCCTCACACCATATGCTCCCATAATAACCTTAGGGGCTTATGGTCAAATTTTAAAAATTAAATATAGAAAAAATACATAAAAATAATTAAAGATCATATAAATTTTTAATTCAATTTCGGAAAGCAAATAATATTAAATATGCCAAAAATAAAAAAAAGTTAAATAAATCGAAATGACTAAATAATAGAGCAATAAATTATTTTGAAAAATAAACATAAATTGTTAAAGTGTTACGTAGCAATGACTTAAATCATAGAAAAGTGAAACAATAATATGAAAAATATTGAAAGTGACAATTTCATATGGTACATATAAAAACTAATTATTTAAAATAAGAAAAATAAAGTATAAAGAATCATAAAATATAATCAATTTTCTTGTGATTTAAATGTATTTGTTATAACTATTTTATGATTTTAAGTCTCCACTACAATAGTTTTTAAATTATGTAACAATTTTGTGTATTTTTTTATATTTTAAAGTTTAAAAAATCAACCATAAATCCCTAAGATTATTGCAGGGCATATGATGTGAGGGTAATGTGGGGTATTAACAATATAATATATCCGAATTTGAACGGAGGGGTATCTCGTAATAATATTGAAACCTTAGAGGCATCTCATAATGAAAATGAAACATCAGGGGTATCTTGTAAACAAAATGAAACATCAGGGGTATCTCATAATAAAAATGAAACTTTAGGGGTATTTCATAAAATTCATTCAAACCTCAGGGGTATCTCGTGAAATTTCCCTATTATTTATTTACACTTAACCCCTCATGTTATGCCTATTTGTTCTCTAGAACATTCCTTAAGTTTATAATTACTTTTAAGTTTATTTTTAACATTAAACTCCAATCTAATTTCGCCAAATTCGTAGGTAATTTAATCCTAATATTTTTAAGTGATTAAAATTCACCAAATAGTCCCTTAACACCATATTCTCTCACCAAACATTATACTAAACAAATACTTAACTTTTAATGCAATAAAAGCCTTAAATAACTTATTAAAATGGCCTAAGTGCATGGTCTTATTACAAACCTCAAACATAACATTAAAATGACATAAACTGCTCTTAAGAACATATTTAGTCTCAGCTTTTTAAATGTTATACCCATAACTTTTTGTTAATTGCTTTTCCACCCATTTAACTTATAATTGTGACATTTTAAGTCATTATACTCCTAGGTAACTTAGCCAAATGTGTCACCATAATTTATAGGTTATACTAACCCATTCCAACCACCATGTTCTCGACTTTAATTTCTTGAGCAAGATAGATTACTTAAAAGCTTTAAAATGTGTTTTAAGCTAAACTTACATGTTTAAAGCTCCAAAAACACTACTTGTCACCACCTATTCACCTCACTAAATTAACCATAGGCTTAAGTTAGATTTTTGCCCAGAACATAAGCTTAAACTTGATTAAAGAGTTCTTAAGACTTAGTTAAATAACTTACCCTCCAGAAATTAATTTTTCAAGATTGTTTCCACCTCCATGGTCAAGTCCAGATCTAGGGTTTCCAAGGATCCTTCGATCATGATTTGAACATAGAAACAAAGGTCAAGTTAGGGTCTTTTAAGGAGCTTAACAAGATAAGGAATCTTAAGGCATTAAAATGAGCTTTAAGGAGATTAATTTTACCTTTGTGTTCTAGGAGAAATTTTATTCAAAACTCTCTCGGCCAAATAAAAGAAAATAAGAGGAGATTTAAATCTCTTATAGATCTATGGATAGAAGGCACATTAAGCACTTAGAAACCTTAAGAAATGACTTACCCTTGAAGTCTCTTGGAAGATGTTTCCTTGGTGGAGTTTTTCCCAAAAAAAGGAGCTAGAAAATCCTCCATTTCATGCATGAAAAAAATAAAGAAAATGGGTATAATAACTCGGGCATAAGGAAAAATGAACTTTAAGGCATTATTTATACCTTAAGCTTTGAAAGGATCTTCCTTACTTCTTGTATGATGAGTGCCAAAAATTTAGCTCCAATCACTCTTGATTTTGAGCTTAGTTGTGGAAGGAAAGTGTTTGGAATGATCTCCTTGTTGCTTTAATGTAGAAAGGAGAAGATTTGGAAGGATTTTTGTGTGTGGGTTCAAGTCACCATGGTTGTTCTTGGTGTTCATCAGCACAAGAACAAGTTAAGGAAGAATAATATGAAAAGGATGAAGGTGCTTAGAAGCTTGGAGAGAGGAGGGAGCAAAAGAGATAAAGCTTAAGTGGTAAGTAAGGTAATGACTACTTTTTCTCTTTCTTTATTCTTATCTAAGGAGAAGTAATGACTTACAAGGTGAGTCAATAAGGAGGCTTCCACCTCATTTAGATATTTTTGGGCTGAAGTTTGACCATTGACTAAGCTAGAAAGATTACGGTCTTGTTTGACACTATTTGAGTACTATTCATAAATTGGTGCCACATTTCTGATTTTTTTGATTTCTTTGAATTAGGCTTCCTAATGTGATAAAATATAGTATAAAATTTATATATGATGTATACAATCCTAATTAACTATCCAAAGTCAATTTCTAGACACATTTATAAAAATGTGTCTCAAGGAGTTTTAAGACTTCATTTTGTGTTTTAACTCATTTTTTAGTTTGGTTTTATTTGGTAATGGTTTTATCTTGTTCTTACCTTATATATAAGGTTTGGAAATCCACTTTGGACCCTAAATGAGTTTATACAATCCTTTAGGTTTCTTAGAGCACATTTGCTCTAAGTGATCTTAAAGCATATTTTTGCTTGTTTGTGATCTTATATTGTTCCTTAATAATGTTAAGGCATATTTTAGCCTTAATATATCATTATTAGATGTTTTAATCATCATTTATTAGTTAGGGGTATTTCACAACATCCACCGGTGATTAGTTAATGATCGTCAAACATCGGTCAATGGACACGAGTCACCAGTCGTGTACTACAAATGGGAATTACATTCCGTAGTCCGAGGTAGAGAATCATGATAGAGGTATTTGGGGTAATCTCATTTCTTTTCCCTTTCTCGGACATGAGAAAAACTGCCCCAACAACCAACAAGAAACAAAATCATTCTAATTCCCTTAAAATAAACATTTTGTTAAGTTTTATCTCTCACCCCTTTCTTACGGTTTGGTTGTTACCCACCCGCTCAAAAAGTGAAGTTTTGCAATGGACATTACCATATTGGGTCTGTTTGATGTCAGTTGTTCTGTTCAATTGTCAAACTAGCTATCAACTACCAAAATAAATAAAGCAGAGAAGAAATGGTGGGACCGTGTTGCAAAAGCAAACGTAGATGCAGTCTTGCAAACGAAGCCATTGTCTCCTTTCATTAAATGGAAGCATGTGTTACCAGTTTGTATCACTCAACATGACTATAATGTATTCATCATTACTTTATAGCAAAATAGGACTTCCTAAAAAGGTTAGAACCAAACATTAGGGCATGGCGATCGAATATTTGAGGGGATAAAAGGTTATGTGCACAATGGAGTAATTTTGGAGTAACTGTTGATGTTGTTGATATCTTCATTTTTCTATTCATCTTTTGGGAGAAGATAATGATGTTATTTTATTGAAAGAACAAAAAATTGCTCCTAACACATCTAGATTTCAGAGTTGATAATGGGTTAGGGTCAAGATGGAGAGGAAGTGGAATTTATGGTTGGTCATCAGCTACCGGCTGTGGAGAACATGAATCCTAATTTAAGACCTCCGGGGGCCCATTTCTAAACCATGGATTGTCCTTGGCAATTTTAATGAAGTTTTGTATGGTTTTGAACACCGAGGCTGTGAAGACCGGAGTAGGACTCGCACACAAGCTTTTCGGAATTGTCTCAGCAATTGTGACCTTCAAGACCTAGGCTTTGTTGGAGAGATCTTCACATTTATGAATCACCAACGGGGACCTTGGAATACAAGGATCTTGATGGATCATTTTTTTGCAACTTCAGAATGGCTGCAAATCTTCCCCAATGCTTGAAATGAGTATTTTAGTGGGGTAGATTAGACCACAGGCTGATAAAGCTTATTCTTCTTCCAACAGTCCATCGGGGTCCAAAACCATTCAAGTTTGACGATTGTTGGGCGTCTGAGCCAACTTGTAGACAGATTGTTATGAATATTTGTCGAGGAATGTATGGTAGAGGTAGCTACCATGACAAGATTTTTAAGCACACAAACACCATCCACGAATTAGTTGATGATCATGGTCATAAAGTTTCTAATTGGGGAGGAGTAGAACAGTTGGCTAGAGCTTTCTTCAGCAACTAGTCCACTACTACTGCCCCTAACTCTAACCCTCACTTGTTGGCTTGTGTTGAAAATAGAATATCAAGGGATCAATATGATTGGCTTGGGAAACCTTATACCAGCGATGAAGTTCTCAGTGCTATCAAGGAAATGCATCCTTACAATGCTCCAGGTTCGGATGGAGTGAATGGTACAATACTCAAAACTTTTATGGTAAAGATTTTATAGATGTTGCGCTTATGGTCCCAAATACTTGATGCAATGCCATATAACCTTAACCACACCCATAGTATACTTATTCTAAAAAAACTAGAGGCAAGTGCCATGATAGAGTTCATGCCAATTTTTGTAATACCTTATACCGTGTTGTTTCAAGGGTTTTAGTCAATAGAGCAAGGCAATTTATGAGCTCAGTTATCTCTAATGACCAAGGGGATTTTGTTCCACGCTGACTAATCTTTGATAATATCATCATAGCGCATGAGTTTATTCCCCTAATGAAATCTCAAAGTCTACTCAGAGAGGTTTCTTTCCTCTAAAAGTGGAGATGGCCAAAGCATTTGATCGTGTAGAATGGTCCTTTCTTTTGGGTGTGTTACGAAGTATGGGGTTACATGAAAACTGGCTGCCCCTTGTTCAAAAATGCATCACAACAATCTCTTTTGTAGTGCTGATTAATGGCTACCCTGGTAACTTTTTACCCACACCGAGGCTTGAGACAAGGTGTGTAACACCCCCAAACACTGGCCTAGGAGTTAGGGGTATTACACGCCGCGTATTATTACATAATAACGCAAGGCTCTAATAAACGAACTTAAACAAATAATCAAATAAGGCCCAAAATGAATACTTGCATAAAGTATAAACCAAGAGATGTTGAAACATCCCAAAAGTCATTACAAAACCCACCAAACGAATATCAAAAGCGGAAGCTAACTGAAGAGGCCCAAAGGCTCAAAGTCAAATACAATGTCTCAAAAGAACCGAAATAACAAAACAAACTAAACTCCAGAAGCTGAGCAAAGTGACCCTCGCTGATCAATCTGCAATGTTAGATAGAGTAGGGGAATGAGCAAACAACTATGCCCAGTAGATGACCAACTTCATCAACCAGCATGCTCAAAACATTTATAGAATATTAGCAAATCAGAAGGAGTCGAAGGAATCCACAAGCATGCCAGAAAACAGAAACAGAAGTCCCTCCAGCAAAGGACTAAACAGAGTTAGAGGCAGACAGAATCAGAAAGCAGAACGAGACACTAGTTGATCACAACATACAGATAGAACGAGCAACCAGCTCGTGAACAGAACGAGGAAACCTCACTCGTAAACAGAACAGGTGGAACACCTGTGAACAGAATGGGGAACATCACCCGTGAAACAGAAGGATCCTACATAGCGCGCTACGAGACAGCTAAACCAGCCATCCAAAGGTTCAGATACGGAGATAACTAGGTCCCAAAACGGAAGCTTAAAACAATTAAGCATATGTGCACCAAAGGCACCAGAAAGCACATAAATAGCTTGGAAATCAGATGGGGAATCCAACCCCGCAAACGGAAGTCAAAACGGAGCTCAAACGAGCATGTTATGGTCAAAACAGTAGCTAGTCCGAACTTGTGTCCGGACATCAATGTCCGGACACAAGTCGAACCTTAAAACAGAGGCAGAGACAGAGGTGTCCGAACATCAAAGCTCGGACGGATGTTCGGACGTTCTTCGGAAATCAAATACGTGTAGTGTCCAACATGTGTCCGAATGACAACGTTCGGACACAAGTCAAAGCAAAATCAGAAGAATGAGATGGGTGTGTCCGAACTTCTGTCCGGACTTACAAGTTCGGACACCGTTCGAGACTTGTAAGTCGGACTCGTCCTCGCACCCCGTCCGAACATCGAAGCTCGGACGGAAGTTCGGACACGACAAAACTTCGGAAAATTCAAAGCGCAAAAGGGCATGTCCAAACTTCCAAGGTCGGACGGAAGTTCGGACGCGCCGAAAAACACAGTAAACAAAGGCGATTTTACACGAACAGAAGTACCAAAACAATGTCAAAACATTATGAGTTTGCAGAAAACAACCTTGGGGGTTTGTAAGCATTAAAACGTCATCAAACAGACAGTTTGCAATCACAACACCAAGACAGATCACAGATCAAATCCAGAACCGGAACGAAACTCCCCAAGGCTGAACACACTAATTGAATCCATCAGCCACCTACCTCGATAATCCGCAGAGTCGAAATCCCAATATCTGAAGCAGCGGAACCCAGCCAACGCAGACACCGAAATGCAGACCGAAAACACAATCCAAAAATGCAGTTCCAAACCTCTGACCATAACACAATCGCAACCCCAAATCAGAAACGCAACTTAAACCCTGAAACTGAAATGCAGAATGTACTCACATTCCTCACCTGAATCAGACAGCGGATTCGCAGACGAAGCCAACAGCAGAAGAGGATTGATAGATCACAAGAACCAACGCTAAATCACAATCAGATTGCAGAGGAAATCAGAATGGGGAGAACTAATGGACCGAAGAATTAACGAACAGAGTAATCTGACAACTCTACCTCGAAGAAACCAGCAATTCGCGATGGCGGAGCAATCCACAGTTGAATCTTGACAGCAGAATCAAAGGAGTCTTGACTGATCAAGAGAAGAAGCGGCGTTGAGAGAGAAGAGAGAGAGAACAATGAAGAGAGGGGCGCACTGGCGAGTCATGAGAACGTGATTAGAAAAGAGTAATTAAGAGGATATGGGAATAAAATAGGTTAAGGATGTTATTCTCAAGAACGGATGGGGAAAAAGACCTCCTCGTCCCCAACTTCCTTAATAAGGACTCCCATGTCCTAAGTAACATAAGCCAGCCTAGGATATCATTAAACGGAATAAAATGTAACGAAACTTTGGGTTATAACATCACCTCCCCCTTAAAAGAATTTCGTCCTCGAAATTAAAATGTACCTATTGCTCGAAGAGGGCGGGAAACTTAGAACGCACTTCGCTTTCGACCTCCCAAGTCGCCTCTTCCTCTGCATAGACACGTGGAACACACTGTGGACACCAGCCAACGACGGTGGCAAAGCTAAACGGTAGGCAACCGGTCCGATCCTCTCCAGGATCTCAAAAGGACCCACAAAGCGAGGGCTAAGCTTGCCTCTCTTCCCAAACCGAACAACTCCTCGAACCAGAGACTCCTTCAGGTACACATGGTCGCCCACCTCAAACTCTAGAGGTCGTCTCCGCTGATCGGCGTAGCTCTTCTGACGACTCTGAGCCACAAGCAAGCGCTCTCTGATAGACTGAATCTTACTCACAGCATCCTCGACCAAGTCCAGACCAACAACTGCTCTCTTCTTCAGATCATCCCAACATATGGGTGATCTGCACCTCCTGCCATACAAAGCCTCAAACGGGGCCATCCCGATGCTAGTATGAAAGCTGTTATTATAAGCAAACTCTATCAAGGCAACGTACTGATCCCAACTGCCTCCAAAGTCAAGTACACATGCTCTGAGCATGTCCTCCAGGACCTGATTCGTCCTCTCTGTCTGCCCATCCGACTGAGGATGGTACGCTGAACTGAAAGACAACTTCGTCCCCATAGCCTGGTGCAAACTCTGCCATAATCTAGATACGAAGCGCGGGTCTCTGTCAGACATAATAGAAGCAGGAACTCCATGCAATCGCACAATCTCATCCATATACAACTGTGCCAAGCGATGCAAAATGAAAGTCTTCCTGACAGGCAAGAAATGAGCACTCTTCGTGAGTCTATCCACTATCACCCAAACTGCATCAAAACCCCTCGAGTCTTAGGCAGTCCCATAACAAGTCCATACCGACGCTCTCCCCACTTCCACTCCGGAACGGGTAGAGCTGAAGCAAAAGCTGGTCTCTGATGCTCGGCTTTGACCTGCTGACAGGTCCGACATGTGGACACAAAGTCAGAAATGTATCTCTTCATGTTGCTCCACCAGAATGTCTCACGTAGGTCCCGGTACATCTTCACACCTCCTGGGTGTACCGAGTACGGAGCTCCATGAGCCTCCTGCATAATCTCTCGCCTCAAAGCGTCGTCCGCAGGCACACAAACACGGTCTCTGTGAATCTCAACAGCCGTCCTCTGAAACCTGGAACTCAGACTCCTGACCAGAAGCAATCCCATCTCTGATCTTACTCAACTCGGCGTCGAGCTCCTGACTGGCCTTGATCCGGTCGATCAAGGTGGGTTGAACCTGCAACGCTGCCAATATCCCTAACCTCTCTGGACGAACGACCCAGATACTCATACGCTGCAACTCGAGAGCAGACCTCTGCACGCCAGACAGAGCACAAATGGCTCTAAACGGACCCCTCCTACTGAGCGCATCAGCAACCACATTCGCCCTACCCGGATGGTAGAGGATCTCCAAATCATAATCATGTAGCAACTCTAGCCACCTCCTCTGCCTCAAGTTCAACTCCTTCTGAGTGAACAGATACTTGAGGCTCTTATGGTCCGTATACACCTTGCACGCTGCTCCATACAGATAGTGCCTCCAAATCTTCAGAGCAAACACCACAGCAGCCAACTCCAGGTCGTGGGTAGGATAGTTCTTCTCGTATAGCTTAAGCTGACGGGAGCCATACGCTACTACCTTCCCCTGCTACATCAGAACACACCCAAGTCCCTTATGGGACGCATCACAGAAACCTCCAGACCCTCGGTCCCCTCGGGAAGAGTCAGAATCGGCGCAGACGTCAACCTCTTCTTCAACTCCTGGAAACACAGCTCACAGGCCTCACTCCACTCGAACTTCACATCCTTCTGCAGTAGACGAGTCAAAGGGATCACTAGCTTGGAGAAGCCCTCCACAAACGTACAATAGTAGCCCGCTAGTCCAAGGAAGCTACGAATCTCTCCAACATTAGTAGGTCTGACCCACTCAGTAATGGCTCTAATCTTCTCCGGATCCACGGAGATACCATCCTTGGAGACAACATGTCCCAAGAACACCACCTGATCCAACCAGAACTCGCACTTCTTCAGCTTCGCATACAGCTCCTTCTCCTTCAGAGTCTGGAGAACGGTCCTCAAATGCTCCTCGTGTTCCTCAGCACTCTTGGAATACACCAAGATGTCATCAATAAACACCACAACAAACTGATCCAAAAACGGTTTGAAGACTTTGTTCATCATATCCATAAACACAGAAGGCGCATTCTTCAGCCCGAATGACATCACTAGGAACTCGTAATGTCCATAACGAGTCCTGAAGGCGGACTTAGGCACGTCGTCTGCCTTAATCCTCAGCTGATGATATCCCGACCTCAGATCGATCTTCGAAAACACCTTAGCTCCTGCTAACTGGTCGAACAAGTCATCGATGCGCGGGAGAGGATACCTATTCTTAACGGTAACCTTGTTGAGCTCCCTGTAGTCGATGCACAAGCGCATGCTACCGTCCTTCTTCTTAACAAATAAAATTGGCGCTCCCCAAGGTGACACACTAGGGTGGATGAAGCCCTTATCCAGCAACTCCTGCAACTGAACCTTTAATTCCTTGAGTTCAGCAGGCGCCATCCGGTATGGGGCCTTAGAAATCGGCTGAGTCTCAGGTGTGAGCTCGATCAAGAACTCCACCTCTCTGACAGGGGGAAGCCCAGGTACATCATCTTGGAACACATCTGGGAAGTCTCTGACCACTGGTATGTCCTCCAGCTTCGCATCCTTGCGAACCTCAGGGATGTAGCACAGATATCCCTGGCATCCTTTCCTCAAATAGCGAAACGCCTGCATAGCTGATATAACTGGCGGCGAGCACGGGAGTCCATTCCCTGCTACAACCAGGCGGGGCTGACCCGGCTCCTCAAAAGTGACTCTCGAAGCAGCACAATCAATATGGGCATGGTGCGTAGCAAGCCAATCCATGCCCATAATCACATCAAAATTTGTCATCTCCATCGGGATGAGGTTAGCACACAGAGTCCAATCTCTGACTAACACAGGACTATCTTTACAAACGGAATTCAGAAGCATAGAAGAGTCCCTAACTAATGGACTATGCACACACAGCTCAACACCCAGAGGCACAACAGGCAAACCGAGCTCACCCACCAACTCAGCAGAAGTAAAAGAGTGGGTGGCTCCAGAGTCAAACAAGCAGAAAACAGAACGAGAAGACAGCTGGAGAATACCTGTGACAACTCTGTCAGTCGATCGGTCTCTCTCTCCAGCCATCACGTACACTCTGGTCTGGCACTGGGGCTTCTTCTGCTCCGCCCGGTCTCGATCTCTGGACCCCGAGGCAGACTCCTACCTCTAGAGCTACCTCTGCTCCTCTCGGCCTGAGGGCAGTCAGCTATCCTATGCTCCAAGGATCCACACTTGAAGCAGGCTCCGGACTTCCTGTAGCAGTCCTGACCCCTGTGAAACTTGCCGCAGACCCGGCACTTCGGAGCGGGAGCTGACGAAGACGAACCACCTCTATGTCTCGAACGGTCTCCAGGGCGGTCTCCAGTAGACTGCTTCTTCTGAGAAGCAGACTGATCCCTCCTGTCGCTCTCATCGGACCTCTACTTCCTTTTCTGGTCCTTCCCGCCAGACTGGCGGCCCCTCAAATCAGCCTCCACCAACAGGGTAATGTCAGCTACGTCCCTGAAGGTCTTGTGACGCAGAGGCGTCATAGCAGAGCGAATATCCGGCCTCAAGCCGCTCTCAAACTTTCTGGCCTTCATATGCTCATCCGGCTCAGATGCGAACTTAGACAGACTGATAAACTTACGAACGTACTCCTCCACACTCATATCGCGCCCCTGGCGAAGCCTATTATACTCCAAGATGCACTGGTCCTTATACACATCGGGGTAGAACTGCTTGTTGAACTCCCTAGTGAACTGCTCCCACGTCCAAGGCTGTGGGAACTTCCCCTTCACTGACCTCCACCAATCCTTGGCTTCGGCCTTGAAAAGGAAGGTGGCGAAGTCCACCTTCTGCTCCTCCTCAGAGCCCATAACTCGCAGCAAGTCCTCCACCTCTGACAGCCAATGACTGGCCTTCTGGGGGTCTCCTGCCCCATCGAACGACGGCGGCTTCAGCTTCATAAATTCCTGAAGCGCCTTCACATTCCTTCCTCCAGCATCAGCCCTAGCTGGGCCTGCTCCGCCAGCTGGTCCACTCCCTGCAGCCATGGTTTGCATGAGCTGCGTCATAAACTGCTGAACAACATCAGCAACATTTCATGTAGCTCTTCTTGGCGGCATTCTGAAAGTCCAACAGCAAGCAGTTAAACTCAGACACTAGCACTGACGTTTCTGACTGACTGGCTAACTTAAAATCCCAGCAGATTAGAACCCAGAGCTCTAATACCACTAAATGTAACACCCCCAAACACAGGCCTAGGAGTTAGGGGTATTACACGCCGCGTATTATTACATAATAACGCAAGGCTCTAATAAACGAACTTAAACAAATAATCAAATAAGGCCCAAAACGAATACTTGCATAAAGTATAAACCAAGAGATGTTGAAACATCCCAAAAGTCATTACAAAACCCACCAAACAAATATCAAAAGCGGAAACTAACTGAAGAGGCCCAAAGGCTCAAAGTCAAATACAATGTCTCAAAAGAACCGAAATAACAAAACAAACTAAACTCCAGATGCTGAGCAAAGTGACCCTCGCTAATCAATCTGCAATGTTAGATAGAGTAGGGGAATGAGCAAACAACTATGCCCAGTAGATGACCAACTTCATCAACCAGCATGATCAAAACATTTATAAAATCTTAGCAAATCAGAAGGAGTCAAAGGAATCCACAAGCATGCCAGAAAACAGAAACAGAAGTCCCTCCAGCAAAGGACTAAACAGAGTTAGAGGCAGACAGAATCAGAAAGCAGAACGGGACACTAGTTGATCATAGCATACAGACAGAACGAGCAACCAGCTCGTGAACAGAACGAGGAAACCTCACTCGTAAACAGAACAGGTGGAACACCTGTGAACAGAACGGGGAACATCACCCGTGAAACAGAAGGATCCTACATAGCGCGCTACGAGACAGCTAAACCAGCCATCTAAAGGTTCAGATACGGAGATAACTAGGTCCCAAAATGGAAGCTTAAAATAATTAAGCATATGTGCACCAAAGGCACCAGAAAGCACATAAATAGCTTGGAAATCAGATGGGGAATCCAACCCCGCAAACGGAAGTCAAAACGGAGCTCAAACGAGCATGTTATGGTCAAAACAGTAGCTAGTCCGAACTTGTGTCCGCACAACAATGTCCGGACACAAGTCGAACCTTAAAACAGAGGCAGAGAATGAGGTGTCCGAACATCAAAGCTCGGATGGATGTTCGGACGTTCTTCGGAAATCAAATACGTGTAGTGTCCGAACATGTGTCCGAATGACAACGTTCGGACACAAGTCAAAGCAAAATCAGAAGAATGAGATGGGTGTGTCCAAACTTCTGTCCGGACTTACAAGTTCGGATACCGTTCGAGACTTGTAAGTCGGACTCGTCCTCGCACCCCGTCCGAACATCGAAGCTCGAACGGAAGTTCGGACACGACAAAACTTCAGAAAATTCAAAGCACAAAAGGGCATGTCCGAACTTCCAAGGTCGGACGGAAGTTCGGACGCGCCGAAAAACACAGTAAACAGAGGCGATTTTACACGAACAGAAGTACCAAAACAATGTCAAAACATTATGAGTTTGCAGAAAACAACCTTGGGGGTTTGTAAGCATTAAAACGTCATCAAACAGACAGTTTGCAATCACAACACCAAGACAGATCACAGATCAAATCCAGAACCGGAACGAAACTCCCCAAGGCTGAACACACTAATTGAATCCATCAGCCACCTACCTCGATAATCCGCAGAGTCGAAATCCCAATATCTGAAGCATCGGAACCCAGCCAATGCGGACACCGAAATGCAGACCGAAAACGCAAGCCAAAAATGAAGTTCCAAACCTTTGACCATAACACAATCGCAACCCCAAATCAGAAACGCAACTTAAACCCTGAAACTGAAATGCAGAACGTACTCACATTCCTCACCTGAATCAGACAACGGATTCGCAGACGGAGCCAATAGCAGAAGAGGATTGATAGAGCACAAGAACCAACGCTGAATCACAATCAGATTGCAGAGGAAATCAGAATGGGGAGAACTCATGGACCGAAGAATTAACGAACAGAGTAATCTGACAACTCTACCTCGAAGAAACCAGCAATTCGCGATGGCTGAGCAATCCACAGTTGAATCTTGACAGCAGAATCAAAGAAGTCTTGACTGATCGAGAGAAGAAACGGCGTTGAGAGAGAAGAGAGAGAGAACAATGAATAGAGGGGCGTACTGGCGAGTCGTGAGAACGTGATTAGAAAAGAGTAATTAAGAGGATATGGGAATAAAATAGGTTAAGGATGTTATTCTCAAGAACGGATGGGGAAAAAGACCTCCTCGTCCCCAACTTCCTTAATAGGGACTCCCATGTCCTAAGTAACATAAGCCAGCCTAGGATATCATTAAACGGAATAAAATGCAACGAAACTTTGGGTTATAACAAGGTGACTCATTATCACCCTTTTTGTTTGTCCGCTGTGTGGAAGCTATCCTCGAGCCTTCATATTGCTAGTCAATCAGGTATCATCTGTGGGATCACTTGTAGAGGATTAAGAATTAATGTTATCAATCTCTTCTTTACGAATGATTGTGTGGTGTTTGGCCGCGTTAAAAATTTGCTCGAAAGGACTTGATTAAAGAGTTTCAGGAAGCCTCAGGGCAGAGTATTAACGTGGTTAAGTCTGGTTTAATGTTCTCTACAGGGTTGTCTGCTTCTTAGTGTGACCAAATTTCAAAAACTCTTGTAGTTCGTGATGTTTAAGATTTTGATCTTTACCTTGGCTTCCCTTATTCATTGGGGAGACATAAGAAACAAGTTTTTGGCTATATAATGGATAAAATATGCAAGCGTATACAAATTTAGCAATTTTAGTCTCTCAAGCAGGAAAGAACATCTTAATCAAGTCAGTAATCCAAGCCATCCCTTCATATTTCATAGAGGTCATGCTATTACCACATGGCCTGATTAAAGAGATTTAAGGCACATCCGACAATTCTAGTGGTTTGGGTCATTGGCTCGAAAAGGGATTTGCTGGCGTAGTTGGACTACAATATGCAAAAGCCTTGATAATGGAGGTTTAGTTTTTCGCGACTTGAAATTCTTCAATGATGCACTCCTAGCTAGGTAAAGTTAAAGAATTCTTCAACAACCACATATTCTAGGTCCCAACTCTTGAAAGCTAAATATTTTACTGACTCGAGCATCTTAATCTCTCAGTTGGGAGCAAGGCCAAGTCCTATTTGGCATTCGTTGTGGGGCTCCTTATACTTAATCCATTATGGTGCTCATAGAGTTGTCGATGATGACGCCTCAATTAAAGTTACGTATCTGTAACACCCACGCTAATCAAGTCATTACCTTCTAATCCGTCTCAATTACCAATACCAAAGCAGCGAAATTATTTCTCCAAACGGTGGGTGATACAATGCCGTTATTCACTCACGTGACTAACAAAGCCAAATCCAATACAACAATCCAATTACAATATCGGTCTGATGAACAAGTACACCGAGTACTTTACCAGATAATACATTTCATTACTTAACCAAATCAGATTCAAATACAATCCTTAATTCAATTCTATACCGAGTATCTACAATCCCCAAGTCTGCCGATAACATCTCGGACGTACAATTCAACAATGCAAAATAAATACAATTTTCCTTAATCGACTACCCATGCTTAAGTAGCAACCCCGTCCTACTCTCGAACGATGATCGGCTCTAAAGTACCTGTAAGTAAAAACGGTGCCCCAAGGGGCTCAACGAATTGCTGGTATGAAATTCGCATACCCCACGTGCTAACGGGGTGACGCCGACTACTTTGTCGAGAGCATGGAATTCATTTCAATTCAATCATCATGCAAGACAGCAATACATTAGACATATACAATAGTCCAAACATTATTTGACATAGAATACAACCATTAACTAACACATCAAGGTAGTTAGTGTATTTCATCTTTCTCTTAGGCCTTGAGGGTTTCTACCTCACTATGCCTTAGTCACTTATTCATTGCCTTACCCACTCTATTGGGTTACTCTTACTCAAGCTCTCTTATTCTCAATCTCAATTCAAGTTCTACAATTCTCAAAGTTCTCAACTTCAAACTCAATTCTCAATTCTCAATCTTCAACTCTCAAATTCTCAATTCTATTCTCCATTCTCAAATTCTCAAGTCTCAAATCTTAATTCTCAAATTCTCAAATGGATATCTTTTAAGTCATTACCCATTACCTCCGGGCAGAGTCATACACAAGACTCACCACCGGGCTTTCAAATACAAGTCTTACTTCCCCGGTTTCGACCCTACTCCGGGTCTAGCATAGTGGGAAGGTTCGACTATCAAACGGAACTATACACTTAGCTCCTCAAATTCTCAAACGTCCGTATCTCTACCGGACTACTCAATTTTCCAAATACTCCTCTCTTGGAGTTATATTGCAATCATATAGATTAGCCAAGAAGTGTCTCTCTCGATATCATCTAATAGCTTAGGGAGTTTTCTCAATGTCTAGTAATGGTGGCCACGGGTCCGGTTCCACCGGTTCCGGTTCCGGTTCCACCGGTTCCGATTCCGGAAAATGTGTATTCGTATTCGGAACCAATCTGGGCGGTTCTGGTTCCGGTTCTGGTTCCGGTTCTGAAATCTGGATTCGCTTCGGATTCGGTCAAAAAACCTGTTCTGGCCGGGTCCGTCCGGTTCCGGTTCCGGTTATGATCGGTTCCGGAGCGGTTCCGGAAAGATTCGATCGGCTCTAGTTGCTTCGTTTTAGCTCCGATTTGAGATCCATTTGAGCACACACGTTTCTCTTTTCATCCACTTTACTCCTAGATAGGTTATTCTTCAAGTTTATAATCTTAAATGTGTAAGAAACAAAGAATTAGGAATTTTTATTGAATTTACAAAAATAAGGAACAAAGAGAATTTTATTATATGATTCACTGCCTCATTAAAACCTTATTAGGTAAAAACCCATTGGGAAAACCCTAATTAGGAAAAAGAGTACAGCTACTAAGAGGTTACATGATGTCAATTTGCAAGTCTTAAAAAAAAGATTACATGGAAAGAAAGTAATACTAAATTACTAATACATTCTAAAATATTACACGGTAACTTCAACCGGTTCCGGGGCGGTTCCGGTTTTGGTTCCACCGGTTCCGGTTCCTGTTACGGTTCCCGGTTCCGAATCCGACGGCGGTTCCAGGCGGTTCCGGGCCCGGTTCGGGCCCGAATCTCAAAACATGTATTCGTATTTGGAACCGGCTGAGGCGGTTCGGTTCCAGTTCCGGTTCCCACTGGTTCCCGGCCGGTTCCGGTTCCAATCGGTTCCGGGTAGAACCGGACCCGATGGCCACCATTAATGTCTAGTATTTTCAGATTTAAGGGTCCCCAACTTATTGAATACTTCTATGTTCGGGACATTTTCTCATATTAGTCGGATCTCATATTGTAGGTCGACTATTTTTCTAAGGGAGGTTGATGGTCCCTTATCATTCTTTTACTTCTCTCAAAAGTTCTTTTCTTTGAACTATCATCATCCTCTAAGTAGAGGTCTCATTATTTCTTTCCACTATTGATTATTTCGTGGATTGTTCATTTCGGTTTTCTAACCGTTATCGGGAGTTTACTAATCCCGTACAACTCTCTCTCACGTTCTGGTGAGTTCATAAGTTTGTCTTATCGTATTTTCAATCAATGGTTCCCGTGTGTTTCCACGTTTTCGTTAATTTGTAAATGACTCTTTCTACGAGTCACTAATCAAACAATACTCATTTATGAGTCGGTCTATACACTAAGTTAGACCACACAATCATTCAAGAATGGTTAGCTCATACATCATGCATCAAGACATACAATCAAATGCAATAAACCGTTTTCATGCTTTTATCTTGATTAAGTCGGCACACAAGCAAACAGTACACAAATCAGTGTAATCCAAGTAGCATACGGGGCATGAGAAAATCATACCTTTCACCATGGATTCCCTCTACCGTGTCACCTTACATTCCTTGGTCTTACTCTCGAATCACTGGTCACATTTCAAATGTTTATATTAACATTAAGGTGATACGGTAGGTAAATAACTACTACTCATGTACTTACCCCGTTTTCCCGTTAATCTTAGTTTTACTCAAGTGTATTTAAGTTCACAACTTTCTCATTCACTTCTTAAACTTGTTTGCACTTCTAATGGCCTTTACATGCCACCAAACAAGTCCTAATCATATTCTAAAACGATCTCCAATCAATACCCCATCATTAGAACACTTTAAAACACATTCTAATGTATTTTTACACTGGTCCGGGTTTGTGTCCGGGTTACAATCCCGGAAATCACTTTCTGCCTTGTTTTTCATGTGGTTCTGGTTTGTGTCTAGGGCTATAAACCCGGACCAAACACTAGAATGACATTCTGGCATGTTTTTGAGGTGGTCCGGGTTTGTGTACCGGTTTACAAACCCGTACCAACCCTGGAACTATCAAATTTTATAGTTTTTGAACTCTAAACTCACCTTAATCATCACCCAATCTTTTCCTAATCCTTCCACATGTTTCCAAACATTTTATAATGCCTTAAACATGCTCTAAACCTCCTCCAATCATTGGTCAAACCTTTACCTCAATTCTTGCTTAATTATACAAATTCCAACTTCTTTTTTTCAACACTTATGCACACTAGTGCATTACCAACCTTTCTCTAGATGGTTTACCATATTCTCAACCCATTTGACCATTCCAAATCCTTCCTAGACATTTGCATTAACTATACCCAAGTCCAACTCTTATTTTCAAAGTCTTGCACTCTAGTTCTTTTCTAGCTATTCCAAAACACTCAAACCCAAGTGTGCTACATATTTTGACTTAATTCCAACCAAGCCTTACACCAACATCCTAGGTGATCAACTAACCCAATTGAATCTCTTCCAATACCTCGTTAACCCTAGGTCATTTTTCACTCAACTCATCACCTAACCTTCTTAGGTTTCTACACAAATTTTGCCATAACTCACCTACAATCCTAACGTTTCCAAATGCACCATTCCTCACCTAAATCAACTCAAAACTAACCACACCCATAGAGGGTCCTACCAGCACACAATATCCATTCAAAATCCACAAGTCAACAATATAAGCTCATTCTCAAATCACTTGGCTCCAAGGCCCTTAATTCAAACAATAATTCACAAATTCCTCTTAACCACAATCAAACACAATTTTGGTCCAGATTTTGTTTCATCTTTTATTCACGCATCCCATAATTTCTAAGACAATTAGGATAGATATTAAGGTAGATGGTTTACCTTGATTCTTAATTCTCTTTTCAATTCTCCTCTTTTCTTTTCCTCTCGGCTCCAAAATCGGCAAAGGCAATACAATTGCCAAGAACTCTAAATTACCATTCAAAAGGGCAATGGGACTAAGTAAAATCACTTAGGCACATTAAACTAGCCCTAGGATTCAAAAGAGGCTTAAAGCACAAAGTTAGGGTTTACCTTTGGAAACTCTTGCATGGTTTTCAATCATGAATCGAAGGGGGGCATTCAACCACCATTAGAGGCTTGGAGAATAGCTCAAACAAATAAATAAAAATGCCACATTAAGGGCTGAAATCGGCCAAGATTAAGAAAGGGAGAAAAATGAGTTTTTCTTGGAACTTTTTACCTTAAATAAAAGAGGAGACTCCAAGCTTCAAGAAACTCCAACTTCCTCTTCAAATGGGTTATACCCATGGAGATGAACTTCAAGATTTTGAGATTTTGAAAAGAAGGGAATGAAGCTCTTGATTAGGGGAGTTCAAATATGCAATTTGTTTTTGATTTGGAGCTTTGGTGTAGCTTGGGTGAGCAAGAGAAGAGAGGGTAGCCATTGGAGAGGGTTGGAATCGTTCCAGCTAGAGTAAGAAGAAGAGAGAATTCAGGGGGGGAGAAGGAGAGAGGCAACGTAAGTGGGGAAGGAATGAGAGGAGAGAGAGGGGGAAAAGGTAACTTTATACCTTTTTTTACTTTTTCACCTTTATTTTCTTTCTCTTCTTCTAATTAACTAGCTCATTAATTAAAAGAGATGGGAGTGCTGGCTACTAACAAAAACCAGCCCCATTAGGTAATTAAGCTGGGGGTGTTTTCGTCTTTTCGCAAGAAACACTCGTTAATTTTCCCAGTTTTGGCACTATTCACTAACTGGGCCCGTTTTCTGGATTTTTCTTGTTTCTTTAATTTTAATGGTTCTTAAGCTTCCATTAATATTTAATTATAGTTATTTGATTGACTTTAATGTTTACGGGTCCATTTGACCACTCAAAGTCACGTTTCTGGGTTTTCTCGAAAAACATGCTCTAAAGCTTCATTAGCGTTTTTAATCCATTTATGGATCCGTTTTCTTCGGGGATTGTTCCCGCATATCAATTAGGCATAAATAAGCCCTAGTAATCCTTCTAGGATCCTAATCGAGGTCACACACTTCCTAGAGTTACGTAACGCACCATTTTACGTTTTGTGCTTTTTACACGTTTTCTCTTTTCTTTTGGATTTATTTTCTTCACCAAAACTCTTTAGGCACAATTAGGCCCTCAAATACCATATTAGAATAATTTAATCACCATTTTTAAGTTCGGGGTATTTCAGTATCGATGGCTTATAAACAATAATGGAGGTTGGACTTGGGAGTGGAATTTTCCCCTACCGTTAGAGAAGAGGGTACGTGTCCTGGCTCATTGATGAGAATTATAGAACTTAGGATGAAGGAAAGGTTAGAAGCTACTTTACGGAGGAGGATGTAGCTCATGTTCTCAAGACAGTTTTTTAAGTAATACCATGTGTCGGGATGGATGGTGCTGGGGGTGAAACAAAAAATGGTACGTTTTCAATCAAATTGGCTTACATCTAGCTAACTCTCTTAAACTTGTTATATGAGTCTCTACCTCTTTTAAGAATAAAATAAGTGAAGAAATGAAGATAGTTCGGAAGTGTAATGTTCCCTAAAATTCTGCCTATTTGTCTAGAAATTCATTTAGGGTATTATGTCTAGTTACTCCCTCATTATGACTAGATGCCCCAACTTGATTACAAGATGGTGCTCTCTATGCGGTGGTTATGAAACTATGTTGCATGCCTTTTTTTTCCTTGTGGTTATGAAGTGGTGGAAGGACAATGAACTGGCAAAACCAAAGTATAATAGAGAAGATGGAGCTTTGCAAGATTGCCTACTTAACTGCCGCTTCATTAAAACTATTCCTTGGGTTGAAAGGACTCTTATTCTTCTATGGAAACTCTGGTTTGTGAGATGTCATTTCGATCATGGAAGAATTGTAAACTTTGGTATAGGTATGGATCAAGCTCAAACTTTCTTGGATATGGTTCGAGCACCTAGTATGGATAACATGAAGAAACCACTAAATTCGGAGGATAATACAGTTTACATCTATGTTGATGGAAGTGTAGGAGTATAGGGACTTGCCATGGGAGTGTTATGTAAGTCTTCTAATGGCAATGTCTTAACAGGAATTGCAAATGGGTCGACGCCTTGGGACCTAATGGTTGTGGAGTTAAAGGCTTTATCTTTAGGGGTTGATATTGCTCATAGACTAGGGAACACACACAATTAGATTCTTCTCGAATCGCCTCTCAAACATCAACTTTTTGAAAGGGGTTGAAGATGTGCGATAGAAGGTTAAAAAGGTTTTAACAGATGTCTTAGCCTTTATTTCATCTTTTCGTAAGGTAATTTGGTCATATGTTAACTGAGTTGGTAATTAAGTGGCTCACATCTTAGCGAATCTTGGTAGATAAGACCAATAAGCTGGTGCATGATATGATGAGTTCCAGCATGTATCTTAGTTTTAATATAATGAAGAAGTTGGCTTGCGTTTAAAAAAACAGTGAGTCTTGGCTACATGTTACTGTAGCTAGACATAGCTACATACAGAGGACAAGGGAGCAGCGGCGTGCGTCAGTTTACTTTTTTTTTATTTATTTATTTTTCCTTGCATAAGCGCGACACGGTAGGGTGATGATTTTTGTTTTTTAATTTTTTTTCTTTTTCTTACCTTAATCATAAAAATTTTAAATTGTTATAATTTTTAATATATAAGTCCAAAATGAAAAAAATTATATCATTGTTCATTTAAATTCGAGCTTTTCAAAACAAGACCAGTCATGGATATGTTTTGACAACTTTTAAAAAAATTATTTTTACATACATACCATGATATTTTAATATGAGGATGTATGTACATATTTTAATATGAAAATGTACATGTTTTAATGTGACGATGTACATGTTCAAATGTGAGAATGTACATGTTCTTTAATGAACATTTGTACATGTTTGTATGGCCATATGTACATGTTTGTATGACCGTATGTACAAGTGTTCTTCCTTATATGTACATGTTTTAATTTAAGGATGTACATATTTAATTATTCGTACAGGTTTATATGACTATCTACATGTTTTTAATGCGATAATGTACATGTTTTTACGTGAGGATGTACATGTTTAAGTGAACATTTGTACATGTTCGTATGACCATCTGTACAAGTTTTCTTTTATGTTTTGTACACTATACATGTAAAAATAAGTTTTTTTAAAAGTTGTCAAAACATATCCATGACTGGTCTTGTTTTGAAGAGCTTGAATTTATGTGAACAATGATATAATTTTTTTTCATTTTGGACTTATATATTAAAAGTTACAACAATTTAAAGTTTTTGTGATAAAGAAAAAAATAATAAAAATCTTTTTTAAAAAAAACAAAAAGAAAAACAAAAAGAAAAATAAAACGGTGCCGGTCTCCTCTATTCCTAAAAATCTGAAAAATAAACAGCAATACAAAAAAGAGGAGGCAACACGCGCGTGCTCCCGGGTCCCCAGTATGTAGCTACAGTAGCTACAGTTAGCTGTAGCTAAGTATTTGCGTAAAAAAAATGCCCTGAACATAAATTTACTGAACTCGTTCGCTCAGTCGAGTTTTCACTTCGCACAGTCGGAATTTTAAAAAACTTTACGATCTTGCCCCTGCTTTAATATCTTTCATAAATTGCTATATTTAACCACAATTTTTAACATATTACAAGGTGACCCCAAATTTCATTATGCACAGTCAGAATTCCAATACGCTCAGTCAGAAAATGACCAATTTAGGGGCTAATGTAGGCAAAATTTATTAAAAGCGGTTTGAAAAAAGCAAAGAAGGATTCCGAAGTACTTATATAAGTAAAAAAATATATCATAAAAATTATCATCAAAGTATACCATGACAAAGTAGACGAAAAGACGAACGCGTCGGCGCAAACGGATCGAAAAACGGAGCTATAACGAAGAAGATATGGCAATTTTAAGACCGAAACTCGGCGCCAGCGCCGATAAAGAAGGGCCGGCGCCGGCGCCGGTAAAGAAGACCGCGCGCGGGCGCGCGTCACTGTTTACCGGCGCCGGCGCCGGCCCTTCTTTATCGGCGCCTGCGCCGGGTTCCGATCTTAAAATTGCCATATCTTCTTCGTTATAGCTCCGTTTTTCGATCCGTTTGCGCCGACACGTTCGTCTTTTCGTCTACTTTGTCATGGTATACTTTGCTGATAATTTTTATGATATATGTATTATTTCTTCTTAAGCACAACATTAACTATCATCGACGTCTTGTTCAAAATTGCCTATCAACCACTAATTACATGTCCGTTGAAGAAGAATCTATTTGATAGTAAAATAATCAAGCATGTTCTATTCTAATTAACAGATGAACGGACACCAATCTAAATAGTTAGATGTATCGACATTAACTATCATCGATGTCTTGTTCGAACTTACCTATCAATTCCACTAAATTCATGTCCATTAAAGAATAATTTATTTGACAATCATCAAAATTGCTCAAAAAATGTCATCGTAGAAACATATTTTCAACACTTCAAAAGCGAGATCGGTTTGTCGTCGGAGATTGCTCAAAAAATGTGTTTTTTATAACAAATGAGAATGTATACATCTTTGAAACATCTTTGAAACATATTTTCAATACTTCAAAAGCGAGATCGGTTTGTCGTCAGAAATTGCTCAAAAAATGTTTTTTTTATAACAAATGAAAATGTATACATCTTTGAAACATATTTTCAATACTTCAAAAGCGAGGTCGGTTTGTCGTCGGAGATTGCTCAAAGAATGTCATCTTTGAAACATATTTTCAATACTTCAAAAGCGAGATCGGTTTGTCGTCAGAGATTGCTCAAAGAATGTCATCGTTGAAACATATTTTCAATACTTCAAAAGCAAGATCGGTTTGTCGTCGGAGATTGCTCAAAGAATGTCATCTTTGAAACATATTTTCAATACTTCAAAAGCGAGATCGGTTTGTCGTCGGAGATTGCTCAAAAAATGTGTTTTTATAACAAATGAAAATTTATACATCTTTGAAACATCTTTGAAACATATTTTCAATACTTCAAAAGCGATATCGGTTTGTCGTCTGATTTTGCTAAAAAAATGTTATGTTTTTATAACAAATGAAAATGTATACATCTTTGAAACATATTTTCAATACTTCAAAAGCGAGATCGGTTTGTCGTCGGATATTGCTCAAAAAATGTGTTTTTTTATAACAAATGAAAATGTATACATCTTTGAAACATCTTTGAAACATATTTTCAATACTGCAAAAGCGAGATCGGTTTGTCGTCAGAAATTGCTCAAAAAATGTTTTGTTTTTATAACAAATGAAAATGTATACATCTTTGAAACATATTTTCAATACTTCAAAAGCGAGATCGGTTTGTCGTCGGAGATTGCTCAAAGAATGTCATCTTTCAAACATATTTTCGATACTTCAAAAGCGAGATCGGTTTGTCGTCAGAAATTGCTCAAAAAATGTCATCGTTGAAACATATTTTCAATACTTCAAAAGCGAGATCGGTTTGTCGTCGGAGATTGCTCAAAGAATGTCATCTTTGAAACATATTTTCAATACTTCAAAAGCGAGATCGGTTTGTCGTCGGAGATTGCTCAAAGAATGTCATCTTTGAAACATATTTTCAATACTTCAAAAGCGAGATTGGTTTGACGTCGGAGATTGCTCAAAAAATGTGTTTTTTTTATAACAAATGAAAATGTATACATCTTTGAAACATATTTTCAATACTTCAAAAGCGAGATCGGTTTGTCGTCAGAAATTGCTCAAAAAATGTTATTTTTTTATAACAAATGAAAATGTATACATCTTTGAAACATATTTTCAATACTTCAAAAGCGAGATCGGTTTGTCGTCGGAGATTGCTCAAAGAATGTCATCTTTGAAACATATTTTCAATACTTCAAAAGCGGGATCGGTTTGTCGTCGGAGATTGCTCAAAAATGTGTTTTTTTATAACAAATGAAAATGTATACATCTTTGAAACATATTTTCAATACTTCAAAAGCGAGATCGGTTTGTCGTCAGAATTGCTCATATAAATAAAATGTATACATCTTTGAAACATTTTTCAATACTTCAAAAGCGAGATCGGTTTGTCGTCGAGATTGCTAAAAAAAGTCATCTTTGAAACATTTTTTCAATACTTCAAAAGCGAGATCGGTTTGTCGTCAGAGATTGCTCAAAAATGTCATCTTTGAAACATTTTTTCAATACTTCAAAAGCGAGATCGGTTTGTCGTCAGAGATTGTTCAAAACAATAGTTCTATTGACGATATTCTACTAGACTGCAAGAGCGATGAGGAAAGACTAAAGAAGATCAAGACTTCAAAGTGTGCAGTAAATGATGACGACAAACATGAACTACTTCATATTGACGATCTTCTACTAGACTGCAAGAGCGATGAGGAAAGACTAAAGAAGATCAAGACTTCAAAGTGTGCAGTAAATGATGACGACAAACAAGAACTACTTCATATTGACGATGTTCTACTAGACTACAAGAGCGGTGAGGAAAGACTAAAGAAGATCAAGACTTCAAAGTGTGTAGTAAATGTCGATTTTTTAGTTTTAAACAACAGGGATTTTCCATATACACTAACATAATTTTAAATCCCAGAACAATTAACAATTCAAATGACTAACACGAAAACCCTAATTGTGGGTGTGTTAGCCCTTTAGTGTATTGATTCTCGTGGATTCTATTTAGTGAATTCTTTTAAGAACAACGAGATCGGTTTGTCGTCGGAGATTGCTCAAAAAGATATATATTTTTTGACAAATGAAATTGTATACATCTTTGAAACATATTTTCAATACTTCAAAAGCGAGATCGGTTTGTCGTCGGAGATTGTTCCTAAAAGGTTTTTTTATAACAAGTGAAAATATATACATCTTTGTAACATATTTTCAGGACTTCAAAAGCGATTCTATTTCGGAGTTTCATTTTCAAACAACATTGTTCGCACGTCATTTCTCATAATGTTACAACTTATTCGATACACATATCATTCTAAATCCCAGAACAATTAACAATTTTGTTGACTACCAGTACATGAAATCCAAATGTGTTTGCACTAATCAAGTCTGTGTTTGCACTAATCAAGTCGGGGGACGTCGTCTCCTTGTACTAGCCCTGTAGCATGCATTGTGTTCCCTACGGTCCGCCTCAGCCGTACTTCGTTTTACTATCGAATAAGAAATCAATGATAGTTAATGTCGATAATGATAGTTAATATTGATATTGATAGGAAATTTTGATAATTTCAAATAGATTCTTCGTCAATGGACGTGAAATTGGTGGAAATGATAGAAAATTTCAATGAATTTCAAATAGATTCTTCTTCAACGGACATGTAATTAGTGGTTGATAGACAATTTTGAACAAGACGTCGATGATAGTTAATGTTGTGCTTAAGAAGAAATAATAAATATATCAGAAAAATTATCAGCAAAGTATACCATGACAAAGTAGACGAAAAGACGAACACGTCGGCGCAAACGGATCGAAAAACGGAGCTATAACGAAGAAGATATGACAATTTTAAGATCGGAACCCGGCGCAGGCGCCGATAAACAAGGGCCGGCGCCGGCGCCGGTAAACAGTGACGCGCGCCCGCGCGCGGTCTTGTTTACCGCGCCGGCGCCGGCCCTTCTTTATCGGCGCCTGCGCCGGGTTCCGATCTTAAAATTGCCATATCTTCTTCGTTATAGCTCCGTTTTTCGATCCGTTTGCGCCGACGCGTTCGTCTTTTCGTCTACTTTGTCATGGTATACTTTGATGATAATTTTTATGATATATTTTTTTACTTATATAAGTACTCAGAATCCTTCTTTGCTTTTTTCAAACCGCTTTTAATAAATTTTGCCTACATTAGCCCCTAAATTGGTCATTTTCTGACTGAGCGTATTGGAATTCTGACTGTGCATAATGAAATTTGGGGTCACCTCGTAATATGTTAAAAATTGTGGTTAAATATAGTAATTTCTGAAAGATATTAAAGCAGGGGCAAAATGGTCATTTTCCGACTGAGCGAAGTGAAAACCCGACTGAGCGTAGTGACCCTCATAATCTAAATTGGTGAACTTTGAGTTTAGAAAAAAATCAAGCTCGCTAATACATGTTACGAAAGGTAAAATAAGCTTTAATCATTAAATTTTAAGTGATCTTTACTATTCGACGTACCTTTTTTGTAGCGGCCTGTCTTGGCTACACCCTACTGTAGCCAAATTGGCTACATCCCTGTACCGTTCTTTTTTTTTTTTGCGCGCCCGCCTCCGACGTTTCTCCTTTTTGTTTTTTTTTTTATTTTTTTTAAAGATTTTTTATTCTTTTTTTCTTTATCATAAAAATTTTAAATTGTTGTAACTTTTAATATATAAGTCCAAAATGAAAAAAATTATATCATTGTTCACCTAAATTCAAGCTCTTCAAAACAAGACCAGTCATGGATATATTTTGACAACTTTTTAAAAAAATTGTTTTTACATGTATAGAGCATAGAACGTAAAAGAAAACTTGTACAGATGGTCATACAAACCTGTACAAATGTTCACTAAAACATGTACATCCTCACGTAAAAACATGTACATCCTCGCATTAAAAATATATAGATACTCATATAAACCTGTACGAATTATTAAATATGTACATCCTTAGATCAAAACCTGTACATATAAGGAAGAACACTTGTACAGACGGTCATACAAACATGTACAAATGACCATACAAACATGTACAGATGTTCATTAAAGAACATGTACATTCTCACATTTGAACTTGAACATGTACATTGTCACATTAAAACATGTACATTCTCACATTAAAATATGTACATCATCACATTAAAGTATAAAAACATCTAATTCACCACTTATTACTTAATGAATCATAATATCAATTTTAATAAATAATAATACAAAATTAATTAATTATATTATCATTTTAGTGTACCATCATATACATGTAAAAATATTTTTAAAAAAAGTTGTCAAAACATATACACGACTGGTCTTGTTTTGAAGAGCTTGAATTTATATGAATAATGATATAATTTTTTTTCATTTTAGATCTATATATTTAAAGTTACAATAATTTAAAGGTTTTATGATAAAAAAAAAAAGAAAAAACATCGGCGCCTCAACTCAAAAAAAAAAACTTCAAAGCGCCGGGATGTAGCCAAAGATGGCTACACCCGGCTGTAGCCAAGAAAATGTGTTTTTGTAGTTGTTTTACCGCATATTGTAGTAGCTATTTTGTGCTAGTATATTTGTAGCATAATATGATGGTTGTTTTATGCTGACAAATTTGTAGTTGTTTTGAAAATGTTGTTTGAGAGTGTGGCTTTTTTGAAGTATAAATTAGTTAAGGCTTCGTTTGGAGCCGGTATTAATGTGGTATATATGTGGCATGTCCTGAGTTGGTATTTTTGACAAAAATACCAAACAACCACACTATCAATCAACAGTTTTCAAAACAGCCACAAATATACCAGCACAAAACAACCACAAAACAACCAATAATTTATGCTGCAAAAAGAATGAATATTGTAAATTTGTAAAATTACCGTAATCAAGAGAATGAATATCGTGCATATTATAGTTTACAAGTTATGTTTATAAAATTGTAGCGATTGATATGAACAAATTAACTAATTTAAAAAAATTACTTATTATTTGTGTTTTATAAAAATGTCATTGAGTAGTAGTTTTTACAAATTATTTACTAACACCACATTGTAATGATAGTATTTCATTTTATTAAAAATAAGGTACAAAAACTTGAATATTAAGTATATGTACATATAGTAATATATAGGCCATATTTTTTTAACAACTAAATTATTATTTTTTTGTATGATGTGAACATTAATAAAGTTCACTAATTAATTATTATATTTTTCTTTTATTCAAAAGTGAACAAGTAGTCTGGTGTGTTAAAACCATGTATAGTTGTAATTGTTGTTATCCATTGATAGAATTGTGGTTGATAATAGTGAAATTATTTGTATAAATCTTAATAAAAATGTTGACAAAAATTGATTGTAATAAAAATTTATTGTCTTCCTAGTTAATAAATTATGTATATATTATTTTGAATATTCGTTAGTAGTTTCTTTATTTACAACTTAACAATAAATTGTTTCAAAATGTTATATAAAATTTGTAATCGTATCACAGAAATCGGTAATGCACTGCACGTAACTAACTTAACTAATTTATTCAAAAACACCGGACAAAACAACCACACTGTCAAACAACAGTTTTCAAAGCTGCCACATATATACTAGCACAAAACAACCAACAAAACGCTACAAACTAACCAGTCAAAACATCCAGACCAAAACAGCTACAAAACAACCGCAAAAAAGCCATGCCGAACAGAGCCTAAGTTAATTATGTGTAGTGCATTTACCGTTTTTTTACTACAATTATAAATATTGATTGATAGTTTAAATCAATATTTTGTTAAACATTAAAAAAGTAACTACCAACAAATGTTATAAGATAAATAACTTGTTACCGCCAAACCCTCATGGCTTGGTCGATAGAGGAGTGGTATACAAGAACCAAAGGTCCTGGTTCAAAAACCCACTACTGTAACTATCAAAAAAAAATTGTTACCCCAGCCCCGTGTGGCTTGGTCGGTACAGGAGTGGTATCTTGGAACCAAAGGTTCTGGATTCGAAACCTACCCACTACCGTAACTATCAAAAAAAAAGTTTTATTACCATCAAAAGTCCATACATAGCTAAATCTTGGTAAACTCCCTACAACAATAGTTAATAGAATATAAACTATGGTTTGACTAAAATTCAACGTGTAAATATGTTTTCATTCACATGGTCATCCGAGCCGTTTTACTCGATCCTTTCACCCATTAACTTAGTATATAAAAATATACTTATGATAAAGTAGAATATAAGATTACAAAATACGGGCAAATAAGAAACTGAAAAAAAAATTAAGAATTTCACGATCGTCTTCATTCTTTTCACTCGGTAATTTTGCAATCCTAACTGGCAAAAAAGTTCACATGCTTGCTCTACGACTCTACTCATTCTCTTGAATCACGACAATTTTGCAACCCTAACAGTCAAACAAGGAACATACTTGCTCTACATCTCTCCTCATTCTCTTCAAACACGATAATTTTGCAACCCTAACTGGCAAACAAGGTACATACTTGCTCTGCTCTATTCATTCTCTTCAATCATGATAATTTTACAACCTTAACTAAGGAACAAGGAGCATACATGCTTTGTGCCTCTGTTTTTAGGGTTGTGTAAACGGTTAAAACAGATATCCGTTAACCAAAGTTTAAAATAAAATACAGTATTCAGTTATAACCGAATTTAATACTAATATCCATTTTAACCGATAACCTTTTTCTATGTTGCACTGATAACCGTTAACCGTCCGATAACCGAAGTTCATAAAATAATCAAACTTCCTAAAATAACAAAAATTATCGAAACTTCCTAAAATAACAAAAAAAATCAAACTTTCTAAATTAATCGATAATCAAAATCTAAACCTGAATGAGTAGTAAAATATTAGATAAAATTTTTGGGTTACAAAAAATAAAAAGTTTATAAAAATTCAGTTATTATAGATAACCAAAATTTAAATTTCTATATCCATTAATCAAACTGTAATTATTACGGATAACCATTTTAATCGAAATAACCAAACTTTTATACTGCTCACCGCCTCACCCCTACCTCTGTTCATTCTATTCACTTACACTAGTTTTGCTATCCTAACCGGGGAACAAGGAGCATACATACTCTGTGCTGTTGTTCATTCTTTTTACTCACAGTAATTTTACAACCCAAACTTGCGAGAAGAGGCGATGGCATAAAGAGGACATAAATTGCCAGTCATATATACTATAAAGGAACAGCCAGAGGATATGCCAAAAGTAAATGTCAATCATTTATATGCTGTAAACAAACGAGGCCATGCATGGAAATATAACTAGAACTGTGCAGTATCACTCAAAATTCAGCTTAGAAGAGATAACCAAAAAAGCTGATAATGGAACCCAACATCAATAATGAAGGAGACGGTACATGAACCTTCGTGCTTTACTTTACTGGACTGCTACAACTATAGTACTATGATGGATATAATACAGGGAACCAGTGTTAAACAGTTAGCAGTACAGACTACAAAAAGATATGATCATTTCTGACAAGGAGTTGTATCCTCACGTGAAGACAACTAGTCATAACAAGTCTCCCCGGGATCAGAAGGACAAAAGGTGGGAAGATTGTAAACTTTCAAGAGAACTCAGTTCAAAATCTTCAACTACGCAGCAGTTATACTCACGGACAATGCTTCCATGTTTTCTTGCTGTTTTAGTCCTGTAGCATGCATTTGAAAATAAATCATGTACCAAAAAACTGCAGACTTGCAGTTTGAAATCAAAATATGCTCTTCTGCAAAACTATTCCCCCTTACGTCAAATTCATGATAAAAAGTTCATGCAAGATTAGCGTAACTTAATTGACCACCAGGAGCTAGCGTCAAAATCCCTACTAAAGATCGCACTGGCATGTGAAGGAAATGGTTGTTTGGCTCAGCCTATCACCTAATTCAACAAAATGGTGGTCTAATCTCAGCTTTCACTATCACTAAGACATTTACTAAACATGATGAACTGTCAATGCGCAGCTGCACTAGATGATGCAAAGGTTGATCGACAAGACATACACTACTCACAAGCATTATTGTTGGCAACTGGCAGATATAACTGCATGCGTGTTACAACCATAAGGATATTATAGTGGAAGCAGGTAGCTCACCTCTTGTTCGTGCTCGCTTGGAGCTGGTGTGCACCTTTGGAGCAGTGGGAGCTTGATTGTGATAACATCATCATCATGGCAACAACAAAACAGGTCACTAAACGTAGCAGAAAAAATATGTTGATCTGACAAGTAAAAATGATAAACTCACATGATTTGTTATATTTTGTCTGCACTTTTGTTTTCTTATCCTTCCCAGGATTCAATTTCTTG
Organism: Limonium bicolor; assembly: GCA_023374045.1. NCBI lineage: Eukaryota > Viridiplantae > Streptophyta > Magnoliopsida > Caryophyllales > Plumbaginaceae > Limonium > Limonium bicolor. The sequence continues at coordinate 94,679,337 of CM041778.1, forward strand.
ACGTCTTTGTTATCTTCATTGCCCTCAATGATATCCTGATCATCACTGTCTTCGGGACCATTAACCCGAATGATGAAGACCTAGCAGAGTAAAGGCAATCAATAAGAAGGATCATAAAGATCCCAAAACAGAGAAGAGAATTATTAGTTATTGAATCTTGATGTAAGATAAATCATCCGCAACAGTGGCTTCAGCAACAGGACGTAAGCAGGGTAAAGCCTTTTCATCATGCATAAGTAGAGTGTGTCTCTTACCTTTAATGTTGTAGGATCGATCAACTGAAATATTAGTGCGTCCCCATCTACCAATTCATGGTCAAGAGAAAAGCCTCTCCAGCCACCACTAAGTCCATTCTTAGCAGCAAGGTACTTTGTTTCCCACTCTTTTCCACTGCTGTCCACAAGTGTGATTGCTTCGTCATGTTGGGGCAGATGGGTGCTACTGAAGTCTTTGGGAAGGCTCTATTGGAAATTGATGCAAAGTTGCGCACAAATGTTAGTTGATAGAGCATGATGACACCGTGACAGGATAGAGTCAAGATATGACAAACAGGGCATACTATATTTAGCTGAATACACTGGTTCAGCATGGTATGCCCATCTAGCAGTTACGGCATGTGTGCACAATCCTAGGCATAGTTAAGGATGGGCATGAGATCAAGTAAAAATATCTATTGAATGTCAAGGTGTAAGTTTTTCATGCTATGCTGACTTCCGAACTTCATTTGTAGATATAAGAAAACAAACTGGAATTGATGAAGATGGCTAGTCATAATGTGACACTATTATTTTCCTGCAATTTGATGTACTAAATTGAATTAAACATGACAGAGGCAATACTATCGTGTCGGAATCCCTGCACGCACAGATGTGTCTATGACGCCATAAGACAGACATCAAAGATGCTCACCAACCAAAATCCTCCAGTTACATGTGATTGAAGCATAGGCTTGATGCAGCTTGGGAGTTCAGAAGGCAAGGCTGACTGCAGCTGCTCAGCCCTTTCTATAGTAAGCACCCTTTCCTTATCTGATGCATATACTCTGTTGAGCAAATCCCGTCTCTTGTATACTCTGAAAATTTATGATAAGCAAACACTTTGACTGTTGTAGATGATTTAATATGTACACAGACAACACGAGCTTCATTACATGTCATGAGACTAAGGGATGGACTGTGAGAGAATAAGCAACTTAGCGCGGAGAAAGTGCACTGACCTACGTAATCCGATTCCAATAAGTGCTGCCAGATCCTGCATTGGCGTCGCCCAAGAAGAAAAAGACAAAAAAAAATGCACAATGTGTATCGGGCATCAATTGGTTGATCAGGTTAGACCTTGAAGATGATTAACAATACAATACGCGGGAAAAAAACCTAAAAAAGAGGTGCAAAGCAATTCTAATAAACAGCTCAAGACCCCACTATTCAGAGTTCTGGCAAGACTGACGGAAAGGAAAGCAACAAAGAGAGACCTCCTTGTAGTTAGGTTGGGGTTTGTCAGCCATACGGCCGGAGCGTCTAATGGGCTCCGCATAGACTGGTTTGGGCTTCACAACTTTTCTCTTCACCTGAACAATCGAATAAAGCGAGAACCCAGGATTGCATAGCAAAACGTTTAATCACTAACCATTAATTGGAGTATGTCAAGTGTGAGAAATGAAACCAAGAAAGAGTGGCGGAGAGGACCTAGTGTTGATTCAACAGGTTTAAAGAGGACGAACCTGAGAAGGTATGGGAGAAGTTTTGAGAGACTTGGATAGAGTAAGGAGATTGAGCTCTTCCATCCTCTTCTTGTTCTCCTCCATCCTCTGCCTCCTGCGTTCTTCGTAGCTTAGCCCCGCCATTCTGCTCCCCTATTCTCTTTTCCTATCGAAATTTCGTACACCTGCGACACGGATGAGAGCAAAAGAAAGCACCTTTTCTCCGCTCGCCGGTGGCTGCGTGAGCAGTGATTGGAAGGATGAGTAAAGTACTGATATGGATTGGAAGAGAAAAAGCGAGGGAAATCGGAAAGTTCAAACGTAAGGGTTTTAGCTTCGAGACTTCAAGAGCAGTTAGAAAAAGAAAAGGCGCATGGCCCAAAAACACGGACCGTTGCATTCGAAAGATGGGAATAACAATAAAGAATCCGAATTTCTGTACAGTACTCAGCACTGTTGCTCGCAGATTAAATTCAAAAATTGGCGCTCGCGCTCAAGCGATGGCAATGAAAAAAAATTCTAAAATAACACGATTCTTCAAAAACAAATCAGGACTCATTCTTTTACGTAACCAAACTGCTAAATGATGCGAGTTGTAGTTAAAATTAGAAAATATAGAGAAAAAAATAGATAATAGTAGAAAAAATAAAAAATTAATATGATAATTGATGACTGTGGAGTAAAAGTGAACTAACTCATTTTCATAAACCTACAAAAGAATAGAGTCTTGGTTATTAGTTTTTTAAATAATTCCTAAAATAACACTCCCGGCAGAAACTAATTCCAGAAGTTGAAATCTTGAAGAAGAGACGATTTCACTAAAACTCGCACCAAGTTAGTGTTCGAGTCAACGAACGGGAGTAAGGTAGAAATCGTCTATTGAGAAAACGATGAATGAAATCATCCTCTCAAGAGACGATTTCTTGTTTAATTCTGGTGTGCAGTTATGACAAGATAGAAAATTGTTATGAAATCATCTCTTAAAACACTTAATTTTTCTAAGTGTTAGAGCACCACTATTGAACAAAATACAACTTGTCAATATTTATCAACTTCAAAACACTTCTTTTACTCATAACATGTACACATTTTCAAACTTTAACACAAAATATTGTGCTCAGAACGTGTCAATATTCCACATCTTCAAAAAAACAGAACAAAATGAAATAAATAAATTGAAACATACACCAATAGTAACTGTTTACAATATGGAATATATAAATGGTAGTTATACAATCTTGAACTCCAGTTGTTTACATAATGTAACAAAAATAAGATTTCATCTACGTTTATGACGAACATAAGTCATAGGCTCACTGGGTGCAGGATTCTTAACCGCTGATGCGAGACTAGGCTCAAGTGCACGACCACTAAGATCGTCTACATCATGAGAATGTTAGGGATCCTTAAGAGGAGCTCCAAAGGTAGAGGTGGAATACAAGTCAAGGTTTTCCGCAGGCAACAAGTAGTCGTCGTCCATACTCGTGCTAACACTGGATGATGATGCTTCGTGAACGTTCGAGTTGTTCCTATAGTAAGCAAACCCAGTGGCGCAAACCTGCAGTGTAGGGTCGTTGTTAACCTGAGATATGGGAATGCGTTCGACGATGTCGAGTGCATTATCCTCCCAACAAAGGTTTGGCTCAACAGCTCGACCATGCGCACGTCCTCTTCCTTAACCACGTGCATGACAACCATGCCCTTGTCTTCCACCCTGGTCTCATGCCTCTGATTCAGGGTCAACAAGATGTTTCCAGGGTCCTGTTGTGGTTGTGGGAGGACATAGTACGTATTGTTGTACTCGTCCCTTATCACTCGTAGTTTGGCAAGAGTGTCGTCGACTTGTATCGCCTCAAGCATGTCAAAGACCTTATTTGTGATCTCCTCCTACACAAAAATTTATCACATGATAACATAAAAGATATCTCAATGATTAACTAACAATAAATTATAACAAATAAAGTAACGTTTACTCACCATGTACCCCAGCAAAGCTCCAGTTCACCCAATATACCTCCTGGTGATACGATCAAACCACTTATCATGTGTGTATCCAGCATCATTTTACCGAAGCTTAACGACCCTCTATGTGTGTTGGTTCCATATGAAGATGTAGTTTGAATGGTGAGTGGCCAATTCCAATCCGTCCGACCTCTCAGGTCAATACTATGGCGGTATATCCTTGGATCCTTCTCGTCTATGCTGGGATCAACCGGTGGCAACTGGATCCCATCAAACTGACGCATTGCACAATCCTGGAGATGCCATTCTACTGTATGAAAACATATAAGCGGCGCACGGGATCGTGCAATGTGACGACCAGCCAAGCAATATGCAGGAAATGACTGGATCATCTCCTTCGTGTACAGCTGCCAAACAATCTGAAAAAAGAAAAAAAATATTAGAGTCACTATGTTAACAAAAGCATGCAAGTATAACCAAAAACACTTTAAAGAGCGAGAGACATTAACCTGTTTTGAGTCTGCTAGTCAAATACCTCTTTGTAGTTTGTGAGGACATGCATAAAGTGGATGGTCACATCAAACTGAACTTTCCAATGAGAAGCAAACGGAAGAGGTGTAGGTGGCTATGCGAGATGGGTGGAACAACGGATAAGAGCAATGTAGGGAAATCTTTCCCATGCTCAGATCTGTAGAATCACTAGTGCACTAGGAGCTTGATAAGTGGTGAAAATGTACATTTATTAGGTTTATATTCACCTGCATTTTACTTGGGTTATAACCTATTTTCAACACTTTATAGAGTAGTTGATAATTATTAGTGAGCTTATACATTTTTGGATATAATTTAGGTAAAAGCTCAATGAAGCACAATGGAATGGTGAAAATGAGCTGTTCGGATGCTTATACGAGACTTTGGGATGTGTGTCACGAGAGTTAAGACCAAGACGGGATCAAATGGGAGCAAAACATGCATTTTGAAGCAATATGAGGGGTGTCCAGGTTTGTGTCCAGGTCTATAAACCCGGACCAACACCTTGCAGAACTTACTGCTAAGTTTTCGACCTGGTTCGGGTTCGTGCCCGAGTTTACAGACCCGGACCTAGCCCACTGAAGCTTCTGTCAATTTTTCAACCTGGTTCGGGTTTGTGTCTCAGTCTGCAAACGTGGACCACACTGTTGAAATACCCCATAATTAAAAATAGTGATTAATTAGGCTAACGAGTGATTTAGAAGCTTAATTAAGTCTAAATAATCATGAGGGAACAAATCCCGAAGAAAACGGATCCTTAAAACGGATTAAAAACACTAACGAACCTTAAAGCGTGTTTTTCGAGGAAACCGGGGAAAACGTGACTTCAAGCGGGTCAAATAGACTCGTAACAATTTTGGTCAACTAAATAGTCATTAATAAATATTAGTGAAGCTTTAGAACCAATAAAATCAATAAAACGAGAAATTAGTAAAAACTGTCAAAAACGGGAAGTTGTGGGGTAGAAACATAAATAACCAAAACTTATGTGTCCACTTTTAAAATAAAAGTAAAGTTGTGTGTGTGTGTGTGTGTGTGTGTGTGTGTGCTGGTGCCAGCCGGCCCCTATCCCCCTCTCTCACACACTCACTCACCCCCTCTTATTTACAAAACAACAAAAATAATAAAGTAAAACACTCACCTACTTTACTACCTCACTCTCACACTCTCTCTCCTATCCCCTCATTCTCTTCTCACGTACACAGACCCCCACTCCCTCACTCTCTCAATTTCTCCTTCCTTCTCCAACCGGACAGCCATGGAAGCTTGAGCTCCCTCACAAAATACTCCCTTCTCTCCTCTTGTTACTCTCTCAAACCTTCTCCAAAAATTGTAAAAATTACACCATTGTCTTCCTCTCATCAAGGGGAACACTTCTATCTTTTCAAAATCCGAAAAGGACAACTTTCATCTCCATGGGTATGGAGCATTTGGAGCTTCAAGACCACCACTAGAACCACCTTCTTGTCCTTGTTCTTTTGAGGTAAAAATCTTCTTGAAACCTCACTGTTTTTCTAGCCTTATGGGCAAAACGAAATTTGAAGCTAAATCCTTGCTTTCTTCTTTGTATCCTAGCCAATTTTGGCATTATTGGAGAGTGGGAAACTTTATTCTTGAGCCATTCCAAGCTTCACTTATACCCTTGTAAGGTAATGAAATTTCTAAACCCTAAAACCTACATTAGAACTTGAATAATGGTTAAGGTTAGTTTTAGTATTGAAGCGTGTATATGTATGGGATGTAGTGTTAGAGAATTTGGGTTGCTAAACCGGTGGAGAGAGAGAAGGAAGAAGGAAGAAGCAAGAAGAAGAAAAGAAACTAGAAGAGAAACAAGGTAATTACACTCATCTTTGTGTAGCCTTGTATACATATGTGTAACAGATTTTAAAAGAGTAAAGTTTGCATTGTAAAATGGTAATGAACAATAATGTAATGTGGAAGAAGAATTGAATTGTATCGAAGCTTTGAAAACAATTAAAAACTGTCACAAACTAGATTGGGATTGGGATGTTGAGTGCAGGAAAATTAATGTGTTGAATGGGTAGTATTTGTGTAGAAGAACTTGGTACATTGATGTTGTGCATAAACAGGTGAGATAAGTGATAATATGTGTGAAAACAATGTGGTGAGAATGTAGAAATATAAGGGAGGTTATGTCAAAAATTACCTAGGATTAGAACACTTAATGAACTAGAAACTAGGTGACTAATATGTGTTTGTAACAGATTTTGATGGAGATAGTTAGAGGGTAAATTGGGAGATATAGTTAATGTATTGTAAAGCATTAGAAGTGTTAGGAATGACATTAGGAGAGGGAGTTATAGAAGGGGAGTGTAAGTGTCAAAATCTGTAGCAAGAGGTAATAAGGGAAGAAACAATGTGAGTGTTGAAATGAAAACTTAAGAAAATAGGTGAGTGAATTAGCATAAAAGGAGTAATAGGTTAGCGATGGATTAAAACATGTTTAGGAGCTTAAGTAGGTGCTAAAACATGTGGGATCAAGTGTAGGAATAATGGGGAATAAATTGGGCAAGGTTTGGGTTGTAACAGATGAAGAAATTGCAAAATCTGTAACACACAGCAGCAGGTCCGGGACTTGGTCCCTGCTTAAGGACCCGGACCATGCTGATTTTTGAGCCGAGAGTAGAAGTAGTGAGGTGGTCCGGGACTTAGGTCCCATACAAGGACCCGGACCACCCCTTGAAATAAGGCCGAGAGTTTTGCAAATGCCAGGTCCGGGACTTACCTCATGCAAGAGGACCCGGACCACAACAAAAATCCATTCGAGAGTTCCAGCCACTACTGGTCCGGGACTTACCTTGTGTATAATGTCCCGGACCATAATTGAATTCTGTTCGAGACTTTTGCCACAGGGTGGTCCGGGACCTAGGATCCGGACAAAGTCCCGGACCAACCCAAATTTTTGAAAATAAGTTTATTAAATGGCTTTTAAAGTAAGGAAGTGAATGGTAACGATAGTATAAGATAACTAGGACTTAATTAAGGATGTTTAAAGGTCATTAAGAGTATAAACAAATCTTAAAAGTAACAAAGAGTAAGTAAACCATATGTAAGTATAAGTATTGCAAAGATGTAGTAAGTATGAATTAGGAAACGTAAGAGTAGTCGAGTTAAGTTAATGATAGTTAGATTAATCACTCGATTGTATGTATATCATAGGATTGGATTTGTGAACACCGGAGGAACGTTGGGACACAAGTACAACGGTGAACGGTATGAATTCCTCATGCCCCGTATGCTATCTTGGTTACTCTGATTTGTGTGTTGTGTGCTATTTGATCACCAACTAAGATAAATGCATGAATCGGAGTTATTATGCTTACTTGTGAATATGTAGTGTTGTATGCTGTGAATATCTTCTTTAAATCTCAGTTTGTATAATTCATGAAATGTATGGATGATAATGAATGAGTGTATGTATGACATATTGTAATGTGACCGAATGTGTTGTGACTGGACTTCTAACTGATTCCTAACAAGCTAACCAATCTAACTTAAATTGGTAATTAAATTGGAATGAGTAGAAGTCCGATATAGTTTCGGCCACGCGTGAGGATGCGGAGACACAAGAGGTTGGATCCAAGTCCTGACTCATAAACTGGTCCGCGGCCCAAATCCCTTAAGTGGGTAGCATCCCGGATTGGTGAGTCAAGTAAATCCCGGTGGTGGGACGGTGTAGTCCCCGGGCCGGAGGTCATACCGACTTAACTTGAGTATGAGTAAGTAAATAAGAATGAGTAAGTAAGTAAATGAAAGTAAGTAAGTAAAGTAAGAGTAAGAATGTGTAATGAGTAAAGAGTAAATACATTCCGATTAACCCGGATGCGTAAATTGGCTAACACGGTGAAGGTAAGTAAGTGTGTGTGCTATTGTATTGCTATCTTGCATTGTATGAAGTATTGCATGTGAATGTATGTTGTATGCAAGCATGTATGTATGATAAAAATGAACCGCATGCCTATTTGACCTTAATTAGTCGGCGTGCCCTAGCTAGCACGCGGTATATGCGGAGTTCATGCACGGCTTTTGCTGAGCCCCTTGGGGCGATGTTTTTACTACACGTAGGTACAAGAGATGGGTGAAGACTGTCTCACCATTTTAGGCAAAAACGTGACGTCTTTTATTCTGACTGTCTAACCAATTTTCCAATGCTTCCAAACTTACCCAAATAATCTTATGAGGTGTCTAAGACCTCGTTTTCACTTCTAAAATATTTGTGACACGTTTTCTAATATAAAAATGATTAATTATATTCTTGTTTATATTTCTTTGTTCATGTACTAATGTGTAACATGATAAACCAACTTGTGAGTTGATTTCCTCCTTTATAATGTTTCACTTGTGTCCATGTTTATGTAAGGTTTAATAACCTTCATGGACTTTACTGCCATGGTATAATATAAGGTTTAATAAACTTCATGGAGCGTATGTATTTATTTATACAAGTGTGTTAGGAGTTTTCATGATTATAATTCATTAAGGTTGATTAGCCTTTATAATTTCATGATTTGTCTTTTAATTAGGTTCATAAACCTTTGGGGTATTTCAATTTGAGCCATTACCATTACCACGCTGGGAGAGGTCCCCGCTGGTTCTGGTTATGTCCCCTGTTCTGGTTATCTACTGGCCTAAAAGAGTGACTACCACCATCCTCTCTCTACTGATTGCCTCCTTGAGGATACTGAAAGCACTCAAATGGTCGGTAACCCCGATGACCACATCTGAAGCAAGTAATCAGGTTCCCATTACAGTCTTTTCCTGGGTGATCCCTGTTACACTTCCTACAGTGGAAGTGCCTCTCACGCCTTGTCTTCCCTTATGTAACTGGTTATGGGGCCGATCCCCCCATTTCTGGTTGTTCCTTAGGTTCGCAGCGAACCTCTACTTCCCATCGTAGTTGGGCTTCCACTTCTTATCCTGGTTCGGCCTCTGGGAATGGTCCTCTCGACCCCGGGAGTCCTCTTCACCATTAAACTTTCTTTTGTTACCCACCTGGAGCTCCCTCATTTTCTGCTGCACCCTATACAGATTAACAACCTTCCCATAAGCGTCCTAAAGGGTAGGGATGGTCAGAACACTCAGGGCCTCCTGCAGGCTCCAATTAAGCCAGCTAACAAATCTCTGCACTTTTGATGCTTCATCAGGGACCATCGTCGGTGCGAACCTCGCCAACTCCAGGAACTTGGAGTGGTACTCCTTCACACTCATAATCAGCTGTTTGAGTTTGGAAGACTCCAAGTACTTTTGCCTTCGGACATGCTCAGGGTAGAAGCGCCTCCTAATCGTTACCTTCAGCGCATCCCACCCAAAATCGGGTTCAGCTAACAACACATCCTTGTTGGTTGACCACCAGATATCAGCCTCTCCTTTGAAGTAGTACACTACCCCATTAACTCTTATATCAGTTGGGCGGTTAACCACGTTGAAGATTTTGTCGAACTCCCGGATTCAGTCCTCCAACAACACTGGATCTTCCTCTCACGCAAAGGAATTTGGCTTCAAGTGGGCAATCCACTTTGTGTAGTCCTCTGGTAGGTTGTCTCTTTAGGCTTGCCTTTAAACAATCTACCCCAAGCTCATGTCCAGCTCTTGCAACTGTCTCATAGGATCGTTCCTTGCCATAGCTGCTTGACAGGTTCTGCTTCTGGTGCGATATACGAAGTTGGATCGGTCAGCCAGTCCTGCACCCCTGGAACTCAAAACTGAATTCCTGATCACGAACCACTGATTATTGTCAGCAATGCTCAATTCACAAGATCTAATTCCCTATATTCCCCATAGTTGATTCCCCATCTCACATCGCAATCTAAAACAAATAGAAGAATCCTACTAACTCTAATACGGGTAGCAAAAATCCTGGTCGGAGTAAAGTGTAAGTAAGTTACGACCGAGAGTATCGAACCTAAGGGACTTAATAAAAAATTAGTCATAATCCTTAGTAATTACCTAGTTCTAACAAAGGGGGGGAAATGAACACTAGTTCTAATTAGAATAACTATCTAATAATTTAACTGAATGGATATTTACAATGAATTATTCTAGGTTCGGGATTATAATCAGCCTAATTGAAAATATGATCACAAAGTAATTAACAAATCTCGAATTAACCAAACATATGGACACGCCGGATGTCATGCCGGACACGAATGCACGGTACATTTAAAGACGTTGAATGCACCGGACGTCAGACACCCGACAGTACATTTGGAAAGACCAAAATGTCAATACTTTTTCCAGTTTCGGATTCAAAAATAGGAAACTCATAATCTATTATCGAATCCAGCAAATGTTATGCCAATAAATGAACAAGATAGCAGGGACTTCATAGGTTAATTCCTAATCTTAAGTGTTATCTCCTAATTTGTAGTAGACAACAGTAAAGACCATTAAGATTTCCACAACCTATTCTACTCTTGCCTGATTAACTTAAGTAGAATTTTGAATGAAGAGAATAAGTGGCTGACACTATTCAATTTGCCTAATGACCAAAATCTTAATTAATGCTTGCAAATATATTGAATAATCATATTTGTTTACAAGAAAAATTCATCCCTAACCAAGGACAACAAGAGATCTTACTCATCCATCCATACATATACAAGAAGAATACAAAGAGGAAAAGGAAATTAACATAGTGAGAATTCCCTCAAACCCGATAGAAATCTTCTTCTCGTGGATGGGTTGGATGTGTAGAACTCCTTGGTAGAAGTGACACCAACACTTGGAATGGATGTGGATGATGGAGTGAAAGATATTGAATGTTGAAGTGTCAATGTTGCTGTAAACCTTCGGCCTATTTATAGACTTCAATTTCCACATGTGCCGGGAGTCATGCCCGATAGGAGTGCTCGACATTACTTGGTTTTTAACGGTCAATTAAACCGCCAAATCCAAGCGCAAAGATGCTTGTGCCGGACATGGATGCCCGGTACCACATCCGGCATTGGCTAGTTTTTTAACGGTAATTAACTGCTAACTTTTGGTGAACCGAGACGAATTTTTCGCTTGTGCCGGCTAGGGATGCCCGACACTGTATCCGGCAAATCTTCTGCGCTGATCCATACTCATGCCGTGAATTGGACATCCGGCATCGTGCACGGTAAAACTTCATCCTTTGATTAGAGATTTATTCCTAACACGAAAACACACCAAACATAAGTCTGTATTTATATAATGAACTTTGTATGTAAGATAATATCAAAAACTAGCTATTTTATCCTTATTTTAATTAATTTTCCTATAATTCTAACTTCTAAAATATGATAAGTTAGAGGCTTATCATCCGAACATGTACGTTTGGACGTATGTTTGGACAGAGCCAAAATCTTAAAAACTCAATTAATTCATCCTTCATTGCAAAAATAAGAGCTCAAGTCTCAAAAACATATCTTATTAATACTCATAAACTCATAATCTTTAACATAATCAAGGATGTTGTAACTTAAATAACAGTGGAATATAAACTAAATACGAGGAATTACCGCCACACTCAACCACTTGAGTGCTCAGGCTAATCCTCTTCCAACAACACAAAGTAGTCTGGAAAACAAGACTAAAATAATGTATGTTAAAACAATACCATCTTGACAGAATACATGTAATACCCCCATCCCACATCGGGATATGAGTTGTAATGTGAGTGGTTTATAAGGATACATATGTGTTGACTACAACAACAGGCCTTCCACTTTTCAGCCCAAGTGAGGATTGAGGGCCTAAAGTGGCTAGTTTTCAAGCCCGGATGGCTTGGGAGCTAGGTTGTTGGACAGTTACCCATATGGGGTGTTACAAATGGTATCCGAGCTGACTCGGGACCGTGCCGGGATGAGCTACCCGACACCTACCGAGGAGGTCCATGGGACTTGGATGTTAGGCTTGCGACGAGGACGTCGCGTTCTTTGAGTGGGGGAGTATGTAATACCCCCATCCCACATCGGGATATGAGTTGTAATGTGAGTGGTTTATAAGGATACATATGTGTTGACTACAACAACAGGCCTTCCACTTTTCAGCCCAAGTGAGGATTGAGGGCCTAAAGTGGCTAGTTTTCAAGCCCGGATGGCTTGGGAGCTAGGTTGTTGGACAGTTACCCATATGGGGTGTTACAATACAATTATTCCTAACATCTATGTGGCAACACGATCCCAACCCCAAGTATTAGTCGTCAATACTTGCGATCAGAAAACATATATACACACAAGAAAGGACCACACAAATCAGTGAGACTGAGTAAATTCAGTCTCATAGCGTAAAATACATTTTGAAATCCTTTTTAACAATCAAGTAAGCCAACAGAAGGTATCATAATCCAACGATCCAAACCATTTTCCAGCAGCCATATCCATCAAAATAACAGGGGAGCTTTCACAAGGAATTAATCACTTACATCCATGGACGGACACCCAATACGGGGTCGTAATAATAATACCACCTCACCCTAAGTCCTTAAGTGTGCACACCCCCACCAGCCTCTGACTAGATGGAGTAGATCATATAGCTTACCTACGTTTCATTGTTCGCAATGCAATTAAATATACACGGGGTATAAGGTATCAACAATTTACACGGAGTACCAAAGGTACCAACAAGTTTACACGGAGTACCAACCGGTACCAATAACACAATCGATCCAGTGAAAGTCTCCCAAATCGATAACCAGTTCCTCAAGTTTGTAAAATCATAAACCTTCAATTCATAATGGTTCGGGGGAATAAATTCCTTAATTGCAGATTCCCAAATTAGGGTTTCAAAATCAGGAATAAATCATCAACATTCCACACAGTCAATCAATTATGAGCACAATGATTTACCTGGTCACACGCTCCACTATGAGAATGGTTCAGCAGATTCACAGATATCTCCCGTCAATGAATTCAGAATCTAGAATTACAAAGAGCCATCATTCAGAAACTCACCAATCCACAAGTACAATAGATAATACCTTACCCTTAGCTAGGTAGTAACCCTTACCCTTCTAGAGACTCTAATTTGGCACCAGGGAGGAAGAAGCTTGAAGAAGATAGAGAGAGAATATGAAATATGAAGTTGAGATGGGAAGAGCGTAATACGTCATGATAACCGGTGAGGAAGATGGAAGTGGGGAGGGGGTATAAATCGAATAATTTCCTTAAAAGAAAGGAGGAAGATAACAAAATAATTAGTTTTAAAAGAAGAGATAAATTATTATGGAATAATTAATTTAGAATAAGATAAGAAGTGCAATAATTAATTTGGGAGAAGATAAGAAGTAAAATATGATAATTAATTTAGAAGAAGATAAGAATGAACGTAATTATTTTAGAAGAAGATACGAATGACCGTAACAGATTAATTTAGGAAAAGGAAAGGGACATGTTAAAATGATTAATTTATAAGAAGGGAGTAAATTAATTTATTTATTTTCCCTGGACCCGTTACTAATTTGTCTAACTCAATATCTACCCAACGTAAACTATACCTGATTGTATAAAATACTCGTAACGATTTATTTAATATGATATTCCTAGCTCAAAATATACGGGTATCTCACTAGGGGGAATCTCCTAGCTCAAACATTGTTTTTGGCACTTAGTTAAATTTTCATTTTGATTGGATGCCACCATCAAAAAGGGGAAATTATTAGAAAAAGTCCCTTGTGATTTTGATGATAGCTGAATTTTCTTGTTGAGTTTGATACTTTAGTTTAAGTGTTTCATAATAAAGGATGATTAGAATCGCTTGTCTGTTGGGTGACAAGCGGGCTCTTCCATAATACTAGTGCCTAACATGTCACACACATATCAACGAGTGCTCGAGATGAAGCGAACAAGAAGACACACACTCATACCGGAACTGAAGTGGACCACGTGGAAGATGCAATCATCACTTGGTAACTTCTTGGAAATCAACTAAAGGATCAACAGCCAACCATAACAACTTATGGAAGTTAAGTGTCAACTTGAGCTCAACTACCTTTCAGCTTCAGATGATCATTGTTGAAGACCATAGCTAAAGCCTCGAATTGAAGATAGCTGAGTTGTCAACTTGCACAAGTTAGTTGAGGCAACTTGTGGCCGACTGAAATACCCGGGAAAATTCCAAGCTAGGAATAATATAGTATATGGTATGGCACTAGTAAAAATCAGATTTTTTGTTACAAAGGTTCTGACAACGACTTAAATTCGTTACCATAATTGTTATTAGTGACAAGTTTTTCGTTACCAAAGATAGTACTAAAGATTAAAAAAAATTATGACTATAGTAACGATATAAACGTTATAAAATCATATTTTTAGTAACGATTTAACTTTTAGTAACGAATAAAAGTCGTTACGATAAATAAAATGATCTTTGGTTACGCCATCTCGTGTAACGATATGTAACGACAAAAGTCGTGCAATAAATTAGATTAGTAACGATTTTGATTTTTGATGACGATTTTTTGTTGTTACCAAACAATTATATTCTAGTAGTGTGGGTAATATGTCTGAGGTTAGTTAAGGTGGCCCAGGGAATTAGACGACATTCTTTCCAGAATTAATCTTTCTCCTTAAAGTGTTTCTGAATATTGGTAACGTTTTGCTTCAATTGATTTAGTTTTATTTCGGATATTATACGATATAGTATTACTTCACCCTCCTAACTTCTCTTATAAGTTATTTAAACTTCGAAGTACTATTCTAGAATATTCTTTCCAACTTATTTTAAATACTTAGAGTTCAAATTCAATTTGACTTTCTCTTTGTAATTATTTGATTTCAAGAGTTCAGATCCTATTTGGCTACTTATTTTACTATTTATAAACTCTCTCTTTTCTTCTCTCAGTAATTATATTACTGGCATTTTCACTTATCCTTTTTAACGAGATTGTTCTCTTTCCTTTGTTAAACTTTTAGGCTATTTACAACATATCTACTCATTTCTAAATTACTTCCTTCCAAATAAATGTTTATTAATTAGCTTCTTGATATTGTTTCTCGTCTTTATTTTAATACACGGTTAATCACATTTTACTGTTATCTCATTCTTGATTTATTCCTTCCTGAATTGCATCACTAATTTTCTTTTACTGATCTTCCTAACTTAACGAGATCTATCCTTTGGAAATATTTTAATTGCCAAGAGTTAGAACTCTTTCTTAATTATTTTATTTGTGTTTCCTTTTAACATAAATCTTTAATTGGTTATTCCTTTTTATTATCCAAACAATTCTATTTAAAGGTTGATTTCCTTCACTATTCTTCATCCTCAACACGCCGTTCTTGCGCTTATACTCTGCCCAATATTTTCACGCTCTTCCTCTTCAAACCATTGGTGAATTCTCGCTAGTTCTGTCGAGGTCTAATCAATTCCCTGGTGTCCCGTTGGTAGATTGTCGGGTAATGTATTCTACCTAGTTGTTTAGTTATCTACTCGTTGTTCGGTGAATTCTGATTGTTAATTTTGGTTACCTAGACGCCGATTACATCGACGAGTGCTATCAATAGTCCGAAGCAGTTGGGCTCTTGAGGGATTGTTCCCACGTTTTGGAATTGAGGAATTGGATTGTGCTGTGGATTTTGGTTCTGGATTTTGGGAGTCTTTCACAGGTTGTATTCTATTTTTTGGGAGCCATAGGTGCTCCCCATGGTTATTATTATTTGCGCTGCACACATTGTTGCAGTTAAGCCCTTTGATCTACTCTATGTTACTGCTGTCTCATAGGGGGTGTTGTTGGGCAAAAACTATATAACAAAGTATACAAGTATATGCAAGGAGTAGGCAAGTGCACCTAATCGGTGTAGTACAACAAGTGTCGTATCCACAAGGAAATTGGTCCTAACTTCCTAGTCTCGGTATTTAGTAGTTGTAATGTAAGCAGTAAAATGGGGTTTAGCCGGTGGCAAGCTTGATTGTGTTGGTTGAGTAATTTCAAGAACAACAAATAAACTAAATGTGATAAGTTAATGGATTGGATGGAGAAGTACTTTGGGAATTTGGCAATCCCCCAAACTACCTAGATATGCTAGCAACTCTTCTTATGCCATAGTTGTCTTTCTAGAACAAAAATAATAACTCTCTAAACCCAAGATGAGTTAATTCTTACTTAGTTAATTTTAGCCTTCAAAATCAATTAGGACTAAACTCACTAAGCAGCACTAAGCAAGTTCTAGAACAAAGCTCCAAATTATGCTCACTAATCCTAGAAGCATAAATCAAGAGTTCTCTCTCAATTTGGTCACAAACCCTAACTCAAAACCAAATTGTAGTTTGGGTTCACCACAAATGCACTCAAGAGATCAATTTGAGGACATTGAAAGATAATTGAGAGAGAAACAACTATATTAAGGCATAATAAAGATTCACAAGCAAAATCTAGGGTTTGGGTTCAAAGACCCATCCCAAAGCACAATGGAGTACTACTCAAGCATAGAGGAAAGAAAAACTAGAAAAGAGTAAGAAGAAGCCATTGTTGAAGCTTGGAAGCTTTGGAGAAGGTGAGTTCTTCCTTCTTCTCTTCTTCTTCTTCTTCCTCTTCTTTCTCTCTCTTTCACGTTCTTTCTCAGCTGCTGTGTGTGTGGAAGTGTAAAAATGCGAAGAATGCCTCAAACCCCTTCTTTTTTCCCGTTTTAAAACGATCGTTCTGGGCAAATTTCCGTCAGGACCGCCCCACAGGGGCGGTCCACACCAGAGGCAATTCCCGTGTTCCGAAATCGGCTGGACCGCCCTCAGGGGCGGTCCACAGGGCGGTCCACACCAGAGAGGCTTTTTCTGCACCGAAATTGGCTCGTTTGGCCCCTCGTCTTTGACACACTCCTGGGGCATTAAAGCTCAGCTACAAAGTCTTGAGAGTCTCCTAAAAACCATTGCTCAAGTGAGCTTTTACCTAAATTTAAATCAAAACTGCATGAGTTCAATTATATTAACGAAATGCTCTATCAAGTGGTGAAATGAGTCAATAGTTACACGAGATAAAGGTAAATAAAGACCTTATAAATACATCATTTCACCACTTATCAACTCCCCCACACTTATCTATTTGCTTGTCCTCAAGCAAAATTTGCTAGGAACCCATAGCAAGAAGGAACATTTATAGCAAGCAAGTATTTAGATGAATTCTTGAACTTTGGTGAGCAAAATTGTGAAAAATCTCAAGAGGAGTGCAACCAACCTTCTCATGGTGACATGGGTGTGCTTAGGGTAAATAAAAATATAGAGCTTCGGGGTATGATCTAGAGTGTTTCCAAGTGCTTAAAGATCTTTGGACTTGGAGAACTTTTACCATGGCCAACTTCTCTCAAGAATGGGCATTGAGGAAAAACAAAAGGAAAAATAGAGATTTGCATTTGATTTTCTTTTGCACAAGAGATGAGAAGACATAATTTGGAATTGTGCCTTTGGCACTTTGCCTTGCTTTACAGAACACTCAACTCTCATTTGTTGGTTACCAATGGTGCCTCTCAAATCCTTTTAATAATTTCCACGAGGAAACACCCCTTAGCAATCCCTAGATGAGAAGATTAGAAAGGACCCCTAAGCAATAAAAATTCACCAAGAAAGGGATTTATGGAAACACCGCAATTAATTGCTCCTCAAGAGAGAAAATTTGAAAAATTTGGTGGAAAGTTCTAAGCATTCATGGAAAGACTTGCTTAATACAAATGGAACTTCTTCATGGTAGCAATGGACAAGTATAGGGAGATTAAAAAGTGCATCAAAAAGAAAAGGTCGTTTCCCCCACACTTGAGTAGGACAATGTCCTCATTTGTCAAAGCCAAAACCCAAAGGGAAATAAACAGAAGACCTTTTCGATGCCCGAAACATAAAGTGCATAAAGTTGTAAAGCATTTGGTAAGTATAAAGTGAACTAGTACTCCCCTGATTAGACGTGAATGTGGGCAGAGTGTTCCCCCACACTGCAGAGTGTCCGGAGTCATTGAAGCGCGTGTCCTAGGAAAATTTTACAAGAGTTCCTCTTGCACGTGTCGCATTCTGCTTTGAATCCACCTCGCTCGATCATGCGGCGCAGCGCCTCATACTGGGCTGCCAGCTCCTCCACGCGGCGCTGGTGGGCCTCGAACTCCTCCCGGGAAACGGTGGGAGGTGGTGGGGGAGGTAGAGCTAGGAGCGGGGCGGCGGCAGTAGATGGAGCAGATGAGCTGGAGGAGGAGGACTCTGCGCTACCAGCGGGCCGTATCTTCTCCCAACCTCCTGGACCACGGCGAAACCCCATCCGGCGAAGGGCAGCGTGGTCGATGGGAGCCATGGGAGGCTCAAGGATCGCCGCTCCGACGTCGACTCCGCACTCAAGGAACTGAGTGTGGAGGAAGTGAGGGTAGCCGAGATGCTGGGTATCCCGCCTCTCGACCATGTGGCAGAGGTGGTAGAACATCTGCGCGGAGATAGAGAACGGCTGGTCCGGAGTCGGGGAGGTGAGGCTGTTCAGAAGGAAGCAGTCCATGGCGTTCATATCCTTACTGTCCCTTGGTAGAATGTTATACCTGATGAGAGCGAGGATGACGCGCTGAGCGGCATCCTGGACCATGTTCGGGGTCATAGTGACCCGAGAGACAGTGCCTGACTGGTTCTTCTTCCGGCGCGTGGTCGGGAGGGTGTCTAGGAACTGGCGGCGGTGGCGCTGGAGGTAGCTGTCTGGGAGGTAGCTCTCGTGCTCGTAGTCCTCCTCAGGGATGTCCAAGGCCTCGATGAAGAGCGCCTGTGTGATCTCTATCATGCGACCTCCGACATAGGAGACAATCTTCCTCGTGCCCTCCCTTGCCGCATTGGCATAAAACTGGCGGACGAGGTCAGGGCAAAACCCCCCACCCATAGTCAAGAAACGACCCATCCGTAGAAATCGAACAGCGACCGGAGGTCAAGGTCCTCGACTATGGACGGGGCCACGTCCCGCTCCTGGATGAACTCCCGTCGTGGCCCATGATGGTACCAAGTCTTGGCCTCTTCGGTGATGAAGAGACCGTCGATCAGTCGGGTGCCAAAAGGAAGGTGGCCGGCCATATTGCGGCGGAAGGTGGCTCTGTCGACGGGCTGCATTGTCTGAAACCAAAAACAAGAAAAGGAAAAGAAGGAAAGAAAAACAAAATACAAAACAACAAAGGAGAGTTAAAGAGTGATAAGGAAAAAAGAATTGCAAAGGTTGTGGGTTAGCATATTCATGAAGTGCATGTGAAAAAGAACGAATCAAAAACAACACAACAATTCACAAAAATTTCGGCATGATCTCCCCCGTTTTTCTATGATTTCCCGGTTCTAAGAACCTCCACAAATCAACCAAAAGGTTGTCATTCAAGTATGGAAACACACTAATAACCCAATGCATCCAATATGGTCCAAAAGTACGAACCAAATCCACACTGGACCCATTTTCACATATATGCCACTCCAATTCGCAACATTAGTGCAATACCCTTGGCATGGAATTTTAATTGCTCACGCATTAGCCCAATATGCCAACAAAGTCATAACATGTACTTTATGTTTACAAATAATGCTAAACAAAGCATGATTAAATTTAAAACATTAAGACCAAAATCATGCTGAAACCACCACATTGCAACATTTTCAATCTCCAAACCCACACAAATCCCTAAATAAATATTCTACACAATCCAAATCCACAAATTTGCAAAATCACAATTTACCACCTAAGGCCCCGTTTGGTCCGCATGTAATGTAACCCTAAATGCAACTTCCA
Source organism: Limonium bicolor (assembly GCA_023374045.1). Taxonomy (NCBI): domain Eukaryota; kingdom Viridiplantae; phylum Streptophyta; class Magnoliopsida; order Caryophyllales; family Plumbaginaceae; genus Limonium; species Limonium bicolor. Next base: position 94,699,223 of record CM041778.1, read on the forward strand.
CTAAAATTCCACACATTGACAAATGAGAGTTAGAAACACATACCCTAATGTTGTGTAGAAGTTAATTGAGCAAAATAGGAATGATTTGGGGCTAAAATCGAAAAAAATCGATTTGGGGCTTAGGTTTTTGAAGTGGAGAATGGGGGGCTGTGGTGGTTGGTGCCGGTTGAGGCAGACGTCGGAGCGCAGCGGGGCTGTGCGCGGTCGGAGCGGGAGCAGGCGGCGCGGAGGCAGGGCGGCGGCGTGGGCTGGTTGGTGGCGATGGTGCTGCGCTGAGGAGTTCGCAGAGGGAGAGGAGAAGAGTGCGAGCGAGAAGAAAGGGAAGGAAAGAAGAAAGAAGGAAAGAAAAGAAAGAAAGAGAAAAGCGGCGTTCCATTTTTTTTTTCAAAATTTTCTATGGGACCGCCCCTCGGGGGCGGACCATAAGGGCGGTCCTTAACAGAGCGTTTTTTTTTTCAAAATTTGAGCATGGACCGCCCCACAGGGCGGTCCCTAAGGGCGGTCACGACAGAGACCAAATTGGCGGTGAAAATGAAGGGACCGCCCCTAAGGGCGGTCCTATGGGCGGTCCGCACCAGAGACGTTTTTTTCAAATTTAGCAAAGGGACCGCCCCTAAGGGGCGGTCCTAGGGCGGTCCGCACCAGAGACGAATTTTTTTCAAATTAGCAAAGGGACCGCCCCTAGGGGCGGTCCATGGGGGCGGTCCGCAACAGAAACCCAATTTTCATTTTTCTTGCACCCCAATTCATCAACTTTCACACTCCAAGTCTCAAAATCACAAAACAGCAGTAAAAACAAACATAAGCACCAAACAAACCCAAAAGCAATAATGAAGACTAACAAGTAAAAACACTTAAACGGGCAAGAAAGAAATCCGGGTTGCCTCCCGAAAAGCCGCCTTCTTTTTAAGGTCTTTGGCTAGACCATAGTAAGGTTTAGATGAAACCTGGTTCCCGAAGGAAGATAGGACGAGCTTCTACCCGTTTAATGTCACCTCCCACGTAATGCTTGAGCCTCGAACCATTAACCATGAAGGTTCCACCTTTTGTGTTGCTTAACTCCACAGCACCATACGGAGTCACCTTAGTGATAGAGAAAGGCCCGGCCCAATGAGATTTGAGCTTACCTGGGAATAGCTTTAACCGAGAGTTGTAGAGTAAGACTCGATCTCCCTCATGGAATTCTCTCTTAGGATCATTTTATCGTGCCATCGCTTTGTCTTCTCCTTGTAGATCCGGTTGTTCTCATAGGCTTCTTCCCGGATCTCTTCTAACTCTGTCAGCTGAAACTTTCTCTTTTCTCCAGCACTCTTGAGGTCGTAATTGAGCGCTTTGACAGCCCAATACGATTTATGTGCAAGTTCAACCGGTAGGTGACAAGCTTTCCCGTAGACAAGACGGTAAGGGGACATACCAATGGGAGTCTTGTAAGCTGTTCGGTACGCCCATAGTGCATCATCAAGCTTTAAAGACCAATCCTTTCTTGAAGAATTTACCGTTTTCTGCAAGATCCATTTCAGCTCTCTATTAGTGACCTCGGCTTGTCCATTAGTTTGGGGGTGGTAAGGTAGAGCGACCTTATGTCTCACTCCATACTTCTCCATCAAAGCTTCGAATTGCTTGTTGCAGAAGTGAGAACCCCCATCACTAAGGATTGCTCTTGGCACTCCAAACCTTGTAAAGATATTCTTCCTTAGGAACTTGGTCACCACCTTAGCATCATTTGTGGGAGAGGCAACGGCCTCCACCCACTTGGTTACATAATCCACAGCTACAAGGATAAAGAGATTTGAGCAGGAGGAAGGGAAGGGTCCCATGAAGTCTATTCCCCACAAGTCAAATGGTTCAACCTCTAGCATCACATTAAGAGGCATTTCATGTTTTCGGGAAATGTTACCCATCATTTGACAGCGGTCACAGGAGCAACAAAAGCATGGCAATCTTTGTGTAAGGACTTCCAGAAGAAACCGGCTTGTAAAACTTTTGCTGCGGTCCTTGCCGGCCCATGATGCCCTCCCACTTCAAGAGAGTGGCAATGTGTGAGAATGTCTTTCACTTCATGCAGGGGCACACATCTCCTTATCACCCCATCAGCACAGTTTGAAGAGGTGAGGATCATCCCAGAAGTAGTACTTCGAGTCAGCGAAGAATTTCTTTCTGCTGGTAGGTCAAGTTATGGGGCACCACTCCCCTTGCTAAATAATTTGCAAGATCAGCATACCAAGGTCATCAGCTTCCTTGATCACAAAAACAGTCTCATGGAAAGAACTCGTTTATAGGCACACCTTCATCGGGCACTTCCATGCGAGAGAGGTGGTCGGCCACCACATTCTGCACACCCGGTTTATCTCGGATTTCGATCTCAAACTCTTGCAGCAACAAAATCCATCTCAACAACCTTGGCTTGGCGTCCTCCTTAGCAAACAAATATTTTAAGGCGGAGTGGTCCGTATGCACAATCACCTTACTGCCCAAGGTAAGAGCGGAACTTATAATGCAAAGACAACCGCTAGGAGCTCCTTCTCGGTTGTGGCATAGTTTTTCTGAGCGTCATTGAGTGTCTTGCTCGCATAGTAGATAGTTCTTAGAATCTTCTCCCTTTTTTGACATAGGGCTGCCCCCACTGCATAGTCGCTTGCATCACACATTATTTCAAATGGAAGGCTCCAATCTGGTGACACAACTATGGGGGTGAGATGAGGCACTCCTTGAGAGTGTTGAAAGATTTCACAGTCTTCATTGAAATCAAATTTGCCTCTTTGGCTAAAGGTCACACAGAGGTTTGATATTTTGAAAAATCCTTGATGAACCTTCTGTAGAACCCGGCATGGCCAAGAAAGCTTCTAATGTCTCTAACTGAGGTGGGTGGTGGTAGCTTCTCGATGACTTCGACCTTGGCCCGGTCAACTTCAATTCCATTGGAGGAGATTTGGTGCCCGAGGACGATCCCTTTCTCACCATGAAATGGCATTTCTCCCAATTGAGTACTAGATTGGTTTCCTCACATCGGGAGAGAATGGCGTCCAAATTCTCTAGGCAAGTCGAAGTTGAGCCCAAAGACGAGAAATCGTCCATGAAAACTTCCATGCTTTTTTCGATAAAGTTGGAGAAGATGGCCATCATACACCTTTGGAACGTTGCTGGAGCATTGCATAATCCGAAGGGCATTCTTCTATAAGCAAATGTTCCATAAGGGCATGTGAAGGTGGTCTTCTCTTGATCTTCAGGGGCTATGGGGATTTGGAAGTACCCCGAGTAGCCATCAAGAAAGCAATAAAAGTCTTGCCCGGCTAACCTTTCTAGCATTTGGTCGATGAAGGGCAAGGGGAAGTGATCTTTTCTTGTAGCCGTGTTCAACTTCCGGTAGTCGATGCACACTCTCCAACCGGTTGTTGTTCTTTGGGGAATCAGCTCCCCCTTTTCATTCGAGACCACCGTGATTCCTCCTTTCTTTGGTACCACCTGGGTCGGGCTCACCCATGGACTATCGGATATGGGGTAGATGATCCCTGAGTCAAGTAACTTTAGAACCTCCTTTTTAACCACTTCCTTCATAATCGGGTTGAGCCGCCTTTGAGGTTGAACAAGTGGCCTGTAGTTATCCTCCATGAAGATTCGATGAGTGCAAAATGGGGATTGATACCCTTTATATCGGAGATTGACCAACCAATTGCCCCTTGTGGTTTCGAAGCACCTTCACAAACTGTCCTCTTGTCACCTGTGAGGGAGGAGGAGATAATGACAGGTAGATCACAAGGTTCAGTCAGATAAACATATTTTAAATGAGAAGGTAGAAGTTTCATCTCCACGGTGGGAGGCTTCTCTACTGAAGGAGGTATTCTTTGCTCGCTTCTCTCCAGTGGTTCCGGTGGTGGGTAATGCGTTCTGAAGTATCTTGGGGCTCTATCCAAAGCAGCTATCATTTCATTCACCTCCGGATCCATTCCTGTTCATCATCAGACTCAAGCAAAGCAAAACTCAAAGCATCATAATTAGAGTGAGGGGGTGGATTATTTTGCAAAATGGAGTCAACAACATCTATTGCAAAAATAGCTTCCGCATGCGCAGGTCTTTTCACTATCTTAGACATGTCAAACTCAATCTTTTCATCATGAAGACGCAAAATAATCTTCCCTTTTTCCACATCTATCAAGGTCCTGGCGTTCTTAAAAATGGACGGCCCAAAATCAAAGGGACCTTGACATCTTCTTCCATATCAATCACTATGAAATCAGCGGGGAAAACAAAGGTTCCCACAGTCACTACCAAATCCTCAACTTTTCCTTTCGGAACACTAGAGACCTGTCAGCAAGTTGTAATTGCACAGTAGTAGGGTGCACTCACCAATCCCAAGTTTATTAAAATTGAAAGTGGCATGAGATTTATACTAGCTCCTAAATCACATAGACCACTACCGCAATTAAAATCACCAATAGAACAAGGGATGATAGGCAAACCAGGGTCTCCAAGCTTTGGAGGAGGGTGCCTTAGTAGGACCGCTGAAATTTCATCAGTGAGATGCACCGTTTCAGATTCTAGCAAAGATCTCTTGTTGTGAGAATGTCTTTCATGAACTTTGCATAGATGGGCATCTGTTTCAAAGCATCAGCAAAAGAAATGTTAATTGTCAATTTCTTAAAAATACTTAAAAACTTCCCAAATTGCTCATCTAATTCTTTTCTTTGAGCCTATTCGGGAAAGGAAGTGGAGGGAGATGTTTAGCAAGAGTGGGAGAGATAGGTAATTCAGGAGACTTCTTCTCCTTGGAAATATTTTCTGTGGAGATTGAACTTCCTCAGGTATCTCTCGGTCTTCCTTTGATTTTCTTGATTTTGCTTCTCTGGTCATCAACTTCATTGGGGAGAGGGTTCATCTAGGGCCTACCGCTTCTCAAAGTAACCGCCTTAGCTTGTCCTTGGTTAGGATTGTTGACTTGGGGGCGCCAGGCTGTCTCTGAGCAAGTTGTTCTGAGATTTGATCAATTTGAGTTTTAAGGCTCTGTTAAATGTCATCTGGTTGGCATTGCAGGCCTCCTGCTCGGTGAACTTAGTTTGGCGGTAGTCATGAAGTTCATCGTCATATTTTGCATGTTTTGCATCATGGCTTCCATTCTAGCCAAGTTACCATCAGAAGAGGAGGAGGATGTGGTTGTTGTTGTGTGTTGGTTGTTGTGTTGTTGTTGTTGTTGTGGTCTGAATCCTGGCGGGCCACCTTGAGGTCTATACCCCATTTGAGAATTTTGCTTGGGTGGCCCTTGAGGTTTATAACCCATCGAGTTGTTGGAAATATTACTCGGTCCTCCTTGGGTGGATCGTTGTTCCTCCATGAGAAATTAGGATGATTTCTCCATGGGGCATTGTTGTTGTTATAGTTGTAGTTGGGGCGGTTGCTAACAAAGTTGACATCTTCTTGTCCCTCGATGTGACTTTTCCTTCACAAAAATGGGTCTCATGGGGACCCGCACATATAGCACACCCCTCTGTGGCTGAAGTAGAAGATGATGAAGCTACAGATTTTGCATTCTCTTTTGGGCTGTAGCAAGCTTCTCCACCATCTTTGTGAGTGAGGATATTTGGGCGGAAAGATGTCGGATGGTTCAACATGAAGTAGACCGGCCGCTCTTGGAGTTCTTCCCTTACTTCTGGCCCATTGCCTCGTGTTGCTAGTCATTGTCTCAAGAAGTGCCATTCCTTCTTCAGGGGACTTGGTCATGAACTACCTCCCGAGATGAATTCACAAGCAAACGGTTCGCATCGTCAAGCCCATTAAAGAAAGATAGGCATAACGATTGATCATCCAACCCATGTGGGAGCAATTCATAACATCTCCTTGAACCGGTCCCATGCATCGTACAAGGTTTCTCCGGGCTCTTGGTGAATGTAATCTCTCCAATCAGTTGCCTCGTCCTACTAGTCGGGTAGTACTTGGCAAGGAACTTTTGGCCATTTGTACCCATGTTTGGATTGATTGGACGGTAACTTCTAAACCATCTTGATGCGGAGTCGGATAAGGAATGGGGGAAAAGCTGCAACCGGATTCTTCCTTTACGTTACCGTCTTTCCCGAAGGAATTGCAAAATCAAGGAAGAGACTCAGGTGGTTCGGAGCATCATCAGGATTTGCTCCACTGAATTTCCTAAGTCCCGACTGCAGTGGTAGTGAGTCTTGAAACCCATTGCGTCCTTGAGGTGTCAACACGGAGGACTATAGCCGAAGGCCTCCCTTCGGTATCCGGCTGGTGGTAATCAGAGAGGGCTCGGTGTTGCTGCTGCCCATTATTCAATTTCTGGGTTATCATCCGCCATGTTTAAACCTCTTATGCGTCTAAGAGTGCGCTCAAGTTCGGATCTCGGACTAGCAAGCGGGGAGCTACTAGACCGAGTGTTTGGCATACACAGAGGAAGCACAAGGTACCTAAGCAATCACAAGAAAAACCAGCACTACAACTTAGTAATAGAAAATATAAACAAGGATAGGATATACAACAAAAACGAAAACACAATCAAAGAAAACAGAACACTAAACTTCAAACAAAAAACTAAAAATACCGGAACTAGGGAAATTGATGGAATCAATTTCCCCGGCAACGGCGCCAAAAACTTGTTGGCAAAAACTATATAACAAAGTATAAATAATGCAAGGAGTAGGCAAGTGCACCTAATCGGTGTAGTACAACAAGTGTCGTATCCACAAGGAAATTGGTCCTAACTTCCTAGTCTCGGTACTTAGTAATTGTAAGTAACAGTAAATGGGGTTTAGCCGGGCAAGCTTGATTGTGTTGGTTGAGTAATTCAAGAACAACAAATAAACTAAAGGTGATAAGTTAATGGATTGGATGGAAAGTACTTTGGGAATTTGGCAATCCCCCAAACTACCTAGATATGCTAGCAACTCTTCTTATGCCATAGTTGTCTTTTAGAACAAAAATAATAACTCTCTAAACCAAAGATGAGTTAATTCTTACTTAGTTAATTTTAGCCTTCAAAATCAATTAGGACTAAACTCACTAAGTAGCACTAAGCAAGTTCTAGAACAAAGCTCCAAATTATGCTCACTAATCCTAGAAGCATAAATCAAGAGTTCTCTCTCAATTTGGTCACAAACCCTAACTCAAAACCAAATTGTAGTTGGGGTTCACCACAAATGCACTCAAGAGATCAATTTGAGAACATTGAAAGATAATTGAGAGAGAAACAACTATATTAAGGCATAATAAAGATTCACAAGCAAAATCTAGGGTTTGGGTTCAAAGACCCATCCCAAAGCACAATGGAGTACTACTCAAGCATAGAGGAAAGAAAAACTAGAAAAGAGTAAGAAGAAGCCATTGTTGAAGCTTGGAAGCTTTGGAGAAGGTGAGTTCTTCCTTCTTCTCTTCTCTTCTTCTTTCTTCTTTCTCTCTCTTCACGTTCTTTCTCTGCTGTGTGTGTGGAAGTGTAAAATGCAAAGAATGCCTCAAACCCCTTCTTTTTCCCGTTTTAAAACGATCGTTCTGGGCAAATTTCCGTCGGGACCGCCCCACAGGGGCGGTCCACAGGGGCGGTCCACACCAGAGGCAATTCCCGTGTTCCGAAATCGGCTGGACCGCCCCTCAGGGGCGGTCCACAGGGGCGGTCCACACCAGAGAGGCTTTTTCTGCACCGAAATTGCTCGTTTGCCCCTCGTCTTTGACACACTCCTCGGGGCATTAAAGCTCAGCTACAAAGTCTTGAGAGTCTCCTAAAAACCATTGCTCAAGTGAGCTTTTACCTAAATTTAAATCAAAACTGCATGAGTTCAATTATATTAACGAAATGCTCTATCAAGTGGTGAAATGAGTCAATAGTTACACGAGATAAAGGTAAATAAAGACCTTATAAATACATCATTTCACCACTTATCAGGTGTGCACACTTAAGGACTTAGGGTGAGGTGGTTGTTTGACGGTCCCATAGGTGACTATCCTGAAATTGTTGTTTGGGGTTCCACAGGTGACCCCGTGTTTGGAATTATGGTTATCTCCTGTTGAAAGCTCCCTACTGCGGTTTCAGTGTTGATATGTTTTCTGGAAATTCATCAATTGTTCAATAAAACCTTCTCATCTGATTATTAACGGCAAATGAGTTCTAAAATGTATTTTACATGTTGAGGTGGAATTTACTCAGTTTTTCTGATTTATGCGATCCTTTCTGTGTTTTGTCTATGTTTTATGATCGCATGTATGGATGACTAAGTTTGGGGACCGGGAATCGTGACCACATAGTCTAGGAGAATATGAACTATAGAATAATGTCTGAATTACAGCGGTTAAGGAATTGTTATGTTGTTTTTTGAGATTTTAGGTTTTGGTCATTACTTCAGTTTCCGTTTATGTTGAATTTTGGGTTAACCTTTGTTATTGTGGTTTTAATAAGTTTATTAGCCTGAGCACCCATGGGAATTGGGTGTGGCGGTGATACCCTGGAGGATTTATTTTCCGCTGCAATTGTGGTTATGTATTTGATTTAATACTCAACATTTACTTTGGATGGTTTAGAAAATCTTGATGAGCAGTCTAAGTATTGTTTGGATGAGTTCTTATGGAGTTACGGCTTTACATGTTGCTAACAGGATTTTCCATCTACTGTTATTAACTCTTCCCGTGTTCATGGTGGTTTTTGGTTTCTGTTTACGCTTTAAAAACTGTGCCTAAGGACCTGTCCGAACGTCCGTCCGGACATCAATGTTCGGACAGGCCCCGAAAGATTTCAAAGGTTTTCATCGTTTGGCTGTGTCGGAACATCTGTCCGAGCATCAAGTTCGGACAACATGCGAGGACGGGTCCAGCTTGCAAGTCTCAACCTATGTTCGAACTTGTAAGTTCGGACCAATGTTCAGACCACGTAAGGGATTTTTCCGGAGTTTTGAACCTCGACTTGTGTCCGAACTTCGAAGTCCGGACACAAGTTCGGACCTTGTCGCTTTCCAGTTTTTTAACTCTTGACTTGTGTCCGAACATCAATGTCCGGACGCAAGTTCGGACGGATGGTTTTCTGCAGTCTGTTTTCTTCGGCTTGTGTCCGAACTTACCATGTCCGGACACAAGTTCGGACCAACTCTGTTTTACACTTTTTGGTACTCGTTTGAAGTCCGTTTTTAATGCCGTTTGCGCCGTTAGATTTGTATTTTCATAAGCTATATTTTGAGGCAAAATCCAGGGTGTTACATCGACGCCCACAATCACCTCTAGGGTGACCAATGGGAGTCTTCCACGTGTCACTTGAGTGTACAGATGAGCAGGAGCTCAAAAAATGGCAAGCAACAATTTCCAAGTAGTTGATGAAGTCTACAAATCAGCCAGAATAGCTAAAGTCTCTATATGAGCAAATTGGAACTCATTTGTAAAGCAAGGTTGTTGAAACACTCATTTTGATAGATAGAGACTAGATAGGTTAAAGATTGTAAGAGTTGAGCTAAAGTGTTAGCTTCAGTTTGAGTGAGTAAGTCTTGTAAGAGTGAGCAGTAGTGTGAGCGAGTGAAGGGTGAACTCATAAGTTAAGATCACGGAGAAACTGGGATAGTCTGGGAGCAATCGGTGAACTGCTGGGAGACACTAGCATAGTCTGGGAGCAGTCAGGGGACTGCTGGGAGACTTTCGGCTGAAGGTGTTCAACATAGGTTGGTCGTGGGTCAACCAAGGTAGAAGGGCTTAAGGGTAAGTCCTAAACTGTCATGAGTCCATGTGTTGGGTGGAGGGAGATTAAGTGAATTGCGAGGGTTAATTCTCAATCGAATGTGTTTCCTGTTTAATGTACTTACACTCTTCTACCATCATCCTTAAGTTACTCTATCGTGATATGTTAGCCCTCGCCTGAGAGACATGTCCGTGACATATCGGAGACGTGTTGTAACGCATAGCCAGTTACAAATTAGTTGGTACATCTCTTAAGTTCCTAACCAACTCAAGTGAGGCAACGACAACCTCCCATAGCATATCCTCTTTTTAGAATTTTCATTCATGTTTATAATGATTTGTGAATAATTTATCATGTTAGTTTCATTTTGTAATTTTAAGATTAATTCGCTTCTTTTACTTTATATTATGTTCTTCATTACATTGTTTTGTTTATGTGAACTTTAGAACCTCTCCAAGGGGCATGAACATAGATGAAACATTGTTGTGACATTTATTATGATCCCTATCTTGGGTCATTTTAGAAAAGCCCTAGGACATAGGTATCTCTTCACAACTAGAAGTCTCTAATTTGTGTGGTGGAGGTGGTACCTTCCTTTCCATATCGTCTTCCCATAATTCAAAATCTTTACTCAACCACATTTATCCTTTTAAATTCAATAATCTATATTTTATTCAAGTTTAAAGTTCAGGAACAACATCAAATACCATTTCAATATCATCCAAATACAAAAGCAACCAAAGTGCTCCTAAAGTCTTTCAAAATTCTTCAATTATCTTCTACTTCACCAAACCACTAAAGCATACCTGAAGCAACTACAGTACATCCTCATATTTCTTAAACCTCTGAAGCTGGTGAACATTTCTACATACTTCTCACTCACAAACTTACGCGAATGCTCAACGCTCAATTTACTTCAAAACCTATAAAGTTGTAATTATCTCGCTCCTCAACACTCCTAACATCTCAAGATCCTGAATGTTTCAAATTCTTAATTGTCTCATGGACTCGAATATCTCATAGACTTTAACATTTCACAGATTCATATATCTCATAAGATAGACTCTAATGTCTCGCAGACTCCAACATTTCAAAACTCAAACATCTTAAAAGAATCCAAAAATCGAAGAAAACTTCTAATTCCTAAAAACCCTCAAACACCTTCAAGTTCAACAAATTCCCATCCTTCACAAATCTTGAACTTCCCTTATTTATTTCTAGCTTAACAAACCTTGAAATCCCAAATTCCTTGAAACTTCAAACTCTTCCAAATATCAAGCGTCTTGAACTTCAATCATCTAAAAACTCCAAATGTCTAACAAACCTAAGCGTCTCATAAACTCCGTCATCTCAAGATTTTAAATGTCTCACAGACTCCATCATCTCAAGATTTTTGATGCCTGAAAGACTCGAGTGTCTCATAAACTCTAGCATTTCAAACCTCAAACATCTCAGAAGAATTCAAATATCTCATAAAACTATCTAATACATTCAAACACTCTCAAGGTCCACAAGATCTAGAAATTCACGATTCTCAACTATTCTAGTTCACGAGTTTTCTTAAATAATTCAAACTCCACAAATCCCTAAATCCTCAAAAATTTGAACCCCCTAAAACCTTAAATTTCTTGAAACTTCAAACTCTTCTAAATCTCAAGAATCTCAAACTTTTGTTGTCTCAGCAGAATCCAAACATCTCAACAGACTCCAACATCTCAACACGGCTCGAATGTATTAGCAGACTTAGGCATCTCAACCATCTTGGACACCTTAACAAAGCGAACAATTCGATGAAATTCAAATGTATCAGTGGCCTCATATGTAAGCATCCCCGAAAGAAGTTCCACCTCAAAAGACTCTTAATTCCCCAATATTTACAAAGCACGTGGATGATTTAACTTCTTAAGACACGAACCCTCAAAAATCCTGCACTCCTCAAAATCTCAATTTTGCCAAAACCTTGAAACACCCAACCATCCCAAAGGTCATGAACTACGTAAGGTCTGATCTCAACAAAGAGTTGAGTACGTAGGAAACCCGCCCAGGGTGCGACCCCTTTTCAATCAAAAACTTCTTTCTAACTTTAAGTTAGTACCCATACCTTTCAAAACACTCAAATCTCCTTTGGCTCCTCAAAACCCTCAAACCCTCGGATTTCCAATCTTGCTCATTAACTCAACCTTAGACTTTTTCTAATCTTTCATCTCGTGCTCATTCCATTCCTTTTATTCATCAATCGTCCTTTAGATGCTAGCTTGGTAGAAAAGCTCGCCTAACCTTTCATTCCATATTCAATCAACTCTCTCAAATCTATTAACCCTTTTTGCGCTAGCTTGGTAGAAAATCTCACCTCATCAGCTCTCCTGATAAGTGTGAAATTGATATGGTTTTATAGGTGCTAAGTTCTTATTTTATGCAACCTTTTTATGTGCTTTCTCACACTTATCCTATACTTTCCATGATTCTTACTTAGGGCAAGAACGGATGCCAATTTTGATGTAAAAAGTAGGAAATGACTATTTAGAATGTATAAATCTCCTCACGAGCTTTCCAACGCCACAAACGGGGAACAAATCGGAGCTCAAACGAAGATTCTAGACTCTATCAAAGTTTCGGAGCCAAGGAGCACAAATATATACATGTCTAGACATACATCCGACCCTATGCATGCGGACACCTCAAAAGTTCAGTTTTATCACACGTCCGGACCACCATCCGACCCTCTCACTCGGACAGCCCGTCCGTGGTACCGGACCGGACGTCCGTGGCCCCGGACGCACCTAAATTGCAGTTTTCTCTCTTGTCCAGACTTATGTCCAACCCTGTGACCTGGACTCCTGTCCCCTGTCCGACCCTGTGACCTAGACGGAAGTCCGGATGCACCCTGAACTCCTCTCCTTCGAATCTTTAATGTGTCCGAATGATGTTTACGACCACGAGTGCAGCACCAAGAATTCTCTATATACCTGTCCTGTCCAGCCCGCGCGTCTGGCTCGTTGACCCGGACACAAGGTCCGGACGTCTCACAACTTGAAAAATCTCGCTTGACAGCGTTGTGTCTTGTTCGGCTCTCCTACCCGGACAGGTGAGCCGGACGTGTGTATTTTATGTTCAGAAATTCTATTTAAGGAGTGTTCATGAGACAAATCAGTTGGGAACATTCAGACTCAATACAACGCCATGCTCTTCTTCCTCTTGTCCGGCGTGTAACCTGCAAGCCCTGGAGAGAATTTCTACTCTGTTTTCACCAGTCCGTTCAACCTGACTTCTAGCAAATCCTTGGATTAACTTGAAGATGATTTCTAAACCTTTCTCTCTTGTTATTTCTTCTTTGGATGTGCTAGGCTAAAGGATTATTCTCTGGGGAATGGTAGTTATAAATAGATAAATTTTTATAGGATTATTATCAGTTGATTTGGGATTCACTCTGGGTTTGTTTCAGATTATGAATTTTTTCTGAGTTATTAATAAAAGTAGCTAATTTATTTATAGCCTTGTGAAATATGTCAAGAACAGATCTATAATTAATGGATATGTCATAATAATCTGTTAGTCTATAGAGAAACTTTATTCGATTGATGAGTTTAACTTTCAGATGCAATTAAATTCTTGTGCTTAATCCCTCTGCGTTTGTAGTGATAGGTTCATGATTTAACTTATCACTTTTATACACGAGAGTTCTAATTGGCTAAGATTTAGTCATTCGGAAATTGTAAGAATTTGCCAAACCCTTTTCCCTAATCAACTGGTAATAAAACTACAGGACTTAACTAGATAGATTACCTGAACCCGGAGCTCCGCTTTTATTATCTTATTATCTGTCATTTTTCTCCTTTGCTTTATTTTATTAATCGACAATTTCCCCCAACAACTTACAGCTTTTGCTAGGATTAGATTAGTTCATTTAGTTCTCGTGATCGATACCCGGTCCCTTATATTACACTACTACTATGACCGGGATTGATTTTGTAGCCCGTAGGCTTTTGATTAATTAATTTCGAGGTTAATTTTCTTAGTTTTTACTAGATCAAAAATCTTGTTTGCATCCCTATACTCTACTCTCTTCCTATCCTATCCTTGTGGCCCTTTAAAAAATGAATCTTTTTAACAGGTTTTGAAAGAAAGCAATCTTGACAATTAAAGATCGAGGTTTCCTCGGGCACCATCCAAAGTTGTGGTCATTTCCACTTCTAAGGGGTGTAATCGGTACGAGCCCAACTGAAATACCCGAGTAATTACCACTTTAAGTTAGTGAAGATTAAATTAATTATGTGCAAAAATATATGTACGTAACGTTACGATACCGTAACGCTGTAATAAAAAATGATAACGTCGCATAACTTCGTTACAAAAAAATATAATAACACGATAATATATAGCCGTATATATATATCGTAACGTTGTAAATAAGTGACAATGTCGTCACCTAACTTCGTAACAAAAGGAAATAATAATAAATAAACAACACGAAATAATATATAGTCACATATATATAAGTAAACTATATAACTTATTCAAATAAAAAGAAAGAAAAAAGGGAGCAAAGACGCTCCCATTGAGGCTCGAACCGAGACCTTCATATATCTTATAAACGCCTTAACCGATTGAGCTATTCTCGATTTCAGTAACTAAACCCACAAACTAAAACTAGTAGCTAATCAAATAAACTAACTACACTGAAAGGAAAGAAAACAAAGAGAATCACACGCCTCGGTAGCAGTTCCTTCTCCTTCCTCGGTGCAGCTACAGATCGAACAGGATGAGTTTAGAAAATCAGAGGAATATCGACAACTCCAAATTCTATGCAAATGCCCATTAACCCCTCTTGTAACTTGGGACCATCGCTCTCTCTTTGCTCAGTAATGGCCTCATTCCTTTCACTTACTTTCTGCTCATCGGGAAGTAAGAATAAAAACAACTATTTCTCGGTCTCACCGTGATTCAGAAACAAGAAACTTGGTGCAACTGACATGGGGCAACCTCCACGCACCAGTGCTAACTCTTTTTCCCAACTTCCAGGAACCTTAAGTTGTCCTCTGCAACAGCAAATTTTAATTTGATAAACCATGCCTCACTGTCGGTTCCTAGTACTAAGAAACCAAATGAGGAGACAGCCACATAAACCCAGCTATTATGCCCATACTCCCTAGGAATTTAGAGCCATGAACAACGTGAGACTGGGTTCTGATAGTTACTGAAAACGAAACAAAAAAAAATAACCAGAGTCTCTGCCCACTAACCACTGTCTTCGTGTGCTCTTTAGTTTCCTCCAACCCCAACCTCTGATTAATACCTTGCCTGGCTATCTTCACTCCCCCTTGCATGCGGTGCCAAACCACAACTCAGGTAAGTACTGTTGTTGCTCAGGCGGGAAGGTAAACCCAAGCCTTCATGGCACCTTGATTTCCTTCTGTCTTGCTGTTTCAATTAAAAAAAAACTGACACTAGACTCTTGCGTTCCTCCTTGTCAAACCAGTGAACCCCAACCCCTTGGTCTCTCCTGTCTGTCTGATCGAGCTGGCGCTCAAACCCCTTGAACTCTGAAACAACAACCCAAGGAACTACAAGGTAAGAGTACTGCAACAATTTCATTACTGCTCTCTGTTGGTTTGGTCTGAAAACCCATGCACCAGTTCCCTGACTTTGTTCCTGTCTCACAAAAGATCAGTGCATGCTAGGTAAGAGTGAAGCACTGGGAAACTTGAAACTTGTACCCTTCTATCCAAGGAGAATCCCTACATAAACTGTAACCCACCGGTCTGAATTCTAACCCAAGGTAAACTTCTCCAACCTGTCTCTGCTTACCTCAGTTCCTTTCCTTATCCTGTCTTACCAAGCTTAACTGGTTGCCTCAGCCGTGCTAAATAATCCAAGTGCAAAAGCCTGGTAGCGTGCCTAGACCAAAAAGAGAAAGCCACTAAGCTTTCAGGTAAGCTCCACTGAACTGTTGCTTCAGTTATATAGCTCTCTAGGATTTTGGTTCTGTGTAACCAAGCTCCAGCAATGTTATCAGAAACCTACTGATTTAATGATGAAACTGGTAGAGCATTAATACCCTAGCTAGGTCCCGGCCACATTAGAAAAAAAAAGAGTGAAACAAAACTGTAAGCAAACAAAGAGAGCATATCGATAGGATTGGTTTCTGAAACTTCCCATTTCAGTAGAGGAGAACTTCATTAGTGTGACAGGTGTGTTGGTCCTGTTTGAGTGACTAATGCAAACACAAACTTATAAATGCTCCTGACTGAGGAACCATGCGTGAGAAGATGAAAGAAGAAAAGAAAACAGAAAAAGGAAAGGAAACAGAAACAAACTTTACAATAGAAGAACAGAAGGAGCAATGACAAAAAGAATTGCCTCAGTTCAGTTTCTGAAATATATACTTTCTGTTTAGGAACTTCCCAGGGGTGTGACTGATATGGCTGGGTTTAAAATGTTAATAGAACCCGTAACTAAGTGAGAATATCAGAAAGCAAATTAAAAGGAACAGAAGAGATCAATAACCAAAACAAAAAAATATATACCTTTAACTTCAGATTCTGAAAGTTTTATGTTTCTGTTTTAAATTCAGTAGTTTTGGCAGTTTTCCTTGGTTGTTTTAAAACCTAAACTATAATAAGATGTGAAACTAATTGACTCAAAAGCCTAGGGGAAACGAGAGAAACTAAGTCCTGGATAGACAGAAGGGAAGATAGAAGAAAAGAAAACTGCTATTACTCTCAGTTTCTACTTCTGTATCAGTTGAGCCCCATTCCTGAAGTTTTGGTAATAACATCATCGTGGGTGCTGTTTAAAATCTCAAATCTTGACCAAACACCTACCCACATAACCTACCAAATTAACTCATATACACTTGGGAAACCAGAAAACAAATTAAAAGAATAGAAGAAGCAATGACAGAGGTGATAACGTGTTACAGTTTCTGAAATTTTTGTTTCTCTGTATACTACCTTTTCAGAAGTGACCTTGAGTTTTTATTGGCTTAATGACTGATCTAAAGGCTTGCTAAACCGTGAGGCCAAGAGAAAACAAACTGGGTGGCTAGAGGAAGGAACAGTGAGCAACTTAACAAAAAGAAAATATAAGATAGAGTGAAGTAAAGCCATCAGTTTGATGCTTCAGTTTCTGTCCAGTTTCAGTACAGTCCTGTATGAGGAGTTTGAGAGACGTTGTTCCTTGTTGCTTGGTGTTGGGTTGGGGTTAAAACTTTATCAAAACCACTCAACTAAGGAGCTAAAACAGTTGGGAGAAGTGGAAAGTTAGATGAAAGAACAAGAAGAGAAGATATCAGTTTTGTACTTTCAGTTTTACATTTTTTTCCCTCTTCTGAAACTTAAGTTTGTATGGCCCTGCTACAGAGAGTTATAAGGGTTGTAATGGGTTGTTCAAGAGCTTAAAACTGTATTAACACATAACCTTGTAGTGCTAGGGAGATCAGTGGCATATTAGAACACATGTGAGAAATAGAAGATTTCAGGGGTAGTTGCAGTTTCTGAAACTTCTAGGGTTGTACACCAAATTGCCTGAAGTAATCTAGGAGTGTATTAGCTTAGTGACCAACTTCAAAGCTTACTAAAACATGGGGCTAGGTGTAAACGAGCTGGGGGACTAGAAAGAAAAAAAAGAGGAAGAAAATATAGTTAGCAACTGAAAATAACAGAAGGGAATAAAGGAAAAGATAACAGAACTGGGTGTTTCAGTTTTATGATTTTCTGCAAATCTGTTTTGTAAAACTCTGTACAGAATGGTTTGAAGGGAGTGCATTGGGTTGCCAACGAATCTAAAACATCTCTAATGTTACTTAGTAAGTTAAGAATGCATTGGGTAAACTAGAAGCCGACTAAAGAGAGGAAAACAGAAGGAAAGATAATGCATCAATCTGGGTTAGTTTCTGATTACCGTTTGTAAATGTTTCTGTATAACTGTATTTAAGTGAGTACAACAGCATAACCTTGGGTTTGTCTTAGGACTAGTATTGTAATAAGACACGCAAATTAGTAGCTAAAGCAGTTAGGGGAAATCAAAATACAGACTAGATAACCGAGACAAATAACAGAAAGAGAAGGAAGTCATATCAGTTCTTGCAGTTTCTGTGTGGAGTTTTTCTCAGAGGGTGTGTCTTGCTCCTTGGGTGGAAATGAGCTTAGAGTCTTTTAACTGTCTTAACTAAGAATGTGAATTATTTGGAGGAAGTGTAGATCGGTTTAGGAAAAACAGAGAGGAGATTAAAGGGACAGAAACCTACTATAATAGAAAACTTCACATCAAGTCATCAGTTTCAGATTGGGTTCAGTTTCTGTGCAGAGAAGTATGTGGATTGTTGAGGTAATTTTGAGTGTAAGATGGAGATAAAAATTATGGCCGAGTAAGAGACACATTGGAGTGAGATTGAGAGGCGGTTAGGTGGGTGATAGAATGCACTAACAGAAAACATAACCTGGTTAATATTCAGAATTCTCCCACTATCTGTTCCCTGTCGAATGAACTTCCAAGGTTGTTATCAGTGTTGTTCTGAATTAATTTTGAGTCTCAGACTTGACTGACTCATAAGCCTAAGTGTCTATAAGTTGGAGAGTCCCAGAAAGAATGTAACAACAGGATAATGCAACAGCTCGATTTTCTGTTTTCAATTCATTTCAGTTTTTGGGCAGCTTCTGTTTCTGGGCATTTGAGTGCAGCAGTTGGGTGAGCGTTTTTACCAGGGTGGTTTGAAGTTTAGAACATTATTAACATATGCACCTAGTAGGGTAATACTGAGGGAGGAAATGAAACATTCATGGAACTAAAGAGTAACAAGATACAAGAAGCAACATTAAATTGTGATCTCAGTTTTCATTGATATTATGGTTCTGTTACAAGGGTGTTATAAGGGGGATTCAGGTTTAATAATGAACCCAAATCGTAGCTCATCAACATAAGTAGGTTAGTGAATCGTGTGGAGAAGGTTAAACACCGACAACTACATTAAAAGTACAGCTAGTTAAGGTATTCTATGGAAATGGTGTTTTAATCTTTGGAAGCTTATGGGTTTCTGTATGAAGAAGTTTTAAGGTTATTCTACGGCCTATATTCTCACAACACAAGAGTTAAAATATTACTCACCTATTTATCTAAGGAAGGAATACACATTGGATAAGTCATACCTATGTTATACAAACTTGTTACATAATTACCTCTTAAATGCCCTAAGACATTAACTAAGGAAACAGGGCTTGGTTAACATGTAAATAAAGGTATGAAATATCCTAGGAGTAAGTTAAGCCTAGGATCAATGCATGTGAAATTCTAAGAGTCAAACTAAACTAAGCATGTAACACATACCTAAGGAATAACATACGATATAAAGTGTCGTCACATAAACTAATGAACTGACACATTGTTTTTAATAACTCTAGGATCGTAGCGTGCTCCGACCGGGACTCCAGTGTGAGACAAACCGAACTAGCGAAAAAGGTATGGACATGTGTGGTTCGTATGTTGCCGTGTTACACGGCTTTGTGCTGTGCCTTGTTTGACAATGACCATAAGATTAAAGCATGAAATTGGATTGCTTGCGTTCTTGCTTATATGATTGCTGTATCATTGTTGCATATTTGCGCGCACACAGTAGTTTAGTCCCTTCTCGTTTATGAACTTGAAATGAAACGCGACGAACTACGCAAACAAAACAAACAACTATACAGAGAAAACTCCTCTTAAACTATCGAGGACTTCTAATGACACCCACTATGGTGTCGAACTTATAATGATAATGAAAAGTAAAACACCTATTGGTGGAACACATCCTGAAGTCTAGAGATGACCCCGCTTCCTCGACGCACGACGCCGGGAATGGAGGATTGGCTATGGAGAAGACGTTCTTCAACTTGTGGTGACAAGAGAATTCACAAACAAACCTTAAAGAAACCAGGAAAGATTGACACCTACAGGATACGTTACGGGATAACCATATCCCCTGACCGGGTGCATGGAAAGAGAAAGAAAATACATGTTATGGGAACAAGAAAAAGAAATGAAAACACACAACGCTCGAATGATCCCATAGTGAGGATCATGGGTATAACATACCTATGCACACGTTTTATTACTTACATGAATTGTTGTTGTTATACTAGCAGTTCGTTGTGCTTGGATGCGTGTTGAATGTGCTATGTTGTCAGCATGTTGTGCTTGGTTGTTGTTGCTAATGTGTTACTACCTTTAAGTGTGTATGATACTATGATGTACTGTGGTGTGTTTTACTGCTTTATTATAGCATGTAAATTGACTTAATAATATTCGACCAAGTAGTCGTGTGGCCCGGCAACATACGGGCTACACACGTTCATACTCAGCGTAGTTTGCTGAGTCCTTCCCAAACCAAATTTTTACAGGTATTATGCCGGACGATAACGGAGAGTAGGCGGGATGGCTACCATGGGGGTAGTCCATCAGGGCATAACGTTTGAGGATGTGGCTATATGTTTAATGTACCCGAGATGTAATTTTCAGTTTATAATTTGACAATTTGTTGTAGACACTCGATATTTGAAATTGTATCTTATATGTGTATGAGTTTTGGTGAGAGCTGTTTCCAGTCATGTCGACGTAACTTGATGTTGGTTAGAAGTGGTCATGTCACACGTGGGTGGTGGCGTCTGTAGCACCCGGATGGAGTTTATACAGCTGCAAAGTTAACTTATGATATTGTCAGGCGCTTCCTTTAACCTATGGATGTTTTATTCGGGGGTGTTACACCAACACCGAATCTTTGGAATGATCAGATAAGTCCAATCCATAAGCAAAAATTTCTGAGTCAGTTAAAGGTTCTTATAACCAAAACTTTCCTTCCTAGTTCATTTAGGTCAAACTAGGTGATGAATCTAATTAATTCCGCCCTTAGGGCATAAGTCCGCGTGGAGCCCATTGAGAGCGAGTGTAGTGTTCAGTGGCACTCCCTATAAAGCTTTCTGGGAAAGACGAATGATAAAGTAGGTATTTGAGGGATGCCAAGATAACAAGTTTTCACCCTCCACAAAATGACAATTTCTAGGATCTAGACTTTTTAGTCAGAACCATTTAGTTAGACCCCCCTCATACTGTAAAAAAACAACCTCCATACACCTAAATCACACAACCCTTACCACCGTCATCATTACCTATAGCACAAGGAATAATAGGTAGACCTGGACCATCAAACTTCAATGGAAGCTTCTTTGTTAGCGCACCAAAAACCCTTTCATTGAGTTGTACAGTTTCATTCTCTTCCAAAGACCTTCTATTGGATAGAATATCCTTCATGAACTTTTTATAGATGGGTATCTGCTTCAACGCATCCGAGAAACAAAATGTTAATGGTTAGTTTCTTAAATATGCTTAAAACTTACCAAATTTCTATTTAAGGTCCTTCTTCTTTAGCCTATTCGGGAATGGGGCTGGTGGTACATTAACTTCTAGTGTTGAAGACACAGTGGACTGGGTAGCTTCATTATTTCGTTCATTCTCTGGCTCCGGCCTCTCTACAATCTCCACCTCAGGTTCAATGACCTTGTTCTTACTAGTATCAATATGGGTGTCAACAGCTTCAGGGATCAAAGGATTAAGCTTCTTACCATTCCTCAGAGTTATCGCTTGTAGCTAAGAGGGATTTTTTCCAATATGGTGGAACATATCATGTTGCGCAATGAGCTGGTAAAGCGTTATTCGTACTAAGCTAAGTAATCCTTGTTCCTTGAGATTAAATTAATTGGGGAGATTAGGGTAGAAGCTTTTGTTGATGATTTTTAGATTTCAGGAATCAAAAATCTTATTTTATTCAATAAGTATGTAGAATACAGAACATTCTCATTTCTCATACATTGTATACGTGACTTGAATATATACAAATATTGTTAACTAACTAAGCTAATACTATTGACTTATATACTAATTAACACTGTGCAACAACGGTAATAAAGCATAACATTACTTAACATTGTTTTTTTACTAAAACTATAATCTATATTCTAACAGTCCCCCTCAAGATGAAGGGTGCGTATAGACTTAAGTATTGAAGTAATTTGTTGTTGAAATGTTGTTGAACTGATCTAGCTAGAGGCAGGGCCTGTTTTCTGGAAAAAAATCATTGTAGTCTCTTGCAGTCACTTGCTTAGTCAAAACATCCGCTAGTTGATGGTTCCTTGGTATGTGTTGCAAGCTGATGAGACCCTCTTGAATCTTCTCTTTTACTAGGTGACAGTCTAAATCTATGTGTTTAGTCCTTTCGTGAAAGACTGGATTCCTAGCAATAAATATTGCTGCTATGTTGTCACAACTGACTTGGAGGGGTGTGATCTCTCTTATACCGAATTATTGAGCAAGTCTTGATACCCAAGTCAATTCAGTAGTTACCTGCTTAATGGATCTGTACTCGGACTCAATAGTAGATAAAGAGACAATTAGCTGCTTCTTTGATTTCCAACTGATCGGTGTCCATCCTAGTAGTATGATGTATCCACTAACTGAATGTCTTGCTAATGAGCAACTCACCCATTCAACATCGCAATATGCATCAAGTGAATAGTAGCCTTGTAATGTTCCACTCTTGGCTCCTTGAGAAACTGACTCAGATACTGAATTGAATAGCCTAAATCAGCTCTTGTGTTGATCGAAAAGTTAACGCTCCCAATTAGTCTTCGATAAGTGGAAGCATCTTCAAGGAGTTGACATTGCATTTTTCTCAAGTTTCACCTCTGTTAGTAAAGGAACTGAAACAGTAGGACTGTTAGCAGATAAATACTCATTCAAAAGGTCCTGAGAATACTTACCTTGATGCAGTATTACTCCTTTCTTGTTGTGCATAAATTCCATTCCTAGGAAGTAGTTTAACCTTCCCATGTCTTTTATTTTGAACTCAGCATCGAGAACAAGCTTTACTCTTTGGATCTCTGTCATATTATTCCCGGTAGCTATCACGTCATTAAAAAAGTTCTTGACTACCCATTGTGTTTGATAAACAGTTAGTAGTCATTTTTAGAATGTACATATCCATGACAGTAAAGGAAGTTGCTTAATTTTCATACCATTTTCTAGATGTCTGTTTTAATCCATAAAAAGACTTATGTAACTTGCATACCTTGTTTCTGTAGAGATCCTTTTTACCATCAGGTATCTTTATGTACACTTCTTCATGAAGACCACCATGTAAAAATGTGTTGTTTATGTCATGCTGATGGATATTCCAATTTTTCTTTAGTGATACAACAACATTCTAATTGTGGTCATTTAGACCACTAGTGAGCCAATAACGAGGAGAAAAACAAAAACCCCATGAGACCCCGGATGTACAAAAAGCTACGGGGACAGGTAACAAAAACATCCCTTGCAACATGGAACCATTAGGAGCATAGCACCCGATTCAGCCAGTTAAAATCTATGTTTGAGACTCCCATCTTCATGCAAATGATAACTTTAGTGGCTCACTAGTACAAAAATGCCTATTTCGGCAGTTGTAAGGGCCCCGAAAAATACTGTGTATAAAAAAAGATATCGATTTTGGCGCTTCTTAGCTAGGAGGATGTCGATTATTGGGTGGATACCAGCATAGACAATTATGGACATTATGGGTTGGGGGTGATTTTCTGTAAAGATGGTAAGGTGATAGGGGCTACAGTTAAAGGCGGGAAAAAAATTTATTCACCAATCCTAGCCGAAGCAAAGACATTGTCCTATGCGCTTTGAGTAGTAGTCCTCTCCGTGTTTTTATTGTACCCCTTAGCAACTAAACGAACCATGTATCTTTCTAAGGTACCATCTGCTTTCAATTTAATTTTGAATACCCATTTACACCCTACTATGTGTATACCCTTTGGGATATCCACAATGTTCCAGGTCTTATTATGGTAAAGTGCTTGTAGTTCAGTTTTCATGGCCTGATGCCATTTTATATGATCTTGGCTCACTAAACTTTTGGGAGTTAAGGGTGTAAGAATAAGATCTAGGAATTAAAGACTCAACATGGAAGGCATTGGTAGGTTTGATATTTGTCCAGAATTCAAATAAGCAATTGTTTTTATTTTCTGTATTTTCCATTCTCTCGTGAAGGATTTCAGTAAAGACGTCATTTTCTGGGATTTGTACCTCACCAAGAAAGTACTTACTCATATAACCTGGAGGATGTCTATTTCTGGTTGATCTTCTTAAAGATTCATGATCACTGTTTAAGGCTTCATTAATCTGCTTTGTCTGTTCAGAAATATCCTAGTGAGGGACATTATTATTATCTTCAAATTGATCATGCTCACTATCATAGTATTCATGATTAATTTCATCTAGGGTTATCTGGTGTGGTGTGGAATTTTTGTGGTTCTTGTCTATGTTTTTAAAGAAAATTCTCTCTTATAAAAGGTCAAATCTATACTAACAACCACAATATGATCTTCCATATCTAGTACCTTATGCCCTTTCTTGTTATCTGCAATTCCTAAATAAACACACGTAGATCCTCTAGGATCAAATTTTCCTCTTCCCTTTCCTGTATGAGTCCTATAACATAGGCAACCAAAAGTTTTCAGAGATGTGCAATCTGGTTTGTCTCCATAAAGTACTTCATAAGGGGTTTTTCCATCAATGGCCTTAGAGGGGAGCCTATTTATTAAGTGTGTGTGTGTGTGGCATATTTGATACATTCACCCCAAAATTCTAAGGTTAAATTGGCTTGCAAGTAGAGAGCTCTTGATGTTCTAAAAGGTACTTGTGTTTTCTCTCCACAACACCATTTTGTTGTGGGGAGTGAGCACAAGTTGTTTGGTGGAGTATGTCATTTGCTATGAAATACTTTATTCCTTCATTGCTACTACCCGATTCAAAAGCATTGTCATTTATTACCTTTTTTTTACCTTAGCATTGAATTGTCTTTATACAAGTTTGATAAAAACTGGTAAGCATGTAGAAAACATCAGATTTATTTCTTAACAGATGCACCTAAGTGCACCTGCTGTGATCATCAACTAAGGTTAAGAAGTAAATGTTTTTATCATGTGTGGGAACCTTAAAGGGTCCCCAAACATCCATATGAGCTCAAAACAGTTTTAAGTTCTGATTACAGAGTCAACAAAAGGTTTCCTAATAGCTCTTGCACGATGACAAATTTCACAATCAACTTTATTGTCAAGGCCTGATTCCTTTATCAATTCTAGAACAGACAATTTTTTATATAGCACATATGCCCAAGTCTATATTGCCACAAAACATAACTACTTTGATTTAGTACAAAACTAGAACAAGTGACATCTCTGCTAACATGAACATGACTAAGGAGCACTTTGTCTAAACTATCATTGTGTAGAACATACAGTCCATTTACAGAACTTCCAATGATCAAATTGTTTGTCTCATCATGGTCCTGCAGAGAACAAAAAAGTTCCTGGAAGATGACAGGTTGTCCAATTTGTTTTACTAGCTTCTTTACTGACATTAAGTTAAACTTAAAGCATTCAGCAAGCAGTACATTTTCCAGTAAGAAGTTTCTGCCTAGCCTAATCTTTCCTTTTTCTTAACAACTTGAATATGCCCATCTAGCATGACTATTCTTCGGTTTTCAGTCAAATCTTGCAACACAACAAACATTTTTTCATTTCCGCATATGTGCTCAGATGCCCCAGAGTCTATTATCCAAGATTTTTCATCAGCAATGTCAGATTGACTTGTCAAGCAAACATAACAAAAGAAATTGAAATTAGGGTTACTTGCAAAGCTGTAGAAATCCTCTTTGGTGATATCGATGGCTTGCCCTCTTTGTAGTAAAGCCTTCAGCTGCCTTACTTCTTCGACTGTGAGCTCTGCACCTCTTGTCTCTTTTTCATCCGAGTTGGAGTCGAGGACGGCAGTACCGACAATGGTGTTTGCTCTTTTCTTCCACCATTCCGGGTAGCCCACCAGTTTGAAGCAACTTTCTCTGGTATGTCCTCGTTTCTAACATTTAGCGCAGTGCAAGTTCTGTTTGTTATGGTCTTTAGTTAGGTTCATGAACCCTAGCTGTTGAGTGGATTTCTTCGCTTGTTCTCTTCTAACGCTTAGAACCAAAGAGTCTTGGTCGATGGCTGTTGCTCTTGACGATAGTTGTTTTCGTTTTTCCTCTTGTTCAAATCAGGAATTGCATCAGCTTCTCCCTCGTGGTGATTCTGATATTCTTTTTTGGCACTGCAAGTGCAGGACGGCTTCTTCTCTAGGGCTTCCAATTCATCCCAGATGCGCCTCATTTTGGTATAATAGTTCGACATGTTGTTGGCGTCCTGCTCCATCTTACTCAGTTCTTTCTTTAGCGAGTAAATATGGGTTGCATTCACCTGTTTGAATCTCAAACAAAGGGATTTCCATGCGTCAGCGGCGTTGATGTAGTATATAATCGTTTCTTCAATTTCTTTACTCATACACTGACTAAGCCAAGAAATTATCATACTGTTGCACCTATCCCAGCTCCGAAACTTCGGATCTTGTCGATCCGGTTGCTATACGGTTCCGTCAATGAAGGCAAACTTGTTCTTTGCCGTGATAGCCACCATCATTTTCTATTTCCAACCTCCAAAACTCTCCCCCGATTGATTGAAGAAGGTGTACCCCAACACCATGCCAGGATGGTCGTTCGAGCTTAAGAGGAAGGGATCGTTGTTGTCGTTCCTATTCGTCTTTCCTTCCGCTGTCGATGCATCTGATTTCTCTTGTCTTCCATGGATATATTCAAATGAAGAAGAAGAAAGAATTGTGCAAGAGAGCAAGAATCGAAATCACCGCTCTCATACCATTTTAGATTTCAGGTTTTAAAAATCTTTTTTTATTCAATACGTCTGTAGAATATAGAACATTAATTATCACTTCTCATACATTGTATCTATGACTTGAATATATACAGATACTGATAACTAACTAAGCTAATACTGCTGATTTATATACTAACATAGTGCATCAACGGTAATAAAGCATAACATTACATGACATTGTATCGTTATTAAAACTATAATCTATATTCTAACAATGATCGAGTAGCAGCACGATAAAAGAAATAGGAAAATCAAAATGAGTGAGGGAGAGAATCGGAAACAAGTAAGGAATCTATTTTTTTATGCTAAAAATGAGTGGAACACATAATATTTGATTGGGTTTAGAAAGATAAAACAAGAGGCGGACAGATGCCAGACGTGGACAAAGAATGCTAGCAAGTTGACAGATGTAATACAAAGTATCCATGGGTAATAATCAAAATGTCACTCGTGTGTGATATAATTTTGCCATATCTTGTGAATGGATGATGTAAGTGTCTTAAAATATGTGTATTGTTGTTTAATTATGTCAGGGTGGAAGAAAGAATTGTCATAAACTTATATCAAGACATTGTCAAGTATCTCAAACATAAAACATTTTAATATAAGTGCACTTCACTTTTAATACTTGGCATAAGTTTGTGTTTGAGAATTATCGAACCATGTGACATATTGTGTCTTAGATATAATGAGAGATATGAAGATTAGAAGTGGAAGCATTTCAGCATAAAGATAACAGGGTAAATTGGAATATAGTTTCTATTGTATAAGTAGTAATGCTGCTAGCACTCTCTTATTGGTCACATTATAAATCCTTGCTTTCAATAAAATAAGGGTATTGACTTAGCGTAGTGTGTGTTAATTAGTTTATGTATCCTCCTTAGTTCATGGCATCAACCAAGACGTAAAGTTGATATATATGGATCTTGCTGGTTGGAAGGACCGAAAATTATTTAACATGTAAAGTTGAAAATTGATTACCAGAAGTAAGACAACCCATCATCAATCCACATTTCCTTTTCTCCCGCCTCCGCCAACTTGGAGGTTTTGGGCGCTGAAATTGAGAACCGCGTGCACGGAATAATATGTTATCATAGATAGTGTGCAAGTTTCACGGATTAGAGTGAAAGCATAGTAATAATGCGCCCTTGGCACCACACACATCTCTTGATCGGCTCATCATCACGTGCTTTCTAATTTCTATGAATTCTCTTTTGATGTGGGAAAAGCGAAGGAAGAAGCATCTCTATTTCCCCTCACGATCTGTTTCACCGATCCCAAGTTTCACAACATTCTTTGATCATTCTCATAACCCCACCCACCCGCCCGCCCGTCCTCTTCCTAAATCCCCCACTTTAATCTATCTGTTGTTCATGTGATATTGTCCATGTGTGTGCGCGTCACTATGCCGTATTATTGTATTGTATTGTATGTACTCATCTTTAAAAGCTTCTGGCATCAGATCCGATGCGGGTGAAACAAAAGTAAATGAGCCAAGTACTTAAAAGCAATTAAAAAAGGATATCGAAGTGTCGCGTGCCGACTAGGAAAGGGAAGGAAATCGTCTGAGATGCTTTTGTGCTTTCTTCCTGTCAGTTACTAGTTATGTGCATATGCCGTTACCTTTTACTGCTACGATAGTCATTAGGAGTCTCTGTATTGTCTTCTGCGCATGCGTGAATATCAATTGCTTCTGCTGATGATTTGTTTGTAATTGCTTCAAAATGGCACCATATTAGTATCAAATTTATTTGATGAAACTTGAAATTGGGATACCCAGTTTACCATAATTTCATTAAGAGTTCTTAAATAAATAAATAAGATACTGGCCCTGGTGTCTGAATTAAGTGGAAGCTTTGGTAAAAATAAAGATAGTAGAAAACAAAGACAAAAGAGGGAGAGCGAGAGATCAAACGAGACGATGACAACAACGACCAAAGCAGAGAAACAAAAACAAAATAGAATAGCTCAAAGTACGTACTGGAATATCTAAAAAAAGCCGCAACAATCCCATCCATCCGCCAATTTTATCATTCCGTGATATAGCAGAAAAAGCCAATCGACCGAGAATAAAACATTAATTGCCCATGGCGATCGATCGACCAAAAAACTGGACCACCCAAACAAAAAAAGCCAAACACAAAGCTACAAGACAAATGATCACATTGAAAGATCGAAATCAAAATTGACAAAAATGGACGAAAGGTGTGGTGTGGGGGTATTTTACAGTTAAAGAAGATTCCTCTTCTTTCTTTAAACGATAAATTGACGGATTGTCAGTATTCATTAAACGAAACTTGGTTTTTTGTTGTACTAGTCGTCAGAGATAGATCGATAAAGAGTTAAGAAAAAACGGTGCTGTATGTACAATTGTACATATCACATACTGCTTACTGCTTGCCCTAGCTTAACCGGTAAACCCACCCACCACCACCCCCCACAAAACAGGGAACCTGAACAGTACTACTGTTGTTTCCTTACCCTGCTTTCAGCACCAAACAAAAAAAAAAACTCATCAGCTCCATCTGTCCCATCCTTTAGCTTTTACCTTCATTTGTCCTTTCCTTCACACCCCATCCCGATCCCTATCCTGTTCTTCTTGCTTCTCTCTCATTGCTTCAGTCGTACCCACTGGTAACGCCCTTCCAATGGTACATCTCTCGCCACATCGTAGTTATATCTGTATCATCCCAGCCAAAAATTCACAACCAGATTAAATTACTTCGCCGCCGCTAAAACACCTTTTATTGTCTTTTTCATCCACTTTCTTCTTTCAAGGAAATGATAATTAATTCAATTTTAGGAATATTCCTTCGCCTTACAGCATATTTACAGCATATTTCTAACGAATCCGAATTGAAAATTTCAAAATCTAACTTACTTCTCTGCAAATCGTTTCTGCTCGTACTTCTCTGCCGCTGAGAAGAACTCCTCAATCTCATCCGCCGACGGCGTCTTTGCAGTCGTTGAACTACTCATCACCTCTTGTTGTTGTTGTTGTTGTTGGCGGCAACGATGATGATTCTCAGAAAAATACCTCATGGTTGTCCCGGTGGAGGAAGAAGATGACGAATCCATTGATCTTGAATACCTACGATCCTCTCCCATGGCTCTTGTCTCTCTAGCACTGTGCAATTAGGTTTTCGATCAGTTGATTTAACATACAATAGGCTTGAGATGAGCTGAAGAAGAATAATGAATTTATTTATAGTAAATTGAGGAAGAGGATGAGCTTCGAGCCTTCGATGCTAATTAATAAAGAGAAAAACAGACAGTCTCTATGTAATGTAATGTAACGGAAGTAGTACAGTACTACTATTACCACTTTGTAAATTAAATTCGGAGAATGAATGAATAACTGTGTGTTAAGTTAACTACCTGAATCTCCCGGAGATGAAGACGTTCCGTCTTTCTTCTGTTGCAGACAGTAGTGAAGCCTGTAATGTAATAAATCCAGACAACAAAAACTTTTCAAAAAATAATAATTTTTTAATTACAGAAAGAAATAAGAAATTGTCTGCAATTAAAGTGGATTAAACT
This sequence comes from Limonium bicolor, assembly GCA_023374045.1. Lineage (NCBI taxonomy): Eukaryota > Viridiplantae > Streptophyta > Magnoliopsida > Caryophyllales > Plumbaginaceae > Limonium > Limonium bicolor. Next base: position 94,729,190 of record CM041778.1, read on the forward strand.
TAACTGAAATCCGGAAGAAACTAGTACGACTCAGCCAGCTAGTACAGATTTCGTAACGGTGAATAGTACTAAAATTGAAATTCAAAAAACGCCAACAGATAACCGAATTTGAACTGAAACTACTCTCCAGTTAATATTCACCTCCAGATCTGTGGTTGTGGTAGAGGAGGTGGTGAGGCAAAGCTTGAAAGGAGGAGGAGAGAAGTCAGATGATGAGAGGAGTTTTCTCCTCTTGCAAGTGACTCCAGGTGGAAGAACAGTAGTAGCATTACCACCGATGATCTCCTCCATTCCCGTGGTAACTACTGGTTCTTCTCGCATAGCCACTTGAATTTCGCGCATCCGCTTGCACGTATTACGATCGATCAACTCCCTTCCGAAATTCTCACTTGATTTTAACTATCCTCCAGTCCACCCCGCCTTCGTTTCTCGAAATGCGCGCACTAAGTGTTCAATTGTACTCTGGAATGTGTAACTCTCTCCTGTACCTCGAAGATGATTTAAGGGAGAGAGAGGGCGTGACGGTGAGTAGTACTGAGTGAGACAGGGGAATGGAGAAGGTAAGGAGAATGGAGATAACAGAGAGAGAGAAGGTGGCGTAAGGGAGAGCGCAAGGAATTTGGCGTAGAAGAAAAAGGGGGGGGAGGAGGGAGAATCGGTCATATATAACTGGTGATGGGGACAGACTATTAGATGAAGTGGTCCTTGCGACTCCGTCAACGACGATCACGGGGTTTTGTTATGCTTTAATGACAATTGAGGTTTAATACTTTAGATCTAAGGCGTTGGTTATACTGGATGAACGAAACGGAACTTGAATCTGCACCGTTGCTAATAAAGAACATGGATGCTGCACGAAATGGATTGAATCGACGGTAGTGAGGTGGTTCCCGCCAGCTAACGCAAGAAACGAGTGTGTGTTGGAAGGGAGAGGTGTTGGGCCCCGCCACTGGACCTCTGCCCTTGCCTCGGGGAATATTTTTGCTGAGAGTACTTGGGCGGAAGGGAGGGAGGGTGGAATGATTGTTAGTTAGGGGTAAATTTGTCTGGATGATCGGATAATTCTTTTTTTTTTTTTGAAAAAAGATGATCGGATAATTCAGTTACGGTGAGGAAAGGGAAAACAGGAATATATTCTACTGGATGGTAGTAACAAACAGTTGCAAATGAAATGACAGGGGTAGTACTAGTACTATCTCATGATGAGGAAGTCTTTCAGTTTTGTTTGCCGCACTTTTTTTTTTTTTCTTTTTGTTAGTATAACGGTTTTTCCCATTCGTTTTAATCTTTTGCACAGCCGCATGGTTTGTTGTCTCCGGTTCACTTTTGGTGCAACATTTCAATTCTTTCGTAGACTGGAACAAAAAAAGTAATTTTCTTGGTATATCTAAACGCGAGTTTTTTTATTAATGGAAATAACATCGGACTTTTTTTTTTTTTTTTGATGAATGAAATGACATCGGTTTCTGAAGGTAGAAGTAGCGGCACAACATGTAAGTTTTCGGGTGTTTTCGTGTGTATTCGTAACTTTTTTTTAAAGACAAAGTGTATTCGTAACTTTATATTTTGCTAACGTTTCTTCATTTGATGATGACAAAAGACGTGAGTGTTGATATATTAAATTCATACCACAATCAGTTTTTTTATTAAACTTCTATTTTTAATCGCTTTTCAAATAGTTGAATTTGAATGATAAGTATGAATAAATACAATATCCATCACACTTTTTAAAAGATGACGTAGTCATCACCAGTTCACATACTTTCTCATTCTCTACAATTGACACTTTTAAATAAATTTTTGTTTTTTTTTTGAAAAATTTAAATAAATTGAAGTACAAACAATTTGTTAATAATTTAATATTTAGCATATTTTAAGTTAAAAAAATTGAAATATGAAAGAAAAAAAGAAGCTACAAATTGTTTTGAGATCCTGTTGAAAGCGCATGCAATGCGTAGTGGCTGGGGAGAGTGCTGAGCGTTTGAGGTGGGCGTTGTGCACCATGGATGAGAGCGGGGCTAGGCATGGGGCGAGAGTGAAGGAGGAACATGCAATTGACTTAGATACCTTGATTAAAAAAAAAGGTTTTTGAGCTAAAGAGGAACATGCAATTTTGGATCCATATGAACTCCAGGATTAGTTGTTGTTGGTAATTCTTAATTAGATATGGGTTTCATTACTACTTGATTCTATTCTTTTTTAGCTCATATGTTGAGCAGATAATGGGTCTTAGGTAGAACGAGTTGTTCGGTTGTGGATTGTAAAAAAGATCCGAGTTAGGATCTCGAGTTATTGACTTAATTAAGTAATAGAGTTGGGTATTGCATGTATTTCTGAGTTCAACTAGTCCTTTGCTCATCAAATGTGATCTAATGGATATAAAGGATCTTAACCTAAGTGATGGATTTGGATGTTAATATAATATGTAACATAACAGCTCTTTGTGTTTCGATATACACTAGATTTTAGTATTTGGCTAGCTGCGCCATTATTTTGTCGCCGTTTCGCTCATTGTCCGAGAGGTGGATAAAGAGTGTGTCTACTACACCTATTTTGAGGCATTCATCATGTTTCCCTTTGTTGTCGTGTCCAACCATGTTGTGAGTGTATAGAATTTAATTGGTTTTTGGCATACATATGAGGAGCACAAAATTCGTGAGAGACTTGAGCAATTTGTGAATAATGGTGATCTTGACATCGTGGGTTGAGCTTTTGTGCTTATGTGGGTATTGTTTAACATATATTAAATATAAATGTGTGGTCATAAATTTATTAAGCATTATAACCTCATATATAGGAACATGTTTCTATTACTAAATTATTATCAACTTTTAATATTTTACTCAATTTTATGTTATTAAAACTATACTTTAAAAAAATATCTTTTTTATTGTCAGAAAAGCTATGGTGTCCGAGACCCACCGGAACCCCCTTTGTCCGCCCCTGGTTTGATGAGTAGACTGTTTAAGTCGATGTTCAAAATAGTTATTTCTATCGTCCTACTTTACAGGTAACTAATTCTTCGGTTTCTTCCCTACTATAGATGCTATGACCTGCAATGCTAGATGATGCACTAGAATTGGTTTCATTTGTTGGGATCGTCGTGGGTGTAAAATATTGCTTGTGCTATTCTCAGAGAGCTAGTTTTTTCTCTCCTGTGGTGTAGCTCTACATGTTAGTACCAAGGCAGAGAATAATGTGATTTTACTTCTTTGTGTCGATTTGGGTCCCTTGTTTTAATTGCTAAGCTCATAATCTAACTCATTAAACACCTAAAGTTCCACGTCTTTATTTTACGGACAACGGATGTTCATTGAGCAATGAGAATTATGTAGCTTAAAAAACATCATTCTTCTATAAAACAATAGTCTTCTGAAAAAAAAAAAAAAGGGTCCAACTTTACAGGGCTCTTCCTTTTGCCAAATGACAAAGGTAATTGAGATGATAACCTAAGATGTAGGACTCTCGACGATAACAAGATGGTTGCTTGGGTATCTTTTTGTTTCTAACGACTTTGTCTTCTTAGTAAAAGCTAGACGACTTGGCCTTTAAAATAAATCGGCTACCTCGTGATACCTAGAACGTAGATTTCACATGCTATGTAGATAGTAGGGTCGGTCGAATCGATTAATAACTTATTCAAACTGCTGCTGCTTATCCGATTACCCGACAGATGAACTACAAATGACCGATGAGTAAACTCACTCAGAAAGTCAGAATAACCGGACGTATATAATAATTGCCGCCCGGAAGGGTCAAAATTCGGACCAATCTAGTGAATTTGCATAGGATTCCTTTTCTTACTAACTGATATTAATGTCGTTAGCATGTTACGATATGGATTGCGAATAAAGGGACAATTGCAGCATCACATCAGATCCCATCTTACCCCCTTCTTTCTTTTCTGCGAAGATGTTAAAGCAAATCTTACCTCTACGCCTTTTTATTTCTCCTATCACATGCTTGTTTGTTGTTTTGTGGAAAAGCTTTGCATGTTCCCTTCTTTTACTGGGTGTCGACAACAATATTATATCCTTGCCACCAAAAACCCCATATCCGGGTCATAAATAAATCAATATTGTACACGAGTTCTGTATCGATCAGCAGTAGTACATAGGAGGAACTCACGGCCAGATCATGCAATCATGTTCAGCAAGCATCAATCTGAATCTGTGCCTGCTTCCTGCGTGGATTTGAAGAAGCTTTCGCCACTGAGATTCTCACATCTTAGATTGTGCAGTAAAGAGGGAGAAATCCACCGACAGGAAATGTGGCCGTCTTCTGTAGCAATTTCTTCCGGGTAACTCCCTAAAGTATCTTATTTACTTGGAAATAGTCACCACGAGATTTGTTTGCAGCATCAACGTCATCTGGCGATGCCACTGCTACCACCACACCTTTGTCTTTAACGGCATCGATCACCTCGGCAAACTCCTTGAAATCCTTCAAACTGCACACAAATATAGGCAGTAATGAAACCTTTATGCCTAATCATATCGCCCACTAATCTGAACCCATTAAACTACTAGTTTTGTATCACGCTCGATAATTTTTTAGGTTGATTTCATCACCGTTCCAACTTTGACATAACCAATATTCCGCTATTAAGTAAGACCTACCACTTCTCACAATCTTTTTGTTCAATCAAGCAAATACAAATAACATGATGTCACATAGTTGTTAACCATAATTACAGAATGCACATGCAAGATCCCATCCGGCTAATCCCTAGTCAGCAGGAGGGGTGCATGATGATGTGACATTACCTTGTTGCAAGTATCTCCTCTCGTCTTAGTTCACGTTCTTCCTCTGTGATTCCGAGTAAGTACCGTAATAGACTGGAAAAGGAAGCAAGATTTAATAACAATGATGAGAGAAGGCAGTCCCATTCTTTCAATGAAGAAGACATTAACCAGGCATTAAACATGAGAGTTTAGAAGAGCAAAAATCTTGGTGATCTTACTTGGACTCACATTTTTCACCAAAGTCATAAAGGGTTCCTAATTTTCAACACAATTCCTCATATTCCCGTTATGCATAAACCCACGATAAAAACCTCTTTAAACAGGGTAATACAGCCTTATTCAGTTCCCTTCAGCTACTGTATTAAGTGTTATGGTGCGCAATGACACAATATTGTGCCAGGATTGTAAAAAAAAAAAAAGGAAAACCTTTTCCTTTCACAAAAACCAACAGTAGCATTACTTTACTGTGGCTAGTCAGACAAATCAAACAGATATAGCCCTCTTCATCACTTTACCTGCTATAACCTTTAGCATCAGGCAGTTGATATGAGTCAACATCTCCAATGGTCCCAATAATTGCTTTTGCTAGCGTCTCACTGTCCATCTCTAAACCGCGAAGGAACTCACCAGTTCCATCATAGATATCCAGAGTCTTGAGCAAATTGGGATCTCGGTATGATAGATATGAGAATACCCCTGACAAGATGATGGGTAAATAGAATTAAATTTGCCATCAACATTAGCTATAGAGGGAAATCATTGGTTCTAAAGAGATAAGAGGGAAGGCCCAAATTCATCTATCAAACAGTGGCGCTTACCAGAATGGGTGTCAAAGTCACAAAAACCACCATAAGCTCCACCACTTACTCTTACACGATCCCACAACCAAGTATTACTGATATATCGGGAAATAACATAAGCACTTCCTGTCAGCTGATAACCCGTTTCGTAGAGATTAGCTGCTTTGCCAACATAATTCACCTATTGAGAAAGGAATAAATGAGAACAGGTTGCACAAAGAAACAAAAGTAGAAGAGCAACATCCAAGAAGCATCTTACTTGAGTAGGAATGACAATTGCTTCATTTTCCGTAGAAAGTTGCCCAAGCCATCCATTTGTTACGCCCGAAGAGTGACTCGGAAGCGAGTCGAGAAACTTGGAAATATATTTTTCAGTATCTGTGATGTTCTTTCCATCAGTCGTTAAATTAATTAAGCACTGATCTCTCGAAAAAAGAGATTGGCGGATCTCCTCCAAAGACGACGAGATTCCCGCCCAGTCATTGTCGATTTTCTCCTCAAGTGTCCTCAGAAAATCCAGATAACTATGGGCATGACAGACCAAGAGAAAAAGGACAAAAAAAAGAGGATTTACTTCAACTCTCAGGAATATAGAAAAGCAACGAAAGCAGAAAAGCCAACAATTTAGGGGAAAGCAAGGGGCTGTTTAAGCTCCACAAATGCGAATGAAGTACACTCAATCAAAAGAGAAAGGTTCCTCGACCAAAGTGCAAACCAAATTTAATTGTAGAATTTCATCTCTGGGCTAGGAAAAATTCGAGGTAGATAATGAAACATGACAAGCTCCAAAGTCCAAATGGAAATGATGAGAATGGTTATACAATGAAAACAAATTGCCCAACCTGATTCCACCCATTTTCTCTGAGACCCATCCAGGAATATTTAATTTTGCATCCATCCTTGCAGCTGCAATGCCATGACCACTACCCCTTACACGGTTCTGAAGACAAACTTTTATGTTAACTGGTAGTTTAAATATAATATCCATCTACGGATTTCACCGTTAGGCTTCAGAACATAATACCTCCATTCTCGCCTTGCTCTGTGAAACAAACTGCTTAAAACGCTGCTGATCTGTAAGCTGAACATCTTGAATTACACGGCTCATCTAAATCAAACAACAAACATGTTTAGAAAGAAAATGTATATTTTTGTCACAACGTGATAATAAACCTAAATAATTCCTTGTTCACAGTAATTCTCCAGCAAAAGCAACTACAAAAATATAGTGCCCGTAGAATGCCAGAAAGGAATGCTACCAAATTGAAGGAGGAATTATAGAGAAATAGTTACCAAACTAAACAAGTCTTCTGCCCGTCCACCCATGGCTTTCCCACGTACAATCATACGGCTGCATGGGTCCTTCTGGCCTCGAACAGATGATACAAAAGGGTAAACTGATATCCCTCCTGTTTTCCTTCCTATTAATTGATTCAGCTGCACAAAGTCCATGTCTTTTGTACCCATCTCCAGCAATGATTGACTTGACAAAATAATTCAGAGAAGTGACTTGAACAATGCAAGTTAACTTAGGACCATAGAAATCACAACATATGTTGAAGGGGGGAAAAGTTAAGATATAACAGTTATTGCCATCGAATATTTGAGTAAAAAAGGAAAAGTTCAAAAGTCCTAATGGACTGGCTTCTCAAAATCGTTACCAGAATAAGGGCACCAAAGGAAGTAGCTCTTGCTTGAGTGAGCTCATGTCAAAGACAGCTTCAGTGTATACAATGTCATTGGTGAAAAGTTCATGTCGGAGAACTTTAGCCCCATTAATGTCTCCAACCTGTAATGCACAGTTTATCAGTAAAACTACAAATGAACAGCAACAAAAAACCACCACAAGCGGGTTTGTATGACCTCTATTGGGACATGGATAGGCTTCTTTGGAATATCTTGCAGCGACAGACTGGGAACACTCCGCAACGCTTCTGGAGGATCAGGAGTTTCCTGCTTCAAACGTAATTCCTGAGTGGCACGCGCCAATTCAGCAAGGTCTTCTTCTGTCATACTAGCTTTGACTTTTTCCAAAATTTCTTTCTCGGCAGCTTCATCAGAAGAAGCCTTCTCTGGATCCGGCTAAAGACACCATTTGAGAAAGATAGTATCAACCTCGCGTTTCTACGCAAACAAAGTATAAAAACATTTCTTTTATGGCTTTATAGGATTTCAAATGACTTACCTGCATTTCAACTGTGACACGGTGAGGATTGTTTAGAATATATTTTTCTATCAGAGGTGAGAAAACAGCTTTGGAGCCTAGTGCAGCTATTTTCTCCTTGAGCCTCATCAAGGGAGTCTCATATTTCAATGGTTCAAACGGATCCAGATCATATATCCACTTTCCCTGCAAGATAACATTAAGTTAGATGTCAAGAAAAGGACAATGACTGTGATCCTATGGTTGAGCATGCACTGACAAGTCACAGGAGGGTATACCAGTGGGGAGATAATGGTAATGTTATTCAACATAACATCAGAGAGGGCAACAACCAAAACGTGTGTATTTCACACAAAAAAAAAACAGAAAAAAGATTAAGCAATTTCGTAAAAAGAAAAAAAGAAGGGAAAATGAGCAATATAACCTCCCTATTAACTGAACCACTTTAACAACGTAAAAGAGGATAGGGTTATTCTCACTCCTTCTTTCTAAGAAAAGCCACGTGGCCAAAGGAGGCCAGAAATATGTCCTATTATCCCAGAAGACCCATTATTCTGAAATCCAAACAATGAAAAGCCAAACGGCCAAAGGAGGCCAGAAATATATCCCATTATCCCAGAAGACCCATTATACTGAATCCAAACAAAGGGAGAATAAAATGAAAAAACAAAACACACTGTACATCTAAATAGAAGGTTGATAAAATGAGTCCTTACAATGGAGCGAAGCATCAAGGATAGACCCCTTGGAAAAGAACCTGTGTTGTTCTCTCTAAGAGAAAACTCTATCGTATTCATAGATGCTTCAACAGCCTCCAATTCAAAACCTTCCTCAACCAGTTTCTTCATTGTGCTCATCACTAATTCTTCTACTTTTTGAATGTCATCCTCAGAAACGCCTTTAAGTCCAATACTGAACTGAGGTTGCAGGAGCTCATCTTCAATACCGCCGCCAACAATTGCTTCACCTAAACCACTTTCCAACAAGATTTTCCTTAACGGGGAGGCAGGAGTTCCCAAAAGAAGATGATCCAAAAAACCCAGCATAAGCTCTGTTTCCAAATCCAAAGGCTCATCAGAGAGTAACCAATTAAGGCAAACCATGTGCTTTTTCTTCAAGTCCCCACCGTCACCAACAGGATATTTTTCCACAACCCTTAAAGGCTCTGAGAACAGCTTTTGACGTTCAATTTTAGACTCATTTGGGGAAGAGCTTGCCTCAAATTCATCGAGGTATTCTGCATTTTGAGGAAAATAAAACATATGGATTTAGAACCAAATCTATCCAATTCGAAGTAACTATCACGAGAACTGAAAAACAGACAAATCGACATTCCCTTCAAGCAGCATAAGATTGCTACAAAAACAGGTACGCATTGCGAGCAACTTGATTAGAAATATACTTCAGCTTACCACTCAAAATCCGCAAGCGCTCATTAACATCATCATCACCATAGAACCAAATCCTGGCATTGCTGGGATGATAGTATTTTTGGTGAAACTCCTGGGTCAAGAGAACAATAATAAATTCAGCCTGCTGCAATACATTCCTACTGCCAATCATCATACCCCAAGAGGATAACAGTCATTTCCAACAAGTGCACATTATTAATAAACATGATCTTTGCTAAACCTTTGGAAAAGATAAAATCATATCTTCACAGCTACACATTAAGTTCTTGAATCTTTCCTTGTCTTGAAATGGATGCACATTTATGGAAACTCTCAGACATACTTTTATTCAGAAGGAAAGAAAAGCGGATTGGATGACCAGTACATTCATACTTCAGCACCCAGCACAGACCCAACAAATAATGGGTTATAGCTTTACTCAAAAAAGAGGTTAACAGGACCACGCCATCTCTTTCTTCATCATTTGGTTAATAATAGCACCATTGAACATGAGAGACCAGCTTATCATAATTTTTTGTTTAAAACAAACTAAGATATTCTGTCACTTGACACATAAGATAAAATCTTCGTACTGAATAGAAAAATGGCATATTAGCCACACAAAAATACAGTAAACAGAGGTGACGGCCGAAAATCTCCAGGAAGAGGCTTGAGCAAAGAAGATAAGGTAGGACTAGCAAGAAGCATCTATCATTTATGATTATGATCACTTGAAAACAGAAAATCAAGCAACACACCTTGAACTGTTCGAATGTCAGTTTTGGGATAACTCTTGGGTCACCTCCACTGTCTACACCATAGGTGTTGTCTGGAAAAATGGCCTAAAATATAATTAAGTTCTATGCTGTTAGAAGAAAGATATAATTACATAGATAAATGAGTTCAAGCTGAAACCTCCCATGAATCCATTCCAGATATATGAAGTATAAACCATATATATGAAAATTTTAAGACTTTAGCTGTATGCTTTTTTCATACAAATAAGAACAGTTTGAGCACTGGATCTCTATAGTAAACAGATTGAATTGAGGGCGAACACCAGATGTTGCACAAACCTGTTGAGTGACTCGGCCTAAAATATTATCAGGCTGGGAATAGACACCCTTCATCTCATTGAATACAACACCTGAGTGCATACAGAACACATAAGAGCTTAAAATTTTATGACTATACATTTAGGGTTCAAAACTGCTCAATATAAGTCACACGAAGTATTTGTAACACAATATTCCCAAACAACTTGATTGTAGCTTACTATTGAGGACAACCTTTATATGATATGGGTTCGGAAGGATCATCAAGTTCATAATGCCAACCCTCTTGCTGGAAAGTCTGAACATCCTCCACACACTTGGGGAAGAAGACCGCATCCAAATATACATCGACTAAGTTATAGAAATCCTGATACAGAAAAAATAAATGTCAAATTACCAACTGGAAAACACAGAACTGAAAGATTAGGGTAAAAAACTGAAGACTTTTTACCTTCTTGTTAGTTGAAGCAACTGGATAGCAAGTTCTATCTGGATACGTGAATGCATTCAGAAAGGTATTTAGGCTCCCTTTCAGTAGTTCAACAAATGGCTCCTTGAGAGGGTACTTTCTTGACCCACATAATACACTATGCTCTAAAATGTGAGGGATACCTGTTGAATCCTTCCTGTGAAGTAGTGATGGTTAGGATAAATGATTTGAACCACCAACAGAGACAATAAACTAAGGGGGCGTTCGTTTTGGGGTAATCAGGAAAGGGAATCGTCTGTTTGTTTTGCCAGTTTTTCCTATTTTCAAGAAAGGAAAAGGAATGGGATGATTACCCCAAAACCCTCTATCTTGATTCCCTTTCCCTAGTACACGTTGACCGACGGCATATGATTGATGACTAATGACCATTGACCGATGATCGGTGAATATTAACCAGGCAATTAATGACAGCTGACCGGCAACCATTGACCATTGACCGGCGACTATTGACCGGTTATTTATTTCATTTCCCCCAGGTCAAACAAACAACCAGGAAAATCAAAGGGAATTCTTTTTCATTCCTCTCCATTCCTTTCCTGATTCCATTTCGTTTCTCTTGCTCAAAACAAATGCCCCCTAACATATTACCAGAATGATGATAACAGTACTTTTTTTATCTAATAATTGTCATAGCTGCGTACTTTTCTAGCATGTCTAAAGCCTTATTTAAATAATGGTTGGTCAAAACAATTGAGAGCGAAGAGATGAGGGGTTTTAGGCTCTGTTCGGCATGGCTGTTTTGGCAGCATAAATGCAGCATATTTGGCAGCAGGAATGCGCTGGCATAAATGCAGCATATTTGCTGGCAGGAATGTGCTGGTAAATGCGCTGTTTTGAAACTGTTGTTTGGCAGTGCAGCATATATGCAGCATGTTTGGTTAAGTTAGTTATATGTAGTGCGTTTACCGTTTTTGTATTACAATTATAATTTATTATATTACACTACGTAACTTTATTTTGTTAATAAAAATAAATAAAAAAATTCACAAACAATAAAAATTTTATTTCTATTATTTAAGCAAAACTTGTAACTCCTAAACAATATTTTTATTATCTAAATTTTATAATTCTTACAAATATAAAAACGTAAAAAAAGAGAAAAAGCGTTTCAAATTTTCTGATAATGTTATGTGAATTTATTTAGATAATATTTTTGTAACTTGTGTATGTTAATAAATTTATATGCATTCATACTATATACTATTTTAATATTTTAATTTATATATCAACAAGTGTGTATATTATTCGTTTTTTTAATTTTATTAATCTATGTGATATTACAAAAATATATTATAGATTTGTATTAAATGTGATTTTTTGTAAATTTGGCTAAAGATGTAGTACTATTTTTTATAAATTATTTAAAGCATTATGTAATTTATTATAAATAAAGTAACTTGTAAAAAAAATTCTTTTTTTAAAAAAATCAATAGTCACAGTAATTGCATTATGAAGTGAGTAAAGAAACAGAAGTGAAAGCACGAAAACGAAAAAATAGCATTTGCTACGGGCATTTATGCTGACATTTATGCTGCCATTTATGCTGACATTTATGCTGTTTTAGGCGAACAACAAAAACAAAAAAAGAGTCAAAAACAGCATATGCTGTATATTTATGCTGTCAAAAAATGCACATTTAGTGCAAGGCGAACGCGCCCTTAGTGGAAATTACATCAGTTGACCATCCCCGAAGAAAAAACAAGCCATTTTTTCTCATCAACAAAATTGAAGTAGACCAGCTCGAACTTCTTCCATATATGCAGCAGGTTTTCAAATATAGTTAATTAAATAAACATGGTCAATCTCTGTTCAAAAAAATAAACAAGGTCAGGTAGTTAAGCTTTATAAGCTAATTTTCAGCTTCTCATGCGTTCATCCCACATCACAAACACAGTCTCGTTATTTTATAAGAGATCATGCAAGCTTTCTCGACTAGGAACAGATTCAACACCCTTTGCTAACAATCAATCAGCATATTCTGATAGTTTCTAGTAATTTATATAGGACTGCTTGTTTAGCCAGGTAGAAAACAGAAAATACGTCTACCAGATTCTGGTATATAGTTGGGTATGGAATTACATTAGCAACACTCCCTTAATGAGAAGGACAGGGAATAAAAGAAGCCAATCAAGTGTAACCTCTAGAGTCTTCGATACAGTAGTATCCAAATATAGATGCTTAAGCAAACAGAATTTAACTGTCTAGTATATAATTGCACAGCTTCACTTCTTTATTTATTACATCATTTGACCGCCGAAGGTGATATATGGAAGTATTCCGGAATGACATTCATGTCTAAATGATCAGAAGATGGCATTAATGAACCTTAGTAAGAAAATGAGGAACAGATAACTCACGGAGGAGTGCGAAACACGATCCCGAAAACCTTGTTCTCGTCATCGTTGGCAACCGACATAACCTGCGCTCCGGTTTTCTTGTGTCTGTAAAGCACGGCTCTTGACTTGCACTCCTCGATGAACTGGTCCGACACCTTTTCGAAACCGAGCTTCTCTGCGACCTCATTTTGGTTCTCAACATCTGCAGTGTAAAAACACGTTAGCTGTGAGCTCATACGGATAAACACACGGTTAGGAGAAACTTCGATGAAAGGATGATTATTGATTGCGAAACCTGCGGCTGAGGCAGAACTGGCAACAGCGTGAGTAGAGAAGGATGAGGTAGAGATAGACCGTTTCGAGTGAATGAACAACGTACGGGTCGGTCCTGCACCGTTAGCAGAAATAGGGCGGAGATGGAAGCGGCGGAGGAGAGAGCCGTCTTGCGACTTGTGGCTAGGGTTGAGGATAAGGCCGGGTCGGTTGAGGGTACTGGTGCCGGGTATTACTTTCGAGGAGTTAAATGAACCGAGCAATCTCGAAGATGGAGAGCGGAAGAGACGGCTGCCGGATACGAGTGGAGTGGCAGATAATGGGCGGAGAAAGACACTCTCCATTTTGCCACCGCTAGTAAATGAGTCGGGGCAGCGCGCGGTAGAGTGAAGAGAGGAGAGCGGCAAGAGCAGAAATATAGGAACGAGTTATTTACACGTTGCTGCTTTCTTGTTCGACAATTAAGATGATTTTCCTTCTCGATTGAAAGAGAGCTGCCCTAATCTTGGATGTTAATGGTGCTAAGTGCTAACTAAGCTTACAAGTTCAAAACACGCAAACTGGCAACGGATGGTGTAATTTGTTTTGTCTTGTTCTAATAGAAACAAGGGGAATATAGGTTTGTCAAATTCTTGACTACAGGTTACTGTATGTAGAGATAGCTACATCTAGAGGAGGAGAGAGCAGATGGGCGCGCGTGACGGTATGGTTTTCTTCTTTTTTTTTCCTTTCACGCTGGCGCATCAGGTATTGTTTTTTTTTTAATTTTTTTCTTTTTCGCACTTAATCATAAAAACTTTAAATTGTTATAACTTTAAATATATAAGTCCAAAATGAAAACAAATTATATCATTGTTCATCTAAATTCGAGCTCTTCAAAACAAGACCAGTCATAGATATGTTTTGACAATTTTTTTAAAAAAATTATTTTTACATATATACCATGATATTTTAATGTGAGGATGTATGTACATATTTTAATGTGAGAATGTACATGTTTTAATGTGACGATGTACATGTTTAAATGTGAGAATGTACATGTTCTTTAATGAACATCTGTACATGTTTGTATGGTCACATGTACATGTTTGTATGACCGTATGTACAAGTGTTCTTCCTTATATGTACATGTTTTAATTTAAGGATGTACATATTTAATTATTCGTACAGGTTTATATGACTATCTATATGTTTTTATTGCGAGGATGTACATGTTTTTACGTGAGGATGTACATGTTTTAGTGAACATTTGTACATGTTTGTATTACCATCTGTACAAGTTTTTTTTACGTTCTGTGCACTATACATGTAAAAACAATTTTTTTAAAGTTGTCAACATATATACATGACTGATCTTGTTTTGAAGAGCTTGAATTTAGGAGAACAATGATATAATTGTTTTTCATTTTGAACTTATATTAAAAGTTACAACAATTTAAAATTTATATAATAAAAAAAAATAAGGTCACGCGCTCCGCTATGCTGGATGTAGCCATGGCTGGCTACAATCGGTTGTAGGCCAGACATTTCTTTTCCAGAGAGAAAGACGACATTTGTGGGTGTACCGACTACCGTGTAGTGTAGTTACTACACAAAAAGAAAGCGTATGAGTTTGAGTGGTCACTTATGTGTCATTTTTTTTAAGAACCAACACTTAAACTTCATTTAACATAAACAATGAATTAAATTTGGTACATCTCCAAACCAAGATGCATCACCTTCGGTCTTCCTACCCTCATTTGCCAAAACATGTGCATGTGTATTAAGATCCCTATCACAAAACTGCACTGAAATAAAATCGAGTGAGCAATCAAGAAAAACCACCAAAGTCTTCTCTATACAGTGGCGAAGCCAGGTGAAGAGTTGGGTGGGCTTGGCCCCCCTAAATTTAAAAAAAATTAACAAGAAAGTACATGTAATATACTATATATTATAATATGACCCCTCTAATGTTTTATTATGACCCCCTAAATTTCTAAAGCTGGCTCCGCCCCTGTCTCTATATACTCCTCCAACCGCACCCCATTATCATTTACATAGTTAACTAGTAAAAGACAATCTAATTGAAAACATACCCTTCTTAATCCAAAACCAACTACTACTCAAAGCGCATAGGATAATGTCTTTGCTTCGGCTAGGATTGGTGAATAAATTCTTCTCCTGTCTTTAACTGTAGCCCCTATCACCTTACCATCTTTACAGCAAATCACCCCCAACCCATAATGTCCATAATTGTCTATGTTGGTATCCACCCAATAATCGACATCCTCCTGGCTAAGAAGCATCGAAATTGGTATCTTTTTTTTATACACAGTATTTTTCGGGGCCCTTATAACCGCCGAAATAGGCATTTTTTGTACTAGTGAGCCACTAAAACTATCATTTGCATGAAGATGGGAGTCTCAAACATAGACTTTGACTGGCTGAATCGGGTGCTATGCTCCTAATGGTTCCATGTGGCAAGGGATGTTTTTGTTACCTGTCCCTGCAGCTTTTTGTACATTCGGGGTCTCATGGGGTTTGTTTTTCTCCTCGTTATTGGCTCATTGCCACGTATGTTGCGAGGGAAGCATTTGTATGTCCCCTCCCCCTTCACCCATTTGTATATACTTTAGTATTTGATATATAGGTCCACTATATATCTTCTTTTAGCTTTTGTACAGATTTTAGTCCTTATTAATATATTCCTACACCCATCATAGGTAGGTTGATCTAAAGTATAACCTAGAGGGGTTGACACGCCCTTCAAATTTTTAAAAACTAATAATAATGATTTATAAACTTAACATTAAAAAAATCAAAAAGATAGTATTTTTCGAGTCGTGTTGTGATATAGAGATATACAAATTAGGGTGTGTTCACTTCACGCAATGGAAACGGAATAGAATCAGAAAATGGAATGGAAAGAAAAAGAAAGGGATTCTCTTTGATTAAAAAAACTGTTTGGTTTTAACTTATAAACGGAATAGAATTATGCATCATTCCCTTTGTTGCTGTTTGGTTTTGAATATAAGGGAATCACCATTTTCTTTTAAAAAAGTTATACTTGTTTTATTCAATATTAATATAATGTAATAATTTTTGTTTCCAAATCTCAAAATGATCATCCATGTTCATTAGTTTCATAAACATATTGATAGTTAAACAAAATATAAATTAGAAATAATCTTAATTATATTCAGTACAAATATAAACACTTTAATCAAATAAAAAATTATTAATAATATCAAAATTATGTTATAATTCAAAAATATTACAATATATTATATATATTTATCTAATATATATTAGATAATGTTTAATATTTTAAGAATAAGTTTATATGTTAATATCTTGTTTTATATTTCTCAATATCTTTTGGTATTAGCTAAAATAATTTAGTTCCATTTAATTAAATAATATTTAGTTTACTTATTAATATTTTCAATAATATAAGGTTATTAAAATAAAAATAATAATATATTTTTTATTAAAGTGAACTGTTTATGATAATGAAATAATTAATAATGACTATACTTAGTTTTTAGTACTTATAATATAGTCAGTTATTTCATATTAGTAAGTTCTTTAAAAGTTTTATGGTATAAATTTTAAATCTAAAATTTTAAAATTTTGTTTTGAATTATTATATGTAGTATTTAATATATAATATATATATATATATTAAATAGAAATATTTAGTATATAACAAAAATGTAACACCCCTACCGCTAATCCAGTCATTACCTCCTAATTCGTCTCAATTACCAATACCAAAGCAGCGGAAATTCTCTACAACGGTGGGTATTACAATGCCGTCAGTCACCCACGTGACTAACAAGGCCAAATCCACTACAACAATTCAAATACAATATCGGTCTGATGGATTATTATACCGAGTACTCTATACAAACGATACATTTCATTCGTTAATCAAATCTCAAACCAAATACAAACTTCAATTCCATATTATACAAATACAACCTCAATTTTGTTCTATACCGAGTATCTACAGTTCTCAAGTCTGTCGATAACCAATCGGACTCACAATTCGACATTACAATAAATACAACATTCCTAACCAACTACCCATGCATATACATCAACCCCGTCTTACACTCTCAGACGGTGATCGGCTTCAATGTACCTGGAAAATAAAAACGGTGCCCCTAAGGGCTCAGCAAATCGCTGCATATGAAATTCACATACCCCGCGTGCTAACAGGGGTACGCCGACTACTTGGTCGAGAACATGCGGTTCATTTTAATTCAATAAACATGCTCGCATTCAAAAGCATTCAACAAGGAATACAATCACACTAACACAACAAGTTTGTTAGCTAGTATTAACATACTCTTAGGCCTCGAGGGTTCCTACCTCACTATGCCTTTGTTACTCATTCATCTTCTTACCCATTCTCTTGGGTTAGTCTTCGTCAAGTTCTCTTATTCTCAGTCTCAATACTCTATTCTTAACTCTCAAGTTCAATTCTTAAATTCTCAAGTTCAATTCTCAAGTCTTTTTATCGAATTCTCAAATCTTAAGTTCTCAATGGGATATCTTTTAAGTCATTACCCATGACCTCCGGGCAGAGTCATACACAAGACTCACCACCGGGCTTTCAAATACAAGTCTTACTTCCCCGATTTCGACCCTACTCTGGGTCTAGCATGGTGGGAAGGTTCGATTATCAAACAGAACTATTCTCCTAGTTCCTCAAATTCTCAAGGGTCCGTTTCTCTACCGGACTACTCAAATTCCCAAAACCCCTCTCTCGGAGCTATTTCATAATCTCATAGAGTAGCCTAGAAGTATCTCTCTCGATATCATCTATTAGCTTAGGGAAGTTCTGAATGTCTAGTATTCTCAGATTTAGGTTTTACCCAACTTATCGAATACTTTTATGTTCGGGACATTTTCTCAAATTAGGTCGGATCCTCATATTGTGGATCGACTATCTCTAAAGGAGTTGGATGGTCCTTTATATGTACTTTACTCTTCTCTTGAGTTCTTTTCTTAGAACTATCATCACCCTCTAGGTAGAGGTTTACTATATACTTCCACTCTTGTTTGTGTTCGTGGATTCTTTCGATTCGGTTCCCTCACCGTTATCGGGAGTTTACTACTCCCGTACAACTCTCTCACGTTCTAGTGAGTTCATAGGTTACGTTATCGTTTCTTAGTTCGATAGTTTTCGTGTGTTTCCACGTTTTTGTTATTTTGAGAGACGACTCTTTCAACGAGTCACTAACCACACGATACTCATCTACGAGTCGGTCCATATCACTAAGTTAGACCATAAAATCATACGGGGGTGGTTAGTACACACAACATGCATCAAGATATACAATCAAGCAATAAATCATTTTCATGTTTTTATCTTGATTAAGCCGGCACACAAGCACACTAATCAACGTAGCACGGTTAGCATACAGGGCATGAGAAAATCATACCTTACATCATGGGTTAACTTTAGTTACTTTACCACGTCACCTCTCATTCCTTGAGTCTTACTCTCGAACCACTGATTACATGTCAAATGGTTCTATTAACATCAATACTTTACGGTAGGTAAACAACTATTACCCCTGTACTTACCCCGTTATCCCGTTAATTTTAGGTTCTTAAGGGCACATTTATCTTACCATCATTACCCTACTAATGCCACTTCTCTTCTCTCTCTCTTTTTTTTACAAAGGCCGACCGACCCACACTGGGGTAGGTCGCCTGGGTAGGTCGGGTGTAGAGAGCATCCGAGTTAACTAATTCAGCTCGACCGACCCAGACTGGGTCGGTCCCCTGGGTGGGTCGGCTGTAGAACCATTCCCCATGTGTTTATTTTACTCAAATTGAACTCCAAATTCACCTCAATTCTCACCCAATCTTTTCCTAATCATTTCCACATGTTTTCTACATGTTTAAACACCCTAAAACACTCCTTAAATCATTGGTCCAATCCTTACTCAAGTTCTTGCTCAAATTCTACAACTTAAATTCTCATTTTTGCACTTATGCACTCTAGTGCATTTTCCAAACTCCTCTTGACTGCCTACCTCTTATTCTCACCCATTTTGACCATTCCAATCCTTTCTAACCATTACATTATCTACATCCAAGTCCATCCTCCATTCCAAGATTATGCTCACTAACTCTTCCTAGAATTTCCATTGCACTACCACATCATTTGCTACATATTTTGTACACACTCACTTCAAGCGTTCCACCACCATCTAAGGTGGTTAACTACAATTAAATCTTACAACACCTATTAATTCCCTAGGCTGTTCTCTCCCATAACAACACCTAAAGCACTTTATTTCTACTAAATTTCGCATAACTTCCCCACAATATAAACATTGCCCAAAGCCTCATTTCTCACCTAAATCATCTCAAAACTAGCCACACCCATCAAGGGTCCTACCAGCACATAAACTCAATCAAAATCTCATCCAAAACCTCATCAAGCACAATATAATACAATAACTTAAAAGCTTGGCACCTAGGCCCTTAATTCAAACATCAATTTCACAAACCTTCATCATAGGAATTAAATCGTTCCAACACATCTCTCTCCCAAGTTTTTGGCTCACCTTTTAGATTTCCCATACCATAATTCTAAAGAAATCAAGATAGTTAATAAGGTAGTTATTTACCTTCAACTCTTGAACTTCTTCTTTCAAGCCTCTTCTTTTCTCTTCCCCCCTTCTCCTCACTTGGAAACCGGCCAAAGCCATGGAGTTTCCCAACTCCAATTCAACACCCATGAGGCAATGAGACCAAGTAAAAGGGCACTTAGCATCATTAACTACTCTAAATTGCAAAGGGGATGTTTAAAGCTCAAATTTAGAGATTTACCTTTAAACACTAGAATTGCCTTTGGCCATGAATTAAAAGGATCTCCAATCCACCATTGGAGACTTGAAATGTAGCTCAAACAAAGAAAGAAATCTAGTCATTAAAAGAGCCAAAATCGGCCAAGGCAAAGAAGTGGAGAAAATGAGTTTTTCTCTTGAATCTTTTTACCTTAAACGAAAGAGGAGGCTCCAAGCTTCATGGGAATGTAATTTTTTCTTAAAATGGCCAAAACCCATGGAGATGAACTTCACCCTTTTGAAATTTTGGAAAGAGAGAAATGTAGCTCTTGTTGAGGGGAAGAAGAATATGTAGTTATTTTTCATTTGGAGCACTAATGTGGCTTGACCGCCTAAATTCACGTTTTCGGGTTTTCTCGAAAAATGTGCGCTAAAGCTTTATTAGCATTTTTAATTCATTTTATGGATCCGTTTTCTTCGGGAATTGTTCCTGTATATTAATTAGGCCTAACGAAGCCTTGGGAATCCATCTAAGACCCTAACCGAGGTCGTATTCCTCCTATGGTTGTGTAACACTCAGTTTTGCGTTTTTTCGTTTTTTTAAGCGTTTTCTCATTTCTTTGGCTTTATTTTCTTCACCAAAATTATTTAGGCACTATTAGGACCTTAAACGCCATATTAGAATTATTTAATCACCATACTTAGGTTCGGGGTATTTCAATCTACCCCTCTTAAAGAACTTTGCCCTCAAAGTTGGTGAATCTAATATAGTTACTCACATAGGTATTCTATGCTAAGGTCATAATCTCTATATAACCTTACAGACTCACCGGTCTGTCTCTCTATACTCTACACATACCACACACATATCACAACATGTATAGCAATCAAAAATACTCTTTTGTATTCTCTCCATGGGTCGGTCCGAAGACAAGAAGGCACTATAGTCCTCGAATCCCATATGGAGTAATACATTGCCGATCCCTCAGGTACCGGACACGTTGAACACTCACGCTTTCTGGGTCATGGCCGTTTCATGACAAATGGGCACTTACTCTCTCTGGCCCACGGTCCCTTTGGTTATGATCAAAACATTTGCATCTCTAGATATCCTCAGGCACTCACCGGTCATCCACATTGACACAGAACTACTCATATCCTGCTGCCCTTGGAAAATACATCTGTTGCCACCGTCCTACCGGTCAACTTAGGACTGTTGCTCGTCCGGTGTAATGGTTTCAAAACTAATACACACTCCCACCGTCCTACAAGTCAACTTAGGACCGTTGCTCGTCCGGTGTAGTGGTTTCAAAACTGTTACTCATTCTCGAGTTTGAAGGAAAATCCTTTTTCAAATCTGTTGGAAATTCTTTTGAAAACTCAATACATCTCCAAAATCCAATTATACCAAATGCACTTATTCCTAGCGTGATTACTTGTGACCACTTATAGGGAGCTTCAAGAATCATTCAACCCCAATATGATTAGCATCGGTGTTGAACTATCCTTCCACCCCAATTTGTGTTTGGTTTCCCTTGATCGCTAGCAAATCAAGTTCCACCTCCCACCCCAATTCAAACAATCAAATAGTCAATCATTTTCTATCTTTTAATCTTTCTAGTCATAGTCACAAACCATCCGTTTCGATTTATCTTCAAATCCTAGAGCTTAGGTCATCCATCATTCTCAATTTACTTCCAACTAATTTTTTTTCTGGGAATCAATACTTATGAAACTCATTTTATCAATTATTTACTCAAGCATAACATACATTACAGAACTCCAAAGGGTGGAACCCACTCCATTAATCACCTAGGGAACTCAATTCCAACTAGGTTCTACACCGGTTTCATACCGATTCATACTCATCATATCTCATGTCTAATCTCAAATAGACAATATCATAGGGATTTTAGTTCTCCCGAAGTACATATGTTTATGTAACATAGGTACCAATCATAGAAACAAACTCTTTTACGTTATGCGCATTGTAGTTTACACACTCATTACATAAAACTTACACTTTGCGGTTTTCGCTCTACCCCCCTTAAAAGGGGTTACGCCCACGTAATCTACCATGTGTCAAAATTGGACATTGGTCTAAGGCATTCAGCCGTCATGGAGTGGTTCAGCTTCCATGCGGTCTATTATACAATGTTCTTTGATCAAAGGGTCTTAACCAATTTACTGGTTTAGTCCCTGCACCAAGGGTTCTCATTGGAGTTTGTTTAACTCCTAACCTGGTTCGGTTCTAGCCTAAGAGGCTTCAAGGCATTAATCATTGCCATTTATTCATTAGGTATATTAAACCTTAGAATTCTGGGCCCACTAGATTCTACTGCGCGACCCTGATAACTTGGGGTTTGTTCACCCTTCTCGTTATCCTTAATGTGTTACACATCACCTTTTTATCCTTTTTATCTTGGGAATAAGGTTTCTCAATCATGCGTGGTATTTCTTACCGTACGCGGACTCGATGGGTTATAAATTTTCTATTCAGCTCTCTGAAACTTATGTACATACTATTGTGTACTTTTGTAATCATTCACTTGATTCTTTCGACGTGTTGTCGGTTAAGGTCGAGCCACTACTTATTATGTAGTGCTTCCTCTGTTGTCAGTGGCTTCTGAATTATGCCCGCTTATCAGATTATGTACAAGTGTTCTTTACTTGTATGACCATGCATTCTCTATGCATCGGTCTTCTAAATGTTCATGGGTTTCCTACCGCTTTTATTCCGGTGGAATTCACTTCTTGTGATTGCTGGTGTGTTCCACACCCTTCATGCTTCTTTAGCCTTAGGCCGCACGGTTTGTTTCTAAGTTTTCGCTTAACTGGCTTGTGCCATGTTCATTGTGGTGTTTGTACACCTTTCGTATTCAGTACGGTTAATTACATATGAATTGGGTACTCTTGTCCTGAGGTTATTACTTCACTTGTCAATATGATTCATCAAGGATTTGCTTCCAGTTCCTTATGCAACTACAATAGGAATGAGCATTGCCTTCTCCGTGAGGTCTCTCCAAATATGGTACAGACTCCTGGCTTATTGCTCGGTCTGTCTACCATCTCTTATTAACATCTATATATCATTGCGTGATTATTTAGATACATTGGCCGCTTATTGCGCATCATGTTTGTATTTACTTACGATTTTGGTTTCCATGGCATCCGCTATCAGATTAGCTTCTGCTCATGTATTTCCACCATTTATACAATGGTTCGCCATATACTTGGATGATTACAACATATAGTATTATTTATGTTTCTGAGCTCCTTGAGCGTTATTGACCTTACACTTCAGGTTATGCACATACAGTGTTCCTCCTAACCGGTTACTCTTCGGTTTTTAACAATTGCTATAACAATCTTACTGGTGCCGTTCTTGGCAACTCTCCATATGGTTCACAATAGGTTTTGCAATCGTTGGATCTATGTATTGTTGTAGGTTCATGGCATACTAGCCACATTGCCTAGAGCTCTGCTCATCTTAGGTTGTTCACAAGTACTGCTTCCCGTATACCATCCAATAGCTTGGAGGTATTATTGGGCTTTATGACCGAATCATCGCATCATGCTTCCGTTTATTGAAGGTGCTTTAGATAGTAATGGCCGGTTACCTCTTGGCAATTTAGAGTAATTCCCGTTCAGTGGAATCCCTTCGGTGTTCTAACCGAGTGTTCGTTTCGGCTCTTGTGTTCTTATCACGATATTTCGTGCTACACCCTTCAAGGATTTCTCCTGGGTGTTGTTAAGTGACGTCATTTCATTTGGCTCACACTTTGGGTATATTCAGTTTATACTCCGCCTTGCGGTTCTGAATTTGAATTGTCCCGTTTAGGGTCATCACGTATCCCGTTCTTAGGGTAGACCACAAATACTTTTCCTTATGTCTTGACCGGTTTGATATCTTCCTTGGTGATGAGTGGTATTCTCCGGTACCTTATAGGATCATTATGGGTATTTATCCCGTTCGTTGACCATTGATGTGTTAACGTTAGGCGTCTGCCTCAGTGTGTTTAGGCTAGGTATTCATTCTAGCTAACATGCTTTGCTTCAAAATTCTCTAGACATATCCAATGTCTTTACTCAATTGATAGTGCTTCTCGCACTTCTTAACTCTTAATCATCCTCTTGGAGTAAGTTCTTGACTCCTTTAGCTTTGTAAGTTTATCTGAGTTCCTTCGATTGTTCGAGGTGTCCAATTGTTCCGGTTCAAATTTATCTTATGGTCCGTAGTATGGAGTTGACTACTTCCCGTGTTTTGTACACCACTTGTATACATACGTGGGGGTACCTTATTGGTACGTTACCACCTACCTGACTAACTCACAAATGGTCTGTCAAGCCCGCAAGCTCCTTCAGAGTGTTGTCGTCCCACATCCCGTATTTAGGTACACTCGTAGTGCTCATCATACGCCTAGGTGAAGTATTCTATTGTCAACTCCTCTTGTATCATTCTATGATAACTTACCGTGATTCTCTGGTTTGGTTTTAAAATATGAGGTTTTAAAAGAAATGTTTAGGTTTGAAAGGAAAACTTTGTGTCTGCACGAAAAATCTTGGGTTTGAAAGAAAATTTTCATGGTGTTGCCATGTCTGAGGTCTTGACCAAGTCTAGCTTCTCGCTAACTGGAATGTTCTTAATACAATGGTCAGGCCGTTAGGCCCTTCCAAGGTCTCGTTCTTCGTGTCCTTAGGATTGGTGATCCTACAATTGCTTCAATCGTCATAGTGGTACTTTTCCAAGCACTTTCTTAGTCGTCAAAAGTTCTCCCAATTAGCCCTGTTGTTGCTGCACTTGCCCTAGCAAGTGCACGGGTAGGTCGGTTTTTAGGTTAACATATACCGGTTACGGTATTGTTTCCATCCGAATTTGGTGGTTTTATTGGATCTTCCTTTGATCTTTTGATCTTAGTGATCAATCTCCTGAGTAGCTTCTCAGTGTTCTTGACAAGATTGTCATTAGTTCGGGTGCTTTCCCGATCCTTGGGGTTCTTCGTGTACCTTGCTTCGTTGCTCATTCTCACGCCTTTACGGTGGTTACCGAGGCTTGACTAATCCTTAGGAGCTACGTCGTAGTCCTGTTGGTGTATGTTTCATGAATACTCTCATAGTTGTCCGAACTATGTTATTAGGGTATTACGGCCTTTTGACGTTGTATATTTGGAGTTATGCAATCCTCGACTAATCCCCTAGTCGGTTAGTATACCATTGTTGGTATTATCAAGCATTGCAGTCCGCAGACTCTCTTGTCTCAAGTTGTTATTTCGTCTTTTGCTTCATTGCGCGGTTGTGCTTCCCTTCTTGCCGGCTGCGCATGGTTCTCACGACTGCGAAGCATGTCGCCCCATGGTGCCATAAATTTCATTATCCTGTGGTTAGGATTCTCAACCTACAGCTATTAAGTGTGGTTACTATCGTTCAACGAGAACCGTCTTCGGGATTTCCAGTTCTTGGACTCTACCGTATGACAGGTTCTTTCACTTACAAAATTTATTTTACAACTGCCAGATCAAATTTATCCGAGTATGAGAAGTCCTTCCTTCTCTCTGGCGTTCTTCTCCCAACTTTATAACGTGGGATGCGGAGGGTGGATATGGTTATTGTAGGTTTCCAGGTCACACTGGAAGTTCCTAACTAGCGTAGCTCACACGCTAGCACTCAACCCTTAGCCCTAAGTCTCTAATTCCTAACTCGGTATTTCCTAAACTCGGTATTCGACCATCAGAGCGAATCACTCTGATACCACTTTTTGTAACATCCCTACCGCTAATCCAGTCATTACCTCCTAATCCATCTCAATTACCAATACCAAAGCAACGGAAATTCTCTACAACGGTGGGTATTACAATGTCGTCAGTCACCCACGTGACTAACAAGGCCAAATCCACTACAACAATTCAAATACAATATCGGTCTGATGGACTATTATATCGAGTACTCTATACAAATGATACATTCCATTCCTGAATCAAATCTCAAACCAAATACAAACTTCAATTCCATATTATACAAATACAACCTCAATTCTGTTCTATACCGAGTATCTACAGTTCTCAAGTCTGTCAATAACCAATTAGACTCACAATTCGACATTACAATAAATACAACATTCCTAACCAACTACCCATGCTTATACAACAACCCCGTCTTACACTCTCGGACGGTGATCGGCTTCAATTTACCTGGAAAATAAAAACGGTGCCCCTAAGGGCTCAGCAAATC
This sequence comes from Limonium bicolor, assembly GCA_023374045.1. Classification (NCBI taxonomy): domain Eukaryota; kingdom Viridiplantae; phylum Streptophyta; class Magnoliopsida; order Caryophyllales; family Plumbaginaceae; genus Limonium; species Limonium bicolor. The sequence goes on from CM041778.1 coordinate 94,755,463, forward strand.
GCTGCATATGAAATTCGCATACCCCGCGTGCTAACGGGGGTACGCCGACTACTTGGTCGAGAACATGCGATTCATTTTAATTCAATAAACATGCTCGCATTCAAAAGCATTCAACAAGGAATACAATAACACTAATACAACACGTTTGTTAGCTAGTATTAACTTACTCTTAGGCCCCGAGGGTTCCTACCTCACTATGCCTTTGTTACTCATTCATCGTCTTACCCATTCACTTGGGTTACTCTTCCTCAAGTTCTCGTATTCTCAGTCTCAATACTCTATTCTCAACTTTCAAGTTCAATTCTTAAATTCTCAAGTCTTAATTCTCAAGTTCAATTCTCAAGTCTTTTTATCGAATTCTCAAATCTTAAGTTCTCAATGGGATATCTTTTAAGTCATTACCCATGACCTCCGGGCAGAGTCATACACAACACTCACCACCGGGCTTTCAAATACAAGTCTTACTTCCCCGGTTTCGACCCTACTCTGGGTCTAGCATGGTGGGAAGGTTCAACTATCAAACGGAACTATTCTCCTAGTTCCTCAAATTCTCAAGGGTCCGTTTCTCTACCGGACTACTCAAATTCCCAAAACCCCTCTCTCGGAGCTATTTCAAAATCTCATAGATTAGCCTATAAGTATCTCTCTCGACATCATCTATTAGCTTAGGGAAGTTCTCAATGTCTAGTATTCTCAGATTTTAGGTTTTACCCAACTTATCGAATACTTTGATGTTCAGGACATTTTCTCAAATTAGGTCGGATCCTCATATTGTGGATAGACTATCTATAAAGGAGTTGGATGGTCCTTTATATGTACTTTACTTTTCTCTTGAGTTATTTTCTTAGAACTATCATCACCTTCTAGGTAGAGGTTTACTATATCTTTCAACTCTTGTTTGTGTTCGTGGATTCTTTCGATTCGGTTCCCTCACCGTTATCGGGAGTTTACTACTCCCGTACAACTCTCTCACGTTCTAGTGAGTTCATAGGTTGCGTTATCGTTTCTTAGTTCAATAGTTTTTGTGTATTTCCACGTTTTCGTTATTTTGAGAGACGACTCTTTCAACGAGTCACTAACCACACGATACTCATCTACGAGTCGGTCCATATCATTAAGTTAGACCACAAAATCATACGGGGGTGGTTAGTACACACAACATGCATCAAGATATACAATCAAGCAATAAATCATTTTCATGCTTTTATCTTGATTAAGCCGGCACACAAGCACACAAATCAACGTAGCACGGTTAGCATACAGGGCATGAGAAAATCATACCTTACACCATGGGTTTACTTTACCACGTCACCTCTCGTTCCTTGAGTCTTACTCTCGAACCACTGATTACATGTCAAATGGTTCTATTAACATCAATACTTTACGGTAGGTAAACGACTATTACTCCCGTACTTACCCAGTTATCCCGCTAATTTTAGGTTCTTAGGGGCACATTTATCTTACCAGCATTACCCTACTAATGGCTTACTTCTAATGCCACTTCTCTTCTCTCTCTTTTTTTTTACAAAGGCCGACCGACCCACTCTGGGGTAGGTTGGGTGTAGAGAGCATGCGAGTTAACTAATTCAGCTCGACCAACCCAGACTAGGTCGGTCCCCTGGGTGGGTCGGCTGCAGATCCATTCCCCATGTGTTTATTCTACTCAAATGAAACTCCAAATTCACCTCAATTCTCACCCAATCTTTTCCTAATCATTTCCTTATGTTTTCTACATGTTTAAACACCCTAAAACACTCCTTAAATCATTGGTCCAATCCTTACTCAAGTTCTTGCTCAAATTCTACAATTTAAATTCTCTTTTTTGCACTTATGCACTCTAGTGCATTTTCCAAACTCCTCTTGACTGCCTACCTCTTATTCTCACCCATTTTGACGATTCCAAATCCTTTCTAACCATTTACATTATCTACATCCAAGTCCATCCTCCATTTCTAAGATTATGCTCACTAACTCTTTCCTAGAATTTCCATTGCACTACCACACTCATTTGCTACAGATTTTTACACACTCACTTTAAGCCTTCCACCACCATCCTAAGGTGGTTAACTAACTCAATTAAATCTCTTACAACACCTAGTTAATTCCCTAGGCTGTTCTCTCCCATAACAATACCTAAAGCATTTTATTTCTACTAAAATTTCGCCATAACTTCCCCACAATATAAACATTGCCCAAAGCCTCATTTCTCACCTAAATCATCTCAAAACTAGCCACACCCATCAAGGGTCCTACCAGCACATAAACTCAATCAAAATCTCATCCAAAACCTCATCAAGCACAATATAATACAATAACTTAAAAGCTTGGCACCTAGGCCCTTAATTCAAACATCAATTTCACAAACCTTCATCATAGAAATTAAATCGTTCCAACACATCTCTATCCCAAGTTTTGGGTTCATCCTTTTAGATTTCCTGAAATACCCCTAACCATTAAATAATAAATAATGAGAATTAAGAGTTTATTTGGGGGATTATGAAACCCTAAGAAAGCATATAAACACTTAGGCGTTAAAAATGCATCTAAACTCCTTAAGGTCAAAAATGCGCGCTAAGCCGGACCTTAAGCTAACCATGGTATATAAACTATAAAACTCATACCAAGTCAATTAAGGATCATTATATGACCCTTAAAATATAGGACCTCATCTAGAACTGATTAAAAGTGTAAAAGGCCCGGGAGAGTCGACACGCCTCCCTTAAGGCTTGAAAAGCCCCGGAAACACCCGGAAATGCTTTATAAGATGAAATAAATCATTACACTTCATTCCAAATGCACCATAACACTTTTTTAAACATATAAGATGAATTCCTCACGCCAAATTCTCAATCAAACGCAAAGTACTCGGAGGAACCCTTGTGGGCCCCATAAACGCCCAAGAATGCCTTGGAGAGGTGCCGAAGTGGCACGAACTCCTATATAATTCATTCTTAGAGTTCCTACCATCATTATTCATCATTATAAAGAGAATGCTTGAGCTACTTCTTCAAAAATATACAAAGTGCTCGGGGGAATTCTTAACGCTCCTGTTTTGGTCTGAGAGTGTCCCGGAAGCCCGGGAATTATGTCATGAGTTGATATAACCCTATTTAACTCAACGTGACACCTTAATATATCATAAATGACCATAAACAATGTTTATAAACACTTGGAACTCGTTGGAACAACTTATTTACCAAAATATCCTTAAAGCACAAAAACACATTCTCGGGTGCCGTAAAAACGCGTTCTACGCTATTACCTTGAAGTTTTTGAGGAGCCACGAGTTGGGAATCTTAAATGGGGATGAAATGACCATATTAATCAATCAAATCCAGTGCTAAATCCATAGCACTAATAGGGCCGAAAATTTGGTCAAAAAGTACTATAAAATTCAACATTTACCTTAGTAACTTTCATCTTTTACCTTGGTATAAATGTACCAAATAAATGTTGTAACCTATAACATGTTACAATATGATCTTAATGTAATATAATGTGACAAAAACCAAGTTAAAAATAAACACCACCTGGTCACTCATGTGGCCGAATTTTGTAGACATTAAACAAAGATTTTGCTTTTGTAAAGTCATGGAATATGATGACTCATCCTCCCACATGCTATGTGACATTATGACAAGAGAATATTAGTCTAAGCTGGTCCTCTCATTACTGAAAATTGCCCGGCCCGGGAAAAAGCCCGATAGGCCTGAATCCGACGGGCTGTCTGGGCGGGCATTGACAAAAAAATGAGCCCGAATAAAAAACTGGGCCGGGCCGCGGCAAATTTTCAAGCCCGCGGGCTGAGCCCGCCCGACCCGGTTTTCAATATTATTTATTATTTTAAAAAAATATATTTAAATTAATATATACATATATTATTTTTCTATAATACATATATCAAAATTATATTAATATAATATAAAATTTTACTCAAATTTCTATATATAATAACAATTTTGAAATTAAATATATATATATATTTAAAAATTTAAATTCAAAGAATATAAATAATTAAATAACCAGGTCGGGCGGGCCAGGTACCGGCAGAGCCGGAAAAAAACCGGGCCTAGCCCGGCCCGGCCCGAAAATATAAAAAACCGGGCTTGGTCTCCAGGAGCAGGCCCGACGGGCCCAAAAAATCTCTTTGGCCCGGCCCGCCCGCCCGGATGATCACCTCTACCGAAAATCTGCACAAAGAGACAAGGTGATTAGCTTTTGTAAAGTCATGGGATTAAATACAAGTCTAGATCTAGATCTATACATGTGCAATTAAAAAAACCAAGCAGCCCATTCCCAGCATCATTACCGTGAGAGACTTCAAGGAAAAAGGAGTTTGCTTGCTGTATAAAAATCAAAGTAAAGCATCTACCTAATTAAGCTTGATTCCATGTCTCCAATAAACTAATTCAAGAGGCTATCTTCAGCCTTAATGCCGTGAGCCTACAAGGAAAAACAAGACCAAATCAACATATAAAATTCTAAAGAGACAAGCTTACCTACCTTGCCTTGTCACCTTGTTTCAAGTGGCACACAAGGTCATACTTTTCCTCATTCATGTGGCCGAAAGTACTAGTTGATTGAGAGACTTTTGGAGCCAATAATAAAAGCTAATCAATTAAGGAAAAGCTTACCTGACATGCCTAACCAAGTTGATCAATAAACAAAGCCAAATCAGATTTTCAATTCCCATCTCCTTATACAATTCGGAGACTTCATTCTCATCTCCTTGCTATCCCTTGGCCGAAAATTGGTAAGACTCTCCTCTCTTTTATATCTTCCATAGTCATCACTAGTACAAAAAAGCCTATTTCGGCGGTTGTACCCACAACCGCCGAAATAGGGCCCCGAAAAATTCTCTGTGTAAAAAAAGACACCTATTTCGGCGGTTCCTAATAGGTCCCCAAAAAAATCTCTGTGCAAAAAAAACCACCTATTTCGGCGGTTCCTAGCTAGGAACCGCCGAAATAAGGTCGTCCCGAAATACGCGCTTTCAATTTTTCATAATCCCGGTTTTTTTAGTCTATTTCGGCGGTTCATAGCTAAGAACTGCCGAAATAGATGAAAATTTTTAAAATTCGCGCCTCTCTCCGCCTTTTTTTCTCATGTTTTCTCTCTCTCTCTCTCTCTCTCTCTCTTTATTTTCTTCATTTCTACGCCTCCGCTCCCCCTTTATTCTCTTCTTGCTTCTGCTCCTCTGCCTCCCCCCTTCATTCTCTTCTTGTTCTGCGCCTCCACTCCCCCTCTATTCTCTTCTTGTGTCTGCTCCTCTGCCTCCCCCCTTCATTCTCTTCTTGTTTTGCTCCTCCGAACTGGTAATATATTCAAACTTAACTTATTAATGCATACATGCTCTGTGCGTTTTCATTCTCTTGTTTATGTCTGCAAATATATTCATTCTCTTCACTATAGGTAATTTTACAACTGGAGAACAAGGAAACATGCTCTGCGCCTCATGGTAATTCTGCAACCTGAACTGGCGAAAAAGGAACATGCTCTGCTGCGCCTACAATCTCTTTACTCATGGTAATTTTGCAACTGGAGAACAAGGAACATGCTATGCGCGCATCTCTTCTCCGCGCCTCTGTAATTTTGCAACCGAAACTGGAGAAATGAACATCTTTGCGCCTCTGAAAATTTGCAACCCGAACTAGCGAGGTTGAAGACGGGGCTACAGTAACAATTTTTTTTTTAAATTACACCTATTTCGGCGGTTGTTAGCTAGGAACCGCCGAAATAGGTGTGTTTTTTTTGTTCTAAAAACAGGCCTATTTCGGCGGTTGTTACCTAGGAACCACCGAAATAGGTTTGCACACCTATTTCGGCGGCCTCCATTTCTACGGTTCAAAACCACCGAAATAGACCCTGAACAACCGCAGAAATAGGCTGTTTTTCTACTAGTGCATCTTCTTCTTGTGAGCTTCAAGCTCCATTAATAGAGATTTAACCTTACACTCCATTTTTGTGTCAAATTCCTAGCAACTTCCATCAAGTGTTGAAGCAAAATTCATCCTAGTTCTAAGGTAAGAAGTCGGCTGCATTAGAACACCAAGAGAGTCACCTTGATTCAACAACAACTCAAGGGACAAACAAGATCAAGTTAAGGTATAGTTCTTGTTTGAAAATCCTAGTAAATACCTAAGCATATGTCCAAAAATTCTGTCTTCTGAATCAATGTTTCCTTCATCATTTCAAGAAGGAAACTTAGGTCTCCAATCATCCTTGGGTGTGTCGAAAATTCCTTGACAAACTATCTAAGGTAAACTCTTATAAACTACACCAAATCTTACTTAGAAATCCTTATTAGAAGTCTAACTCTTGGATCTCCTAAATCCATGTATGGAGGCCGAAAATTCTACATCAATATACCATTGGAAGAGCTTGGAATTCAAGAGGAAATCAAGTGCAAGAATCACCTTGATTTTAAGAGTAAGTTTCTATAATTAGATCTATTTAGTTTAAGCTTGATTTAAGCTTCAAACTTTGGTACAAACTTATGTACAACCCTTAATTAAATTAAAGCCGAAAACTATAGGTTATATTACCAAGAAAATAAGTTATAACATACAAGGTAAGATTATTACCTTAAGATATAATTTTTGGGTCATAAAAATTAAATAAGATACATAAGTTGTTAAGCCGAATTGTCTAGGACAAAATTGGTTTATTTTGAGCTTATAATCATTCTAAGTCATTAGCATATTTTTTAGAAGTGTTATATGGCTTATATGCATTTATATATACTTATTATAAGACATAAATCAAGTTTTAAAACCATATGGTAAGTTATTATTAAAACCAAGAATAAAATAGTTCATTTAGTGATTTTTGAAGAATATAAGTATATTAACTTATACTATAAATTTTGGGTATATTAAAAATAGCTACAAGTATTTAAATGGCTAGTTTATTAAGTTATGTAGCTAAATTGTAAATTTTGAAAAGTTTGGGGTACTATATTAATTGCAGAAAGTTAAAGGTGTTATCGGCATAATTATGATATAATATAAGGTAGGAATTAATGTTATGAATTTTGGGGAATTTAGACAAGTGTTTAAGTATTTAAACAACATTTTATAAAGTTTTTGGGCTATTTTGTAATTTCTGGAAAATTTAGAGTAAAACCGAATTACATCATATTTTCTGGGTATATTAAAGTATTAATTATGAAATTAGGCTTAGGTCAAAGTGTTGACCAAAAACTTTGGGTTAAAATGATTTATGACATAAAATATTAAGTTTGTAAAAGTTTTGGGTGAATATGTAATTATAAAAGTTTATATGTAAAACCGATTTTGATATAGGTCGAAATCATAAATTGTAGAAATATAAGTGTCCACTTGGTTATTAAGGAATTAAATATTAAAACTATACTTTATAAGTTAATATGTAACTTATATAAAGTTTTTGGGGTTAAAATGCAATGATAGGAAAATAATTGCCAAACCAAAATTTATGTGGCTATTTAGTAATTTACGAAAGTTAGTGTGTTCACTTTATAAATACCGAATTTATAAGGTTGGTTTTGTGATTTAATAAAGTAAGGAATTAAAACTAAGTAATATAATGTATTTTGGAGTATAATGTAAAGTTTATAAAGTAATTGTTGTTATAATAAAAAAACCGAATTGTATTAATATATAGAATAAGTGAAAACAATTATGAGTATATAATTAATGAGATGAAGATATACTATAAGGTGGAAATTCATTATCACATGTAGATGCTACATAAAATAACGAACTGATAACTACCTCGAACCACTGTCCAATAACTGGAGAAATTAAAGAACATACGGGGTTAGCATACCACGGGTATTAGTTCTGTATCAACTATACTGTAATAGTTAGCGCTAGTCGTATTAACGTTACCCGGTATTTACATGTACGTATAACAACGTTACGGGGGAAAGCTACTGAGCGTGTACTGTCATACTAAACAACTTTCACGGTGAATGATATGTTAATTGTGTGGTCTGAATGTCCTAAGGATTTTCCTGAGGTCCAGACGTTGTGTATTTAATTGTTAAGGGCGATATCTGTGATTTATGTATATGATCTTGTAAATTGTATTGCTCGACACCATCGCGTTTTATTTTATGCGAACGTCTTATGACTGAGTAGTTAATGATGCTAAGTGCCCTTTTACTTGCTCTCATTGCCTCATGGGTGTTGAATTAGAGTTGGGAAACTCCATGGCCTTGGTCAGTTTCCAAGTGAGGAGAAGGGAGGAAGAGAAAAGAAGAGGCTTGAAAGAAGAAGTTCAAGAGTTGAAGGTAAATAACTACCTTAATAACTATTTTGATTTCTTTAGAATTATGGGATGGGAAATGTAACACCCCTAATCCTAATCTCGTAATATCGCAAGTCGTAGCATAAACAAAAACATAATTCACAGCGGAATATAAAACTAACTATCGTTTGGTGTTACACGCCGTCACTCACCCATGTGAGTAACAAGGCAACCTTATTCCATCAATCAACTCTAACTCTCCACCGCTGTGATGACCAGATACTGAGCAATCTTAAAGTTACAATCCAAATCCAAAACCACATAAGTGAGCAACTAACCCAATACAACAGAACTCCATAATACAGTACATAATCAGACTAAAAGGTGTCTTATTGAAAATATGTCAACTACCCTGCGTCCCGCACTTCGGCTTCGTGACTCCGTTCAGTAACCTGAAATGTTTGGCCCACTGAAGGGCTCGGCAAACTATATGCTGGTATGCTAAATGTAGTCTTAAATCATTTGGATCCCTTAAGTCGTTTAGCCATCTTGATATTAGATTCATTACATGTTGTACCGGTTTACAATAATAGTAATAACTGTAAATGTTCAAATAAACACACCACAGTTCACCCAACAATATCATCACATAATCAGTAAACAATAACCAATAACCAAACAAGATACGCGTATTAGTTAACCGTTCTTGTTACTTGGCCTTATGGCCCTTATCCTTTTAGCCATCCACTTAAACCTTCCAATTAATTTCCACCTCGGGCGTCATGTTAGGACAACCCTTAATAACTTGTTAATGGACAGTGGTCCCCTGGGTCCCAAATGAATGGAACCATTTGCCAGCTGGCCCTTTGGCCCTGGTCTACTTATTTGCCTTAAGGCGTCCAATTCGGCCGAAGCCTGCACCAACAGTAGTGCCCTCTGCCATCATCGAGTGTGGACGATGGATTCGCTTGAGTGACTCTTGATAGTAGTCCCTCGTAGTGATCACGCTGCACAACCAGGTAGTCGAAACTAGATGAATTCCTCTCTTTCAAATCCTTATGTAACTTAGTCCTTTAATCAATGACATGAGATCCAATCCTTAAGTTTAAGACTATGACATTTGACCGTCTGTTAGGTTCTCGTAATACCTAAAGGTCATCTAGTCTTGTTTCGAGTTTAGATGTATAAACTTTCAGTCTAAATTGCAAAGGGGGTGTTTAAAGCTCAAATTTAGGGATTTACCTTTAAACACTAGAATTGCCTTTGGCCATGAATTAAAAGGAGCTCCAATCCACCATTGGAGACTTGAAATGTAGCTCAAACAAATAAAGAGCGCTAGTCATTAAAAGAGCCAAAATCGGCCAAGGCAAAGAAGTGGAGAAAATGAGTTTTTCTCTTGAATCTTTTTACCTTAAACGAAAGAGGAGGCTCCAAGCTTCAAGGGAATGTAATTTTTTCTTCAAATGGTCAAAACCCATGGAGATAAACTTCACCCTTTTGAAATTTTGGAAAGAGAGAAATGTAGCTCTTGTTGAGGGGAAGAAGAATATGTAGTTAGATTTTCATTTGGAGCACTAATGTGGATTGAGCATGGAGGGAAAGAGGAGCAACCATTGAAGCTCTTTGTTGCAGCTCAAAATCGCCAGAGGTAGGGGAAGGGGAGTGCTCACGGTGGAAAGAAGAAAAGAGAAGGAGAGAGAAGAGGGAAATGAGAGGAAAGAGGGAGGAAAGGTAATTTAATACCTTTTTGCTTTATTGACTTTTCTTTTCTTTTCTAGCTAGGTGTGAGTGTGTGAGTGGCTGATTAATACCTTAAAAACCGGCCCCCACATATGCATATGAGCTGGAGTGTTTTTCGTCTTTTACAAAAAACGCTCGTTAAGTTACCCGGTTTGGCACTATTCACTAACCGGGCCCGTTTTTCAGATTTTTCTCGTTTCTTTGATTTTAATGGTTCTTAAGTTTCCATTAATGTTTAATTATAGTTATATAGTCAACCATAATTTTTACGGGTCTGTTTGACTGCCTAAATTCAAGTTTTCGGGTTTTACCAAAAAACGTGCGCTAAAGCTTTATTAGCGTTTTTAATTCATTTTATGGATCCGTTTTCTTCGGGAATCGTTCCCGTATATTAATTAGGCCTAACTAAGCCTTGGGAATCCATCTAGGACCCTAACCGAGGTCGTATTCCTTTTATGCTTGTGTAACGCTCAATTTTGCGTTTTTCGCTTTTTAAGCGTTTTCTCATTTCTTTTGGCTTTATTTTCTTCACCAAAATTCTTTAGGCACTATTAGGCCCTTAAACACCATATTATAATTATTTAATCACCATACTTAGGTTCGGGGTATTTCAAAAAATAACTAAATGAATCATTGTAAATATTTTATTTAAGATAAAAACATCTAACATATTTGCTCATACATAAATTGTTAAGTTTAAATTTTTATTTAAGTATATGTTACTCATAAATTTTAATTCTTAAAGTATTTATTTAAATTATACAATGAAACAACGATGATGAGTTAAGTGGTGGAGAGAATGATGGAAAATGAAGGAAAAGGAATACTATTCCCCATGATTTTAGGGGGAATGGGTAAGAAGGGAATTGGGGGTTTTCAAAACTGAAAAGAGGGGAAAGATAATCATTAAAAATTAAAAACAAACCATCACAAAGGGAATGATTCCTTTTCCCTTTCTTAATTACCCCAAGTGAACACACCATTAGTATTCTATAGAAATAGTTATTATTTTATTTTTTAAACAAATTTGATAATTTGTTTTTTAAGTATTGTTTCTATTTTCAAACCCAAAAGGATATAAAGTCTGTTTTTTACCTTAATTTTTGTTCTTTAAAAAGTATCTATACTTAGAATAGTAGGGAATAAAATATAACCAGTTAGCTCAATGAATTGTACTTATAACCTGAGATCATAAAGGCATATAAAATTGACCCTATAAATTAAATTTATAATTTACCCACCGAGTATTTGCATACACTAGCATTCATTAGCGGTCACTTTGCTCTTGATTTTGATGTTTGGAATCATCTTCATTCTCTTTATCATTATGTTAGCTCGTAGGTCACTCGTCTTTAATTTGGCTTCATGTTGTGGTTGTTGGTACACTATTGGGAGCCTGACGTCTAGTCTCTTATGGGTGCTCCACAAGATAGTTGATCGATAGGTACCTAGTTTGTCCAGGAAGGTGTGTGTTTCCTTGGTTTTTACCTCCTAATGTTCGGGATTCAGCATTGGTCTCCATTCTTATTGACATAAATTCTTTCTCTTGGCGGGAGAGTTTGATTCAACAGTGGTTTCTTTAGGAGGATGATGATGCTATGCTTTAGCTACGCTGGTTGCGAATGACCGTCATGTTGATTGTTGGACTTGGAGGCTCACTAAAATCAGGTGATTTTAGTGTGTGGTTAGCTGATTATACCATACAGAGTAGTAAGTCAGAAATTCCTTCGAGATCAAGGTCTAGTTCTTTGGGGCTTGCATTACATCGTGTTGGGAAGTGTAAGCTTCTTCCTCGAGTTAGGATCTTTGCATGGAAGTGATGCATGGCGTTTTGCCATGTCATGCAGTTCTACAGTATCGATGTGGAGCATCAATTGATCCGTCTTGCACTTGTGGAGTGTTTGAGTCTTTGTTTCATGTTGAGAGGACGTGGATCTATGGGAGAATGAGACTCTTGAGCCGCCTGATGGCATTGATTCAGATCTGGCTTTTCGTGATTGGTTTCTTCATGTTTGGCTCCATGCTAATCTTCCAAAGCTAAATTATCTTATCTTCGTTCTATGGAAAATTTGGTATTTGACATGTCAGGTTGTTCATGGAAAGGTGAACAACATGGTTTGGGGATTGTGCCAAGTTAAAAGTTTCCTTCAGAAGGCGGGAATCGTTTCAAGAAATGTGCGGGACAGAGAGGACTTGTGAGGGTGTGTGGCTATCTATGTTGATGAGAGCTACACTTCCTCACATTTTGGATTGGGTGTGTCATGCAAGGGATCGGGAGGTGAAGTTGTAGGTGCGGCATTGAAGGGTGGAGCTATGGGTTGATCACTAGGGGAGGTGAAGGCAAGGGCTTTGGAGTTCAGTGTGAATTGCGCACTACAAGTGAAGTGAGCAAATGTTTGTTTCATTTATGATTGTAAATCAAACATATATTACATTAATGGAATTGGGGTTGTGCATGGTGATGTTCAATTTATTTTGGATAGGTTATCTCTTGTGGTGACTGATTTTGATCAAGCTAATTTTGTGTATGTGCCTTGGGCTGAAAATATAGGTGCACATATGTTATCTAGATTAGGAATGGTGAATGTGGAGGAAAAGATTTGGATTAATGATGTTGATCTATATGCTGTTAATATTTGTTATTAAGTCTAACGGTATTATATTGTTCCAAAGAAAAAGAAAAGAAAATACCCTCAGAATATGGTAAACTAGACCTTATGTTGTATTGGCCATTGAAGCTAGTCTTTTGGGATTTTATCACTTCTTCAGAATTGCACAACAACCACAGAATCCGAAGGTTCAACACAAATGGATTGTTGACAATAATGTTATTGTTACGGAATAATCCGCCTACTGGAAGCATTTAGTTGCGATACTAGACTTGCGGAGTTGAGGTCCTTGAGGATCGTCAAAAACAACTATGAGCATAGACCAGTGAAATACCCCAAAACTTTGTGTGTTAATTAATTATGTAATTATGATTTTCTAAGGCTAATTAAGTCCTTAAGAACAATGGTGAAGAAAGAGAAACCAAAGAAATAAGAAAACGCGCAAAACGCGCAAAACATGAAAACTCATACTTAAATTATTTTAGGAGGTATATAACCTTAAATAGGGTTATAAATATATTTTTATACCCTAATTACACATTAAGAACATGTGGGAAAAATTCCCGAAGAAAACGGATCCAAATAATGGATTAAAACGCTAACGGAGTTTTAAAACGCGTTTTTCGAGGAAACCCGAAAACACGACTTTATATAGTCAAACGACCCTGTAAAAATTATAGTTGATTATATAACTATAATTAAACATTAATGGGAGCTTAATAACCATTAAAATTAAAGAAACAAGAAAAATCCGGAAAACAGGCCCGAATTAATAAATAGTGTAAAAACGGGAATTTATGGGGTGTAAACTGTAATAAAAGTAAAGTACCCTCCTTCATTGTAAAATAAAAATTTGATTCCCCCATCTCCATTGTGTCATACGTTTGCCCTTCTCTTATATCTATTGCCTTACTTTACAAAAAAAAGTAATAAAGTAACTAAAGTACATATTCACCTTTTTACACTCTCTCTCTTCTATTCCTTCTTCCTCTCACGTTTTCCCTCTTCCTCCCAGAGCTCTCTCTGTTCTCTTTCTCTTCCTGGCGATTTTACAGACCCCATGGCTGTTCTTCTTCCTCCATTTCCTTCTACTTGCCCAAGCTCCTACAAAGCTCCAAATCCAAAAATAATTGCATATTTGAACTCCTCTCGCCAAGGGCTTCCATCCTCTCTTTTCAAAATCTCAAAACCATGAAGTTGACTTCCATGGGTGTTACCCATTTGAAGAGAAAATCCCATTGCAAGGAACTAGGTTGCCTCCTCTTTGATCCAAGGTAAGAAAAGCTAAAAGAAAAACTCATTTTTCTCTCCATCTTAAACCTAGCCGATTTTGCCCTCCTAATGCCTTGACTTATTCTTGTTTTGTAGCATTGATTCAAGTCTCCAATGGAGGATTGAAGCCCTCCTTTGATTCATGATTGAAAACCAATTCTAGGGTTTCAAGAGGTAATCCCTTAATTAGTGCTTTAAGCACCCTTCCTTGTGCTAGCTTAGTTAATGTGTCTAAGTGATTTTACTTAGCCCATTCGTTATTGAATGTTGGTCTAGAGTGTGGGCAATGACAATGCCATGGCCGAAAATCAAGAGAAGAGAAGGAAGAGATGTAAAAGAGAAATCTATGAATTTAAGGTAAATAATCTACCTTAATGTATACTCTCATTGTTATGGAATTTTGGGTTGGGTAATTAATTGAATGAACTAAAAGTTGGTGTTGGAAAAGTGTTTGATTGAGCTGAGAGGGAATTGTTAGTTATGTTTTATGCATTGTGAAGGAATGTTTGAGTTAAGGGCCTTCAAGCCAAGTAATGCAAGATTGTGTATTATGTGGTGATTGATGAGTTATGAATGAAATGTGTGCTGTTAAAACCCACTAAGGGTTTGGATAGTTGATTTGTAAATGTTTTTGGGATTAGGTGATGAAGATGATGAATTTGGATGTGTTAGTGTAGTAACGAAGTTATGGCGAAATTCCGATAGAAATCTAAGTGAATTAGGTGTTGTTATGAGTTTGGAGGGCCTAAGGCTACCTAGGAGTGAAAAGGAATTTCTTTGAGTTAATTAAACACCTTGAAGTGTTGGTTGAATAAGGATGAGAGGTTAGGCAAAAATCTGTAGCAAGGATGATGTTTGAGAGTTTTGGGTTGCTAGAAATGAACTTGAGTGTGTAGCTTGTGAAACAATGAATGAGATTAGGAAATAGAGATGAATGTGGTATGGTCAAATGGTAAGGAGAAGGCTAAGAGTTGTCATGGGAATGTTTTGAGAGTGCACTGATGTGCAAATTGTGCAGAGAATGAAAAATGTGAAGTTGAAATTGTAGAATTGGAGCAAGAGTTTGACCAACGATTTGAGGAGGTTTTAAGTGTTTTTAAGGTGTTTAAAACATGTAGAAAAAATTTGAAAAGATTAGGTATGAATTAGGGGTTGAAAACTGCTCAAAAACTGTCAAATTAAACACCTACAGACTTGGTCTGGGTTTGTAAACAAGTACACAAACCCGGACCACCCTTAAAACATGGCAGAAACGAATTCCAGCATGTGGTCCGGGTTTGTATCCAAGTACACAGACCCGGACCAAGGCAATTTCTTGACAGAATGTAAAATTCAGGATTGGTCCGGGTTTGTAACCTCGGACACAAACCCGGACCAGCCCAAAAATGCTCCAAAATGTGTTTTTAAGTGTTGTTATGATGGGAAAGTGAATGGTAATGGTTTTAGATGATGATTAGGCCTTGTTTGGTTACTTTTAAAGGCCATTGGAAGTATAAACAAGTGTGAGAGTGAATGTGTAAGTTGTGAACTTAAGATCACATAAATAAGTTAAGGATAGCGGGACAACGGAGTTAAGTACGGGAGTAATAGAAGTTTACATACCATAAGATTTTGTTGTTAATAAAACATTTGAATAATAATACCAGTTGTTCGGAAACTACCCGAGGAGCGTGAGGTGACGCGTTGGAGTAAATCCTCGGGAACACGGTAGAGTAACCCATGGTGTAAGGTATGGTTTTCTTGCAACCTGTGTCCTACCGGGTTACACCGGCTTGTATGCCAATATGTTTTTCTGGATGTTTACGACCTTATAAGATAAGACATGTAATGAGTTTACAGTAATTCAATTATGTGGCGTACTTTGTTCCGATACCGTTTAACCTCGAATACATGTTAAACTGTAGTTAACCGACCTTAGGATCACATAAGAGATTGGTATTCGAATTTAAACGTCCCAACCTACGGGAATGTTCTAACTACGGCTATCCGTGCATTATTTGTGTAATGTGGTTGTGTGCGATATGTGTTACTGTTTTTAGTATGTCGTTATTTAACGATTGTTGTTGTTCATGTATGTCGAATGGTATGTTACCTCCCTTGTTTGTTTATCTAAGTTTGTAACACCATATGGTGTCATGATGTGATAAGTTCCATAAGGGAACTTCTAACTAATATATATATTATGGGGGTGAGGAATCTGGGGCGTCCCGGTCGTGCACGTGTGTTTGGGAGTTGATATCTATATGTGACTTAACTCCCTCTCTGTTTTGGTTGTCTTTCCTTCTTGGATTACAATCACCCACAAGTCTAATAAGAGGCTTTCCTACCTTGATTATTATTCGGGGCTAGGGGGATATGTGTATGGTGTGACCGGGCCTAAATTGTGGCCAACACATCTAAGTAAAGTAAATGTGTACGATGTGTTCGGACCTATATTTTATTCGACACATCTTAAGTTAAGTGTACGTTCTCTAAGAAGAACGGTGTTACGTTGCATATGTGTTATTACGTGATGTGTAATGTCATGTTGTGTATGTTGATCACCGAAATCAACCCCATATTAATATAAGAAGTAAATAGTTGTAACCCGATCAAATGGGTGAGTGTTGTCTAATAAGAATTTAGTTCCATTAAGGTAGAGACCCTCAAGGGTCAGGGAACACAATAACTCGATCTAACAAGTGTAGATGTGTTAACCTTCTCGGTTGTATCCTATTGTTTGGATATGTGTGATCTAAAGCACAATGTGTGTTTATAGTATTTCTTGCATGCTCTAAATGAAAATCAATTGCATGCCCACACGACAATTAGTTTGCGTGACCCGGTAGTATGCGGGCTGCACGATTACCATACCAGCAAAGGTGCTGAGCCCCTTTGGGGGCCCCCATTACTTTTCAGGTACAAAGAAGCTGCCCTTCGTTCGAGAGTAGGATGGGAATGGCGGAGCATGGGTAGTGTATGATGTGTTAGGTGTATTGTTAGTAAAGTGAGACCGAACTTGTTATCGGTAATGAATTGTAATAGACTCGGTACAGTTGGATTATAATTGTATTGGTTTTCAGTTTAGAAATGGATTGTAATGTAAAGTGTAGTGCTCGGTAATCTAGTCCATCAGACCGGTACACTGTGTAAGTATTAGCCTTGTTAGCCACGTGGTTGGCTAACGGCGTGTAACACCGCCCCCCTTTGATTAGTGTTTATGATGTGATTTCCGCTGCTAAGGGTTGTTAAGTACATTGTTTATAGTTGGGGTGTTACAAAAAGTGGTATCAGGATGACTGGAAATACCGAGCTTAAGAAGTATCGAGTTAGGAATTTAAGATTTGGGCTTAAGGGTTGAGTGATAGCGTGAGAGATACGCAAGTTAGGAACTACTAGTGAGTACTGGAAACCTACAATATCCTTCCCGCCCTCCACAACCCCGTTTTATAACTCGGGAAAGAACGCCAAAGAGATGGAAAGTACTCTCATACTTGGGAAAAACCCGATCTGGCTGTTATAAATTATTTTTGTAAGAACCAAGACCTGTCATACGGTAGACTCCAAGAGCTGGAATCCCGGAGACAGTTCCCGTCTGAACGACGTTAACCGTACTTAACAACGGAGAATTAAAGAATCCTATGCATAGGAGAATGGAATTTCTGGTGGCATGGGTCGACATGCTTAGCAGTCGAGAGAACCATGACTGACCATCAAGAAGGAACACACTAACGGTGGAAAGAAGCGGAAAATGGAGAAGTAACAAAACCCGAGACACATGTCTACGGGACCTCAGTTGTTAGACAATACCACCAATGATACCCTAACTGACTAAGGAACTAGTTAGAAGAGGGTAACTCCAAACCTACACGTCCGAGGGGTTACAACCCCGATTGACATGCCTAGACGGCTCTGAAAATGTTTACGTTACATCTACCAATAGGACTACTATGTAGTGCCTAAACAAAAGTCAGGCCTCGGTAACCACGGCAAATGCGTGGGAACGAGCAGTAAGGAAAAACATCGAGTTAAGTGAATAAGGGCCTTTGGGAATGAAGAGTCGCCCTGATTAATGACTATTATATTACGACCAATGAGAGTCGCTCGGAAGATTTATTATCAAGACTATAAGATCAAAGAAAGAGCCAACAAGGCTATCGAATACGGTAGTGATAAAAGTAGTACCGTAACCAGTACATGTTGAACTGATAGCCAGTTAGCATGGCGCACTTGCCATTGCAAGTGCTGCTATAACGGGGCTATTCGGGAAAATTTTAATGACTATGAAGTACTTAGTAGAGTACCGTATTGTTGAATGAAGTAATTATAGAATCAAGAATTCAAGACTTTGAAGAGTGAAACCTGGAAGGGCTTAGCGACCTAACCATTGTATTTGAGGATATACCAGTCAGCGAGAAGCTAGACTCGGTCAAGGGAGAAGACATTCTAAATACCAAGAATTTTCTTTTTAACCTAACTTTTCTTCTAAACTCAGATTGTTTCAAACCCTTTTTTAAAACCAAATTTCTTCCAAACTCATGTTTATTTCAAGCCTTCTTTTAACTCAAATTTCTCTTAAACCTCAGATTTTCCCCAAAACCCGACCAGAGGACCTACACTGGCCTCAGTGCCACACAGTAGATAAGTTATACCTAGTTCAACTTGGACAACCTTAGAACAATCCTACAACCCGAGGAAAGGAATCCAGTTCGTACTAGATACAGACAGTGGACAAATTTCCCTTATATAGTTGGGAAGCACCAAAGGTGCATTATCATAGAGGCGCGATATAAGAGAGTTGACAACAGAATACTTCACATAGGCGTGTGACGGACACTACGAGTATACGAAAATGAAATGTGGGACGACCGCACTCCGATAGGAGCGTGCGGGCCTGACAGACCTACTTATAGGCTAGTCGGGTAAGTAGCAATGCATCAGTAGGGTGCCCCACATATGTATACGAGTGGAGTATGGGACACGGGGAGTAGTCACTCCATACTCGGCAGCAGTGCAAAAATTAGACTAGAGTAATCGATTACCGAGAACAATGGAAGTAAAGAACACAATGAAGCTAACGAGTCTAAAGGAGTTTGAGAACTTATTCCTGGAAAGGAATAAGAGTTATGGAGTGCAAAGAGCACAAGTTGATGAGTACAGACAATTGACATGTCTCAAGATTTGTAAAGGGAACACAAGGTAGCAGGATGAATACCCGGCTTGAACATAGTAAGGCAGACGCCTAATATGGACACGTTAAGGTCCAATGAACGGGATGGAATTCCCTGAATGATCACCTAGGCTACCAGGGGATAACGATCTTCACTGAAGAGGATATTAAACCCAACCAAGAACAAGGTGGTGTGGTTAATTAAACATACCCATAAGTACAAGCCAGATGTAGTGGCATAACTTAGCAACACCCAGGAGCAATCCTTGAAGGGTGTTTGGGTCAACAATTGTTGAGCGAAATATCGTGATAGAAAAACAAGAGTTGAAACGAATATTCGGTTTAAACACTAAAGGGAATCCACTTAACAGTAGAACCCCAAATCGCCAAAGAGGCAACTTGACATTCCTAAGGGGCCTCCCATGAAAGGAAGCGGTGATGCAACGACCCTATAGGGAGTCCATAATCGCCTAAGCCATGTGATGAGATACAGAGAAGTAAAATTTGTGTGAACGACCTACAATGAGCAGAGCTCGAGGTAATGAGGCTTATGAGCCATAAACCAAATGCGCTACATAAATTTAAATGATTGCAAAGCCTAGATAAACTCGTAAGGAGTATCACCGGTAATAGCGCCAGTAAGAAGAGTTTGTGTTATACATGTAATTAGAGCAAAGAACGAACCACTGCTTTAAGAGTGGGGATACCTCGCGATATTGTGAGACCGCTGGGGCGGTAATTGTGTTAACCTTTAGGATGTATGTGGAAGTCTGATCATGTGGTTATTGCCAAGAATTATTTGAATAATAATAGTACAAAAAGGAAGCTCACATGGCAATTGTGGAAAACCGGTGGGGTATTCAGCTTAGTGGCAACCACCATATGTGTATAATGCGAAATGTAGGTTGAACAATGCTCAAGGAGCATGAAGACTTGAAGAACAGTGTATTCAGTAAATGGTGAACCACAATATAAGTGGTGGAAAGTACATGAGCGAGAACTAACATGGTAGCGAACGCTATGTAAGTCGATGTTGCATAATGAGTAAGGACACGGTGCGCAGTAAGCAACCGTTGTACGAGTATGGTTAAACGATGATATGGAGGACAACTGGAGTCACGAACTAGACCTAGTGGTTATGGAAAACAAGAGAGTGCGAACGGAATGGGCAATAGAGCCAGTAATCTGCACCATGTGACGGAAGACCTCAAAGAGAAGGCCTTGTTTGTTCCTACTGCAACTGCATAAGGAACTGGAAGTGTATTCCTAGTGGATCTACTTGATAAGGAATCAATAAGCTTTGGGACAAGAATACCCAGGGGCGGAGTCAGAAAAATTTCTTAAGGGGGGCGAGAATTATTTTAATAATATAATTAATATTTTAAAATTAATTAATTTTTAATTAATATAATATTTCAAATATATATAATTTATTTTAAAATTGATATTAAATATATTTTAACATAAAAATTACATTAAAATGAAATATATAAATTAATAAATAAAAAAGTTTGTTTTATATTTATTATTTCTGGTTTCAAACACAAGTATACAAAATTACAAGTTAATGTCAATAATATAAAACAGTACTTCTAAACTAGTAGTTTTTCTCTAAAAACTTCTTCTAAAAATTATTTTAGGTAATTTGATATTATTTTAATATACAAAATTTGTAACAAAAAACTAAAACACTTGTATTATGGATAGGGGTACATGATTACTAAGACTGACATAATAATAAGGTTTACTTTAGACTATATTGCTAAAATAAAAGTATTAAGAGTTTCTTATCTACTGTAGACTAAATATGATTTTTTGCAATATAATTCTAGAACAAATATTATATATTAATAGAAATAAATTGATAACAAATATAATTTAGTGATATCATAGTGATATTTTACAAAATGTTATAGGGCGAGCAAATATCTAATAACAAAATAAACTATACAACAAAAAACAAAAACTGATTTCAGCATGTACCCGAGGGAGTTGGGGGGGGGGGCAAACACCCACCGCCCCCCTTGTCTCCACCTCTGAGAATACCCAATTGCTAACTAACCAACCCGTACTGGATACGGACATCGTGAATATAACGCTAGTCGGTCAAGCGAAGACCTAGAAACAAAACCGTTGGACGTACCAACCGTCACAGCTGGTGAACCCCACCGCAACAAAAGCGGAAAGACAGTTATAATGTTATAAGGACCAATGCATAGAAAATGCAAGGTCGTACAATGAAGGAGTAAGCGTACAACACTAAGTGTGAAGGCAGGATTTCAAAAAGAATAATTAGTAATCAGTGACTACAGTAGCACTGAATACGAAACATAGGTATGGTATATACCCCAAGTGTGGAAACGACAGAGGGAGCACTACGTATTAGGTAGTAGCTCAACCTCAACTGACAGTAAGTCGGAAGAATCAACAAAGATACTTACCTGTATACACAATGAATTACCAGGAAACTGAATAGAAAATTTGTAACTCATCGAATTCGCACACGGTAAGAGATACCACACGTCGATTGAGAAACCGTTATTCCCAAGATAGAAGGGATAAATGGGAGATGTACAACACATCAAGAATAAAAAAAAGGGCTAACTAAGCCTAAAGTTATCAGAGTGGCGCAGCAGAAGCTAGTAAGTCATGATTCAAAGTTGAATATACCTAGTGAATACGAGTAAACGGCGAAGTGTCTATGTGAATATACCTAGAAGCCTCACAGGCCAGAACCGAAACCGGTTATGAGTTAGACAAACTCCAATGAGAATTCTGGATACAGGGACTTACCGTCAATATGGTTAAGGTCCTCTGACCGAAACGCATTGTAAAATAAACCACGTGGAAGTTAAAATACTTTATGACGACGGAACATCTTAAACCAATGTTAAGTAATAACATATGGTCGATTACGCGGGCGTAATCCCCTTTTAAGGGGGTAGAGCGCAAAAATGCTTAGTGAACGTTTACGTACAAGTGTACGTGAACGATGTTGTGTATAACACAAAATAATTTGTTATGATGTTGTGTATAAGACAAAATACTTTGTTCTGATGATTGGTGCATATGGTACATGAACATACGTATTCATTCATGGTTTTAATTGTGGTAGTTGCACACAAAAGATGCGAATACCATTGTTATAAGTGGTGTGTGAATACAAGTGTATGGGAGTAGAGAAACTCCCGTGGAACTAAAACCCCAATAGTATATGTTTATTTGAGACAATATAGTAATGTGTATTGTGATTTTGATAAAAAAAATATATACATACATATACATAGTATTGTGAATTGTGATTTTGATAAAATATATATTGGATAACTCTTGAAGCTCCCTATAAGCGGTCACAAATAATCACGTTAAGAATAAGATGCAATTAGCATAATTTGGATTTGGAGTTGTATTGCGTTTTCAAAAAGAATTTTTGATTGGTATTTTCAAATTTTCAATTGGTACTTTAAAAATTCCAGTGGGTATTTTCAAGACTTCAATTAATATTTCCAAGATTCTTAAATGGTATTTTCAAAGGAAGGATTTCTTTTACTTGACCTTGTAAAAAAGATTTTCAATTAGTACTTTTCCAATAAAGGATTTCGTTCTACTTAACCCCATAAAGAATATTTTTGTATTACTTGCTCACGAGCTGAGGACATATGAGCCTTTGTCTTCGGACCGGTGACATGAGAAGTATATGTTAAAAATGTATGTGAAGGTTTTGAATCTTCCAAAGGACCGGGGACCAGGAAGTGTCCATCGCGACCGGTACCTGCGGGATCACAGTTTATGTACTCGACATGGGACTCGAGGACTGTGATGTCCTATAGTCTTTAGACCGAGCCCATGAAGAGATGTAAAAGGTATTTCTGATTGTCATACATGCTAAGACATGTTGTGTGATATGTGTGGTATATGTTATCTAGACCTATGAGTCTGAAGGTCGATGTGTTATCCAGACCTTGGGTCTGAAGGTATGTCATGTGTAATTGATATGTGAGAACTATGTTGTAAAGTAATCCCGGTATTCTAATTAAGGATGCATGGGAAAATTTGGAACTTTGAGGACAAAGTTCTTTTAAGGGGTAGCTTGAACTACCCCAAACCTTTATGTGTAAATTAATTATGTAATTATGATTTTCTAAGGCTAATTAAGTCCTTAAGAACAATGGTGAAGAAAGATAAACCAAAGAAATAAGAAAACGCGCAAAACACGCAAAACGTGAAAACGCGTACTTAAATTATTTTAGGAGGTATATAACCTTAAACAGGGTTATAAATATATTTTTATACCCTAATTACACACTAATAACATGTGGGAAAAATTCCCTAAGAAAACGGATCCAAATAATGGATTAAAACGCTAACGGAGTTTTAAAACACATTTTTCGAGGAAACCCAAAAACGCGACTTTATATAGTCAAACGACCCCGTAAAAATTATAGTTGATTATATAACTATAATTAAACATTAATGGGAGCTTAAGAACCATTAAAATTAAAGAAACGAGAACAATCCGGAAAACAGGCCAGGATTAGTGAATAGTGTAAAAACGGGAATTTATGGGGTGTAAACTGTAATAAAAGTAAAGTACCCTCCTTCATTGTAAAATAAAAATTTGATTCCCCCATCTCCATTGTGCCATACATTTTGACCCTCTCTTATCTCTATTGCCTTACTTTACAAAAAAAGTAATAAACTAAAGTACATATTCACCTTTTTACACTCTCTCTCTTCTATTCCTTCTTCCTCTCATGTTTTCCCTCCTCCTCCCAGAGCTCTCTTTGTTCTCTTTCTCTTCCTGGCGATTTTACAGACCCCATGGTTGTTCTTCTTCCTCCATTTCCTTCTACTTGCCCAAGCTCCTACAAAGCTCCAAATCCAAAAATAATTGCATATTTGAACTCCTCTCACCAAGGGCTTCCATCCTCTCTTTTCAAAATCTAAAATCCATGAAGTTGACTTCCATGGGTGTTACCCATTTGAAGAGAAAATCCCATTGCAAGGAGCTAGGTTGCCTCCTCTTTGATCCAAGGCAAGAAAAGCTAAAAGAAAAACTCATTTTTCTCTCCATCTTAAACCTAGCCGATTTTACCCTCCTAATGCCTTGCCTTCTTCTTGTTTTGGAGCATTGATTCAAGTCTCCAATGGTGGATTGAATCCCTCCTTTGATTCATGGTTGAAAACCAATTCTAGGGTTTCAAGAGGTAATCCCTTAATTAGTGCTTTAAGCACCATTCCTTGTGCTAGCTTAGTTAATGTGTCTAAGTGATTTTACTTAGCCCATTCATTATTGAATGTTGGTCTAGAGTGTGGGCAATGACAATGCCATGGCCGAAAATCAAGAGAAGAGAAGGAAGAGGAGTAAAAGAGAAATCTATGAATTTAAGGTAAATAATCTACCTTAATGTATACTCTCATTGTTTTGAAATTTTGGGTTGGGTAATTAATTGAATGAACTAAAAGTTGGTGTTGGAAAAGTGTTTGATTGAGTTGAGAGGGAATTGTTAGTTACGTTTATGCATTGTGAAGGAATGTTTGAGTTAAGGGCCTTCAAGCCAAGTAATGCAAGATTGTGTATTATGTGGTGATTGATGAGTTGTGAATGAAATGTGTGCTGTTAGAACCCACTAAGGGTTTGGATAGTTGATTTGTAAATGTTTTTGGGATTAGGTGATGAAGATGATGAATTTGGATGTGTTAGTGTAGTAACGAAGTTATGGCGAAATTCCGATAGAAATCTAAGTGAATTAGGTGTTGTTATGAGTTTGGAGGGCCTAAGGCTACCTAGGAGTGAAAAGGAATTTCTTTGAGTTAATTAAACACCTTGAAGTGTTGGTTGAATAAGGATGAGAGGTTAGGCAAAAATCTGTAGCAGGGATGATGTTTGAGAGTTTTGGGTTGCTAGAAATGTGTGTAGCTTGTGAAACAATGAATGAGATTAGGAAATAGAGATGAATGTGCTAGGAATGAATGTGGTATGGTCAAATGGTAAGGAGAAGACTAAGATTTGTCATGGGAATGTTTTGAGAGTGCACTGATGTGCAAATTGTGCAGAGAATGAAAGATGTGAAGTTGAAATTATAGAATTGGAGCAAGAGTTTGACCAACGATTTGAGGAGGTTTTAAGTGTTTTTAAGGTGTTTAAAACATGTAGAAAACATGTGAAAAAATTAGGGAATGATTAGGTATGAATTAGGGGTTGAAAACTGCTCAAAAACTGATAATTTAAACACCTACAGACTTGGTCCGGGTTTGTAAACAAGTACACAAACCCGGACCACCCTTAAAACATGGCAGAAACGAATTCTAGCATGTGGTCCGGGTTTGTATCCAAGTACACAAACCCGGACCAAGGTAATTTCTTGGCAGAATGTAAAATCCGGGATTGGTCCGGGTTTGTAACCCTGGACACAAACCCGGACCAGTCCAAAAATGGTCCAGAATGTGTTTTTAAGTGTTGTAATGATGGGGAAGTGAATGGTAATGGTTTTAGATGATGATTAGGCCTTGTTTGGTGACTTTTAAAGGCCATTGGAAGTATAAACAAGTGTGAGAGTGAATGTGTAAGTTGTGAACTTAAGATCACATAAATAAGTTAAGGATAACGGGACAACGGGGTTAAGTACGGGAGTAATAGAAGTTTACATACCGTAAGATTTTGTTGTTAATAAAACATTTGAATAATAATACCAGTTGTTCGGAAACTACCCGGGGAGCGTGAGGTGACGCGTTGGAGTAAATCCTCGGGAACACGGTAGAGTAACCCATGGTGTAAGGTATGGTTTTCTTGCAACCTGTGTCCTACCGGGTTACACCGGCTTGTATGCCAATATGTTTTTCTGGATGTTTACGACCTTATAAGATAAGACATGTAATAAGTTTACAGTAATTCAATTATGTGGCGTACTTTGTTCCGATACCGTTTAACCTCGAATACGTGTTAAACTGTAGTTAACCGACCTTAGGATCACATAAGAGATCGGTATTCGGATTTAAACGTCCCAACCTACGGGAACGTTCTAACTACGACTATCCGTGCATTATTTGTGTAATGTGGTTGTGTGCGATATGTGTTACCGTTTTTAGTATGTCGTTATTTAACGATTTTTGTTGTTCATGTATGTCGAATGGTATGTTACCTCCCTTGTTTGTTTATCTAAGTTTGTAACACCATATGGTGTCATGATGTGATAAGTTCCATAAGGGAACTTCTAACTAATATATATATTATGGGGGAGTCAGGAATCCGGGGCGTCCCGGTCGTGCACGTGTGTTTGGGAGTTGATATCTATATTTGATTTAACTCCCTCTCTGTTTTGGTTGTCTTTCCTTCTTGGATTACAATCACCCACAAGTCTAATAAGAGGCTTTCATACCTTGATTATTATTCGGGGCTAGGGGGATATGTGTATGGTGTGATCGGGCCTAAATTGTGGCCAACACATCTAAGTAAAGTAAATGTGTACGATGTGTTCGGACCTATATTTTATCCGACACATCTTGAGTTAAGTGTACGTTCTCTAAGAAGAACGGTGTTACGTTGCATATGTGTTATTACGTGATGTGTAATGTCATGTTGTGTATGTTGATCACCGAAATCAACCCCATATTAATATAAGAAGTAAATAGTTGTAACCCGATCAAATGGGTGAGTGTTGTCTAATAAGAATTTAGTTCCATTAAGGTAGAGACCCTCAAGGGTCAGGGAACACAATAACTCGATCTAACAAGTGTAGATGTGTTAACCTTCTCGGTTGTATCCTATTGTTTGGATATGTGTGATCTACAGCACGATGTGTGTTTATAGTATTTCTTGCATGCTCTAAATGAAAATCAACTGCATGCCCACACGACAATTAGTTGTGCGTGGCCCGGTAGTATGCGGGCTGCACGATTACCATACCAGCAAAGGTGTTGAGCCCCTTTGGGGGCCCCCATTACTTTTCAGGTACAAAGAAGTTGCCCTTCGTTCGAGAGTAGGACGGGAATGGCGGAGCATGGGTAGTGTATGATGTGTCAGGTGTATTGTTAGTAAAGTGAGACTGAACTTGTTATCGGTAATGAATTGTAATAGACTCGGTACAGTTGGATTATAATTGTATTGGTTTTCAGTTTAGAAACGGATTATAATGTAAAGTGTAGTGCTCGGTAATCTAGTCCATCAGACCGGTACACTGTGTAAGTATTAGACTTTTTAGCTACGTGGTTAGCTAACGGCGTGTAACACCGCCCCCTTTGATTAGTGTTTATGATGTGATTTCCGTTGCTAAGGGTTGTTAAGTACATTGTTTATAGTTGGGGTGTTACAACCAGGGCGTACGCCACCATGAAGGGAGCAACCGAAAACCAATTGCACCGCTTGGAGTGTGCTAGTGCAGGCAATGCAACAATGTCATGTCTATTTCAATCACAAATATATGCTTACAAATCGCAATAGAAGCGTAGGAGAGTGGATGGCCCCAGATTACTGGTGCAATTGAATAATAGAGCATTTAAGTTACAACAAACTAAGGTACGAAAAACACTTATTTCAGCTTCAACATCCACAGCTGGGACCACTTCCGGTAAACAAGAACAAGACCACTACGCCATTTCTACCAAGATCTCACTGTCCATTAATGAAAGAAACGATGCGCTTCATGTTGGACACGGCTTGCTCGTCGTCGCATTCGAACAAGTGGAAGCAGTGCGGTTTCCCAAGGTTCTCCACCAAGTCCGCCGTCCCACTCCACCCACTCTTCATCAGCGACTCATAGTACGCCTTTCCCGGTCCAAACAAGTGATCCTTCTCCGCCGCAAACACCAGCACCTTTTCACTCCCAATCCTCGCCAAATCCTCCACAGCGGGCTTCATTCTGGGGTCATCCGGTCCCTCGTTCTCCGGACACATATACATCCACATCTCATCATCCGCTTGAATCCCCCCAAAATATGGGTGAATCAGCACAGCACCCACCACCTTAGCCCGACCCGGCAACCCAAACTTCCCAACCCGCACCGTCAGCGTGTGTGTTATATTCCCTCCAGCGCTATCCCCTCCGATGAACATCCGCTGAAAATCCGCGTACTGGTTCAACCATGGATCCACCCCACCGCCCTCCTCTGAGTGGGAAGCGACCCAATTGAGTGCGGCCCATGAGTCGTCGTAGCAGGCGGGTATGGGTCGTGTTGGAAATAGACCGTAATCAACAGAGACGGCGATGATTTTGGCGTTGGTGACGAGGGAAGAGACGTACTTGTCATACTGAGCGCTGAAGGGCGATTGCATCGAGAAGCCTCCCCCGTGGATGTAGAGGAGGACGGGGAGCTTCGTGTCCGGTGGGGTTTGGTTAGGGAGGAAGATCCGGGCGGAGACTGGCGGAGAGGTGGAGATTGTTACGTCTTTGGTGAGGACTGGCGCACCGGACTTCTCGTCGGAGCAAGGTGGGACGATGGTTGGAGTTGGAGGAAGACCTCCTGGACCCTTGAACTGGATCTTATCGTCTTCCAGGACGTAGAAGAATGGGAACTCCTTTTTTACACCCTCCGGTTTGGAGAAGTTGCCGAAGGGGTGCTGGTGATGCTCCATGTTCAGGGACTGATTGCGGTACCTGCGGAGAGAATAAAACTGGAGTAGGTGAAGTGATTTTTTTGAGAATTGAGATTGGTCACCCCTTGGTATTGCAGCTTGTAATTCCTTAACTAGATTCTATGTAGTTACTATATTACCCTCCAATAAGATAAATATCTCTATTGCTACTTGTTCAAGAATCAAATGTGGTCATTGAGTTTCGAAAAAAAAATATATATACACGTTACATTGTAACAAATATAACATATTTCACCATAATCATGTAGTCGCGGTTCAAAGCTCACTCTCTTCTCTTCTTATCCTTTTTTCTCTTTGTTATCATTTTTCCGTCTTCTCTTTCACATTTTGTTTTGCGTAGTAGTACTACTTTTATAGTTTAGATGTTATTTTTACTTAATAGTACTACTTTAGTTCCTAGTTTTCTCTCCGCGATGGAGTTTTTCTGTTTTGTCCAACTTGTTTTAGAATTTTGTGTTTTGTGAGTTTTGAGTGTGTTTTTGGTTCTAGTTTTCCCACCATTAATGTTATTTCAAGAGCTGAAGAGTCTTATCCCTGCTCGGTGGAGCCGATGAATGTCATTCGGTATTGATTGCCGACTATTAACGATAGTAGAGAAGGGATCCACAACAAAGTATACGAAGCCGCAGATGCCGGTGATGGTCGTGGCGCTGGTTCCTGCGCTGGTGGTGGTTCACCAAGATGAAGAAGGCTTGCCTATAAGTTTGATTTCACTTAGAGCACATGTTAAAGTTGCTTGTATCTATTGTCCAAATGTTGGCTTGCATGTAAACTTTTTAATATAATATGACACCTGGAGCTTTTTCTTTTAAAAAATATAACAAATATAAATTTAAGAATAAATATATTTCAACATACTTAATTATATAACTAGGTGACCAATCCAATCTTAGGGCGGGGAGTGCTCTCTCCTGTCTCCTCCTCCCCACCTATTCGTTTGCTTAGCCTTTTCCCTAAAACACTCTTTAGCCATGTGTTTTGTCTGCTTTCCCTTGCAGGCGGTTTTGCCTTGTAGGTTGTTAGCTCTCAGTATGCTTCTTTCTCGTTTAGCAATCTTTGATGGGTTTTTAGGTGTAGTCTTGACTTTTATGTCCATTTCGTCAGTTTGTTCATCGTTTAGATGAATACCCAAATTACTAAGGTCAATCACAACAATATCGATCTCTGGCAGCTCCTACTTCTCTCCGATGGATGGCAAGAATCTTAATTGGTATCAACCTAATCGCCACCCACTTAGGCACTGTCAAGCCTTGGATTTTTTCCAACCGACGAACCAAAGCTTTCCTCCTTGATCCTATCTTCGACACATTGCTTTAGCCTAATCATGTGCAATGAGTGATGGTTGATTTGATCCTCCCATCACTGCCTTGTTTTCCCCTCATCGACGCCTTGCCGATCAGCGCATGCAGGATTGTCTTGCATGCCGAAAAAACAGGGAGATCATCAGAGTGGCTGCATCTGTATTTGTGAGGAGATTGGGAGCTTCTTTGTAGAGAAGGGTGGGATTGCACCCGTTTGGGGTCGATGAAGGTCATTGGAGGAGGGGGTAGGGGGACTTGTCAACCGGGAAATGTTCATTCATGTCAAGATGCAGAGCAACTCTCTTCAGTGGAAGGTGCAGACATCGTCAAGGGTGTCGTGTGCTCGCGTCGGCCCGAAAGCTAAATGCCCATGAGATCATCTACTCAAATTCGATGATCAATCCCTTCAGCTCTTCACTTCATCATTATACATCTCCGCCTGAAATACCCCAGATATTCATTATCTTAATTAATAAGGGTTAATTTAAATCATGAGCAATAACTGTTATAATATCATTGTATAAATATATAGTCCAAAATGGACATTAAACTATACACTAAATCTCTAACCAAAGAGATAATATTATTAAGAAGATTTCAACTCCTAAATTTAATATCACATGTAACATACTAGTACATGTACTAAATATCACAAATATCACTCATTAAACTATATAAATATTTTATATAGCCAAAGCAAATCATAGATACAATATACAGTTACATATATACACAAAAACAAGAAAATTACATATGTTACCAACTAACACCTAAATAAGTCCATAACACACCATTAACATGTAAAATTATTGTACAAAAAATTCAAAAAGTCTCTCCCCCATTAATTACAACCGATTTCAATAAGTAAAGGGAGGAAAAAAATTATAAAAGGTGGAACAAGTACACCTATTTATATACAATAATAACTATTTTGTACTTACACCCATAATTTCCTCTCATCTCCCATCATCTCTTACCTTCTTTCTTCCTAGAAACCGATGGACAACTCCCAGCATCTTCTTCTACATACGGCTGTTACTAGCAAAAGGAGAACAAGGGAGATATGATGTTAAATATTAAACAAGCTAAGAAGTACTACTAGCCATCACTCCTCCCTACCTTTCTCTTACAATCCGGCTAGCAAGCCTTTAATTTCTTCACATTCATCTGGCTGTATACATGGGGAAGAGAAATCAAAAGCAAAAGTTAAACATTAAACAAAGCAACAAGTACATGTAGCCTTACATGCCTAGATATCACTTTAAGAATTTTTCTCTTCTAATACTTACTCACACCAGTCTCTTTCTCCTGCCCATGCCCACTCCCTCTCGGCACTCTTCTTCCTCCCTCACCAACTGAATACAACAACACAAAAAAAGGCAGCACATTCACCTTTCTCTTCAAGCTCCAAACATGGAGATTTAAGTCTCATGTTACCTCAAAAATCACCACTTTCCTCACATGAGCCACCATTACCCTTCTCCCTCTCATTTAAACTGAAAAATCCCATGGGCATGGGCCAGCTAGAGCCAGCAATAACCGAAAAACTAGCTCAAACAAGGTGAGAAAAACATGCTCTAAAATCTACTTCCTCTTCCTCCTTTATTAAGTCTGAAAATGGACATACACTTACACCCTTTTCTACTTCTCTTTACACACCCTTGAAGGCTGTATCAAGCTCCCCCCCCCCCCCCCATTGAACCAAGGAGCTGCTCCAAACACCATTAAAAGAGTCTCAAGGAACAAGGTAAAAACTGAAAATTTTCATGGCTGATTCAAGCCTTATTACTCATTGTTTTCTGTTACAAAAACTGAAGGTGTTCCTCTTCCTTAGATGGCCGAAAATAAGCTGAAGCTCCATCAAATTAGCAAGGTAAAGGCTACTCATCTAAGGTTCAAATTTTATGCTTTTATGCTCCTTAAACTAACCACCATTGTTAAGGTGTTAACTTAATCTTCCTTTCATGTTTAAATGGCGACTGAAATGAGTGTTGGTTACCCCTAAAGTGCCGTGAGAGTTTGAGTATTTTTCGGAAAAACAAACTTTAAGAGGTAAGTTACTTAACCATGTCATAAATACTATAAATGTGTTTTAAGCTTAAATCTCATGCTCAAAGCCTAATCTAAAGCCGTAATTAAATAGTGCCGAGAGGAGATGAAGTTGTTGTGAACTTCCTTGTGATTATCACTACAACATATGAGTTCAATTGGGGCAATAAAAGTTACACCAATAGATCAAAACATTGCTCTAATAGGATCATTGGAGCAAGATTAATGTTGCCCCCAAGTTGCACCAATTGATTCGCTACAATAATCAACTTGGTGCAACTTTTAATTTCGCTCTATTTGACATGCACTATTGGTGCAACCAAGGTATGCACCAATTGATCGAGTACAAATGGTGCAAACAAAATCGCACTAAACGACTCAAGTCAATTAGTGCAAGTTGCACTAGTCGCACCATTTGGTCAACATCAAATGTTATCTTTCTTGCACCATTTAATCTATAACAAAGATGCGGATTAACAAGCACAAACAGGGCGCACAAGAATAGTTGCACCATTTGTTGTCCAACTAATAGTGCAACTTTAGTGTTTTGCACCATTTGATATTTGAACTAATAAGGCATAATATATAGGTTGCACCATTTGATCAACACCAAACAATGTAACTAGTTTTATTGCCCCGTTTGTTGTTTTTTATGACACCCACTCACCACACAAATAGGAGCAAAGTGCTATTTTACCCTATTTGATATCCTTCAATTAGTGAAGTTTACTTTTATTGCACTATTATATCTAGCATCTGGTGCAAATATATAATTGCCTTATTTGATATTTTAGCTTTAAAAAAAATAAATTATTTATAATATCAATAATCTCATTATATTATTAACAAAACTTTAATAATAACATAATCAAAATATGGATCAACACTGCTTCGACTTAGCATATTTGTTAAATCGTTTAACAATAAATAATGCTTTTCTTTCTGAATATAAACTACTTACATTATCCTTAATTAAAAGAATACAAAGTTGTTAGGTCACATTCTAGCAAACTCTGCCCACAGTAACCAGGCCTACTGAAGATTGCTTACATCATCCTTAATTGTTTGTGAATATCTGATCATCATCATCATCATGAAATTAAGAAATCAAGAAATCAAGACATATATAAGTCAGGGAAAGAAATTGATTTCGAGTCTAGATATATGGTCTCTCTCAGAGGTTATATAGTATTATTACAATTTTTCGCTGGGGCATGGAGTGTAGAATGTTTCAAAGTACATGTTACATATTAAGATGATCTACTATTTCTTGTGAATATCGGTGTTCTACTATTTCTTCAACCTGCAGCTGCTCAGACCAACCAGTGAGCATGTCACTAAGCCTCACACCTGATGCACTTGAGAAACAAGCTACTCCTTCCTCTCGAGGAATGAAGAAATCAGTCACGAGTAAACTTGACAGTCTTCTCTTCTCACCACAGATTTTTTCCAGAACCAATGTATATCGGTATATTTATGTCTATACCCAGAGCACTCAATGTCAAAGTTGTTTCCTCTGGTGTCAACGGGCATAACCCTTCTTTCCTCTTCATATCCGAGTCTATCTCCTTTTCCTTCTACCAAGGATATGCATACCTACAAAATTTAATTATAACCCTCTCAATTAATGCATTAAGTTTGACCTGAACAATTTAACAATAAGTCATCAATTCCTTTCTTTCTAATAACCAATTGGTTTTGTTAGTTACTACCTACCTCATCGAAGTGAGTTTTTCTGCCTCCTGCTGTGTACATCCCTGAGTGCAACCCGAGAAAGCCAACATGTCCATCTCATGTCGCAGATGAAGCACCAAAAATGGCCCATTTCTTCCTCCTTCCTAATTCCTCTATCTGGGGAGTGAACTTCAACGCACCATAATTTACCCTGCATTTCAGCTCTTGCATGTCTAAAGGTAAGCATCTGTTTTGCTCAAGTGCACAACCTTGTGCTTCTGAAGCTGAGGAAGTATCTGACACCAAAAAAACAAGTACAAATAAGTAACTATGCTAAGCTTAATTGATTACAATTAAGTAAATATATCTATACATACTCAAACCTTCAGGTATGGAGTTTACAAATTTCCACTGACCTGGTCATGGTAGTAGGTGAAGTTAGACAAACTAATGGGTGGAAAAAAGAAACGATGGCCGAGTTGAACTCTCCTCTTAAGCCTTGGGGGTAGTTGTTTTACAATTCGAACTTCATCGGCAATGACCCAATGAAATGATCCATATCAAATATGTCTTGGAAGTCACTGTTGCATTGTGGAAGAATTAAACCATTGTTATTTCTATAATAATTGCAGAGTGTTTCAACGTTATGTACAGCAGTCCCTTCAAGATGAAGGTTCAATTAATGAAACATTACCTTGGATCAGCCCAGAATGAAGTTTTATCCCACTCAGGTACATACTCATGAATATAAAAAGGCGAAAGTTTGTTTCCCACTTCAATCACCAACAAGTAAAAAGGACAAATGAAAAGAAGAAAAATAAAAAAGAAACACCTGGTACTACTCATGTAGACTACCAAATCAATTAAGAAACAACTTTGAATATAGAAATTCACCAGAAGGATGAAATGAAGGATGAAGGAAAACCCAGGAAACGAATTTTGGAATCTAACACTGAACAAAACAAATGATAATTTCTACAAGAAGAAATTATAACATCATTCAGAAAGTTGAAAATCATTAACAAATAGATCATACTCCTCATCAATATCACAGAGGCAACAAGTAACAACCTTGCACACTTACTTGGCAAATAACTACTTCGAGAACTCCTATAAAGCCTTTTTGTGTGAAGCCTATTGTTTTGGTAAGTTGGAAATCAAACTAAGTTTTGAATACTAAGTTTTTCTGCGAAGGCAACAAGTAACAGCCTTTGCACACTTACTTGACAAAGAGCCCTGCAAAAGTTTTGAATACATCATTAATGAGTAAGTTGGAAATCAAACTAAGTAAGTTGGAAATCCTTAACAGCACACAAGTTCTCAGCCAAACACCCCTCTGTTTTGGTGATTTCTTTCTCAAGAGGATGATTTCCCCGTGGCTAATGCAGCAATGAGCATATATAAGACAAGAGCTGCATAGATGAATTAATGCACATGTACACCGTCATTGAAACAAAACATAAAAATAGCAAGACAAGGGTAGGTACCAGCATACAATTGATTTCCCCGTGGCTCGTGCTTTTTGTCTCGAATAAAGGATCCGAAGGATTAGGGCTGAACAGTTCAATTCACACATGCACAGGAACATAGAGGATGCAGAAGTTCGTTCGAATAATCATCATCAATCGTAGATAAAACACCAAGAACATGATAGAAACAGAAGAATGGACATGCAATAACTGTACATTGGTAGAAGAAGAGGGTGGAGATTTGAGAGCTATTGCAGAAAATATTGGGTTGACAGGTGCAGAGCATCGAGTTCCTTCTTTGCTAGCTAAGATTGCAAAATTACCGTGACTGAAGAACAAAAAGAGGCACAAAGCATGTATGTGGAGTCGTTATGGATTGAAAAATTACCGTGAGCGAGATGTAAAACAGGTGCAAAGCATGCAGTTCCTTGTTTGCCAGTTAGAATTGCAAAATTATTGGGAGTTAAGATTGAAAAGAGGGGCAAGGCATGTATGTTACTCTAATTGCTAGCAAGGATTGAAAAATAACCATGAGCGAAGACTGAAAACACAGACGCATGGAGTTCCTTGTCCGCAAGTTCAGATCGCAGAATTACCATGAGTGAAGATGGAGAAAAGGAGAGTTAGGGTTTGACGAGAAAAGGAGAACACCGATCTATTTTAAAAAATGAAATTTAATGTAATATTAGTGTAACTAAATAAGATTGCACTATTAGACACTAGCAAATAGTGCAAAAGTTTAATTTGCACTATCAGACACTAATAAATAGTGCAAAAGATTAAGATGCACCAATACATTTTCTATACAGGACTGTTCACCGTTAACCATTATACAAATAGGACGATTTGAATTACACCAATTGATATGTCCTATTAGTGCACCAAAAAATGAGCACCAATAGATAGTATATATTGGGACAAGTTTTTTTTTGCACTTATTGATCATAATTTGAATAATGTAATTTAATGCACTATTGGTGCGAGTAGTTAAAAATGTACTATTAGATAACATCAATCAGTGCAACCTCCAATGTTGCACCTATAGATATTTTCTATTAGAGCAAAAATTTTGCTCTGCCCCATTTGATAATTTGTGTAGTATGTATAGTTTTGAGGTGATATCAATAAATAGGGTGACATAAACTCTTGCTCCAATTGACACTATCTATCAGTGCAACTTTTTAGTTGTGCACCTTTTGCTATGGTCAAATATTACACCATACTTGTGCACTATTTGTTGTACTTTTAGGTGCAACCTTTAAAATGCAGTAATTGATAGTCTAGAAATTGCCCCAACCAGAGGCGGATGTAGAGGGGGGCTAGGGGAATTTTTTTAGCCCCCCCTAAATAATTTTTGGATGTCAAAAAAATTTTTAGCCCCCCCCCTAAACAAGATTTCTGGATCCGCCACTGGCCCCAACAAAGTAATATTGTTGTAGTGTATAACAAGGTAAAAGCACTTAAAACCCTTTTAAATGCATTTAAGTTAATTATGTTGTGGAATTAAATTAGTGTCGAGAATATGTGGGAATATGTGGGTTAATTAAACCCTAAAAATGTGGGTTACATGGCTAAGTATTTGGTTATTGAATTTAGGTGCTAATGACTTATAAAGTCAAGTTTATAAATTAATAATGAAAGCAAAATGATTTAAAGAAGTTAAATATAAATCTGAACAAAAAACCAAGAGCATATATGCGTATGTATGCTATTTAAATCCTAAAAATGTGGAGAAAATTAATGGTTAAATATTTGATTAGTGAGACTAAGTGCTAATGGCCTATTTAAGTCTATTTTATAAGTGATTAATGAAAGAAAAATGATTTAAAGGTGTTAGAATAAAATATGTGCAAACCGTGAGTTAGTATGTGTGTTGGAGCATTTTAATGTCCTTTTTTATAGTTAATATTATGCTATGTTTAAGCCATGTATCTAGGCATTTTTATTATGCTTATTTAGAGCTTAAAATAATGATTATTAAATTTTAGAGTGATTAAATGAATTATATAAATTTTTGGTGCAAACGTATAATTATAGTGAACATAATCACTTAGAAATATCTTAGATGATTAA
The DNA here is from genome assembly GCA_023374045.1 of Limonium bicolor. Classification (NCBI taxonomy): domain Eukaryota; kingdom Viridiplantae; phylum Streptophyta; class Magnoliopsida; order Caryophyllales; family Plumbaginaceae; genus Limonium; species Limonium bicolor. The sequence continues at coordinate 94,792,623 of CM041778.1, forward strand.
TAGTGAATTTAGGTGTTACTTAAATTAAATACAATGTTATAATATGATTTAAATAAACTTTATAAATATATAAATAGACAAAGGACCATTTATGGGGTCAAAATGGAATTTAGTAAAACTATGAGGTGCTACAACAAATTAAAGACGAGAATGAATATTCTAAGGATTTTAGAAAATATAAAATACAATTTTATGAAATTAAAATGTTAAACGTAAAACTATAAAAGGGGTATTTTGATAATTATGTTAAATACAGGTCAAAGGGAGTAATTGGATGGTCAAACTTGACCACATGTGATGTTTGACCAAGTTAGAAAAATAAATAAATTTATTTGGTAATTTAATGAAGTATTAAGTTAAAAATGGAGTTTATGGGTGTTTATGTAATTACCGAAAATTATAGAGTTGGAATATGAATATTAAGACCCTAGGGGTCTGTTCGTAAATTAAGAGAATTTTTAGGTTAGTTTTTAATGATTTAATTAATTAAGGATTATAGTATATAGTTTAAGTAGTAAATTATAACAAGAGTAAATTACTCAAAACCCCCTTAAGGATTTAGGATATTACAGTTAACCCCCTTGTGTTTATCATAATTACTTGTAACCACCTCGAGGTTAAGGTATCTTAGACTATGAGCCCCCGAACTATAACCCTGTTATTAGGAAGTTAACTACGTGTTGACCTATCAGCTTAATCTCATTAATAATGTGAGGTTGGCCAAAAAACAATACTTAATCAACATTGTTATTTTCCTAAAAATGTCAACCTTGCCTCAGAAATGCATCTAAAGTGGGATGAGAGAGAGTTAGATGATGTTGATTAAGCAGTTTTGTTGTCCAACCTCACATTATTAATGTGATTAAGTTGATAGATCAACATGTAGTTAACTTTCTGATAACAGAGTTATAGTTCGGGGGCTCGTAGTCAAAGATACCTTAACCTTGAGGTGGTTACCAATAATTATGATAAATACAAGGGGTTAACTGTAATATCCCAAATCTTCAAGGGGATTCTGAGTAATTTACTCTTATAACAATTATGAAACTTATGGGGCTATATTGTAATTACCAAAAACTATGGGTTGAAAATGAGATCTAATAAAGTTAAAGGGATGTTTTGAAATTTGGATAGATTTTGGGTTGATTTTGGTGATTAAATAAGTTATGAATATAATATATAGTTTAAATATTAAAATGTAACATTTATAAAGTTTATGGGGTTATTATGTAAATAACTGAAACTAGGGGGATGGAAAATAATTTTAAGACAGCCTAGGGGTTGTTCGATATTTTAGAAAATTATTATGGGAGTTTTTGAAATTAAATAAGCTAATATGCATAATATAAAGTTTTAGGTATTAAGTTGTAAGTTTATGAAATAAAGAGGGATAATATGTAATAAAAAGAAAGTTGTGGGAAGATAGTATAAATCTAGACAAAATATTAGGGTATTGTCCATAAATACATGTATATGTATATATGTGTACATTACAATGTTTGAAAACCTTATATTATAAATTAATAAGGTTAGTAATGTAACAAATATAATATATGGGATAGTTTTGTAAATAATCAAAACTATGTAGGGGAAGTATTGCGATTTCCAAAAATACGTGTGCTGTTCGGAATTATATACTTATATATATGGGTATGATAATGTTTGAAAACTTTAGGTTATAAATTAAATAAGGGTAGAAATGTGGCAAATATAATATTTGGGTTGATATTGTAATTAATCAAAATTAAATGGGGAGGATATATAAATTCTGAAATTATAATGGGCCGGTTAGGAATTTTAAAAGATATGGGCAGCTTATATTATAAAGTTGAAGATGATATCATGTGACATTTTATTAAAGTGTAAGAGAATATATCATTAAGGAATTAACATGGTATAAATATACCTTGTAAACAATTTCATAAAATGATGAGTCTAAGTTGAGAATTATAGGGAGTATATCATATGGTAGAAACCATATGCTTTAAGGAGCATGATGTATAAAATATATTGTGATGCATTAAGATAAAGTCTTAGCAAGAAATTTGTGAATAAATGACACAAATAAATAAATATATACTTCACATGAAATGATGAAGTGACTCATCATGAAAACCTTATGATTCGTACAATATAAGATTACAATATAAGGTGGGAGGTATAATATGCTTTTAGTAATCGAATATGAAGTTAGTATGTAAATACGCGATGCGAGAAAATAACTATAAGTGCATAATATAACGTAGTACGAGTCGATAAATAAACGTCGACTCGGAATATTAATTGAATCAAACTACGTCGACCATTATAAGAACGTTACGTAATCAAAAGTAAAAACGTAACTTGGTTGAATGAAGTATAGTAATGAATCATATATTATAAGCAGGCATAAATGTATATGTGTGTATATATATATATATAAATATACCCATGCATGTATGTAATAATGAATACGTAGACCTTAACGTATGACTGAAGAATGAATTATCCATGTACACTCGTAGTTATGAGTACGTAAATTATCCCGCATAATTAAAGGATTTAAATTACATGCATGCACGTACATGAATTTATTAATGCATGCATAGACGTCCAAGGATGAATTAACCTATATAAACAACGTGGACTGTTAAATATCTATTATTACGTAACAAGTACTAATACGAAATCGAATATTGTATGTACGTACGAATATACATATATATATATATATATATATATATATATATAATATATATGTAATATATTATATATATATGAGTGTTAATACATACACGTAAACTATAACGTATGGTTAAATCCGAACCCCAAGGGTTTACGAGACCGAGTTAAATGAATAACCGACTAAAGGTTAACGACGGGATAAAGATTAGGAATTATTCTAGCATGGTTATGGTTAAGTATACTCGGGGTATAAATGCAAATGTAGAGTGATATAATTCCAGAGACGAGCTGTTAGATACGAGCTACGAGACTGCTAGAGGATAAGCGTGAATCGTCACGCTAGCTTTTCTGTCAGTGAACGGTATGTGAATGTGTGGTATGAACGTCCTGAGGGTTTCCTTGGGTCCAGACATTGTGTGATTTATCTGTCTAAGAGTGATATCTGTGTTATGCATGTATTGTATGTGTTTATGTAATCGACCGTCAAAACGTTTATTATCTGTGCGCGTACGTCGTTCGGACATGTGATACCGATTATCACCTAACTTGTGTGTGAACATTTAGGAGAGACTCCGAGTGCTAACTTAAGAGAGTAAACCACTCCTAAAACACTAAGTAAGGAACTTAGTTTAGAGACCCGGTATTGACCGTCTCTAGAGCGATGACTCGACCTATAAACATCACCTAGCAGACTTCTAGGTATACGTGTGTAAGACCCTATGGGAATCCAGTGAATGAGTTCTCCAATAACGAGATTAAATCTCTAGGAGATTAATTAAAATACACTAACCAACGAGAGTGTAATAATTAATAATACATTGTTTAGTAAATCCTGGGCTGCATTCGTTCCAGCAGGTTGTGCATAGTGATCACTAGAGTTTCGTACCCGTTTAGGGATTACTCTTGTTAAGTCTAACTAGCCGGAATGTGCTACCGTTGGAACCTTGGCTTCGGCCATATGGACGTCTACCACTATAGACACGTAAGTCCATCTACTCACTGGTAGATGGCAGAGGACTACTGTCCAAATTATAAATGTGTGAGGCTAAACAGGAAGTTGTCCTTAACGAGACACCCGTATGATTATGTGAGATTGTGATGGAAGTGGGGCTTCGTATGATGGAAATGGGACAAGTGAGATTAATTCATTTTCAACCAACTTGTGATCCTTACTAACTACATTGGTTGATATCTTGCTAATGATGTAACTATTGTGAATTGTTGTGTGGATAATTAAGTGCCTGTTGTATGTTTAATCCCGCATTTACAGTATTTTATAAGCATGTAAACGGAACAGCATGAAACAAACCTCATGTTAAGCAAGATGACTAATCAACCTAAGTAGCCTAAAGGGTCTAGGGTCACATTTAGCATACCAGCAGTTGGCTGAGCCTTTATGACACCACATTACAGGACTTGATCGAGTTATGAAGCCGAAGTGCGGGACTATTGGGTAGTCTACGTCGTCTTTTAATTTCTACACTCGCTAAATTTTAGTTTGTATTATATACTCCGATGTAAGTATTGGGTATGTTTTAGATGCTCACTGTTCTACATTTTTGGTTCATGGATTTAGTATTGTAAGATAGTAGCATATATCTCGTTCAACACTGCGGTTAATTATTGTCGTTGTTTTATTATAGTTCTTTTCTGCTTCTTTACTCGCATGGGCGAGTAATGGCAATATGGCATGTGACACCCGAGTGAGAATTATTAGTGTTTAACTTCCGCTGTAAGACGTCTTTAATTATGCTACAAGAGTGATTATTACACGTTTAATGTAAGGGGTGTTACACCGCCTTTATCTTCCCCTTCGTCGGATCAAAGATCTACTCAAGTTTCAGCCGTTAGTTCACAATCCTATTCGCATTGCTAACTTACTTTGACGAAACTCTCTTATGTGCTCTAGCAAACCATCTCTGGATGGTCATCACTGGCCAAGTCATAATGGGTGTTGACGTTGGGTTTGGCAACGAAGTTGTCCCTCTCCAATCAAAAGTGGCTCTTGTCCAATACAGAGGCGAGGTCAACGTTCTTTTCTAGTTGCTAGTTGTTGTGCGGATCTTCATCGCTAAAATGGTGAACTTCTCAACTTGTTGAGCAGGCTGAATGGGTGAAGATACTCGCTCAGCGGGGCGTTGGTTTCGGGCTCATTGTTGTTGCTGGGTAGTCTGGTTATTAAGGAAACTCCAATGTCGTTGGTGGGAGGTGGCGGATTGATGAAGGAAAAAGGGTTTTTTGGCTGGTCATGGCGGTGGCATGTTGGATGATGACATCCTACGTTATTATCTCATCATTTTGTTCCTCCTCTTGTGCATGTGGTCAAAAAATTTGGACGAGTGCTTTAGATATGTTATGTGGTCAGTCAAACTTTGGCACTTTGGTGCCTCATTGCATATGTAGGTAGATATTATAGTAACGATGGGCTACGGCCCAACAAGCACAATAACCAAGTGCAATCAAGGAGCAGGAATAGACATTTCATAGATCTTTTGGGTATTTTATTTTATTGTCTTGAGACATCAGTCTTTAATCCATGTGGGTGAGCTAGGTAGTCGTCTATCATCGATTTTGATTCGCATGAGAATCCATGAGTCTCAGTTCTTGGTTTAGTTACATAATGTTATCTTGTCCTTAGTCTTAGAAGTCGGCTTTAGTGTTCTAGGTTGGTTGTCACTTCGGTATGTTCGCAAGACGACCCAAAGCTACTGAGAAAATGTCTCTTCGAGATTGGTTTGTGATCAGTAGTGGCCAAGGTTCCATATGACGTGTTAGTGTCTTGTCCCAGTTGTTCACGACCTTGTTATATGGGCTGATTATAGTCACTTAATGTATTAAGTCTATATTCATCTAATCTAAAGGTATGGTATGTTTCAAACAAAAAAATTTACTTAATTATATAAATTTTTATCTTATTTAACCATCCAAAACATTAGTTTTAATAATAATCAAATACAACGTTAATTGGAAAAACTAATGCATTAAATTTAATTTTAAATCTATAAAAATATAATTTTAAATAAGTATATAATACATTAACTTCATATATATCTGCATCAAAAAATATGTAATCTAGAACAATATGTATCAATGGAGGCAAGTTTGATAAGATCAACAGAGGCAACAAAAAACTTGCCTCCAAAATGAAATCAAGGAGTCAAGAATAAGGGCCTCTGTTGGTGAGGTCAATGGAGGCAACTTGTCAGGTCACCCCTGTTGACGTATTTACAGAGGCAAAGGTCTATAGGTCGCCTCCTTTGTACAATCCCAGGAATTATTTAAAGAGGCAGCATACTCAAGTTGCCTCGGTTGTATTGTACATTTGGAGGCAACCTTCTGGTCGCCCCTGTCGATGCATTTACAGAGGCAAGGATCAATAGGTCGCCTCCTTTGAACAATCTCAGGAATTATTAATAGAGGCAACATAATCATGTCACCTTGGTTGTTTTATATATGAAGTAGGAGTGTTACACTGGTAGTGATCGATGCTTAGCCACATGCCATAGGGCAGGTCCTCAACATCCTCCTGCCTGGGCTTCGAGCAGACTTCAGTGGTGAGCAGGAAGAGACCACATTTCAAGCATATAAGAGGCATGTTATCATACGTGGTTGTCACAACAAAGAAACCCCCACCAATCATCATAGGAAGAGATCTAAGTATAGGAAGTTGAACATTCATGAAGACTTTAAAACGAAGATACCAAAACCTCTACGAAGCTCCGTCTTCAACAATCCCAATAAATCGAATAATCTTCATTGCAATACTTCTTGCAAATTCCTAATTGTAGATAGCCCTTGGGACCTCATACACTCGGACCTAGAAGGGAATCAAAGTACACTTGTGGTTAGCAATAGGAATAGTCGGATCGAGACTCTGAATGGCAAATAGCTTGTAGTTGATTGTCCATGGACCTTACACAAGGATCAATTGCATGGTTGAGATAGTTTCTGTTAAAATGTAATTCAAGCCACCTCAGATAAGTCAAATTAGTTACCTGTTTTTTAGGAGACTGATTTTATTATTTCAGTAATTTAGTTTATTTTGATTTTTTAGATAATGATCCACAATTTTAGGCATGTAGTTAGATGTGGATTAGTGCAATCTGTTTCTGTTTTCAATCTATTTATTTGTATGTTTCTGCTATCAGATTTTTTCAAGTCAAAAGAAGAGTTGTTTACCTCTGTACATTTGCTCTCCCTCTCGTGCGGTTTCTCTTCTTCCTCTGTCAGTAAATCAACAGTTTTGGTATCAGAGCTACCATTGTTAAACCAGGTTAGTATCCAGGGAATTTAGGGTAGATTTAAGTGTAAAACACAAGGGAAACACGGGATAAGAGAGATTGTTGTTCATAATGCAGAACAATGGAGGAAACAGCAATGGGTCTTCTCAATTGCCCATTTTCAAGGGAGAGAAATATCATTTCTGGAGTTTGAAGATGAAGACACTATTCAAATCTCAAGAACTATGGAGCTTTGTAGAAGAAGGTTTTGAGGATAATCAACCTGAAAATCCTGATCAACAACTCAGAGAAAAGAGGAAGAAAGACTCTAAGGCTTTGTTCAAAATTCAACAAGCCTTAGATGATGAGATATTTCCTCGAATCACATCAACAACAACATCAAAAGAAGCTTGGGATATTCTAAAGCAAGAATATCTTGGGGACAAGAAAGTAATCACAGTGAGACTGCAATCACTAAGGAGGGAGTTCGAAACAGCTCTCATGAAGGACAAAGAATCTGTCCAAGACTACTTGTCACGAGTATCTGGTGTGGTGCAGCAGATGCGGTCATATGGAGAGACTTTGACCAATGAGCATGTAGTTGGAAAAGTCTTGAGAAGTCTCACAAGCAAATTTGATCATGTCGTAGCAGCAATAGAGGAATCAAAGGATATGTCAACTTATACCTTTGATGAGTTAATGGGATGTCTTCAAGCTCATGAGGAAAGGCTTAACAGATCCACTGAAAAGAAGGAGGAGAAAGCCTTTCAAGTTAAAGATGACGTGTCGAAGAATAGATCAAATCAGTATAATAAAAGAGGAAGAGGTGGTTTCAGAGGTAGAGGTCGTGGCAGAGGAGGACAAGCACATGATGACAAAACTTATTCTGCTCAGTCTTACAAGAGCTCAATTAAGTGTTATTATTGCAAAAAATTTGGCCATAAGGAGGCGAGTTGCTGGAAGAAAGAAAGTGACCAAGCTGAGCAAAAGAATGAGCAGAAATCCAACGTTGTTGAGCAGGAACAGAAGTTGTTCATGACAAAAACTGAGTCTCAAGACAACGAATTTGGCGTGTGGTACATTGACAGCGGCTGTTCAAATCACATGTCAAGCAAAAGGTCGATGTTCAGGGAACTTGATGAATCAAAAAAGGGGAAAGTGAGGCTCGGTGATGATAAGCAACTTGTAGTTGAAGGAATTGGCACAGTTGCAATCAAATCTGTGCACGACAATACAACACTGCTGCACAATGTGCAGTATGTGCCTTCATTAGCTTACAATCTGCTGAGTGTTGGACAACTATTGTGTAATGGTTTTTCTGTGCTATTTGAGGATGAATCGTGTGTGGTTAAAGATAAGAAAACAAATGAAGTTGTTGTTACAATCTTCATGAGAAACAGGTTGTTTCCGTTGGATTTGCTCAAGAAGGTGAGCAAAGCTTTGACAGTGAAAGGAGATGAAGATGCAAAATTATGGCATCTGCGGTATGAACATTTGAATGTACAAGGTTTGAGGCTGTTAAGTACCAAGAAAATGGTGAATGGTCTGCCACTGATCGGTGAGATTGAGCTATGTGAAGGATGTGTATATGGAAAACAGTCTAGAGGCTCTTTTCCAAGTGGTAAAGCTTGGAGAGCAAGTAGTTCTCTTGAGTTACTTCATGCTGATTTGTGTGGTCCAATGCAAACTGAATCACTTGGAGGCAGTAAGTACTTCTTCCTAATAACCGATGACTGCAGCAGAATGAGTTGGGTGTATTTTCAGAAGGAAAAATATGAAACATTTGAGAATTTCAAGAAGTTCAAGACCCTAGTAGAGAAGCAAAGTGGCAAGCTAGTGAAAGCCTTGAGAACTGATCGAGGTGGAGAATTCTTGTCAAAGGAATTCACTGAATTTTGCGATAATCAGGGAATAAAGAGAGAATTAACAGCACCATACACTCCGCAGCAGAACGGTGTTGCAGAAAGAAAGAATAGAACGGTAGTTGAGATGGCGCGAAGTATGCTGAAGACAAAAGGAATGCCAAATGAGCTATGGGGTGAAGCTGTCGCAACAGCGGTGTACATCCTTAATATCTCACCAACCAAGGCTGTTATGAACAAGACTCCATATGAAGCTTGGAGAGGAAAGAAACCGCAAGTAAGTCATTTGAGAATTTTCGGTTGCATTGCATATGCTTTAGCTAATCTAAGGGCTAAACTTGATGAGAGGTCAGTGAAATGTGTATTCATTGGCTATGCAACTCAATCTAAAGCATACAAGCTCTATGATCCTCTCAGTGGAAAAATATTAGTAAGCAGAAATGTGGTATTTAATGAGGATGGAGAATAGGAGTGGAAACAAGGAGAAAATGTTATGAGTAATCAGAAAACGTTCACTTTTGATTGCTCAGAAGAATTAACATCAGAAGAAGTAGAAGAGCTTGAAACGCCTACACCACATCAAGACCACTTAACTCCTAGCTCACCGGTGACCCCGAGTTCATCAAGTGGCACTCCACCAAGGAGATTCAGCTCCTAACAGAAATTTATGAAAGATGTGAGTTTGCTTTGATTGTCACTGAACCATCAAGTTTTGATGAAGCTGTAGTTAAAACTGAATGGAAAGCTGCCATGGAAGAGGAAATAAAGTCTATCCATAAGAACAAGACTTGGGATTTGGTAGATCTTCCTGTGGGAAAGAATGTAATTGGATTGAAATGGGTTTTCAAAACCAAATACAACACTGATGGCAGCATACAAAAGCACAAAGCAAGGTTAGTGGCGAAGGGGTATGCTCAGCTTGAAGGAATAGACTTTGAAGAGACATCCTCTCCGGTCGCCAGGTTTGAAACAGTAAAAGTTATTCTAGCTTTGGCTGCGCAACTCAAGCTGGCGGTGTATCAATTTGATGTCAAGTCAGCTTTTCTGAATGGCAAACTACAAGAAGAAGTTTTTGTTGAACAACCTCAAGGCTTTGTCAAGAAAGGAGAAGACCACAAAGTGTATAGACTACACAAAGCCCTTTATGGGCTGAAACAGGCACCTAGGGCCTGGTACAGCAAGATAGATGCTTTCTTTTGCAAGGAAAGCTTTGTAAGAAGCGAGAATGAGCCCACTCTGTACACCAAAAGACAAGGTAACTCTGAGTTTATAGTGGTTTGTCTCTATGTTGATGATATTATATATTTCAGCTCTTCAACGAGACTACTGAATGAGTTTAAAGAGAATATGATGAGAGAGTATGAGATGACAGATCTGGGTATGCTGCAGTATTTTTTGGGTTTAGAGGTTCAGCAGAGTGAAAATGGAATTTTCGTAAGTCAAAGGAAATATGCGCATGATCTGCTTAAGAAATTCAAGATGGAGAGGTGTGACACTACAACTACTCCTATGAATACCAATGAGAAGTTGCAGAGAAATGATGGAACAGAGAATGCTGATGAGAAATTATACAGAAGCATGGTTGGAGGCTTGAACTATCTTACACACACTAGGCCTGATATTGCTTATTGTGTGAGTGTGGTGTCAAGGTATATGCATCATCCCACAAAGCAGCATCTTGGAGCAGCAAAGAGAATATTGAGATATATAGCTGGTACTGCAGAATTCGGAATTTGGTATGAGAAAACAAGCAACTTCAAACTGACTAGCCACACAGACAGTGATTGGGCAGGCTGTGTGGATGACAGAAAAAACACGTCTGGGTCTGTGTTCAGCCTTGGTTCAGGTGCTGTCACTTGGAGTTCAAAGAAGCAAGAAACTGTTGCATTGCCTTCTTCTGAAGCTGAGTATGTTGCAGCGGGGTCAGCCGGAAGACAAGTTATATGGTTAAGGAAGTTGCTGGTTGATTTGGGGAATGCTCAAGAAGGAGCAACTGAGCTATGGTGTGACAACAGATCAGCAATTGCCATGACAAAGAATCCAACCTTTCATTCTAGAACAAAGCATATTGAAGTGCAACATCATTTTATCAGACATCAAGTACGAGAGGGCACGATGGTGTTGAAATTTTGCGGCACTAATGAGCAAGAAGCAGATCTGTTCACTAAGGCTTTAAGTCCAACAAAGCATCATTTCTTCATGGAGAAGATTGGTATGCGAAGTGGTTTGAATTAAGGGGTGGTGTTAAAATGTAATTCAAGCCACCTCAGATAAGTCAAATTAGTTAGCTGTTTTTTAGGAGACTGATTTTATTATTTCAGTAATTTAGTTTGTTTTGATTTTTTAGATAATGATCCACAATTTTAGGCATGTAGTTAGATGTGGATTAGTGCAATCTGTTTCTGTTTTCAATCTATTTATTTGTATGTTTCTGCTATCAGATTTTTTCAAGTCAAAAGAAGAGTTGTTTACCTCTGTACATTTGCTCTCCCTCTCGTGCTGTTTCTCTTCTTCCTCTGCCAGTAAATCAACAGTTTCAAACTCAAACACACAGACGTTTTTTCCCGCTTTGGTGAATTGGAACCCACCAAATTCACTCCAGTGATCTTTGAGGACAAGGGCCAGAGCGGTCGCGCAAATTGGAGCGATGAAGAAGAGTTGAGCAACGACACTTTGATGAACCACTAGCTTGAGACCATTAATCTCAAAGTTCCATGACCGTGACAACTAGAGTTAGTGGGATGCAATGGGAGTTTTGTGGAATCAGAGTGTAAGTTGGGGGGACGATTAGAGCAAGAAGGAAGAGGTAAGCTGGTGGGTTGAGGTGGAGTGACCAAGTATGGGATGAAATAGCAGCACGAATGCCCAGGTCGGATAAGAAGAAAGGATTTGGCGGCTACATGCAGGTTGCATGATGGGAGGATCAAGAGGAGAAGCTGGATTGATGCAGCACCGTTCATAACGAGTGTATGTGTAAGTGCGCGAGATGGGAGCGGATTAGGGGACGGAAGCATATTTTCCGTCGCGTGACGGAACACCTTTCTCTTCTTCTTTTTTTTAAGCAGGACGGGTGTATGTCCCACCGTACCACATCATTGTTTGTTTTTATTTTCACACGTCTCACCTTTATACAAGTTTGTTTTTGGTTTTTTATTTTTATAATATTAGAGTAACTTTTTTATCCTTTTAATAATACATAACATAATAATATAGTTATTAATAAAATAATTCACTAATTATATAAAAAAATTATTTGACTATATTCATAAGTATATATGATTATTAAATATTATTTATTTAATTTGATAACATTTGTTGATGAATATATATCATGATTGAAAAAAAATTTAAAAGTTGAATTAATGCAAAAACACCAAGTTAAATATTTATACTTTTTTAAAGAAAAAATCTGAATGACATCGCTATTGTATTATAGTTTTCTAATCTTATAATATTTGTTGTTGATACATATATGTAAAAAATGGAGTATAGCAATTCAAAATACATCAATCAACTGATTAAAATTAAGAAAATTGCTAATATAAAAATACCAAGCTAATATTTATATTATTTTTGAAATTAAAACAGTGATGTATAATATTTTTTAAAAAATATTGCACGTTAATTTTGTAACCTTCATGTTATAAGTTATCATGTAGTGCATATATAAAAATGAAATGTTAATAAATCCGTAAAGTCGACTCCAACAATTCAGTTTATATATAATGTTGTAAATGTTATGTATAATCATGGCGTGGAAACGTTTATATATAATAATGGAATCAGAGAAACGTGGAAACGTTTATATAAAAATGTGGAAACATTTATATAAAGACGTGGAAAGGTTTATATAACAATGTGGAAACGTTTATATAAACTCGTGGATACGTTTATGCATAACGGTGGAAACATTATACTTGATTGGGGTGTGGAAATGTGTCATAGAAACGTTATATTTAATTGTGGCATGAAATACATAATTGTGTAAACGTATATATGTAATCATGGTGTGTAACCGTTTATATATAAATCGTTGAAACATATTGTGGCATGGAAACATTTAGATATAATTATTGAAATGTTTATATGTAATCATGTCATGGAAACGTTATATATAATCATGGAATCGTAGAAGCGGAAAACGTTTAAATAAAAACGTGGAAACATATATATAACAATGTGGAAACGTTTAAATAAAAAGGTGGAAACGTTATCTAAACTCGTGGACTCCTTTATGTATAACGGTGGAAACATTATATATAATTGTGTCATGGAAACATCATTTATAATTATAAAAATATTTATATATAATCATGTAGTGAAAACGTTTATATGTAATCGTGGTGTGGAAACGTTATAGATAATCATGGAATTGTAGAAACGTGGAAATGTTTAAATTAACACGTGGAAACGTTTATCTAAATTTGTGGACACCTTTATGTAGAACGTTGGAAACGCTATTTATAATTGTGGTGTGGAAATCTGTCGAGTCAGTAACGACAATACAAAGTATAGAACGACGTCAAAATAGATTACCCTACACTATACACCCTAAAAACCACCCTGTGAAAACTAAAAACATCGAAGGGATTTTCAGGGTTTATGGGTTAGGGTTTAGGGTCGGTCGAGTCAATGACGACAATACAAGTTATAGAACGACTTCAAAATAGATTACCCTAACCCCACACACCCTAAAACCCACCCTAGGAAAGCTAAAAAAACGTCGAAGACAGTTTTAGGGTTTGTGGTAGTGGGTTTAGGGTCATCGAGTTAGTTGTTACAATATAAAGTACAGAACAAATTTCAAATAGATTACCCTACCCCCAAAACACCCCAAAACCCACCATAGGAAAGCTAAAAATGTCTTCGACATTTTTAGGGTTTGTAGTGTAGGGTTTAGGGTCTAACGACCCTAAACCTTAAACCACAAACCCTAAAAACCTGTTGAGTCAGTAATGACAATATAAAGTGTAGAACTAATGCCAAAAAGATTACTCTACCCCCCCCCCCCTCCCCCGCGCAAACACCCTAAAAACCACCTAAAAACCACCTAAAAACCTGTCGAGTCAGTAACGACAATATAAAGTGTAGAACTAATGCAAAAAAGATTACCCTACCCCCAAAACACCCAAAAACCACCCTAGGAATGCTAAAAACGTCGAAGGCATTTTTAGGGTTTGTAGTAAAGGGTTTAGGGTCTAACGACCCTAAACCCCAAACCCTAAAACCTGTTGAGTTAGTAACGACAATATAAAGTGTATAACTAATGCAAAAAAGATTACCCTACCTCCCAAACACCCAAAAACCACCCTAGGAATGCTAAAAACGTCGAAGGAATTTTGTCCACCAATTCCGTATATCAACGTACATATGCATCACTAGTTGGACAAAAAATAAAATATTAATTTTGAATGGTTGAGATTTGAAATTTGTGACATTAATCAATGGTGGGGATTTTGTCGGTCAGAGACGGAAAAAAAACCCTCCGTCACCAAACTCAATTCATTTATTGAATGTTGTTTACATGTTTCTGATAATCAATGTAAACATTTATAAATTATCGTGGATATGTAAAAATGATGGTTAAATGAACATGTAAAAACCAAAGTTTATAAATTATCCATCACCACTCATGTTCTAATTATGACCAAGTTAAATTTGGACATGTACGAGTAATGCACCTTATTTTGTAAGGCCAATATCAATCTCAATACCCATATTTAATATGTAAAGTCCTTATAATTTTATACTGAAGTAGAAAATACTTTAAAATTTATAGATATAAATAAATTATTACGTTTAATAAAATATTTGTCACTCATCTTTTAATTACTATTTTCTTTTAAGCTCTAAAATTATATAGTACTCCCTCCGTTAATTAATAACTGTCGTTTTAGGTAGTAATTCTTGTTCAAAAATATCTGTCATTCTAACTTTTTGACCTATCTTTTTCCACTTTTAACCCTACTATTCAACACAAAAGTAATTATTAACTAGATGGAAAAGTAAAAAGTAAGGGTACATGCGTCATTTTTCTACTTTCCTTAATAAGTGTGCAAGTTTCTAGAATGACAGATATTGTTGAACGGAGGGAGTATAAGGTTTTTTTTTAATTTTTTTGAAATTTATAATAAGATGATACAAATGGTAATAATAATCATAAACTTTTTATACATATCTAGTCTTTAAAATTAATTATATTAAGAAAATAAACAATTAAAGGATTTAATGCGAAAGTATAGAAAGAAATTAAAAAAATAGATAAATAATAATAATAATAATAAATATCAAAACCAAGTTTAAATAATTAAGGGACACCAAATATAGTTAATTCTCCTTTATATATTTATGTGCAACAGTGCTTCTATAATACTACAGCACAACAACAAAACAATTCCCTTCATTACTCAAATGTCTTATCACATCAGTAAAATCAAAAAAAAAAAAAACAACGGTGAAGATTGTCTCCATCGATAACGGAAATATTGTGTCCGTCACATAAGCCTCAGCCTCCTGAGATTTTCTTCACTCCCTCAAGACAGATGTAATGATTAGCTTGTGTTTCCAATGAAGCGTGAGAGGCCGTGACCCTAAATCCTTCCCACCGTAGGGAGTCAGAACACCGGTATCACACATAGAGAAAAAGAAACGCGGGCAGTGCACACATCGTCGCAACGGAAGACCTCAGAATCATTCGTTTAGTTGGTGTACATTTTTTCAATTGTGAATTGTTCAATAAGGGGTTGTTCACTTTGGGCTAACAAGGAAAGGGAAACGGTTTCATTCCGTTTGATCTTGTTTGTTTAGACTTTTTAATAATTTTGTTTCCCCAAATTTCATTTTTTGTAAACCCTCAAAATCCCTCTTCCCTATTCCCCGCATAACCCCGTGGAAAAACTTTTCCCTTTCCTCCCGCTTTCTCTCTTTCCTTTAGGTAAATAATTATTTTTTCCCAAAACACGTGAATCATCATTTGAAAAATTATTTTTCCTCTCTTTCCTCTAAACAATAATTAATTCCCCTCTCTTTCCTCAAATAATTATTTTTGCTCTACACAAATCAGTCGGGTGAGAAATTTTTGGAAAAACACGTTTCTCTGACGAATGAAACTCACGAATGATATTAGATTCGTTAATATACAAATAATAATATTTCATTAAGAATTTTTTTTTTTGCAAAAAAATATTTTGCAAATCTAATAATAATTTATTTTACTATTTAAACTAATATTAGATTCCCAACTTATCATATTATTTAACATTTAAATGAATATTACCTGATTTGAAAATGGTAAAAAAAAGAACATAGAGTTATGGCGTAAGATTTTAAAAACAATTTAAAATATACAATTAATTAATAATATGGGGTATTATAAAAAAATCTGGAATAACTTACATTATGAAAATGATTAAATACGCTGGAATGATTACATTTTAGAATGAAGAGAATATTACTATTGAATGAAATAAGAATAATTTTCAAAAATGGGATGATTCCCATGTCCAAAACCAAACAATAACAAAGGGAATCATGAGGAGTTCTATTCCGTTTCTGGGTCAGAACCAAACAGACTTCTTGATTGGGGGGAATTCCTTTCCTTTCCTTTCCATTCCCTTTCCTGATTCCATTCCGTTTCCTTGTCTCAAAGTGAACGCCCCCTAAATTCTTTTGTATGTTCACTGGACACGAACAGGGAGGAAATAACAATCCTTAAATAATGGCATGAACAGTACTCTTATTTGTTAAACACCACTGGCAGAGCACTTTAAACACAAAAAGTAGCCAAAGTAACTACGAGGTGAAGTGAAACCATGCTACGTACCAGCGTACCTAACATACTGATTAATCTGATCATTAATTTATAATGCACAGACAGCAGTAGCTAGCTAGACATTACCAAGATTCTCCACGCATAAATTAGATCAAACCGGCATCGGATGATTTAGAAACGAAGCAACTTTCTTCAAGAGATCACGAGCGCTCTCCTTCGCAGGGTCGATGAACTGAAAGCCATGTGTTTCCCCTAGGGTCTCCACGAGCTCGGCCTCCCCTTCCCACCCGCTGTTCACCAGTGCCTTATAGTAGCTCACCCCTCTATCTCTCAGCCCGAACTTATCCTTCTCCGTCACGCATATTAGCACCCTCCGGCAACCCAGTGCTGCCAATACATCCGGGTTCAGAATAGGGTTCAGTCTCGGGTCCGCTATCCCCTTACTATCAGGGCAGTACAGTTCCCATATCGGGTTGGGGGTGTCGTCTGATCCAAAAAACGGATGAACCAGAACGATTCCGACCAGTGTCACTGCATCATCTTTTTTTAGCCGGTGACCCAAACTTCGCCTCTCATGATGACTTTGTCCAACTCGCCACGCCATATCAGTTGCAATGGTTCCACCAACGCAGTCCCCGACGAAGAATACCCGATTGAAGTCGACGTGGTAGTTGAGCCATTGCTCAGGCCCATCACAGGTACGGTGAGCCAGTCCCCACTGGATGGCAGCCCAAGTATCATCGTAGCAGTTCGTGATGGGGTGCTCTGGAGCTAGCCTATATTCTACCGAGAGGGCGGCCACCTTTGCCTCAGCGACAAGGGAGGGAGGTGACGTAGCCGTGGTACTTTGAGGAGAAGGCTGATCCAACAGTGTATGCTCCTCCATGTATGAACACGAAGAAGGGCAGCTTGTTATTCTCCCCCTTACAGTTGTCCGTGAGTACCGCTTCCCGGGGCATGTAGAGTCGAGCTAGAACCCCCGTTTCCGATGAGATGACAACGTCTTTGGAGAGTACGGTGGTTTCGTTGGATGGAGTGTGAGAGGGGGGAGTCCAGTTCACCTGAACAAGTCTTTGAACGCGACCGTCCTTGAATGCACGGATAATGTGAGGGAAATCCAGGACTAAATCACTTTGTGGGTCGTTGACTGAAATGGGACCATTTTTTGTGATGCTAGAGTTCATCTTCATGGAAGAAAGATGAAGAGTATCAACAAGCGATTGTGGAGAGATTACTGGGACTGCCTTAAAATTAGCGGGATTAGTTGGGTCTGATCTGGTGCATGTATATAAAATTAAACGTCTTGAGGTGCTGTCGTTTGGCCGGAGAGGGCAGTTGCCACTTGCCATTACCAACTCCACTATATATTACAATGTATTGTTGAATTTCCATAAACAAAGAGTTTTTTATTTTTTGTGTTAAGGCTATGTCTCTTGATCTTGATGTAATCGCTCAACTTGGAGCGCTACTTATAGAAAATTCACGAGATACCCCTGTTTTCTTTTGTATCCTTGTGATTTTAGTAATTTAATTTTAAATATGCTTAAGTGTTGTCCAAAATTGATGAAATTTTACATGGACGATACTAAAGTGTTATATTTTGGTCCAATATCAAATTTGAAGTTTTTAAGCTCACATGTGACATGTGGGACCCAATGAACAGTCACATATTCATTGGGTCCCACATGTCATATGTGAGCTTAAAAAACTTCAAATTTGATATTGGACTAAAATATAACACTTTAGCATCGTTCATGTACAATTTTGGACAACATTTAAACATGTTTAAAATTGAATTACAAAAATCACAAAGGTATATTATGAATTACGAAAGAAAACAAGGATCCCTAAAAAATATAACATTACTCACTCAATGAATTTAAAAGTATTCCTCCGACCTATTTGACAATTTTTTGCCTATTCGACTTAGCCAAGCGTTGTTATTCTATTTTTTGTCACCGATTCTTTTTTTTTTTTCAATTTACTTCAATATGATATAATGGTCAACATAAGTTACTAAATAAACAAGATGGAGAGGGAGAATTAAACATATTTATGTCAAACCAACACGTGAAACAAAATTTACGGATTAAAAATTAAGCGCCGTTTATACGTGTGCGATATTCTCTTTTGGCCTCTTTTGCCCGGTGGGGCAGTAACAAGATACACAATAGATATTTTATTACACTTAACATTATATGCTTTTTTATGAATACGTGTTTTACATTATTAAAAGCAACTTGAAACTCCCATCTGATTTAATATTCATGTCTTAATGTGTGATGAGTATCATACAAGTGGTGTGGCATGTTGACTCCGAGTTCAATTGGTCGGGTGAATGATGCAGGCTTTGTAGGGGTGGTGGATAGTCCATAATAGTCGTGTTTGGCTGGTGTCCAGTTTTTTTTTTTGATAATTTGGGCATATAGCCATATTATTTAAATACAAAAAACGGATGGGTTGTATACGGGCCTCATTAAAACTTTTCTAAGCAAAACCCAATGGAAAAAAGCTTAGAAAGGGAAAAGAGTACCCACCACATCCAAAAACAGCTTACATCAAACCATAGTAGCCTAACTTTATACCCCGGATGCACATACCTACCAGACAAATGTTTAAACATGAACCTCTCCAAACGAAAATAACATACTACAACCATCAGCCAGAAAAATAGGCTTTCCTCTACTACTTTAATAAAACTCGCCCCTGACCTCCTACCACCCCAAACGCGGACAATCAACACTCCACAACATAACCCAAGACTGGCCTTCCTAGACATTATTCCATGCTCAGAACAATTATTAGTTTCTTCATGTCTTAGGCATCCATCCCCTTTTTACCGCCATTTCATGGCCCGTCACTTCAGTTGGACCTTCTGCATCTTTTTGATTTGGGCAATAATGTTTGCCTTTGTTAGGCTTGGATAAGGAACTGTGCATCCCATTTTTAATAGAAAATCAACACATTCATCTGCTTCTCTACCAGGGTTAATGATTCTTCCTCTTTCATCCCTTGCTGGGGCATCCTTATTATGTATTTCACCACTTACTGATAATTGGTTACCTTGGTGTTCAAGATCCATGCCTTTATCTGCACAAACTCTTGCGCCTTCCTCGGGCCTTGCACAACGTGCCACTGGTATACGCTCCTCTTGAAAGAAGTTATCAGGGATTAACATATCCTCATACTCATATTCTTCTGAGTTGCGCGCCTGGGGAACAGTAGTGGTGCCGATAAAAACCTTGTCGCTTTCCGAGACTACCGTCTCCTCCCCTTCCTCGAGCTCATCGCCCACCTGGTGTGGCTCTAGCATGGAATTAGTCCCGATATTTTCCTGTTTGGGCGCCGTACCTGTCGAGTCATCGCCCCCAACATACTATATCTCTCTACTCTGCGCATGCACCTCATCGACATCATAATGGTGTTGGGCGACGTGGCCCTCTCCCCTGCATGCCGCGCCAGAGACAAAGGCAGGCCATCATCCACGTAATTGGTGTCGGCCACTATACTTTTCTCCCATTCAATATTATACTCCTTCCCACTGACAGAACTGCTGGGGAACGCATTTGGTTGCAGTAGCAAGCCCATGCGCCCATCTCCTCCTTCGGCACAAATACCCATGCCAACTGACATCGTCTCGAGCTCCTCAAATGTCTCTCCAACTATCGTGTTTTCTCGAGGCTTTTCTGTCTCTGCAATTGAACCTTCCTCCTCCCGAGATAAATTCCCTGACACATTATTAGAATAAGTGGGTTGGGGGTTGTGCACCACTACATGCTTCGAAGTTGCTGTCGTAATCAATATTTGCTCCGGTTCCTTGGATTCGCCTTCCCCTTCCCCAACGTTTTGCATTCGGTCACCATTTGAATTTTGTTGACCAACAGACTTGCTATTGTCTACTTCCACCATCTGGATGATACTTTCCAAGTGATCCAAATTATTAGATTGTAACGTTTGGCTGGTGTCCAGTTGAACATTAATTAGAAACGAACCATGAGAGTTCTCGATACAAAATTTCTAGAATTTGTTATAACATTGAGAATAAGAAGAGGATAGTAGACAATGTTGATTGTAATATGTATACTCCATTTTATTCTATTATGCGTCTTTATATAGTACATAATACTAACTGTTATTGAATTTGTGAGTGGTAGGAATACAAAATATCAAAGGACTTCTAACAAGAGTTTATGGAGGTTACGTGAGTTACACAGACGAAAGGTCTAAGATAGACCAAAGGATGATTGGATGTACATCCACTAATTGTATTATTTATAACACTCCCCCTTGGATGTACATCCTACTGCCTCGTTAAAAACCTTGTCAGGAAAAACCCATTGGGATAAAAACCATGGTCAAGGGAAAAAAAGTACAGTTTAAAATGTTTATCTCCCCTCAATTTAACAGAATGTATCTTCGATGTTGCATACCGATATCATGAACGAGCTTCTTAAAACTCTTGTAGAAAGTGATTTGGTGAATAAATCAGCTAGATTCTCATCGGACTAAATCTTGCAAACATCAAGAATACCCTTGGTGTAAAGCTGATGGGTTGAGAATAATTTTGGTGATATATGCTTCATTCGATCACCTTTGATGCATCCTTCCCTTATTAGTGTAATGTAGACAACATTATCTTCATATATCATTGTTGGCGTCTCTAGATCAAGCTGAAAACCACAAGAACTTAATAGATGATAGATGACTGATCTGAACCATGCACATCCTCTTCCCGCTTCTTATAACACAATCAATTTGGCATGATTTGATGAAGTTGTCACTGTAGTCTGCATCATTCAACACCATGAAATGGTAGTTCCACCATATAAATCATATCATCCCTCTTCATACAGAAAACTCAAGATAGAATCCTCATTAAAACTTTGCTCAGGAAACCCTGTGGTGCAAAACCAAACAAAGAAAAAAACATAACCACATAAAGATTCTCCCCCTGAATTTGACATATATGAATGTATACCAATATTCATTCCATAAATATGTCATCAATCATCATCATTTTAACGTTGATGAAAAGGGAGAACAATGGTGATTTATGTTTACTAAGAATCATCATCTTACCGGATGGTAAGTCTTATATCACCATTAAATCATTCACAAGTATAACATATATAGTGAATTTTTGACCTGAGCCTCACATATTTTTCTATCATATAAAGGATGATAAATTTGTGTGATCCAATTTGCTCCCAAGGTCTATTTGATATTCGAAAAAAAGAGTATCCATTACTAGTCATGTATTATCAACATGACTTTACAAAACTCATATATATGAGCCTAGTGTAGAGAAATAATATAGTCTCAAGTATTTGAACTTTATACCCATATATATGCCCTCTTAGAGGTTTATGCCATACCCTTGGCTTATTTGATATATCGATATATATAATTTTATGAGTTGTGACTTGATAGCATTTGATTATGGTTTAGATGGTTCTCCAAGTCACCATTGATCATATAAAACATAAGACTTTTAGAGAAAATCATTCTCAAAATTTTCCTTGAATACCATTTCCCAGGAATTCATATGTTCACATTACGCTCTCTTTGAGAGTTTAGATCATCTTTCAAGAGATACACATAATTTAACACGATGTACTATTTATCATTAACTTTCTTTTGAACGTTTATAGCTCATTTTCCCAAGGCTAGACATTTTTAAGGGTTTATTATTTTCCACCAAAATTCATAGCTCCTTTTTCAAGGGCTTGACTCCTTTTTCAAGGGTACCATATCTTCCACCTTTATGATATTAAAACTCTTTTATCCACTAGGAGGAACACATTAATTTCTCATATCATAGTGGATTATAATATCTCATATGCACAACTCTAGTGCATTATCATGCTAACATCAGCATCACACGCTTCAGCGTGTTTATGATTTGTCTTTATCAACTTTTGGAAGTCAAACTCCGTACTTTCTTTACTCTTGGAATATATCACTTTGGCAGTTTCTGCCCCCTTTCGAGGGTCTGAACTCCTCTTTCGAGGGTTCAAATCCTGAAACTTCTAATTTCCCTTTTCCTTTTTCGTCTATGTCATTTAGGCATATACATCCCCCTTTCGAGAGACTGGGCTCCTCTTTCGAGGGTCCGAACTCCTCTTTCGAGGGTTTGAATCTTTCCTCATATGTATTTTCCTTTTATGTAATTTTGGCATATTTCAAAGGACTAGACTCCTCTTTCGAGGGTCCAAACTCCTCTTTCGAGGGTTCTTTAGATCTCAAGGGTTGACCACGCCTCCATCATACTTGGGATTCACTTGCCATTTGTTGATTTTCTCCCACGCTTCTAACCGAATTGAACATTCACAACTAGTATAATATGATCGCGTTACTTTGTTCATATCTATGAACTCATCAAGTAGTTGCAACATTTTCCAAATGAATTATTCTTTGAACCTCTAGTTCATTTTGCTTTGTCATGCATGAAATAATTCATAGTCCATTAACCTTTGGTTAAGGACATTCAAGTTAGAGACAATCGATCCTTAATTCAACCTCTTATAAATTCATAAGCATCTTTGACACTCATACTTCCCAAAATCAAAAGTGAATACAGTGAGTACGAATAATAATCCCTTATAAAACACTTCATTCACCAACATACCATGTTTAGAACCAAAATCTACAAGGGAGCTTTTAACAGTAAACAACCACAAGTTATAACAAAACAGCCACGAACGAACTGTAATAACCATACCCCTCACCCTAAGTCCTTAAGTGTGCACACCCCCCAGAAGGTAACTTTCGACCTAAAGGAGTAGATCATAGAGCTTAATTATAGTTCATTGTTTACAGCGCAAAAGAAATATATAATCAGGGTACGAAGTACCAAATAACTAATTCATGGTCAGGGTCCAGAGAACCAACAAGGTGTAGTCAGGGAGCACCAAGAACCGCAATAATCAAGGTAAAAACCAGGGAGCACCAAGAGACCCAACAAGTAATCAATTTCCAGTGAAAGGCTCACAAAAACAAAATCCATCTCTAGTTGTAAAATATAAAAATTAATTCATAACTCGCAGAACATAAGCCCAATCCTCAAACCCCAAATCAGGGTTTCCAAAACATCTTTTGATGATCAAAATCCATGCAAACCAAACAACCATGAGCATAGAATTTAGCTGATTATCCACACGACTCAGGAGAACAAATCAGTAGAATCACATGTAGCGTCCATGTAACACCCCTACATCGCACTTCACAACTAATTGAAATCGCAGCGGAAATAAATAACTAAACATTAACTAAACGCTTCGGTGCTACAACGCCGTCAACCACCCACGTGGTTAACAAGGCAGAATAAATACAAGTGTACCGGTCTGATGATCAGACTCCCGAGGATAGAACTAAACCATAAATACATCATATACAATACCGAGTATTTAATTACATTCCTTCACAGTAACTGCCAATATACCACCACAGTAGTATCAACGGATCAAAATATAATGCCACGGGAGCACAGGCGCATCCCGGGCTCAACATCCAAAATAACCAAAAGTACAACCGCAGCCTAGAACCTACAGCCACTCTGCTTCCTCGATCCTCATCCTGCAGTAAAAATATGGAGCCCCGAGGGGGTCAGCAACCCTTGGCTGGTATGGTTAACGCGCAGCCCATCGGCTACCGGGATACGCGCAACTAATTGTCATGATAACATGGCATTCATTTTATACATAACATAACATAACATAACATAACATGTGGCATAGCATCAATAGTGCATAGCACAACATCACATACATGGTGGATACTCTTTCCACAACAACAAACCAAGAAGGTTAAACAACATAAGAGCCTAGAGAATGGTTCACCCTCATGTTAAGCTCGTTACACACACTCATTACCGTTCTGTTATTCAAACGAGTGACTTAAGTCACAGATGGTTTGGATATAGTGACCCGAACACACCACACAAACACATGTTCCCACTAAACCGATCATAAGTCAGAATAGGTAAGCTTTGGAGGAAGCTAGCGGGAGATCGAACGCCAAATTAAGGAGGACAATCTTAACAACATAAGAGTCGAATCTGATTCAGATATCTACTCTTAACTTACATGCATGACCGGACAACCGGATTCCTCACTTCCCAGTTAGCACTTGTTAGAAGTTCACGGTGGAACTTAACAACAATACACAACAGGTAGTAAGTCATGTTAGTCACACACAAGGGAAATGAGTCACATCATAACATCACAGTAATATGAACAACGGTAAACTCTTTACATGTTTAAGTCTTATAACGTCATAAACATACAGAAAAACAAACAACACACAAGCCGGTGTAAACCGGTAGGCAACAGACTGCAAGAAAACCATACCTTGGTCCTTGCTTCGATTTGTTTCCACCTTGAGAGAATCCTAAACACATTAGTAACGTCGGTTAATTAACGCACTAGTCCATTGTTAACTTGTTACTTCACATATCTAGTTTATTTTATTTTCACACTTGTTATAACTCTTCACCATTTTAATTGCCATTATAACACTCCTAACATGTCTTAATTAACCTCATATCATCATTACTAACTAATCACCATTTTTAGACATCGTTTTCTACCTTAAAACAAAGTTTTTGGTCCATACAGTGGCCTGTCCGAACTTGTGTCCGGACTTCCCAAGTTCGGACACAAGTCGAGACTCAAAACTGAATACAGACGCCTGTCCGAACTTGTGTCCGGACTTCGGAAGTTCGGACATGGGTCGAGACGAAATTGAAAGAAGAAGCAGGTACGTCCGAACTTGTGTCCGGACTTCCCAAGGTCGGACACAAGTCGAGACTATGTAAATTTCTTACGCAACAGGCCTGTCCGAACGTCCATGTCCGGACGGATGTTCGGACAAGGCAAAACACTCATTTCCTAAGCCTTTAAACACTTAACCAATTTCACCAAACTTCTCCTAAAGCTTCATAATGTTTCCCAACATCATTTGGTATACTTCAAACACACCTTAAGACATTCTTAAACACTCATAAACTCATTTTCTAATTCCTTAAACCTTTACTCATTTCTTCCCAAAATTCCTAACACTTACAATGTTTTCTCCTAGGTCTCCATGTGGTGTTTCATACCTAAGGTGATCACTTATGCCAAAATACTCCCTCACCACAACAACATCATCTCTCAAGCATCTACTCTACGACTAACTCCTTATGTCATTCTCGAAATCCTTTTCCAAGTCTACACTTTCTCCTTGTTCACCAAAGTTTGCTTAAATCTTAACACAAGTCCAAATGACTTTAGTGTATCCTAAAACATTCATTTGCATTATAAAATCCTCTAGAACATTGCCTAAGCCCTTCTCACATCTTAAAACACCTTAATGCATGTTTCTTTCACTAGAAAATCACTTAACCATTCTAAACATTCCTTAACTTATCAAACTCATTTTAAACCCTTAAAACTTCTTGTTTATTACCTAAATTTTGACATGACCACTCCTAGAACATTACTAAACCAAGACACATTGTCTTCACCATCAAACAACCATGAACACTAAAATCCATCAAACACATCTTTATACACAAACTTCACACATTTAGCACTACATCACAATATAGTGCATAATTTAAATTGCATGGCACTTAGGCCCTTAAAATGCATAAGTCATAAACACTGAATTTCCACAATATATTTGCCTTTGACCTGCAACTACACTCAACTACACATATGCCTTTTACTAAGCCCTTGAGAGCATTCTTCTAAGTCATTCACCATTGGCTCCTTAGATCTTTTTAACAAGCAATATAAGCTCATTTCTCCTTAGACTTTAAACCACATTAGGTTAGCATATTTACCTCTTTTCCTCACAAACTTCTTTCTTATTTCCTTGTTTAAAATCGGCAAGGCTTTAGATTGTTTGCCAACTTCTAAACATTATACAAACAACATAATGAGTATTCAAGCTTTAAGCTTCATCTCATTGTAAACCCTAGATTGTGCATTGTTTCAAAAGCATTAAGATAATTGTTTTACCTTAGAACTTGGAAAGAGTTTGAATATATACCAAGAGAGGACTCCACCTAGTCCATGAAAGGTTGGAATGAAGCTAAAACAAAGCCATATAAAGAGCACCTTCAATGGGCATTTCCGGTCAACAACAAAACATGGAGGAAATGAAGTTTTTATTTGAGATTCCTTACCTAGAAGCAAAGGAGACCAATAATATGTAGAAATATAGGCTCAAGCTCCTTCAATGGTGGAACCCCATGGCACCGAAATGGT